>CM054149.1:30634471-30641971 GCA_028751875.1 Rapana venosa | reverse complement strand
CAACAATCGCTCCTCTCCTTAACTTATATACATCTAGGAGACGATCTCCTCAGTCCACATTGAACATCAGGTGTCGATCTGGTTTTTGTCTCTTCCATTGGACGGAACACCAGCTAAGCTTGTGATTCACAGGGTGTGCAAATAAGTCCCCCTCCAATAGCCAGTTTGTTTGCGTCAACAGAAAGTCCACCAATTCATTCTTCTTTCATCCCGTTGTTCCATTTAGGCTGCCACATCCTTCTTTTCTCCCATGGCTCTTTCTTGATTTGTGTTGTCATTTCCGACTTTTGCATTTAGGTTCACCCATCACTATCCCTCTGTCCATGGTTTGGTGGTTTTTCCATTTCAGCTGTAATTGCTTCGCATAAAATGTAATCCTTTGCTTTCTTCTCCACTGTCGTTGGTTGGGTGCAATTAGCATTGTATGATTGTGGTATTAAGCATGCTTACCTTTCATCTTATCCTCACATCATCCTAGCTGTGAGACAGGTTTCCCCTTCCTCAAGGCATTTCTCCATTCCTTTCTTCATGATGATCTGCTACTCCCTCATACGGTGTTTTGGCCGTCATCTCTACCACTGTACAAGCACTGTCTCATCTGTGCTGGCTCTGTTTTGCCTATCCTGTCCTCGCATTCACTGATTCCGACAGAATAAGGCAAATTGTAGCGGTCCCTCTCTGCGAAACTTGCGCTAGTTCCTGTTTGAACATGGTCGCACATTCCAGAAGACAATCTTTCTTCGGATGAGGACTCCTAAACCGAGGCCCCCGTGTTCGCACGCATCCAGAACATCTTGCGCACCACGTTAAATCCTGTTCCGCTTTCGAACAAGAATATGGCAATTTAGAGTGCCGGACTGGAACCCGATGACACAAAATTTACAAAACCGTCATACAGCACGGGGACTGGATGTAAAAAATCACATGAGTTCTTAATTCCAATTATCCTCGATATAAAAGAATAAATAAATAATTTTTCAAATATTGAAATCTTGCGCACAAACGATAAACCTGTTCGCTTTTACCTGTTCAGAGAATCTGACGACCCTGAAAATAAACCAGATAAAACCAACAACAACACAAAAACACAAAGAAAGCCCAAACACAAAATGCTAAAAAAAACAAAAACAACCAAAACCCCATACAACAAAAGCCAGTGGATCGACAACACAGAAAGGAAGAAGAAAACAATTATTTTGCAGAGGTCCAGCCTTTCGCACAAAACATGAGGAATCTGATGAATAAATCTTCAGGGTGGCGTTCAATGACTCTAAAGGACGTTGACTGAAGAAGACGAAATGCGAAGAAGAAGTATTGCGAAGAACGTGAACAAGAATAAGATGAAAGTGAAGAAGGACCCCCCCCCCCCCCCCTCTCCTCCACCTACCCACCCACCCACAACCACCACCAAATAAAAAGAAAAAAACCCAAGCAAAACAAATAAAAACAAACAAACAGAAAGAGACGTGCCTGAGCTTTACCCACTCATCCACTTGACCTTGAGTGATGGTCTAAGTGCTAGTCTTTCGGGTGAGATAATAAATTGAGATCTCGAGTCCAACACACATTCACCATTTTATTTTTTATTTTCAATCCACGTTAAGTCGCGGCAGATTTCTCTGGGTGAAATTTGGGCTGCTCTCCCTGGGGAGAGCGTGTCGCCACAAGAGCAGCGCCACCCAACAGGAAAAAAAAACCGTGCCAACATGCCCTGGCCATAATTCTGTTGAAAAAGTCACTCTCCTAAAAGAAATAAAAACACATCCACACAAGGCAGGTGGCGCTGCTCTTGTGGCGATGTACTCTCCCTGGCGAGAGCAGCCGAAATTTCACTCAGAGAAATATGCCACGACGGAAAGTATGTACAATATGATACAATGAGATGCATCCAACACGGTATAATACAACCCAATGCAAAACAATGCAATGCTACTCAAAATTCGCTTCAATACAACACGATACAAGACATTGCAATTCAAACACAGTACAATGCAAATCAATAAATACAATACAATACAATGCACTACATTACAATACACAACACAATACAAACCAATACAATGCAATGCAATACACCACACTACACCACCACACCACACCACACCACACCACCCTACACTACACTACACCACACCACACCACACTACACCACACCACCCTACACTACACTACACTACACCACACCACACCACACTACACCACACCACACCACACCACACCACACCACACTACACCACACCACACCACACCACACTACACCACACCACACTACACTACACCACACCACACCACACCACACTACACCACACTACACCACACCACACCACGCTACACTACACCACACCACACCACACCACACTACACCACACCACACCACACTACACTACGCTACACCACACTACACCACACCACACTACACCACACCACACCACACCACACCACACCACACCAACCACCCTACACTACACTACACTACACTACACCACACTACACAACACAACACAACTCAACACAACACACCAGGAAGAACAAGAACACAAAGCATCCCTACCTGAGATCTCGGTTCTTTCTGGAGGCCTGGCCTTTGTTGCGAAAGTCTTTGTACTCTTTGATTCCTGATCGCAGAGGCCTGATGTAGTCTTCTCTCAACAATCGGAACTGCACATCCAGATAGTGGTTCACATCTCGGTACGATCCTTCTTCCTTGTTGGCTCTGATGACAAAGGACAAACGCTCTCCTTCGGCTGTACGCTTATTTATCCACGTAAAAAAAAAAGTAAAGCTTCTTTGTTTTGGGGTTGTGATTGTTGTTGTTGTTGTTGTTGTTGTTGAGTTCAGGCGTACTCTAGTTGAACACCCTGAGGGTCGGTCACCCAGAACATGCACTACAATGTCTCAACATACCTTTTTTTACATCCAGTCCCTGCGTGTATGCAGTTTTGCAAAAATATGTCATCTGTGCCCACTGGCACACAATGGCCTACTCTTCCGAAAAGCGGAACAGGTTTTAACGTGTGCACAAGATGTTCTGCGTATATTCACACACGAGACCTCGGTTTATAGTCTCATCCGAAGGATTTTGAGGGGGGGGATGTGGAGTGGAGTTGGTACTGATGTTAACTCCAGGGGGAAAAAATCCCCTTGAACCGGTTTCGAACCCGGGTCAACAGATTTCGAGCACGATGCGCAACACTGTAACCAACCAGGCTATCCCGTTCCCCCCTGGTATGTTCTTACTGTACGGTTCAAGAGGCTGGTCTGTCAGCCCGCTTAAAGTAAGCCGGGGAGTTAAAATGCTTTTGAACGTGTGCGATGTCGTTAAGTGGTAAATGTCGTAAAGTGGTCAAGCTCCAGAGAAAAGAACTGCTCCTCCTGGTCTGGAAACTGTGTGCAGAATGCTGCCTAGCGTGCATGTTTGGTTTCACATGCATCACTCTCGACCTCGATATCAATGGTCCTTAATTTTACCCCTTGCTAATATTTACAACGGGACGGGATAGTTTAGCGGTCAGAGCGCTCGCTTTCCCCAGCTCAAGTTAAGCAGCAACGAGCGTGGTTACCACTTGGATAGGTGACCGTTTGCACGCCTTGGCTTCAGTACAGTTCCTCCAGTTCACACAGCTGTAAATGGGTACCTGCCTCTTTAACTGAAGGTAAAGCAGCGAGGGAGAGGAGATGGGCGCCGCCCTCAATATGCTGGC
Organism: Rapana venosa; assembly: GCA_028751875.1. Classification (NCBI taxonomy): domain Eukaryota; kingdom Metazoa; phylum Mollusca; class Gastropoda; order Neogastropoda; family Muricidae; genus Rapana; species Rapana venosa. The sequence continues at coordinate 30,638,270 of CM054149.1, read as the reverse complement.
CCCTTGAGAAGTTGAGGTCTCTGATGCCTCACTCCCCTACGACCACATAGGTTATGGGACACCTTTACCTTGTTAATATTTACATACCAGCATGTTTTCTACGAGTCCAGCCCAACGCCACAGGTTTTGGGGGTCAAGTTCGGTGGTACTCTTTTTATGCTCCAAGTCTCAACTGAGATTTTATTAATCAATATCTTTTATTTGCCGGTATTATATAGGCGCGTTTACATCTGTGTTGATATATGAAAGGTAACGTGCTAAGCAGTTTACAAATAACTTCTGGTCACTACTTAAGGACCAGGTTCGTGCAGTTCCACGTCTTTATACCTTTAGGCTACTCTGGAACCACTTAACGACATTACATACGTGTGTGTGTGTGTGTGTGTGTGTGTGTGTGTGTGTGTGTGTGTGTGTGTGTGGTGCGTGTGTGGTGCGTGCGTGCGTGCGTGCGTGCGTGCGTGCGTGCGTGTGTGTGCGTGCGTGCGTGCGTGCGTGCGTGCGTGTGCTTGTGCTTGTGTACGTGTGTGGGGGGGGGGGGTACATGCGTGCATGCGTGCGCGTGTGCGTGTGTATGCGTGTTTGCACGCGCGCGCGCGCATGCGCGTATCCCACCTACCTGAGAAAGATGTTCTGGTTCCAGTCCATGTCTTGGAGGTTAGGGAAGATGGGCAGCTGGCTGAAGTCGTCCGGCGGAATGTCATCATCCTCGTTGGGGCCTCGTCTGTCCCTCACTCTCCTCTCCTTTCTCTCCCCGCCAATTGCCTGGAAGTTCTTGGTGGCTTCTTTGCAGTCCTTCAGAAGCTGCTTGAGGTCTGTTTTCATCATCATCATCATCATCATCATCATCATCGTCATCATCGTTATCTTCGTCGTCGTTATTGTTGTTGTTGTTGTCATAGTCGTTGTCATCTTTGTCGTTGTTGTTGCTGCTGTCATATTCGTTGTCATCTTTGTCGTTGTTGTTGTTGCTGCCATAGTCGTTGTCATCTTTGTCGTTGTTGTTGTTGCTGCTGCCATAGTCGTTGTCATCTTTGTCGTTGTTGTTGTTGCTGCCATAGTCGTTGTCATCTTTGTCGTTGTTGTTGCTGCTGTCATAGTCGTTGTCGTCTTTGTCGTTGTTGTTGTTGTTGTTGCTGTCATAGTCGTTGTCATCTTTGTCCTTGTCGTTGTTGTTGTTGTCATAGTCGTTGTCATCTTTGTCGTTGTTGTTGTTGTTGGTTCCATAGTCGTTGTCATTGTTGTCGTTGTTGTTGTTGCTGCCATAGTCGTTGTCATCTTTGTCGTTGTTGTTGTTGCTGCCATAGTCGTTGTCATCTTTGTCGTTGTTGTTGTTGCTGCCATAGTCGTTGTCATCTTTGTCGTTGTTGTTGTTGCTGTCATTATCGTCATCATTTTCGCTGGTACCATCTACAACTACAAGCTGCTTTTCGTGATTATCATCATCGTCGTCTTCGTTATCACTACCATCCTGGTCATCCTGGTCGTCATCATCGTCGTCGTCGTCATCATCATCATCATCATCACCACCATCATCATAACCATCATCATCGTCATCGTCATCTCCAGCAGCTTCATTATCATCGTCGTCGTTATCGTCGTCGTCCTCCTCCCCCTCTTCATCCTCGTCTTTGTTATCATCGTCAAAATATCTATATATCCCTGCAGAGCTAGTCATGCTAAAGCATTCCCCGAAGTCGAAATGCCGCTACCTAAAAGGTGGGTAAAAAGCGGTCGCATACGCAAAAACCTCACCGTTGGTGAACCTCGGAGCTCTAGCCGAGCAACGAAAAAAGATACCAAGGCTAGGCTATGCTATGCTATGCTATGCTATGCTACTCCGCTGTACACTGCATAAAATTACCTATGCAATGCTATGCTAAGGTATGCTACACTACACAAAACTACCTTACTCTTCCCCATCCCATGTCATACTAAACTAGACTACACCACGCAACTATACTATACTATCTATACTATACTATACTATACTATACTATACTATACTATACTATACTATACTATACTATACTATACTATACTATACTATACTATACTATACTATTACTATACTATACTATTACTATACTATACTATACTATACTATATACTATACTATACTATACTATACTATACTATACTATTACTATTACTATACTATACTATACTATACTATACTATACTATACTATACTATACTATTACTATTACTATACTATACTATACTATTACTATACTATACTATACTATACTATACTATACTATACTATACTATACTATACTATACTATACTATTCTATACTATACTATTCTATACTATACTGCACTGCACTGCCTCCTCCTCCTTAGGCCCATCACTCCCCCTGGAGCATAGGCCGCCGACAACAGTCCGCCAGAGTCCTCTGTCCTGGGCTATTCTCTCCAGCTGTCTCCAGGTATATCCCATCTTCCTGGTTTCTGCCTCAAGGTCGCGTCGCCAGGTGTTTCTTGGCCTTTCTCTTTTTCGTTGTCCCTGGGGGTTCCATGATAGTGCCTGCCTTGTGATGTTTCTGGCTGGCTTTCTCAGGGTGTGCCCGATCCATCCCCATCTCCTGCGCCGGATTTCATTCTCGGCTGGCAGCTGGTTGGTACGTTGCCACAGGTCTGCGTTGCTGATGGTGTCGGGCCAGTGGATCTGGAGGATTCGTCTCAGGCTGCTGTTGATGAAGGTCTGCACTTTCTTGATGGTGGTCTTTGTTGTCCTCCATGTCTCCGCACCATATAGTAGGACTGACTTGACGTTAGAGTTGAACAGCCTGATCTTTGTGCGGGTCGACACCACCTTGGAGCTCCAGATGTTCTTCAGCTGCAAGTACGCTGCCATCGCCTTGCCAATTCTTGCTCTGACGTCTGCGTCTGTGCCGCCCTGCATGTTAATGATGCTACCCAGGTACGTGAATGTCTCCACTTCTTCCAGCTCCTTCCCATTTAGTGTGACTGGGTCCTCACTCGCTGCGTTGATCTTGAGAATCTTGGTTTTGCCTTCATGGATCTTGAGACCAACTTGTAATGAGGTGGCTGCTAGCTCTGTAGTCTTGTCCTGCATCTGTTGGTGGCTGTGGGAAAGCAGGGCCAGGTCCTCTGCAAAGTCGAGATCATCCAGCTGGTCCCACAGTGTCCACTGGATTCTATTTCTTCTGTATGCCGTTGATGTCTTCATGGCCCAATCGATCGCCAGGAGGAAGAGGAAAGGTGACAGGAGACAGCCTTGTCTGACTCCGATCTTCACCTCAAAGCTGTTTGTGAGTTGTCCTCCATGGACCACCCGGGAGGTCATTCTTTCATAGGATTCTTGATCAAGTTGACCATTTGGTTGGCACTCCATGGTGGCGAAGCAATTTCCAGAGGGTGTTGCGGTCCACACGTCGAATGCTTTCTCATAATCAACAAAGTTGATGTATAAAGATGATTTCCCAAACTCTAAAGATTGCTCAACGATGATGCGAAAGGGTGGCAATCTGATCTACGCATGATCTTTTTCTGGCGGAAGCCGGCCTTTGGTCGAGGAGAGGGTCGACTGCATTTTTCATTCTCTCGAGGAGGATCCCGTTAAAAACTTTTCTGGCACCGACAGAAGCCCTTATCGCTTTATAGTTGGCACAGTTACTGAGGTCTCCTCTCTTGGGTAGCTTGATGAGGTAGCCTCCTTCTAGTTGTGGTACTTCCTCCTCTTCCAAATCTTCCCAAAGAGAGGGTACAGCAATCTCTACCGTGGTTTCCAGGTCTGCCTTGAGTGCTTCTGGGTGGGATGTTGTCCGGTCCCG
>CM054149.1:30624471-30626971 GCA_028751875.1 Rapana venosa | reverse complement strand
ATTATCTGACAACATACACACTCTATCAAAAACTAGGCCCCACATTAATACTTTCCTACAAGCCAAGGGGACGGGATAGCTCAGTGGTCGGAGCACTCGCTTTCCCCTAACCAAGCTAAGTAGCGTCGAGCGTGCTTACCAGTTGGATGTGAGTTAACCGTGAGGTTCCGGGTTCGATTCCCAGCCTCGCCCTTTCTTCCCAGTTTGACAAAAAAATCGAACTGAATGTCAAAGTCCTTCGGATGAGACCTATAAACCGAGGCCCCCTGTGCGAACGCATGCAGAACATCTTGCGCACACGTTAAATCCTGTTCCGCTTTTCGGAAGAGTAGGCCATTGTGTGCCGGTGGACACAGATGACAACATTTACAAAACTGCATACACACGGGGACTGGATGTAAATGGGTACCTGCCCTCTTTAGGGTCAGGGAAGGTAAAGCAGCGAGGGAGAGGACGTGGGCGCCGCCCTCAATATGCTGGCCCCTAGAGAAGTTGAGGTGTCTGATGCCTGGCTCCCCTACGACCTTACAGGTTATGGGACACCTTTACCTGACAAACCAGGAGATCGGCGTGGCGGTGGTCTAAAAGTCACGCATCTACCTACAAAGCGACAAAGTTGGCAGTTCCTTCCCTGCTTGGACCCGAAATTTTACCCCCACCCACTTAACTAGAGTGGTGGTCTGGGTGCTAGTTTTCTCTCAAATGAAACGGTTACCCGATGTACCGTATCCAGCACACATTTAAAAAGGCAAAAGGTGTCCCATAACATATGTGGTTGTAAGGGAGCGAGGCATCGGAGACCTCAGCTTCTCTAGGGGCCAGCATATTGAGGGCGGGCGCCCCATCTCCTCTCTCTCGCTGCTTTACCTTCCCTGATCCTAAAGAGGCAGGTACCTATTCACAGCTGGGTGAACTGGCGGAACTGTCTTGAAGCCAAGGCGCGCAAACGGTCACCCATCCATCCAAGTGGTGACCCCGCTCGTTGGACGGGTGACCGTTTAGAGCACACATTTAGAACACGTGTAAGATCCCACGGAAACAAAACAGGTGTCCCTGGCAAAGGTGTCTAGAAAAACAAATTGCCACGTTCACAGCCAAACTGATACACTGGCAAACAGAAAAAATAAAGGGGAAAAGTATGGGTGGAGCTGCTATTCTGGCGATGCACTCTCCCTATTAGGAAGAACGGTCTGAATTTTGTGGCTGAGAAGGGAAAGTGGTATACAATACAACAGAATACAATTCAATGCAATACAACAACACAATACAACACAAAGAACGCACTCACACACACACGCACACACACGCGCGCGCGCACACACACACACACACACACACATCCATATATACACGCACGCACACACACATACACGCACACGTTAAATCCTGTTCTGCTTTTCGTAAGAGTAGGCCATTGTGTGCCGGTGGGAACAGATGACAAAATTCACGGAACTGCATACACATGGGGACTGGATGTAAAAAAAGCACATGAGTGCTTATTCCATTATCCTCGATATAAAAGAATAAAATAAATAAATAAAAACAATAAATAAATAAACACACACGCACGCACACACACACGCACACACACATACGCACGCACACACACGCGCGCGCGCACATACACACACACACACATACACACACACACACACACACCACACACACACACGCGCGCGCGCGCGCGCGCGCGAGCGCGCGCAATACAACACAACACAATACAACACAACACATATTTCTTTCGTTCTGCGGCAAGAACTTCGAAGTTCACCACTAGTACGTATGCGATCGTTTTGGGACACCATTTACGTCATCGCATTACGACTTGAGGTCTAGACAAGACACGGGTACACTTGTGTGGGTGTTTTTTTCCGCATGTATTTCTTGTCATCCATTCTTACTAGAACCGATTTGTCTACTCTTTCCCCATACAGGTTACACACCTGTAGTAGCTTGTGGGTGGTGTAGTATGTTGTATAAAGTGCAAGTCAGAACTTTTTGTGTGTGTGATTTTCGCAGATTTGTTTTAAAGTATGAAAGCAAAATTTAATGCACTGTGTCCTTGTTTCGGAGACTGAGGACAGACAGCAATACCAGGTAGACACGAGAAAGTTGGAAGTGATTATCAAAAGAGGATGCTTGTGTTCTTTCCTACAGCGTTGACCCCGCGCAAGCATATTGTGGTAAGGAAGCTAACAGACGACAAAAGACTGAGGGGGTACAGTGTTTCCTAGAAGAAAAAAAAATTCATTCTAAACCTACCAAATTTGTGCAAAAAGTGGTTTTTATTTCTGTGGATGCCTTAGTACGTGCGGTATGAATACAAGAGTCATATGGAAAAAACAGAAGGAAAAGTGCGAATTTTTAATACAGGTGTGTAACCGAAAGGTAAAACGGGTTTTAACATACGTGCAAGATGTTCTGCGCATACTTCCACACTGGGCTAGTAAAGGTTTGTAGTCCTCTCATCCGAAGGACTTTCGGGGGGGAGCGAAATCGG
>CM054149.1:30584471-30621971 GCA_028751875.1 Rapana venosa | reverse complement strand
GAATGAACAGATAAATGAAATAGATACACAAATATACTAATTGATAAACGAACGAATACATATATAAACAAATCAAATCCTGACAAAATAGAACACGACATAACAAGACAATTTTTCCCCAGGTTTATTTTCTGCTGCAACGATGAATTTGGAATGCTAACATCACATAAAATTGTTAATACGGTACTTACATCTTTTGGGGCGACAAGAAATGCTTCTTTCGAAGTGAAGACAAGTGTATGTGTCGTTTCACATCAGATCAGTTCATCTGTGATCACAGTATGTAAGAGCACTGTAGGACACTGCACATTTGCAAATGGCTGCTCTTCCGGGGAAAGATCGAGACTGTCCATACCAGGAAACATTTTCAACCTGGTTCGTTTTCATTACGTTGAAAACAGCATTTTGTGTGTGTGTGTGTTTTGTTTTGTTTTGTTTAATGTCTATTCACTACATGTTGATTTAGACACACCCGCATTCATACCAAAGTACCTATTATTACACACCGCATCTCTCTCTCTCTCTCTCTCTCTCTCTCTCTCTTTCTCTCCCCTACACGCACCCACATCCACACACACATAGGTATATAAATATATATAATGGACACCAGACTTCAAAGCAGGAAGATTGTCCTACAAAAAGCAAAAAGTCTCACCCTGTCTCTTATGCTGATGCCGTAAAAACAAATCCAGGCATCTCTCGACCCTCCCCAAAAGCATTGGGCAGTCCCGTGTGTGTGTGTGTGTGTGTGTGTGTGTGTGTTTTCCATTATCCCCGAAATAAAAGAATAAAATAAAATAAAATAAGATAAAATAAATCTCTCTCCTCTCTCTTCTCTCTCTCTCTCTCTCTCTCTCTCTCTCTCTCTCTCTCTCTCTCTCTCTCTCTCTCTCTTCTCTCTCTGAACAAAAGAAATAAGAAGTCAAAATACCATTTAAAAGATTGTAACATTGTAAAACAAATGAGAAATACCCACCCACTCCCCATCCCAATGTAAACTTCCACACGAAAAGAATACATCAAGTTAAGTCAAACAAAAGGACTTTGATAAAAAGAGATTAAAGAAACATGAACGCTCTTTCGATCCCAACAGAACGCTGCATGGTCTGTTAACGGAAAGTGGTTTAATAATGATATATAACTGTTCAACAATAGTCTGACCAATTTTTTGCAAAGCTTTTAATCTCTATGAATGTGTAGAAATACGGGAAAATGCAGACGTACCACGGGAAGATGTGTTAGAAACCATTATTCAACAATTCTAAATCAGAGAATGAGAGTATTGGTAGCATCAGGCATAAAACAGCCATGATGCTGATCAGACAATTGGAGATATGCTCAAGTAATCAAACTCATCCATAAATTCTGTCCTAGTTCTGTTATCTTATCACCTCTTCGAAAGTGGTGCTTTCCCTTTAGAATAGGCCAAGTCTATGATTATTCCAATTCATAAAAACTGAGATACTAATAATGCTGACAAATATTGTGGAATAGTTCTCAAAGGAATATTAAGCATGCTCAGTACTGAATGAGATATTAACTAAATGGGCAGACAATGAAGAAAAAACTAATCGAAGAGTAAGCAGGTTATAGAGCAAACTACAGCACAGTTGATCATAATTATATTGACTCTGTACTCTCTTGTTAATTTTTAAAAAAGTGCTTTCCAATAATAAACTATACGCCACTTTTGCTGACTTCAGAAAGGCTTCCGATTCTGAAAATAAATATATAATGTGGATTCTACCTCACAAAATAAGCGTAAATGGTAAATTTTATATGGCCCTTATAACTTTTTACAATTCAGTAGTAGTGTGCTTGTGTGCAAGAAATAAGATGATCTCATTACTTTTTTGAAAGCCCTAAGGGAGTAAAACAAGATTGTATTTTTAGCCGCCAAATGTTATGTTGTTTTGTTGTTAGTTTGTTAGTTTTTATAAACAAAGTAGCAACTGGAATAAAAAGAAAGGGAAAGCCCAGCATTCAATGAATTCATGGAGCAATTGAGGTGTTTTTATTACTTTTTCCGGAAAATATCTATATACTAATCTCTGGAACATTATAATTCTGTTCTCCACCAACTGCTCGATGAGCATGCACCTCCCACTGACCATCTCCGGCCTGATAGGCCCTGCACACCATGATATACCAATGATATCTTGATAGCGAAGCGCCAGCGGGGGCAATTCAGTGGCAGTGACGAAAAACAAAAACTGAAATGAACAAACAGCTTCTCCGAAAACAAACAAAGCCTTTAATTCATTCTGCTAAGACCGACTATTACTCTTCCCAAGTTCAAAATGCTGCATCCATAAAATCTTTTTTCCCTTACCTTGAATCTTCTTGAATCTGCAAAAACAATCCATTTGCCTACCACCCACAACCTGTCTGAACTTCCATCAATCTTTTCTTCCTACTTTTCAGAAAAAGTCTGCAACATCTGCTCCAAACTGGATCAGACTCAATTCCAGCCTGTTCCTCCTGATCCTCAGTTCACTGGCACTCCTCTCCTTTCCTTTCATCCCACAAGTGAACAAGAGATTAAGACAATCCTGAAAGAAATGGCTGTTAAATCATGCGATCTTGATCCCATACCTGCTCCTCTTTTCTCACAGTGCCTTCCACAACTTGTACTTGCCATCACCAAAGTAGTTAACTTATCACTTCTTTCAGGAAATTTTCCCTCAGTTCTTAAAACCACAATAGTCAGATTCGAAAGTACTCGAAAAAGTACTTCTGAAACAGCTTAACAACCACCTTCATTCAAACAATCTCCTTCCCCCTTTCCAGTATGCCTATCGCTCCAACTACAGTACTGAAACCACCCTAGTCCACACCTAACGCTTCTAATTGTTGTTTCTGATGAAGGAAAAGTCTCCCTTCTTACTCTTCTTGACTTGTCTGCTGCCTTTAACACTGTTGACCACTCAATTCTCATCTCTCACCTTCAAAATACGTTTGCATTGCTAGAACAGCACTCACCTGATTCAGTTCATACCTCACAAACCGCTTCCAGACAGTAATTGTGAGCAAAATGCAATCAATGCCTTCCAAACACATATGTGGAGTCCCACAGGGATCAGTTCTGGGCCCTGTTCTCTTCACTCTCTACACTGCTCCACTTTCAAAAATAATAATCTGCTATCAAATTGATCATCATTTCTATGCTGATGATACCCAGCTTCAATGCAGTGATACTTTTGAAAACCTGCCTTCCCTCCTGACAAATATGTTCCACTGCCTCCAAGATATTCAAAACTGGATGATACAGAACAAGCTACAATTAAACGTGGAAAAAAATGAAGCCATGCTTATTGCGACCAAACATAAATTGTCCACCATCTCAACAACTTCAATAGAATTTGGCAATGCAGTCCAGCTCTGTGAAATATCTAGATGTTGTTATCGACAACACACTCTCAATGCAAAAATTTATCACCCAGGCCTGCCAGCCCTGCTATTATCAATTATGGCATATAAGTGCAATTTGAAAGTATCTGTCTACAGATGCAACATCCAAGCTTGTCACATCTCTTATTCTCTCACGCCTGGACTACTGCACTTCTCTTTTGGCTGGTATACCAGCATCGTCCATCCACTCTCTTCAACGCATACAAAACTCTGCAGCTCGACTAGTCCTAAGAAAGAAAAAATCTGAACACATCACTCCTCTCTTGCAATCTCTTCATTGGCTCCCTGTCTCACAAAGAGTGAAGTACAAGATTTGTACCCTCTGTTTCAAATGCCTCCACAAATATGCACCCTCTTATCTCTGCAACCTGTAGACTCCATCTCATTCCCTTTGTTCAGCTGCGGATACTCTGTGCTTCCGAACATTGAGATTCAAGCAAACCACTGTTGGCCCTCCTCTCCCTCTGTCTGTGGCCCATCCATCTGGAATGACCTCCCTCTGTCCCTTCTCCAAAATCCTACATTCAATACTTTCAAATCCAGCCTCAAAACACATTTATTTCCTTACTACAATCTTCCTTCTCATTTTCTATCCATACTCTTCAGTGGCCACTCCCATCTCCATCACGGTGTATATGCATGCTGTGCGCACGTGCGTCTGTGTGTGTGATATAATATTGTTTTGTTGCATTCATGAATGATTGCATAAGTGTAAATGATTTGAATGTAAACACTTTGATTTGTTCCTTTACAAGATTCAGCACTATATTAATTCCATACATTATTATTATTGCTATATTATTCTTTTGTCTAAAACTGTTATCTCATCTCATCTCTTCTGCTCCTGTAACCCCCTCCAGGGTCGTAGGAGCACTGCAGTAATGAACGTTTCACCAGTTGGCTCCATTTGCGGCGGTTGTGGGCAAGTGCCTGGGTTGTGGAGAAGCTCTTCCTGGCCCATTCAGCCATGTTGTCTGCCCATTTCTTCTTCAGCCTGCCTCGCCTTCTCTTCCCCTACACTGTTCCTTGCAGCATGGTCTCGGAGAGCCCGTTTGATCTTGTCACATGCCCATACCATCTGAGCTTCCTTTTCTTGACTGTGGTCAGCAGGTCTTCATAGTGTTTTACTTGTTGGGTGACGGTTTGTCGGACTTTTTTTGTTGGTAATGTGGTCCGTGTATGAAATGCCAAAGAGTCTTCTGAGGCATCTCCTGGATTCTCCTTTTTAGATCTGCAATCAGTGTCCAGGATTCGCATGCATACACATATGTGGAGATGACCAATGCATGCAGTAGCTTGACCTTGGTCCTGAAAGAGATGTTTCGGTCTTTGAAGATGGTCTTGAGCTTCACCATTGCTGCTACTGTTTGTGCAGCTCGTGAGGATTTCGGTCTTTGAACCTTCTTAACTAATAATAGCTCCAAGGTACTTGAAGTGATCTACAACATCAAGTTCTTTTCCACTGACTGTAGCTCAGTGCAGTGGGGGTGGGGTGGGGGGGATAGCTCAGTGGTCAGAGCACCCGCTTTCCCCAAGCCAATGTTGAGCAGCACCAAGCGTGGTTACCAGGTGGATGGGTGACCGTTTGCGCACCTTGGCTTCAGTACAGTCCCACAGTTTACCCAGCAATGAATGGGTACCTGCCCTCTTTAGGGTCATGGAAAGTAAAGCAGCGAGGGAGATATGGCCGCCGCCCTCAATATGCTGGCCCTTGGAGAAGCTGATGTCTCTGACACCTCGCCTTGAGCACATAGGTTATGGGACACCTTTACCTTAACTTGATTTCATGATTAGTCTGTCATAAATGGGAGGATCTTTTCTTTTTATAAAGTTTGATTGTACTCATCACGTATTTCACATTTTTGTGTGCTGTTTTCACAAAAGGTGTTGGTGTTACTTCCCTTGTTAAAAGGCTAACTTGCTCAATGACAATGAATTGCCAAAACGTTAAAGCCCCCCCCCCCTCTCTCTCTCTCTCTATTTCTCTCTATCTCTCTCTCTCTCTCTCTCTCTCTCTCTCTCTCTCTCTCTCTCTCTCTCTCTCTCTCAAGGCTGATTTTTCTGTCATACCTTATTTTGATGTTTTGTCCCAGTTCGATACAATGCAACACAGTACAATTCAATAATATATAGTTAAGTACAATAAATCATAATGCAGTATGAGACAATGCAGTACAATACAATGCAATGAAAACCTATTTTAACTATACAATACAATGCAATATAAGGCTACGAAATGAATTGTGATGCAATGCAATACTATTTGGGGTGATACAATACAATTCAATACAAGGTAATGCAAATATGAATAATGCAATGCAACGCCAAAATATACAAGGCAACACATGGCAACACAAGACAACAATCAACAATCAAGATTCAAGTGGCCTGTGACCCCTGTTGGGTCACAGAGGCTTTCATAAAACTATAATAACTGTAATATATATATATATATATATATATATATATATATATATATATATATATATATATATATATATACATACATACATACACATATATAATTATATACTATATTATGTATATACACACACTATATATGTATGTATGTATGTATGTATGTATTCTCACCTTCATGCAATTTTATTCTTAATTATTAATTTCCTCAATGTTACTAGCTTTTCTTTTCTTTCTTCCTTTTTCTTCTTTCTTTTGTTGTTGTCTGAAGAGAACAAACTACACAAAAAAATGGGGACATTCATTAATTAATCTTGCATACAGATATTCATGAGGTAAAACACACAACAAAACCCCATGATACAACACATCAGCAAACACCACTGTAACACACACACACACACACACACACACACACACACACACACAAAAACAGCAACACACCATTGCATACACAAAAACAACGCAGACAAATCCAACAGCAGTTTTTATTTTATTTTATTCTTTTATATCAAGGATAATGGAATAAGCACTTAGGTGCTGTTTTTTTACATCCAGTCCCCGTGTGCATGCACTTTTGTAAATTCTGTCAGCCGTTCCCACGGGCACACAATGGCTTTATCTTTCGAAAAGTGGAACGGGATTTAACGTGTGCGCAAGATGTTCTGCAGTTCACTAGACAAGCGGTGCAGGCACAAACCGATCGATCACCTAATGAAAACACTGCAGGCAAAACCAAGTATGACTGTCCTGCAGCAATGCCGTCTACTTTTGGTTTTGGTTCATGCTGATGTTCTCTGAGCCTGCACACAGCTGATTCATCCGTACAGAAAAAAAGAAATAACCAGTTTGAGGTCAATGCCGTGAAAGCTTTTATTGTTTTTGATTCCTAATCATTATCATTAAAAGGTCACACTTAGTTTCTATAGCCAGTAAACAAAATATATTAAGGCAGATAAGTTATGACTTCTTGGAAAATTAGTTTCAGTTCTGGTCCTGTGAGAAAGTGCGACTGTTGTTTAGTGTATACATTTCTTATAGACAGGGAAACAGAATGATAGACATACATCACGCATGTAAACACACACACACACACACACACACACACACACACAAAGGTGCACGCACGCACGGGACGGGATAGTCTGGTGATAAGGGCATTATCTAGTAGTAGTAGTAGTAGTATAGTATTACGGAATGCGCTTGCGATCTGACAACCTGGGTTCGATTCCCGTTCAAGGGAATTTTTCGCCCTGGACTTAACATTAGTGCCAACTCCACTCCCACCCAAAAGTCCTTGGGATAAACCGAGGCCCGTGTGCAAACGCACGCAGAATGTCTTGCACGCACGTAAAAATCTGTTCCATGTTTTGAAAGAGTAGGCTTTTGTGTGCCGGTGAAACGGATGACAAAAGTTTTAAAACCGCAGGTAAAATGAATGTTAAAAAAAAAGTCATATGAGTGCTTATTATATTATTCTCGAAATAAAAGAATAAATACCCCCCCCCCCCCCCAAAAAAAAAAAAAAAAAAAAAAAAAGATAAGGTAAAAGGGAGAGTGACCGACAGAGGCAGACGGGCTACTTTTATTTATTTCTTTTGTTTGGGAGTGGGGGGTTTTTGTGTTGTTGTGGGGTTTTTTTAACTGAAGCTGAGACACTTTCGTTTCATCTTTCCCAGTTGTTGTTTTACACTAAACACTGTGACACATAAAGCACACTTGATAGAGGTGTACATAAACACAAAGCCTTACATCTCAAGGGCGCCCCTGAACAATGATTAAAAACTAACAAGCAAACACCAACAACTTCAACAACATGAAAGAATCTTGTACAGCAAACAAAAAGCACAGACAACGAAATAAAACATGAACATATAAACATAGATAACACAGACAGACAGACACACACACACACACACACACACACACACGCACGCACGCGCGCGCGCGCGCGCGCGCGCGCACACACACACACCCGCGCGACTGGTGTGCATAATTCGTGACATCCGACCATCAAGTTAGTCAGAATACCATGTGTTCATGTGTGGCTCTTGCAGATAACACGACGACGAACGCAGATCTTGAAGTGGGGTGACAGAGCTGTATGCAATTATCGATCTGTGCGGTCGATGATTAGGCTCTGCGTGGTGGGTGGGTGTGTGTGTGTGTGTGTGTGTGTGTGAGTCCTGAATCTATGGCTGCCTGTGTTTCTGTTGGGGTGTGTATCTCAGTCGATGATTTTGTGCACAACCCATGCACTTAACTTCATACAATCTTTACTGGTAAACCTTGTATTAACCATGACTGAATCACGCCAAACCACGCCACTGTGAAACCAACTCTGGCCATGCCCAAAGCTTTTCCAGGTAGGCTACCCATGTAAGCAAAGTGTCAAGGCCACCAGCCGCCATGGCGCAGCGGTTAGCGCCTTGAGTTATGGATTGGAAGGTCGAGGGTTTGAATCCAAGTAAAAGGCATAGGGATATGTTTTAACTCCCGCCGGCTTCTACCCCAGAGAGAGTTTGCCATGGGCTCATTGGGAAGACTGGGACCACACAGTCGAGCTTCATTTACGGGTGCGATTTTTAAGGTGTTGCTCAATCAAATTACCTGACTAACATTGCAGGTGTCTGTATCACGGGATAGCCCAGTGGTTAGAACATTGCGCTCGCAATTCGATTCCCGTTCAAGGGGATATTTTCCTCTGGAGTTAACATCAGTGCAGACTCCCCTCTCCCCAAAAGTCCTTCGGATGAGACTATAAACCGAGGTCCCGTGTGCGAACGCACGCAGAACATCTTGCGCACACGTTAAATCCTGTTCCGCTTTTCGTAAGAGTAGGCCATTGTGTGCTGGTGGGAACAGATGACAGAATTCACAAAACCGCATACACACGGGGACTAGCCCTGTCACGTAGTGTCAAAGTATATGCGATTTCATAGCAGCATCTTTACATCATCCTCATCCTTATTGACCATCATGCAATAAAACACAATTCTGTGGTTGGGTGGCCTGGTTTGCTCTGGTCTCATGGTTACCTGTTTCGGTTTCCCCATACACATCTGTGCCTGCGATGAGCTGGTCTCAAAGCCTTTAGGGTTGGAGGCTCATAGGAGCAGGTCGTTGGAGGGACGTTGTGGTGGTCGCCACCCTGGATGGGTGTCTCACTCAGTCTCGCTCCACGACTGAGCTTTGTAAAAAATTAAAAAAAATTCACGACTGACCTGCCACTGTCTTTAGTATGTGGCTTTGTGGAAGGTGTCCTGCATAAATATGTTAACTCAGAATAGGCACTGGTCACTGAACACCACCAAAGTGACCTAGCAGCCATGCAGGGTCCCTCTGGCTCGTGGCCCCGCGGCGGTCTGATATTGATGGGGTCTCTGTGGACTTCTGACACTGAAGATGCGACATGAAGAATCTGGATATGGCTGGAGTGGAGAGATCCCTAACCTTTACCCTACGGGTAACCCGCTATTGGGCAACCAACCATCTGCTATCCCTTCCCGTCGTATCACCCACTACTGGGTTACCATAGCAGACTAACGTGCTTAGTGCACGTGCGCTGGGAAAGACAGGTTCTCTCCCTTTTATTGCATGATGGTCAACGAGGACAGCGTTAAAATGAGTAGCGTTGGAAAAGCAGGACAGGACGTACTTAGAGGATGAGGCAGCAAGAAGAACGAAAGTGCCAAGGCCTGCATTAAAGTGCTGTTGTGCTTTAAATTAACATGTTACATGGGGACTGTCTTCATACATGATTAGATAACAGCACAATTGATAAAACAAAAATTCACATCCTCTGACGTTGGAATATTTATTCTGACCAAATGCTCGTTCTGACCACATGCTTGTTCTGACCACATGCCATTCTGACGACATGCCATTCTGACCAAATGCTCGTTCTGACCACATGCCGTTCCGACCACATGATCGTTCTGGCCACATATCATTCTGACCACATGCTCATTCTGACCACATGCCAGTCTGACCACATGCCAGTCTGACCACATGCCAGTCTGATCACGTACTGTCAGTTTCAGACGTTGTTGGACCATAATGATGTCATTGTGACTATGTGTCGTTGTGACCACGTGTCACTGTGACCACAAGTAGTTCTGTGTGTGTGTGTGTGTGTGTGTTCTAGTATTATTTTCTGAAAGAACCAAAATATCTGCAACAAGCTTATTTGTTTTCCATGTCTTTCATTTGAGTGCTTTGGGTTTGTTTGTTTGTTGTTTGGGGGGTTGTTGTTTTTTTTTGTGTTTTTTTTTTTTTTGGGGGGGGGGGGGTTTGATTGTTTTACTTTATTGTTTGGGTTTGTTTGTTGGTGGTGGTGGATTTTTCTCTTTTTTTTTTTGGGGGGGGGGGTTGTTTTGATTGTTTTGCTTTATTGTTTGGGTTTGTTTGTTGTTGTTGTTTGTTGTTGTTGTTGTTGTTTTTTTGGGGGGGGGGGCTGGTCTTCTTCCTTCTATTTTATGATTGGTTTCTAAACTTATTATACCTGTAAAGGCAGCAAGATCAAAACTGATCATGCATATTTGAACAAGAATCTTTGGTTGTTATGACGCCATATTTATCAGCTGCTGGTCTACTGACTGTGTTTTGATTGCTGGTTGAGCACACTATAAGCTGTTAGCTTGTTGACGTTTCCTTCTGGATTGGTGTACGATAATATCTGTTCCTTTTTCTGAAAAACAACTGTTTGAACTAAAGACGATAACCTCAAACAAGAAGAGAGAGGGAGAGGGAGAGGAAAAGAGAGAACTCAAACTCGAAAGATTTATTCACAAAAAGTCCATTGGCCCATACATGAAGGGGGGTTGCCGAGCTGCTTAGTATTTTAGTGAGAAAAATAAGGAAGGCCCCCCCCCAACCCCCCCCCCCCCCCCAAAAAAAAAACCCCACCAAAATGTTATTGTATAACCAACCACCACAATAAAAATCAGTTAATAAAAAATATGACTTAAGAAACCAAAATATCTCTTATTCTAAAGGCTTTACACAAATATAAAGCAAGGCTGCCCACAATCTCAGGGTGACTAGATGCCATGATAGACAGAATCTAAATAAATTAGGCTGTTTACTATACTTTACTGGAATGTAATCGGTGGTCTAGAGGTAACGCGCCTGTCTAGAAAGCGAAAAGTCCAGGTCGGATGTGTACGGTGGTTCAAATCCCGTTTGGGCCCGAAACTTTTCCCCCATCCATTAGACCATGAGTGGTGGTCTGGGCGCTAGTCTTTCGGATGAGACGATAAACCGAGGTCCCGTGTGTTGCACAAAATTATTCAGCGCACGTAAAAGAACCCACGGCAACAAGGGAGTTGTCCCTGGCAAAATTCTTAGAAAAAGCCACTCTGATAAGGAAACAAATACAGATCAAAAAAAAAAAAAGAAAGGGTGGCGCTGCTCTTGTGGCGACGCGCTCTCCCCGGGGAGAGCAGCCCAAATTTCACGCAGAGAAATCTTGTGACTTAAAGTGGTATAAATGAAATAAATGAAATAAATGAAATGAAATCATCTTCCACTGTTTGCTTACATAATGGGCATAGCAGCCTGAGGTCATCATCATGATGTTCTATATATCTACATTTATGAAAATTTATGTCTGATACACCAAGTCTAAACTTAGACATAATTCTTTTCAAATGTATGTCCATATTAAGCTTTAGATAAGGTTTGACATCGTGTGAGCCTATAAACTGTCTGTACATTTGAAATCTTTCACTGTTTTGTATATGACCACTCCACTGCTGCCAACGGCAGTCAATCAATCTTTGCCTGAAAACGTTGATAAACTCTCTACAATTTCTGACACCTTGATTGAGCCAAACAAACCCAATTCCAAGTTCACATAAACAGGTACGTATTTGTGAAGCCCAGGTGCTTTTCTCCTTGACATCTAGATCATAAAGCAACTTGTAAGACTTAAAAGGTAACCTGCACTCATCCATATGCTGAATCTTAATCCATTATCTAATGCATCTTACAGCAGCATTAACAGATAGAGGATATCTATTGGTTTCAATAAAAACAAGATCATTAGGTGTACGTCTATCTAAGCCTAAAAACTGCTTTAAAGCAAAGAGGTGTACTGATTCACAATGTGTTACAGCTGCATCCAGTCCCCAAATTTCCGTGCCATATAACACAGTGGGTTGTATTTGTGCATCAAATATCTTAATCAACAAGTCAAAAGCATTATTATTCAATAATTGTAATTTTTTCAAAACAATTAACAAGATTCTTTTACCTCGACTTGCCAGATCTTTACATGCAGTTGTGAAACTAAGCTTTGTAGAAAAACAGATTCCTAAATATTTATATACATTAATCACAGGCATGAGAGGAGAGAGAGAGAGAGAGAGAGAGAGAGAGAGAGAGAGAGAGAGAGAGAGAGAGAGAGAGAGAGGGGAGAGAGAGAGAGAGAGAGAGAGAGAGAGAGAATAAGGGAAGCAGCTCAGTAAAACATTTTGAGGATCACATCTGAATTGCTTCCCATGTATTAAGTTAGGGTTCTTTTTTTAACACTTCACAGAATATTTGTTGCTTTTCACACTTTATTGCAAAATGGTAACCTTTTCAATGCAGGAAGATACACTTGCTAATTACATAGCACCTTATATACACAAATGTCTTAAGTAAAATACAAACTTTTTCAGGGAAGTTATTTTTTACATTATAAATCAGAGAGACAGAAAGACAGAGACATACACACACAACTGAACAAATGTTGGCTGCACATGAAAATGACCCGACCCAGGCCAGAAAGCTGTGTCAATTATTGATGTAAGCTAAGTGCCAAGGTCTACATTAAAACGCTGTTATATTGTAACATGTTATGTTGAGATTGTCTTCAGCCACGACAAGCTCTTAACCTAACAACTTGCGTTCTCTATTTAAAGCAGAAAACCATCCACAGAAGTCGGAGTATGGCTGCCCATACGGCGAGGTGTTTGAAAAAGAGTCATACACGCAAACTTCTCATCCGATGCGTACTTTCAATCTCAGGTGATTCCCAGGTGTGATGATGAATGAGACAGAGGGCGTTATTCTGGGCGACTCCTTCCCCTGGATGACAGCTACGTTTTCCATGTAAAAATCATTGAGAGAGCATTGTTTGTGATTATACTCTCAGACAAATGTAGGTCGATGGTGCAATTTTGCATATACACCTCTTTGCCCACCGAAGTAGCTGCATTCTTATTTTAGGGAAACTTATGGACTCAAGCCTGCAGCTATCCCTGAAGTTGGAATGTGACCGACTACCTTCACGGTGAGCAAAAGGTCACGTATGCAAAAATCTCACCGTTGGTGAACCTCCAAGCTCTATTTGTATTTTATTCTTTTATATCAAGGATAATGGAATAAGCACTCATGTGCTTTTTTACATCCAGTCCCTGTTTGTATGCGGTTTTGTAAATTGTCATCTGTTCCCACCGGCACACAATGGCCTACTCTTAGGAAAAGTGGAACAGGATTTTAATGTGTGCGCAAGATGTTCTGCTTGCATTCGCACACAGGGCCTCGGTTTATAGTCTCATCCGAAGGACTGTTGGGGAGAGTGGAGTCTGCACTGATGTTAACTCCAGGGGAAAATATCCCCTTGAACAGAAATCGAACCCAGGTTGTCAGATTGCGAGCGCAATGTTCTAACCACTAGGCTATCCCATCCCCCTGGAAAAGGAATGAAACAAAGAAAAACACACACACACAAAATCAATAAAACAACCCGAACCATACGTTGACTTCAGATATTTAGGCAGCTGCTCTAACTAATGACGTACTCTATCTCATAAGAGGAATGTGATAACATTCCCCTCTGAAGCTACCGTATCTAGATGATCAAAACACTATCATGCTTTTAACATTTAAGAATGTGTCATGTAGTGTCCGCATGACTTTATGATGACTGTAAGTAAATATACCTTTGTGGACGTGCCCAAACTTGAAAAGAAAGTTTCATTATCAGGTGTTTCCATGAGTTGGGGATTGCTGGCGAGCGATTGACTGCTACACTCCACTTGACCCAGTTCTGCATACATGCTGACTGCAAAATTTGACCTGTGTTCTAGAGGGCAGATAAAGCACAACTACTAAAGTAAGAGCTGTAATCTTTCCTATATGAGCTAACCCAATATGTCAATAATGAAGCTTGAATGATGCTATTTTCCTTATAATGTGTTTTGTAGTTGTTGTGATTTCTCCAACACCCCCCCCCCCCCTCCCTCTTTTCCTCAAATCATTATTAATTGGCCATCTGTGGGGGAAAAGCAAGAAAGAAAACTTGCAGTCCGAAGTGAGTTACATGCCCTCCTGGAAGAGGTTTATATAATTATATGAGTGACTTTTATAGGTATGTCTGCTGCTTTGCTTCATACAAGTTTAGCTCAGTAACTGTTTGAAAAGTTTCTGTCCTGTCTCTTGGTACAGAGATGGAGCTCCAATGTCTTACTTATCTTTCTCCTGGGAATGAGTTTTTCTTAAGTATGTCAGCAGCAGACTGAAGTAAAGACAGCTCAGTACTGAAGAAGCCTCCCTGGAGTGGGAGCTGTGGGTAGAACCCAGCAAAGGTCTTAGATAAAAGTTATCATTTTAAGAAAAAAAAGAAGAAAAGAAAGTTTAAATAAGATCATCATAGTCTCCAGCCAACTCTTTGAGATTACTTTAGATGTCTATCAACACTGTCTTGGAGGTTGGAATGTTTGGGGGGGGGGGGGGGGGGGGTTGGGGGGAAGGTGGGGTAGCCAGACTGAGTTGCTGAAATCAATTCCTGGACACAAACTTGCGAGTTACAAGAGATTTTGTAAAACCCTTTATCTTTCAACAGGAAATGAGATACAAATTTTTCTCCCTGTACTTACATTACATAAAAGAATCAAATACACCCTCCCCTTCCCTTTGTGGGGATGCTAAAAATCTGTCAGTATAAACAGCATCCCCATCTCCTGTTTCTTTTCCTTCTGTCACCTCCTCCAAGTCAAGTCAAAATACTTTAATCTTCCAGTGAAGGGCAACCACAACACTGATAACACTTGTCTACTTTCTGCCTTCTTGGTCCATTCTCCTGCCTTTTGTCCAGAAAGACTTTAAAGATAACAATTCTCTCCTGCACTGAAGTCGGCAGTGAAGGGCATGACTTGTCAGGCTTTTACCTACCAGCAGCGCAATGCATTTTCGCTCACTTGACACACAACACAAGTTGCTGTCTGAGCGTTCGAAGAAAGAGAAGAAGAAATGCTTTCTTTAATCTCAGAATGTGGGCTCTCACAGTAAGGTAGTGTCACTTCATAAACGCTCTAAATTGAGATCAAAAGCTCATGTTCTATGAAAGATGTGGCATGAAAACATTTTCTCCTCGAGATAAAAGTTGCGCAATATATCATTTTCATCCCCAAAGTCGGAATGCGGCTACCTTATTGGTGGGTAATAGCGGTTGCACGCACAAAAATTTCACCCCTGGTGAACCTCTGAGCTCTAGCAGAAGGAGAAAAAACAACCAACAAAACCTTTCAAATGGGCCATCCATACATTTTGCAAGCATTTCGATCTTCTACACAAACAAATCAACACAACGCAAATTACAAACCAAGGCTACCTTTTGTAAAAAGCAAGTAAACACAAAAAACAAATGCAAGAAAATCAGTGTTCCCATATTTGATAACAATGTTATGTTGTAATCTAGCAACTAGACATCAGTTAACACAAACTTTGTAACCTAAAACAATTGGCAAAAACTGTGTAATATAAAAAAAGTTATGAAAAGAATTTAAACCAAAATCATAAGGATCAATAATGTCTGTCCTATATTACATATTTTTTCATACAAAAATAACCGGACAATTGGGAATGCAAAAGTCTTGTATGACTATGACAGATAATGATAAAATAATTCAGCACAACTCTGGATAGCCTCAATGAAACAGCAAAGTGGGAATAAAGCTCACACATCCACAAACGCATATGCATGGTTTTACACACACACACACACATACTCATACCCCCCTCCTCCAACACACACACACAACACTCCTATTCACCCCCCCTCTCCTCTCTCTCTCACACACACACAAACTTCTAAACACAAATGATAAATCTCAATTCTTTTCATCTCTTGGACAGAAATCGATGCAGTTTTGGTGGCAGCATCCCAGACTCTCATGTGGATTCAGCAGCACCCTCAGCAACAGCAGGAGATGACCCTGAGGCCTGTGACACAGCAGCAGCAGTAACAGCAGCAGCAGCAGCAGCAGAGGAGGCAGTAGAAGCAGTATCAGCAGATGTTGACTCGCCAGAACTGCTCAAGTAGCGTTCAGTGTGAAATATATGCGGAGGCGTAAACTGGGCCTTTTGTGTACTGCTGTTGGATTTCTTCTGCAAAGAATAATACATTGAAATAGAGTGAATTTTGCCAAATAGTCCTCAAATATGAATATACATCAACAAAAAATATGTTTCAAAGGAAGAGTGAGATATATGATGAGATATATGCCTATGTTACCACTTTTTTTTTTAATAGAAAAAGAACACTGAGCAAACATGAATAATAAGAATAAAAAAGTGTTTTCCTTTTCTTCCCATTCCTCACCTAGAGCTCCAAGGTTTACAATTGTGACATTTTTGCAATAGCGACCATTCTTGCCCACCATTAAAGTAGCTACACTGCAACTTTGGGGATTTAAAAATTGAAAGGTTTGAAAACTGAGCCAACCATGTAATGAGGTATGCTCTTTCCCTTCATCTTTTTTCAAAAGACACACATGCATTACACTCCTGCAAAAGCATTCATTTACACACAAGTATACAAGCACACATATACCCAAACACTATGCACGCATGTACATACACACACACACACCCATGCATGCACACGCACGCACACAAACACACACGCATGCATGCACACACACACACACCCATGCATGCACGCATGCACACATACACATGCACATTCTTCCCCAGTGAGACCTCTACTGTAGATAGTTGTGAGAATATAAATATACATACATGACACACACAGAGAGAGAGAGAGAGAGAGAGAGGAGAGAGAGGAGAGAGAGAGAGAGAGAGAGAGAGAGAGAGAGAGAGAGAGATGTTGGTTTGAATGCAGGTGTGTCCTATCACCAAGTAATGAATGGACATTAAACAAAAACAAACAAACACATGCACACAAACACACACTCACGCACACACACACATGTGTACACAAAAAAACAACAGACTTACTGACGACACAAGTGATGACAGTCGTTTAATCAGTGTTCCAGAGTTCAGGTCATTTTCCGCTTTTATCACACACTCCTCCATGGCTGTCACGTCTTTCTTCACCACCGCAACAAAGGCCTGTCCATGGACAAAGGTTATCATTAACTTCTCCTCCTCACCAGCTCTCATGGCGCAGTGGCTAGTGGCTTGGGTTACGGACTGAAAGGTTACGAGTTCGAATCCCATAAGAGTCATAGGGATTTTTTGGACTCTGGCCAGCTCCTACCCAGAGTGAGCATGCTGTGGGCTCATTGGGAAGACTGGGACCACACAGTTGAGCTTCATCCACTCAAATTATCTGACCAACACTGCAGGTGTCTGTAACTCTTGGGCCCAGCTGATGCTAGGATATTGTTATGATTGTAAATGTCTCAAAGCAAATGCACATCCACAGCAGCATTGTTTCATCAGCCTCATCTTCATTGGTCAACAAACAATAAATAAAAATTATCTCTGATTCAGTGTTTCACAGAAGATGAGACAGCAAAAACAAACAAACCCCCAAAAACCCCTTCTCATAAGCAACTAATCTTTCACAATGTTACTTCTCTCCATCCAACAGTTCTCAACTGGGAATGTTTGCTACATAACTGTTTTATACACACACTTGATGGACACTATAGCAGAGTGGTTAAGACCATTTCAACTTCAGTTCCATGAAGCTGTGGGGCTCAACAGGTGGATCAGTGGTCTAGAGGTAACACGCCTGTCTAGAAAGCAAAAAGTCTGGGTCGGAAGTGTGCGGTGGTTAAAATCCCGTTTGGACCGGAAACTTTTCCCCCATCCATTAGACCATGAGTGGTGGTCTGGGTGCTATTCTTTTGGATGAGACGATAAACCGAAGTCCCGTGTGTTACACAAAATTATTTAGCGCACATAAAAGAACCCACGGCAACAAGAGAGTTGTCCCTGGCAAAATTATGTAGAAAAAAGCCACTCTGATAGGGAAACAAATACAGTTACAGACATAGAAAGAAAAAAAATATAAAGGTGGCGCTGCTCTTGTGGCAACGTGCTCTCCCCGGGGAGAGCAGCCCAAATTTCACGCAGAGAAATCTGCCGTGACTGAAAGCGGTATAAATAAAATTTAAAAAATAAATAGATAATTTTGGCAGCGGCATCTGATGAATTAAGGGTGGGGATTTTTATGATCTCCCAGGCCAACTTGAAGTGCAGACCTGTCAGTATTTCATTACATATCTTTTTTTGTTCCTCCACTAAAGCTATGAGGTTTGTCAATGGTGAGATTTTTGCATATGCGACCACTTTTTTCCCCACCAACCATTTAGGTAGCTGCATTCTGACTTTGGGGATGGTGTTGACATGACACCTGTGAGCATGCATTTTTGAAATGTCATCCATTCCTACCAGCATGAAATGGCCTACTCTTTTGAAAGATGGAACAGGTTTTTAATGTGTGAACAAGATGTTCTGTGTGCATTCGCCCACCAGGCCATCAAATCTCTAACCTCTAGGATATCCCTCCTGCTAGTAATTCAGATTAAAACTGTTCAAAAAAGAACCTCTGTGTGTGTGTGCAAGCATGTGTGTGTGTGAATGCGTGCGTGGATACATGCTAGTGTGCATGCCTGCATGTGCCCATGCTTAACAATAAGCAATCTCTGTTTGCATATTAACCTGTATTAAATAACACAATGTACATGTATACATCCCTAAATAGAACATATATACATGTATAGATCTATCAATAACATGATACTCTATAGCTAATTAGCTTTGAGAAATTGTTGTGTCTTTCGTTTAAAATGTCAATCTTTATTCGTATGTTTGCAAACAACAGTAAGAAGCTGACCTCCAGGCGGTCAATGCGATCGAACATGTCCTGCATTTCCTTGCACTTGCTCTGGATCTCAGGCATGGTCTTGGCTAGGCACAGGCTGGTGTCGCTTCGAATCTGCAACATCACGCACAGTACACTACATGGGATGTCAAAAAACACTGCAGCTTCGTTTTATTTTGAGTACACTACAACAAGTACACATGTTCTTGAATTGAATTTTAAAATGTACAGAGATATAAAAGTACAAGCTTCCTATTTAATTCCAAGCAAGTGTATGGAGGCATGTGCCTATGCATGGAATTTACACAGTCTCTCTCTCACACACGCACATGCACGCACACACGCAGAACATCTTGCGCACATGTTAAAACCCGATCAGCTTTTCGGAAGAGTAGGCCATTGTGTGCTGGTGGGAACGGATAACAAAACTGACAAAACTGCATACACACAGGGACTGGATGAAAAAAAGCACATGAGTGCTTATTCCATTATCCTCGAAATAAAAATGATTTAAACACACACACATTGGCATTTCTTATGTATTTATTTGATGTTATCATTGCTTAGCCTTTTTCTGTATACTGCCTGCCAATGATATTTGGCAACAGATACCAATTTCACTGCACACAACCATCAACATCAATGTCCCCTCCTCTCCCCTTCCCATCATCTAATATCACTTTGAGTGAACAGACGTAAAACCAAAGCAACAGCAACACACACACTGCATGCATACATGTATATGCTAAACAAATTTGCAAGCCATCACACACACACACACACACACACACACGTGTACACACACACACACTCTTCCCAAATGCTTACCATATCAACCAGCCCACAGAACTCTTCCATCTTTGTTAGCATAGCTTCAATGCTCTCTGAAAACCTGCCTTGCTGAAAAAGACAACATGAGCTTTTTAGATATAATAAAAGATTTCACAACTTCCAAGAAGAAAATGCCAACAAAATGAAACATAAGGAATTTCTATGCATTGGTCAGATTTGTGGCATATACATGTAACAAAACGTGCTTAAGTGTGTGTGTGTGTGAGAGAGACAATGACAATGACAAATTCTTTTATTTCGAGGTTAATGAATAAGCACTCATGTGCTTTTTTACATCCAGTCCGAGAGAACTCGAACTTGAATTTTTTAATGAGGGTAAATGGATAAAGCCAAGGGCTTCTTTACACCAGGCCCTCAAGTAAAAAAAGAAGACAAAAAACAAATTGCAAACAACATGAAGAAATGCATAGCATTTACACAAAGAAGCTGACAATAAACTTAATCACTTAGTTATACATGCAATCAACTACTCACATTATCATTCAATTATATACTAAACCAGCCAATCAATACAAATTGACTAATTTCATATCTATACACATCAAAATTTCCCTCACACATAAAGATACATTCATGCTCCCATCATCCACACTTGCACAGCCATGCATTTCAACAACCAAATGAAGCAATCAGCCCAACTTTTTTTTAAAGTCTGAGACAAAAATGGAAACGACTTATTTTACATCAGTTATTGCAATGAAAGTAAATAATATAATAATTCTCTTTCCACAGTCATCAGTTTACAAACACAGCACACACACACACACAGATGCATGCACACACGTACGCATGCACACGCACACATGCGGGCACAAACAACTCACACATGCACATGAATCAAATCAATACCCATTCCAATAAATATATCATCCAAAATGACACTATTCACAAATCCTAATTTTTCTACTCAGAACAAAACGCAAGCGCAACCATACACCATGTCAATGTCATAAAGAGCAAACAAACATAGTTCAACTTCAAGATAATTGAAATATCCACACTCAAACACGCGCGTGCGCGCGCTCGCACACACACACACAAATGCATACACATTCATATGAATACCCATATGAATGAATAAACCATCCAAGTTGATATTCTAATCACAAATCCAAATCATTCTCAACAGGACAAAATGCACCCCATAAATTATTTCATAACATAAACACCAAAAATCCCCATACAAGTTCAAGATAATCAGAATTTCAATGCACATACGCTCATGCACGCAGGCACACACACACACACACACATGCACGCCCGCACGCATGCACGCGTACATAAAACACATACATTGGCATGAATACACAAATGAATAAGTAATTAATCCAGAACCTTATAGATCAGAAATTCAATAATTCTGCACTGATAAATAATGCTAACATTTACCTTTTCAATGACATAAGAGCAAAACACACTGAAGTTCAAGACAAATGATGTGTCAACACACACACACGCACACGCTTACACACACTCAAAGCACTGTCAAAGCCAATCAGTCGAGCAAACAACCAGCTATGAACAAAATAGGTGTATAAGTAAATACGACATTACATAATCATGGTATAAAGGACAAAGTGCACATTATATTCAGAACATTTCAAATAAATATTTATGATAAGCTCTTTTGAATGAAGACAGACTACATTTCTGTTTTAAATTATCCAGAAGCTCATCCCATTCTTTACTACCTGAATAGACGAGGGATGACTTGTAATGATCAGTTCTTGGACGGGGGATATGAATAGTACTTTTACCCCAAATTTTTCTCACCAAAAACCTTTCAGAAAGATACTTCGAAGCAAGATTCTTCATAATTTTGTACATAAAAACACCTTTGTTAAAACGACATTGTAATAGGAAAGGAAAAATGTTGAGTTCTTTGTAATCTATATGTTGCAAAGATGATGACTTAAGAGTACAATTTTTAAGGAACGTCTATACAAACTCTCCAGTCGCTTAAGGCAATTTTTACTAGCTAAATCCCAACGTGTGGAAGCATAATCTATATCTGGTTGTATGTATACATGAAAAAATAACTTCCGAGTATGTTGATCAAGAAAATGCTTAATTCGGTTCGGCTGAAACATTTTTGGGGTTAGCTACTTTGCCAAAATTGAAGCATGACTTGGACCAAGATAGATGATTGTCAATATTAAGACCAAGCAATTTATGTGAATCCACTTCTTCTAAAATTTTGTTATAGACTTTAATATCTGGTAGCTGAAATTTTATGCTTTGTCTTCTTTGCCTTGTTGTAACTAGCATGAATTTAGACTTTTCAGGGTGGAGAGCCATGTGATTAATTTATGACCATTTAATAAGTCTGTTAATGTCTTTTTGTATTTCAATGCATACAAAGCTGGCATCTTTAGCTTTATTATGAATTGCAGTGTCATCAGAAAATATTTCACATTTATTTGATACACTACGAGGCAAATCATTTACATACACAGAAAGAGAGAGGGAGAGAGAGAGATAGAAGAGAGAGAGAGAGAGAGAGAGAGAGAGAGAGAGAGAGAGAGAGTGTGTGTGTGTGTGTGTGTGTGTGTGTGTGTGTCTGTGTGAATGTGCACCTGTGCATGTATGCGCACATATGTCTGTACATATGAGGTTCTACAACTTGACCTGACCTGACAGAAACATTTTCAGGGAAGTTATGACTGGCTTATCTATTTCTTGTCATTCACGATTTTGAAAGTGAAACAAGAAAAAGGACGTAAGGTGAAAGTTACAGTCAAAACAATTGACTTACTTCTTTGGCCACGTTGAAATTAAGAAAACGACTATAATCGCCTGCAAGTTCCTCGAGCAAGACATGATTGGACTTTCCTTCAATGTCGTCTGCAACAGACGATGTCAAACTTCCTTCTGATGACGATCGGGTCTCCATTTTGTCTGCATCATGTGACATAAGGTGAAAGGTCATTAACTTTTGCTTAACAGAAGTTGTGTCCCCTGCATCGATAGCTTTTCTACAGTCTTTGGTTTCAAAAGTTTACATTTAGCAAGAGTGATATCATAAACCAAAATGAAACAATATTTTCACTTTTATCCGCAATTGCAAATAATAGGTTTAAAACTGTGTTTACGCAGAAGACAATCTTGCACTGGTGTATCGGATTGCTCTCCCCTATGTGTAGGGGAAATCAATCTGGTTAGCCTACAATCTGGTTTCGACCACGGAGGTGATTTCGACGCGGAGGTGGTGCGAAGCCAAGAAGGACGACAGAAAGCCAAAGAAATCCTCAAATTGTTTCTGTATATCGGCCCAATACATACATGGTATTGGTGCCAGGTAAGATATGCTTCATGACAGAACAGAACTGATGTAAGTTAGGTGGCCCATGCCTCAAACGTCGATGCACGATCTCATTTTCTATTCCAATTTAGATGATCTGTCAAATTGTGTCGTCTGCTTTGCTGTTACAATCATTCATCTCCTTTTCGCTTCTTTTCAATCATCGTTGATCAATCGAGCTGTCATGTAGATCCTTCCGCCGATGCTGTAGATTGAGTCTGTAAAGTAGGTTCACATATGAGAAAGCGTCCATCGGTAAATCGATACTTTGGTGTTCGAAACTTTACCCTTGTTCAGAGTTGTTGAGACTTGAAAAAGGTGTAACACTTCTCAGGTTTGGATTGTTTTATTACATTTACAGTAATCAAAACTTGCTTGTTTTGCACTGGAACACACATCCATTTTTATTTTAAAACTAAGGGCAGAAAGCAGTCATTCCTGAAAGAAAATCATGTTGAAATATGATTAAATGTATAGCCAAGGTTGACATTGACAACAATCGAAAAACTCACACCAAAAAATTATATCATTTTAGAATTGAACCACTGGTTGTCATGGAAACACTTCAAGATGGCCGGCAATAAAACATCATGAAAACTGTTAAGTTTACTTTTTTATGCAGTTTATCAGTTACTGAACATGCTTTTTAGACAATTTTGTATCTTAGAAATTGAATATTTTTTCTAATTTTTTGTGTAACAATTTCTTATTATGTGTGTCCAAAATTTTAGATAAACAGCTTCAACTCAGATGATTTTACACTAACAAAGTTGCTGAAAGATTATTTTAACCCTCTTGTCCCCGATCCGGCTGCAGCCGACAGTAACGGAGGCTGCCGCTAGATTCCAATACGACCGCAGCCGACAGTTGGTGCTGCCCACGTGGGCAGTACTTTTCCATCACACACAGATCTCGTGGTTTTCACACTATGTGTCTGAAAATTGGTGGGGTGATGCAGGGAGGGTGCCAGGGATAAATTTAGACCACTAACATGCGTGTAGTGGGGAGGGAAGGAAGAAATACCAGCCAGCCACCGGAACGCTTTTCAATGGTGCAGCGTGGCAGAAAAAAATGGCGTTTTCTTTAGTAGCAGACGATTTATCTGATTAGCGAGACGATTAATTGAATGTTATTGTCTTGGAAGTAGAAACATTTGAAGGAGAATTGTTAAGTGAGTCCGATATTAAACGCTTACGAGGAAGAGGAGGAAAGAAATGCTGCAGTTAGGGAGAAGAGTGAGCCTGAAAATAATGTGCTACAGGGCACATTCCTGACCTGTGCTACACACACAGACTGTGGAGAAATTTGACCTCCCGGCCGGTCCGCGGCATAGACGCCTGAAAACGATGCCTTTTGACTGTTTTCTCATTATTACCACACTTTTGTTTAGAAACTGCAATGGCAGAAATGAACAGATATGCCGATAATGAAAATAGCAAGAAGGAAAATAAACTAGGTCTCCCGTCTGCCAAGGTTCGACAGGTGAGAGCAATGGTTACACCACCCCCCTCCCCCACACACATCCATAATTTGTGCTTTTTGTGATGGGATGTGACTCTGTGCCACCACTACGACTACTTTAGAGACTACCAACATTAAAATTTTGTAGGGTTACAGAAGTTCTGTGTTGTTTCGAATTTGTCACACCTGTGCTGTGACACTGGTGACAGTGTGACAGTCATGTACAATAATACACTTCTGTACACTTAACAAACATGTGGTAGCACACACAGATATGAACTGCAGTATAAAGGTCACATGTTGATTAAATATGACTTGTTTTCAAAAGAAAAAATAGTTAAACAAAACTTCTGTCTCCCCGAGACATACCATAAAACGACAGGTGCTATGGGGACATTGTGTGACACATCCTTGAAGTACTATTCCACATAACTATTGGTAAACACATCAGCTGGGTATCACTTCCTTATTCGACACTAACATGCTTGAACTAGTGTCAAATCCATGCAGGATTTGCTGTTTTATCATATATACCATATTTTTACCTGTGATAGGTGACAAATGAGGTGACAATGACAAGACATCTGGTGACCAGACACATAA
Source organism: Rapana venosa (assembly GCA_028751875.1). Classification (NCBI taxonomy): domain Eukaryota; kingdom Metazoa; phylum Mollusca; class Gastropoda; order Neogastropoda; family Muricidae; genus Rapana; species Rapana venosa. Next base: position 30,596,856 of record CM054149.1, on the reverse strand, counting down.
ACTTGCACCTAAATGCAAGTACAAAGACATACCTAGCTTGTGACAAAATTTCAGCTTGATAGCTTGTCATGCACACACACAATTGTCTTAGGCGTAAAGTAAGTCAAATGGAGGTAGAAAACCTTCAAAGAATTCAAAATCTACAGGCAGTTTAGCTCTGTAGAATCCAACAACAAGAGGGTTAAGAAAAGTAAAATAATATTAAAAGAAATAAGTTATATTTCAAATATAATGTATGATCTATAGATGCAAACTGTGCTTGCAGAGTTTCTAATGTGTGAAGACCATAATGGTAACTGATATCATGGCTTCATCATTAAGCATAACTGACCTTTGCTTTCTCTAAAACGGATTAGATTTATATCCAGTTTGCAGGGTGGCACAGATGTGTTTGTGCATATCAAGTGTGTTTAAACTAACATTTGTAGAGTACGACAGAATTTAGAGCCAGTACTAGCTCTGAGAAGAAATTCCCTGCAGCCTCTGAGCAAGACAGTTTGGAAATCAAATCATCACCACCATCAGAAGCACGGCATTATGTTCCAAGGACAAGAAACACTTTGTTAAATTTGCTTCTGAAGATGCAAATGTGCAGTTCAAAAGCCAAAGGCTGGTAAGATAATTGCCACTTAGCAGCAGAGAAGCCAAACTCTGTAAATCAAGGACAGTGCACAAACTGTTGTGCACATCATTGGATTTCCACTCTCACTGAGACAAATGGAAGGCATAGTGTGTGAAACAAGAATCTTTGAAATGTAATTCTCATGAATCATCTGAAACTCTTCTTACTGTTCAAAGTGTTTTCAATACTTTTTACAGACCCACAGACCCACTGATATGAATCTTCTGAAATCTTTAATTGACCACCAACAACTACAAAGAATCAGATATTCCTCCACTGAAAGACAGTCTGCATTTTAACAAGTATCTATGTATGTAAAAGGTAAAGGTGTCCCATAACCTATATTAAGGTTGTAGGGGAGCGAGGCGTCAGAGACCTCACTTCTCTAGGGCCAGCGTATTGAGGGCGGCGCCCATCTCCTCTCCCTCGCTGCTTTACCTTCCCTGACCCTAAAGAGGGCAGGTACCCATTTACAGCTGGGTGAACTGGGGGAACTGTACTGAAGCCAAGGCGCGCAAACGGTCACCCATCCAATTGGTAACCACGCTCGACACTGCTTAACTTGGCGGGGGGAAAGCGAGTGCTCTGACCACTGAGCTACCCCGTCCCTAGTATTTACAATATATTAAACGGAAAAGCCCCAAAAGAAAATTGTGAAAAATTTTGCATTAATAAAAACAAGCCTATGTCTTTGCCCAGGCCCCATAACAATCTCTATAAGTCAAGCCTTGCTTATTCAGGAAGAACAGTATGGAATAATCTACCATCTCTTTAAAATCAGCTCCTTCAAAACAAACGTTCAAGAAAATCTTGAAGAAACATCTGATGGACAAATTGTAAGTCCACTTTTATACTCAAGGTTATCTTACATCAGGCTACCTTGTTGTTATTCCTACCTTTGTTATTTGTATTTTCTTCATTTGTTGTATGACTTGAGCTTATATTATACTGTCTTGGTTTTATCTTGTCTTGTGATTCTTGTTTTTTTGTTGCTTTTTCCTTTTGTTTTTGTTTTTGTTTGGTTGGTTGTTGTTGTTTTGGTTTTTCTTTAATTTTCTTCATTTGTCTGTATGATTTGAGCTTATGTTATACTGTCTTGATTTGCTTTATCATGTTTTGTTAGTCTGGATTTATATAAAAAAAAATCTCCATAGATTTTGTCTTGATTGCTTTTAATTTTATGTCAATTTTCTTGATTTTCTTTTTTTGTGTGATGGCAGGATGAAAAATTGGTGTAAACTTAATCTTTTACCCTCAATAAAGATCATTTTGACTTGACTTGATTTAATTGAACATATATGTACCTGATGAATGTAGCTACAAAAACTTATGACATTAAAAGATTTTGTGAAAACTAACACTATGATACTTGAAACTTCTGACGTCTGTACAACAGTATGGATTCTTCATTACCACAAATTGTAATTTTTGTTTTTCTCTCAGGGAACTAAACCAGAAATCTCATGATCAGGATTTTATCTATTTTAAACAGTTATTGATTGAGTTAAAGGATCCTCCCCTCCCCTTGCCAAGTCAACGAAACAATGGTTCTGCTCTAATCCCCAGAGTTCTTTTAATATCTTGCAAAAACTGCATAAGCATTGAAAATTAATTCATCTTTCCTAGAGGAGCAGGCAAGCAAACTGCCAGTACCTACTGAGTGAGGTCATTCCCTGATTCAAGTGTTTGAAAGAGTGAATTTGCATCACCAGACTTTGAGAGGCTGATGGATAGTGAGAATGTGCACAGTACTCTGCAGGAATGAATTTTTCTTTGTCATTTTACCATGGCAGAGTCAGGCAGTCATTTTACTTGAAAGCAGAATGAATGAATGAATGAACGATGAATGGTTGATTGATTGATTGATTGATTGATAAGATTATTTACTTATTTTTCTCATGTTGCAGGTGCTGACCATCACAGCAAAGTCCTTCAGTTGTTCAGCCTTCTTCATCATCTGCTTGTTTTGGCTTCCTAAATTCAGAAAATAAATGAAATCTTTGTAATAACTAAGAAATACCTGAAAGCTGAAGTTCAGGATAAATAGAAACAGTAATTCATCCAAAAACAACCACCCTAACAAAAATCTTGCGTAAAATCTGTAACGTTTTAAGAGTATTTTGTTTCTTTTTTTTCTTTTATGACTGACAAGCATGGTTTGAATACTGGTATTTGATTTTTACATCAGAAACCGTGACAGTTTAACTTCAAAACTTTAGTGATGCTTATAGATATTGTCTCGTCCTTGACTGAAATCAAGATAATGGGGGTATCAGTCGTGGAAATCATCAGTTTTGCTTCACAGGCAGCTATGGTGTTAGGTGGTACTGTTCCTTTTATTCCACAGTACCTGGACATTCTGCGAACTTACAACACTGAGGGATTCTCATTGTTCGTCTGCTTGAATCTTCTCATTGCCCATATCCTGCGAATCATGTTTTGGTAAAGTTGTTTTGTGTTCTGTTTACAATTATACAAGTTTATACTATATAGTATATATGATATTGTGTACCTTATATGTGAGTGATTTTTTTCCTTTTTTTTTGTGGTTCTTATTTATAAAAGTAGCTCTTGTAAGTTTTCCTTTATTCATTTTCTGTACTTAAGGTGGGTTTTGCGGGGTTTTTTTGGGTTTTTTATGCGCTTTGATTTGTCTTTGCAAGATATAGCGCTATATAAGTGGCATTTATTATTATTATTATTAAAAAAATTGTTTGTTTGGGGGAGGGGGGGGGGGGGGGGGGGGAGGAGAGATGGTGGATTTTTTTTTTTTTTGGGGGGGGGTGGAATAATTTTTTTCTTTGTTTTTCTTTTAGATCTCCTTTATTTATTTAATTATTCTTTTATTTTGAGGACACACAGGACCTTGGTGATATACTTTATGTGTGTGTGTGTGTGTGTACAGATTGTTTATTATATCAAAATTATATTGTGAATGAGCTACAAGTATTTTAGCGAATACATATTTATCCTAAGGGTTGATGTACAATATGTTGATTAAATTGCAGGTGTAGTTTGTTCTTAATATGTTTTATCTGGAATAACTTAAGTATACATGTTATGAGTGTGTTGTTAATTTATCTAGCTAGTAGACCATATATGAAATAGTTGAAATTGTTCACACACACACACCAATACCAATACCAATACTTTATCATCTCAATAAACAGAGAAGTTCACACTCACTCACCCACCCACTCACTCTCTCTCTCTCTCTCTCTCTCTCTCTCTCTCTCTCTCTCTCTCTCTCTCTCTCTCTCTCTCTCTCTCTCTCTCTCTCTCTCTCTCTTACACACACTTAACACACACACACAAACATACACACACACCACACTTACACAACATGCACTTACACACACACACACACACACACACCAACCACACTCACACTCACACATACACCCACACCACACACACACACACACACACACACACAGAACATTTTATCCAGTCTCCACAAAGCTATTTCTAAAAAAAAAGTAGCTCGATTCTAAACCTAGTATAATAATCGTATCCCTTTCCAATGGCCAGGTTTGGCGAGCGGTTTGAACTACCTCTCCTGGCGCAGAGCATCCTGATGATCCTGTCCATGATGATCCTGGTGGAACTGTGCGTGCGTGTCAACACCAAGAACGAGCTAGGAGCCACACGACAGCGCAGGTTTACCGGTAAAGGATCTTCACATAGATTATTCCAAGTCCTGGCACAATCCTGTGGAAACGCTGTCTGAATCTTGACTCACTCTTCGTACTCTTTTTTTTGTTTTGTTTTGTTTTGAATTTCTATTCTGCACTTTGTCAGTATAATCATATGCTTGGGATGTTGTTGTTTTTTTAATGTCTGTTGCATGGGTTTTAATTCTCAGGTTTATTTAATTTTTTTATTTATTGTATGGTGTGCTACTGAGTTTAATCTGCTTGTTGCCTCAGTTGTGATTTGGAGTGAGAGGAGGATGCAGTGGGTTGCCAGTGCAAGAGTTTTGGCCTGTAAGCACAAGTTCAGAACGATTTGTTGTTAGTGTTATTGTTCATGTTGGTGTTGTAGTTGTTGTCATTGTTGTTGTTATATAATCACCATCGTTGGTGTAACAGATGTAATACATTTTCTTTTAGACAGGGAAGTGAGGTTTGATTATTTTTCCTTGGTGAGAATCGTGACTACTTTTATATGCTGTTTCTTCACGAGAGTGGGTTTTTTCTAATGAATCTAAACCATGGACAAGTCCCAAGTGAAGTCAAAACATTTTCATCATCCCATGAAGAGCAATTACAATACAGAGAGGTACATTGATGCATATCATTATCTTGAAAGACACAAGAAAGCTACATTTCTCTTGCTGCCATGAGTTCTGATTTGTGCGAATGTATATGTTGTACACAAAACCTTGCTTTATCATCTCATCCTAGAGACTAGTGCCCAGACTATTGCTTATGGAATCAGAATCAGACATTTTTTTATGGTGTAGTGGATGGGGGATAAGTCTGGCTTGAGGTGGGAACTGAACCCGTGACATTTGCTTTTTAGATGGATAGCCGCTAGGATCCCCGATCCACCGTTGTTATTTACTTATTTCCACTATATTTGGAGAAGTGAAGTGTAAAATGACACCTTTGATATAACCGTCTGGTTTGACACACAAATGAATGTTTACAAACACACACACACCCACACACACACACACACACACACACAGAGAAAAATTCAGAAGATTGGGATAAAAGTGAAAAAAAGAAAACCAATGTTATAACAGCACAAAGGGATTATGTTTTAAACCACTTAGTTATGCCATTCCAGTTATCTTGTTTACTGATGTCCTTGTTGATAAAATAATGCTTACATTATGAGAATGTATTTCATAATGTCCAAGTGGATGACCTCATCAGGTTAACTCACTCAACCTGGCGGGCTTCTCCTCAGCTCTTCACCGTATCTTGCCCATTGTAAGGGTCATAAAACCCACACACACACAAACACAAACTCAAAAACCATCGGAATTCTTTACTTCTCGTAAGCTTACGAAACTTTAAACACCGGATTTTAAGACCTTGAGTTAGCTAGTATGCAATTATAAAGGTGGGATTTTTTTTCCCTTGATAGTTCAGCTTGTGGAGTTAGTAGAAAGGAGCGATAATTTCTTTTACATTACAACACTGTGAAGGTCAGGTCACATACACAGACCAGCAAAATATCTTCTGATTGGCTGCTTGTGAAAGAAAAATAGGCCAGCATAATGATCATCATTAGCATACATAACATCTGTATGGCGTCTTCTTAACTTTGATGCTAAAAGAACCCCAACAAAACAATCTAAACCTTGGAATTCCCGATCAGGAGCATTCATGATAGAAGCCAGTTGGGTAACAAACATTCCTGAACGTCATTGTTTGGACAGAGTAAGTTATTATGCCTATCACAAGTTACATTCATATATACAGTTACATACCACTTACCAACTTGATGTGATGATAAGATAATCAGATTTTGAAGTGTTGTTGACTGGACGGCAGAGATAAGCAATTTGTCAAGTACGTTCACATTATACTATAGTAGGGATGGGCTTCAGTGCGTACTGCAGTTGGTCAGTGCATGATTGGGATAGGGTAGGTTAATTTTTAGTCTATTTTTGGGGGGGGCCACTTGATCCTCTTGTGTCTTGTTCTTGCTGGTCTGTCTTCTCTGTCTGTCTGTCTGACTCTCTCTCTCGCTCTTTCTCTTCTTGTCAGTGTCAGTGTCTCTTTCCTTCCCCATATTTGAACTACTCACTACCATTACTCTTCTTGACAAAATATTTGCTGTGGATCTGAAAGTTTTGACACTTAAACAAAGTACAGCATCTATTTTCTTTTTGGTGTGGTGTTTTGTTTTGTTGGGTTTTTTTGTTGCTTTTTTCTTCTTTTTTTTTTGGGGGGGGGGGAGGTGGGGTTGGAGAAGGGGGAGGGTGTGTGCTATTTTTAGTTTTTGTTAGAGGTTTTTGTTTATTTTGTTAGTTTTTTTTGTTTGGGTTTTGTTTTGTTTGTTTTTTTGGTGTTTTTTGTGGGGTTTTTTTTTTGGGGGGGGGGTGTTTGTGTTTTTTTTACATGTGCAAAGGGAGATAACTCTTTAGTAGATTTTTTTTTCCTTCTTTTTCTTTTTTCAAGAGTGTAACAGTTCAATCTGTTAGGTACCAGGCACAAAATCCTGACCTTGTAGGATTTAACCATGTGTCCCTCTTCCCATGAACTTAATGAAATAATTCATGAATCTCACTTGTGCATTATGTAGGTAGCTCCTCTGTATTTGAAGTAGTTTCACTGTCAGAGCATTTCCCTGCATATTACATCAGAAATGGTGATCACATATTTCCTGTTGTTGTTGGCACACGAGCATATTTGACTGTGGTGCTTGTGCGTTGAGTTGCTTTGTTCTAAGTTGTGTAAGTGAAATGAACTTGTAAGCATGGTACGTTGGGTTTCACAGATGTGTTATGTTCTTGATGAAATTTCTATCGTTGTTGATTTGGAAGTGTGTGTGTGATCCCTTTGTTCAAATCTTTGTTGGCTTGGAATGTGTGTGTATGTGTGTGATCCCTTTGTTCAAATCTTTGTTGGCTTGGACTGTGTGTGTGTATGTGTGTGATCCCTTTGTTCACATCTTTGTTGACTTGCCACTTGGGGTGTGTATGTGTGTGATCCCTTTGTTCACATCTTTGTTGACTTGGAGTGTGTATGTGTGTGATCCCTTTGTTCAAATCTTTGTTGGCTTGGAATGTGTGTGTATATGTGTGTGATCCCTTTGTTCACATCTTGTTGACTTGGAGTGTGTATGTGTGTGATCCCTTTGTTCAAATCTTTGTTGGCTTGGAATGTGTGTGATCCCTTTGTTCAAATCTTTGTTGACTTGGAGTGTGTTTGTGTGTGTATGTGTGTGATCCCGTTGTTCACATCTTTGTTGACATGGAGTGTGTGTATGTGTGTGATCCCTTTGTTCAAATCTTCATTGACTTGGAGTGTGTATGTGTGTGATCCCTTTGTTCAAATCTTTGTTGACTTGGAGTGTGTGTATATGTGTGATCCCTTTGTTCACATCTTTGTTGATTTGGAGTGTGTGTGTGATCCCTTTGTTCAAATCTTTATTGACTTGGAGTGTGTATGTGTGTGATCCCTTTGTTCAAATCTTTGTTGGCTTGGAGTGTGTTTGTGTGTGTGTATATGTGTGATCCCTTTGTTCAAATCTTTGTTGGCTTGGAGTGTGTTTGTGTGTGTGTATGTGTGTGATCCCTTTGTTCAAATCTTTGTTGACTTGGAGTGTGTTTGTGTGTATGTGTGTGATCCCTTTGTTCAAATCTTTGTTGGCTTGGAGTGTGTGTGTTTGTGTGCATGCGCATGAGTGTGCATACAATTGTGCAAGCGCGCTGTGTGTGTGAACTATGCAGTTTTTTAAAAGTACATTTATCAGTATTCCATGATGTAGCATACTACACAGTGAAATGGATTGTATCCTTTTTCTCTTTCTTCTATTTTCTTCTTCTCTTTCTTCTGTTGAGTGTTCACAATCGTCAAGCAAAGGTTGGGTTGGGGAGGGAGGGGGAGGGGGGTTGTTTGTTTTTTGTTTCTTACTTTCTATGAGAAGTTCAAAGGAGAAAAGAACAGGACAAGAAAAGAAAAAGAAAAAGTACAGAAAGAAATAGAGCAAAAAACAAACAAAACAAAAACAATAAAAAGCAGAGAGAGATATGTCTAACTGTTGAAGAAACACAAACAGGAAATTTAAAAATACAAAAAAACAAAAAACCCACCCACTGCCTGGTTGAAGTGCCAATTGCCTAAAATGTGAAGATATTAACAATTTAGTCAATGAAAGTTTTTTTCTCCCCCCTCTCTCTCTTTCTCTCCCCCCCCCCTCCCCTTTCTTTCTCTCCTCCTCTCTCTCTTTCTCCTCCATCTCTCCCTCTTGCCCCGGCCCCCTACACTCACTCACCTGTAAACTATCATGCTTTTCTTTCTTATGTTCTTTGACTCACACTTATATGTGTAGACTTTGCTAAAAATGTTTGTCAAGTGAAATTAACAGTACTTTTTGGTACTGGAGTTGTACTGGAATAGTTCACAAATGAAAATGAATAGAGATTCAGCAGAGAGCCATCTATATATACTTTTTGTGTGTGCTTGGTTTTGGTTGGCTGGTTGGTTTGGTTGGTTGGCACTTTGCCATATCACTTTGGCATAGGTGGGGAAATTGCTCACACTTTTTACTAATCTACTGAAGTATGGTTGTTGGGTTGTTTTTTTAAGAAAGGTAGTCACCCTAGTAACAGTAAAGGTGTCCCATAACCTATAAGGTCATTGGGGAACGAGGCATCAGAGACCTCAACTTCTCAAGGGGCCAGCACATTGAGGGTGGCGCCCATCTCCTCTCCCTTGCTGCTTTACCTTCCCTGACCCTAAAGAGGCAGGTACCCATTTACAGCTGGGGGAACTGTACTGAAGCTAAGGCGCGCAAAACGGTCACCCATCCAAGTGGTAACCTCGCTCGACGCTGCTTAACTTGGCTGGGGGAAAGCAAGTGCTCCGACCACTGAGCTATCCCGTCCCCTAGTCACCTGTAGTCACCCTAGTACAGGTCTGTAAAACTGTCTGTTGACAAATGTTTAGCCGTAGACGTAGTACTGACAGTCTTGTCAGTTTTCTTGTGACTGAACAAAGTAACATATTTAGCAAAACTTAAGGTCGCTCACTTTCTCATCATAGTCCAGGCCAAAAACGTTGTCAGAAATGTTTTAATGTTGGCAAAGTGCCAAGGCTTATATTGCAATGTGGTTATGCTTTGACATGCTACGTTGAGAGTGCAGTCACCCATGACAAGCCCTTTACATTAATTTCATTACAACATGTATCCTCCATTAATCAAGCAATTGAATTGCGCTGGTTTGGGCACGTTCAACAAAAAGCAGACCACAACATTATAAAAAGAGCAATGAACTTCATAGTGGATGGAAAGAGACCAAAGGGAAGACCTAGCAAAACCTGGGCTGCCTGTATTGCAGATGATCTTATAGAAAGGGGCATAAATAAGGAGGAAGCTCAAAACAGAGAGAGATGGAGAAGGCTCATCAATGTCAAACCTTCCCTGGGAGAAACATGACAAAAAGGAAGGAGAAGAAGAATTAAAAGAGAAAAAAAAGCATCAGCTGAAATCAGAAAAAAAAGAAAAGAAATCAGACTATGGTTGCCTATTACATCTAATATGATGAGGTGCTTGAAAACTGTCGTACATGCAAACTTCTTGTCCAGTTCGTACTAATGATCTCACAGTGATTCCCAGGTGTCATAAGTGAAATGGAGCATATTCTGGGTGACCCCCAAGGGTGATAACCTGGAAAATACTTAACAACAACTTTCAACACAATAACATATTCATTAACACCATCATTACCACTAGGAAACCCCCCCAACCCAAAACAAAACAACAATATTGTGACAGAATGTTCAAGAAACTTGCTGGGAACATCCAAAACTGATCGACTAACTTGTGTACTCTGTTAAGTCTGCCTACCTTTCTATCTACCTACCTAGTACCTACCAGCATAGTATCTGTGTAGTGGTTGTGTGTGTGTGTGTTTGGTGGTAACGGCACTTTGTGTTCTGATGGGTTTACTGGCAGGAGGTGAAAGCGGTGCTAGCTCTCAGTTTCAGAGTCACTCTTTCCTGGGTACGTACTCTCCACTGCTCTCTCTATCCCCCCTGCTCTGTGCTTTGCTTGGCACCCTAGTTTGGCTTATTTTTTTGTGTTTGTTTTTTGACTGTACTTGCATCATTGGCTTGCACCTGTTCTACCGTTGGTCTTTTTTTTCAATTGTTGTTTTTTTTATTGGATATTTGTATTTGTTTAGTATTTTGTTGTGGAGTTTTTTTGTGGTGAATGCTTGAACAGATACTTTTTCTTGCATTGTTTGCTTTTGCTTAGTTTTGGGTTGTTTTTTTCAAATGAAGTTTTGTTGTTAGTATTGTTTTCTTTCAGTTTGTAGGTTTTTTTTGTTTTGTATTTTTATGGTTATTGAATTGTATGCTTTGACTAGTAGTTCGTTTCTCTTGATGTTTACTTAGAATTGAATGACTTTACCTTTTGGCTTTCAGGCACTGTGTGTGTGTGCATGCGTGCGTGTGTATGTATGTATGTACGTGCATGTGTGCGTGCATGTGTGCATGCGTGCGTAAATGCGTGCATGTGTGTGTGCGTGTGCATGGTTGTGTTTGTATGTACAAATATATGTTGGGTTTTTTTTGGTATACCTTACTATCAGGACTGGTTTCTTTATACATGTACAATTGTTTATACGATTTATTTTGCAGTTTCTTTTTTGCTGTTGTTGTTGTATACCTGATTATTAGGACTGGTTTCTTTATACATATAGAATTGTTTATATGATTTTTTGTGTGCATGGCCTGCCATTTAGAAAACAGAAAATTTGTTGCATGTTTTTGTTTCTTTTGTATCATTATAATGCTGATTTCTTTTTTATTTTGAAGGAAAGATCAATGTAGATGTGGAGATCAGTGAATGTTACATGGTTATGGTGTTTGTGTGTGTGTATGGTGTGTGCATGCGTGCATGTGGGTGCGCCTGCCTGGCTGGCTGACTGGGTGGACGGCTGGCTGGGTGGCTGGCTGATGTTTGTATCTGACTGTCTGCATGTGCAGGGATGAGATGTAGAAGTAGTAGAAGTCTGATAGAAGGGGATGTATACACTTTGTGGTTTGGTGTGTGAGGGATTGAGCATGTAATGAGATAGCTTACTCTAAGTTAGTGATTAAAGCATCTGAGAAATGTTAGTTTTGAGCATGAGTGACACTGACCTGTCTAGCCATTAAAGGGAGTTTGTTTTCCTGGACTTCTCATTGGTTCTCTCTCCATTCTTTGCAAGTCATTCAGAAAGATAATAAGACTAGAAACCCAAGCCCTGTTTGTTAGTGCATGCTTAGTATATGACTATGCTTTTTGCTTATTGTTACAAACCTAGCTGTCTTTCATGGAAGGAAGAGTAGCTGGGTATGGCCTGTGGTATGGATGACAAAACATCCAGTATTTTATCCAGGGCATCAGTAGTATAATTTTAGATCATGTGGGTGAACAATCTGCCTTTGTGTTGATGTGGTGTCACTTTTTATGGGATATTCTTCTCACTGTGACATCTTAGAAAATCTAAAAGTTAATTGGTCAGTTTAACATCTTTCCACTATAAGTGATATTGGACGAATGGGAAAAAGTGGGTAGATAGGAGGGGTGCAGACAGCAAGATTTATTTGATTTTTTTTTGGGGGGGGGGAGGGGGCAGGGGGAAATGAAATGTTTGATAATGCAGGAGGAGAGGAAACAGATAGTGGTCCAATTATCAAATTATGTAGAAACTCAAGAAGAAATAATGAAACTGATACTATGATAGAAAAGTCTTAAAGGAGTTTAAAAAAAAAAACTGGATTATTAATGAGTCACTGAAATTTCAAACAGAACAACTTCATCTAATACTCATTGAAATGATCATGGATAGTTGTTTCTCTGAGAACCTTCTCTAATATAATCTAAATCAAAATGTGTGTGTTTGTGTGTGTGCATGCTTGTGTGTGTGTGTGTGCACGCACGTGGGTATGTGTGTGTGTGCGTGCATGCATGCACCTGTGCTTGTACATGTGCATTTGTGTGCATAGACTTGTCAGTTTGTGTGCATGCTAACACGTCCACGGTTTACGCCTTGCTGTTACTTCATATCATTAGTACATTGACTTTCTT
>CM054149.1:30561971-30579471 GCA_028751875.1 Rapana venosa | reverse complement strand
CCCCGTCATGAAGAAAACCAGCAAACCGGCCCTCAGCTGATAATGAGAGAGGTTGTGAGAGGTGGATAGTTATGCTGGATGGGGTGGTGTGGGTTTTCAGGGGGTGCGGGGGTGTGGGTATGGGTGTTTTTTTTCTTCTTTTGTTGGGGTTTGTTTCTTGGTGGTTTTATATTTTGTTTCGTGGCTCTTGTAGTTGTCGTAGTCGGGTAATGAGTCACTGAAGCAGCTGTGGGCTGATTTTCTTTTTTGGGTTGTTATTTTTTAAAATAGTGTGGTATAGTGTGCTGTAATATGGGATTGCCATCTTGTACATACCTGGTTTGTTTGTGTGTGGGGGGGGGAAGTGGGGGTGCATGCATGTGTGTGTGCATGTGCACTTGAAATGTATCTTCACCTCAGGCAGACCTGTGGCGTGCGTTTTTTTTTATAGTTTTGTAAACAAAGGGGCTGCGTTCTGCATCTGGATTCTTGCCAGTGCTTTGTTTTCTTTTTATACTTTTGTTTCGTTTTTCTGTTTAGAAATTTGTTTTCTTTTATTAAACAAACCAACCTCATCATCCATCCATGCTTCTTGTCTGTGTGTGTGTGTATGTGTAATTCTTTGTTAGCAATATCCATTATCTCCTATTTCTACCTGCTTTGCCCTTTTAGAGTATGCCATATGTAATCATTATAATGGGTTTTTTAAATCAATTATTATTTTACCCCATCATTTTTTTTATCCATGTTTATAGTCATCATACATGCTTCATTTGTGGGTATGTTTTTTTTCTGTATTTTGTCAGCTATATCACTACTGCCATTTTCACCACCCATCCCTACTTACTATGTCTTTGTGAAATTTACCCAATTAATTTTGTAGGTGGTTATGACTATATCCAGATTTGTTTGGGATTTTTTGTTGTTGTTTTTCCCCATGTCTTTTTTGTCATTTTGGGGTTGTTGTTTTTTTTGTCATGTCATTAATAGCCCACTTGGCAATATAAAATAATACCAGGGCTGACACCTCATTATGGTTGGTGGCTGTGATTTCTTTCTGAGTGAGAAATGCATTAATTAAACTGTGGACCACATTTTGTAAACTTTTGTTTAGGATTGAAGAGATTTTTGTGTGTGTGTGTTGACGTTTGTTGAGTGTGTGGACTTAACTTGTGCATTGAAGAGATTTGACATGTGTTGAGTATATAAATTTACGTCAGAAGAGGACTAGGAAGAGCAAGAAATGTTTTGTGGTTGGTTGGTGGGTTGTGTGGTTGGTTGATTTGATGTGGTGGGGGTGGAATTGTATTGTTTTCAAAATTATGCAAGAAAACTTATCAATTTTCTCAGTCTTTCAGTGCAGTGATATATACATATACAATCTTACATGAGTTTATTCATTTAACCCTTAAGCCATGTGTCAGATTTTCTTTTGTTAGGGGAGAGGGGAGCATTTTTTTTCTTTTCTTTTCTATTTTTAAATGTATACTGTCTGCCGCAGTTGTCATATTGTTATGTTGCTGGAAATCCACGTCCGTGCTTAATATTAAAGAAACAAATAGTGATGAATTAAAGAGTAGTCTGTAATTTGCAGAGAAGTATGTGACAATTGTAATAAAGACGTACATTTAATTGTAACAGCTTCTAAACAAGGGACATCATTTGCATCCATGAATGCTCAAGATTTGAAGAATTACTTCCCTTCTGGTGATTGTAGCGTTTTCAGTTATTTGCTATTGGTCATTGTAGTGAGCTTAAAATTTTTTTTTTTAATTTGCCAAAAATTGTTGAGCCAAGCTACCCACCATTAATCAAGAATAACCTTGGTCAGTAACAGTGTTGATAAGACTAGCTTTTATGGAAAGTGTCGCTTTTTCTGCCCAATTATTCTAAACCATTTTGAAATTAATTTTGTAAAATTTTATGACCGACATTAACAGACTCTGTACTGTTAGATGTTGTAAATTCATGCATGATAGCTGTCTATATGAGTCTTTGTTGACTGTTTGGACAAATATGTGTGTGTGTATATATATAGTTTTATGCTTGTGTGAGTGTTTATGTATGTGTGCTTGTTTGAGTGTGTAACCCCCAAAAAGTGACTGTGTGTTTGTATTTTTGAATAAATTTTTATTTCCTCACTCTGGGTTGTTGATTTTTGGGTGGGTTTTTTTGTGGGTGGGGTGGGAGTGAGGGGGTTTTGCCAAAAGCAAAAAAATGCAGATTGCTGTTTTTGCTCATGTTAATGCTTTTGCTATTTGTTCGTTGTTCGTTAAAATTGTAAGCATGGTCTCAAGATAATGACTGAATTATATATGTTAGTAACATGAAAGATGTCTGGCACTTCTTTTGTTTATGCACAAATTATACAAATGTAATGTCTGGTCAGTTAAAATCCAGTGTGTATGGCTGTCTGAGGCTCTTTGTGTGTTTGTGTTTGAGAGTACATGGGTGGATGTGTATATGCTGTTTTGTGGTTTTAGATGGAAACTAGCAAGATGAATGTATCAGGCATGACCATTGATGAAAGGAAAAATCCAATCAATCTATTATGCTCACCTGCTGATGAAAGCATATTATGCATATCAGAAGAAAATGCAAAGTGTGTTGTAATGTACAGAAGTAAAATAGTTTTATTCCCGGGGAGTAGGAGGGGGGGTTGAACCTATGTTCCACATGAATTTCACCACCCTAAACTTGTGTATTCTGTGTAGTATATCTTTCTCTGAGAACGCTAACATTCCCAGGAATGCAATCCCACCAAAGTTTTTTTTTAAATTGTCATAACAAAAATCTTCACATACACATTATTATTTGCACATAGCAGTTTTTAACTTTAAAAAAACACACACAGTATGTACGAAACCTATGTCCCATAAAGCTTTTACCATCCTAGACTTGTAATTCCATGTAGTGTATATTTCCCTCCATGAGTAGATGTCAGTGTATGGGAGGGAAAAGCCAACGTAAGTCACACAGCATGATTCTGAGCTACAGTGAAAAATCCTCATGAACCCTCAAAATACAGAATTTCTTTTGATATGATTTTTAGCTTTGATAAGGCCTTTTCTATGCTTACTCAAAAGTATCAGCATAAAATTCAATCACTTTCAACATGCATTTAGACATTTTTTAGACCCACGTGATTAAAATCTTTAGCAATATGAAAACTTTGAATACAGTGAATATTAATGTTCAAATGACATTAAAATCAAAACTAACACAGATTTTCAGAATCATTATGGGGATTTGGGGGATTTTTTTATTTTTGTTTTTTGCATCTTTTTCTCCGATTTCTGTACGGTATGACTGCAAAGATTCAGCGCTATATAAATTTCATATATTATTATTATTATTATTAAAATCCCAAAATGAGTAGAAATTCCATTAATTGATTTTTTTCCCCATGTATTCTCAGATTTATTCTCAGAAATGTTATCTAAGCAAAGTTCTTTAAATTTACACAGAGAAGTCTTCATATCCGCATATAATTTCATAACAGAATTTCAAACAAAACTAACACAGATTTTCAGAATCTGCTATTTTGCAACTTTTTCACTGATCTCATCTGTATAGCAAAAATTGACCCGTGTCCCACATAAATTCCACTCTCCAACACTCATGTATTCTGCATAATATATCTTTGTCTGCCTGAGCCTCTGCACTTGTCCTGTTTCACTACACGTAGTGTACAAAGTGTGCGTCGGCCTGAATAGTTGAAGTGTCTTGTGACCAAGAGGGCCTAGGCTCTTTGCTTTGATGTGGCATCAGCCCGCTCAGAAGCAGGGGTTTGGAGTGCGTTCTTGAATTGGCCTACATTTCGTGAGTGTGTGTGGGGGCGAGCCACAAGTTGGAGGGGAGAGATCATGTTGCTGCTACCACAAGATGAGTTTTCAGTTCAGCATCTGAAAAGGGGCTGCCTAGAAAGCGTCTCCAATGCAAGACAACTAGCTACTCTTGCCCAGGTCTGGAGATTGGTGTCAGGTTATGTCATGTACTGGTTGGTAGGTCAAGTAAAGCGTGGAGAAATGTCACTGAGTGTAGAAAAGAGGAATGGGTGGAATAGTTCCCAAGTAGTGGAATGTAGATTTTAAGGACTGTTTGTAGCTGAGACATATAGATGTCCTGAAAATACAGGCATGCATAATACAAGTGTGCTTAGATGCAGTTGTGCGCACACATTCTCATGCATGCATGCTTGCATGGACTTACATACACACATGCTTCATGCACTTGGCTCATGCATGCATGCACAGTCACTCATGCATGTTTATATGCACTTACAAACAAATACACACACACACACACTGAAAAATAGAAAGGCTCACTGTCCATTTTGTCAAACTCTTTATGCAAAAAACAAACAAAAGAAAACCAGAACAAAGTATTTCTGTAACCAGCAAGACAAATCTTTGCCACATGCACTACCTTCTATGTGTGTGTATGTTCTGTGTTTATATCTGTGTGTGTGTTGGGAGGGGAGGGGGTGTTAGCACATGCTCTGATCACATGATTGATCCTGGATTAAGGCTGTAAGTTTGAAGTGAGAAGGAAAAAAAGTAATCTTCACACAGGTAGCATATTCGCTTCATCTCTGTATGATCCATATAACAGCATCAACATAGAACATTCTGGAAACCACACTGTTATTGTAATCGACAAAGGGGAATTTTTCTTTCATTACATTTGTTTGGGTTTGTTGTTGTTGTTGGGTTGTTGTTGTGTTGTTTTTTTGGGGGGGTCACTAGTCTTGCTAAGCATATTGATCAACTTGTTATTTGAACACGCTGGATTTTTGTATGACAGCCTACAGTCATAACAGATTTCTCTGTGGGAAATCTTTCAACTCCCTAGCAAGAGAGTATTGTCGCGACATAGAGGCATGTTCTTTCCGCCCTGTATGTGCTTATGAAAATGTTTGCTCTTTTATTTCATTTCATTTCATTTCATTTATGAGAGTAGCTTTTAATTTTGCAGACTTTTGCCAAAGGCTACACTCATTAACATGGGCTTTTTTTTTTAACCTACACTAAATGTGTATCACACACAGGACCTTGGTTTATCATCTCATTCAAAAGACTAAATGTGTATCACACGCAGGACCTTGGTTTATCATCTCATTCAAAAGACTACCATCCAGACCACCACTCTTTGTCTTGTGGATGAGAGCAGGTCGGATGAAGTCTGTAAAGTCTTGCTGTCTAGGCAGATGTGTTATTGGCAGCTGTGTTACTGCTCTGTCGCTGATCCACTATGCACCGATCACAATTCACGAAGGCCCTGCTGCAGTCCAGAGTTCTCTGGCTGGTGGCTCAATGGCAGCCTAACAGTGATGGGCTCCATGGGGCCTTCTAACGCTGAGGATGCAATGTGGCAAGGCTAAATATTGTTGGGGCAGAGAATTTGGAACAAGCATTGTGGAAGCAGCAGGACATGAACATTGCAGATGATTAGGCAGCAATATATATATACCTTTAAAAATCATGCAAGAAAGTTCCAGTCATTACCTTCAGCCTTTCCTGCCCACCCACCCGCTCTCTCTTCTCTTTTATTACAGTCTTTTATCCTGGACCTGATATTGTAATAAAACATTCTACATGCCCTTAAACCTGCTTAGGAAATGCAAGTAAACTCAAAAGCAAAAGGACTTACGATTATCAAAAAGAATGAGTGTTTATACATCCCTATGTCGCAGGAGAATCTGTATTGATAATTTGAAACTGCAGTTGCAGAGTGTGAGTGTATGTATGTGTGTGTGTGTGTGTGTTCTGTCACAAAGAGAAGAGAGATAAGAGTGAGCTAATTTCAAGTGTGAGAAAATTCTACTAAAGAAGGAAGAGGGAGAGATTTTCATGGGATTTTTACAATACACAGGGATGAAGAGAGAGAGAGAATGTAGGCATTTTTGAATAAGAAAATCATGCTATTATGATATTTACTGTGGTTTGAAATCAGAAGAGACCACATACTCAAGTTTGCTAACTTTGTTTGAAGCACTTTTCTCATAGATATATATGTGTGTGTGTGCATGTGCGCGCACGCGCGTGTGTGTAAAAAGTGTTTGTACTATAAGGTAAAATGTATTCGCCAGGTGTAGAACAGCAGTTATTTCCACTTGATACTTTTCATATTTTAAGAATTGATTAAAAAGAAATTTTTTTTTAATTTCATAACTTTGTTTCATATATGTAGAAGGTGGTATATCATGTGTAATTTGAATGTATTGATTATGTGTGTGTGTGTTTTGGCATGTTTTCTTTTTTTTTTTAAATTGTGGGTTATATTTGAGACTGAATGATCAAGTATTGTGAAATCAGTCATTTTCTCTCTCTTCTCTCTCTCTCTCTCTCTCTCTCTCTCCTCTCTCTCTCTCTCTCTCTCTCTCTCTCTCTCTCTCTCTCTCTCTCTTTTGTTTTGTCTTCTTCTCTATGTTTCAAACTTTTTATGAAGTCACAATGGTGCTGACAATCTAGATAGAAACGTTTTTTGTATGTTGGGGGCTTATATTGTAATAATGGGCATGTAAATAATATGTGCAAGCATGGGCTTGTCAAGAGGGAAGTGATTGTTTTTGTTGATTGTGCTGGTTTATTTTCTGGAAAGGATTGAGCATTTTGTTAGTTTACTTTAGACAAATTCTTATGCATTTTATTTACTCTGTCTGTCTGTCTGCCTGCATGTCGGCCTGCCTGTCTGTCTCTCTGACTGTCTCTGTTTGTCTCTCTCTCTGCATTTTATTTACTCTCAGTCTATGTCTGTCTGTCTGTCTCTCTCAGATTGGTGCAGCTGTTATAGCAGTAAGAAAGCAAAAATTCCCTATTCAGTACTCCCAAGAATACTCATGTGATTCTATGACATGGTAGTTGCTGACAGGAAAAAAAACCCTGAAATCTGATCTCCAGAAAAAGAGAAAAAAATGTTTTGTGTTTTCAATCAGATTAATTTCATAGTGAGGATTTTCTCTCTCTCTCTCTCTCTCTCTCTCTCTCTCTCTCTCTCTCTCTCTCTCTCTCTCTCTCTCTCTCTCTCTCTCTCTCTCTCTCTCTCGCATTCTTTTCTTTCTTTGTGTGTGTAGATTTTAGTTCTTATATATGTGTATACATGTCCCTTCTGATGGCGGTATTTTCAAAAGTAATATCCAAAGCTGTGATCTCTTGATTCCAAAATAGACTGCGTGTGTGTGTGTGTGTGTGTGTGTGTGTTTATGATGTAAACCTTAGCTGCGGGGACCAAGTTTCAACTTCTTATCAGTTTGTCAAGTATTTTTGGGGGGTTGCGTTTTCGTTCTCTGTAAATGTGAATGATGTAGAATGGTAAATAAAAAGTTATTTTTGAATGGCATGTGTTCTGTATTTAGCATCATCTTGAGAATGTTTGTGACATCTTATTCTTTCCTTCAATTTTTTTTTTTTCTGATGTGACTCACTGTGTCTCCCTCCCTCTGTGTGTGTGTGTGTGTGTGTGTGTGTGTGTGTGTCCCTCAGCAAAAACGTGTGTGATATAAGTGCATATATCCACACAAAAACAGACTAAGTATGTGTGCGTGCGCACACGCTTTGGCACTCACGCCCACCCACATACACTACTTGACTATGAGAGCACTTGCCTGTTGCTGAATTTGAGGAAAATGACAATAATATTTCCTTCTTCTCCCTGTTCCCTCCTTCCTTTCCTGTCCATCATATCTCGCCTAACTTGGGGGGGGTTGTGTGCATTTTTTTCAAGATTGCTTTGCTTTTGTTGGAAGGTGCACTTGTGTAAGGCAGAAGAGCTTGGTTCTGAAGTCAACAGAAAAGAGCCCATCACTCAAAAAATAAGGGTATTTTATACCATTTCTTATCGCTGTAGATTTCCCCCGCGTGAACTTCAGGTTGTTGTCCCTGAGAGAGCAGCGCATTGCTGAAAGAGCAGCGCCACCTCATATATGATATATATATTATATAGTATGTATATATATATATATATTTGTTTTTTGTTGTTGTTGGTGGGGGGGGGGGGGGGGGGGGTGGGGGGGGGGGGAGTTTTTGTTGGATTTTTTGTTGTTGATATTCCTGTTTGCGAGAGTAAATTTTATTTTCTATGAGAGAGCCTCTTTTATCTTTTTTTTTTTTTTTTGCACAAATTTTTGCCAGGGACGACTCTCTCTAGTTTCTGCGAGTTCTTTTACGTGTGCTAAAATAACTACTATGTGTATTGCACACCGTAACTCGTAGCCCCCTCTTGCAAGCGTGCAATAAAATTGCGTGTGGGGGAGGGAGGCTAGGTTCAAACCTGCTGACCTCGGCCGTGTCGCGTGGCCCTCTAAAAACTAAGCAGTCTTGAGGAGGGCAGAGAGCACTTTTCCTTAATTATTTTCCTCCCCCCTTAAGGACATACTTGATGACCACTTAGATGTAAATAGAGAAAGAAAGAGAAACACTTTTTTTTCTTCTTTTTTTTGCAGACTGACTCAGTATTTCCCCTATGGTGGCAAGGTCTTGGACTCTGAATTTTTGCATGCATACATCACATTTGTCTTCCTCTATTGCGCTTTTAGAAAGTTCCGGAGTCTCGCTTTGCATCACTGTTTTACATCACTGTTTAGTGGATGGAACAAACAAATGGAAGCTCGCGTGCATAGATATGTCTGGACATGCACACATGCGCTGGCGATACACTCACACACTCGCACACAGGACGGCATAGCCTCATGGTTAGAACATTGCGTTCGCAATCTGACGACCTGGGTTCGAATCCCGTTCAAGGGAATTTTTCCCCTGGAGTTAACATCAGTGCAGACTCCACTCTCCCCAAAAGTCCTTCGGAGGAGACTATAAACCGAGGCCCCGAGGCGAACGAACGCAGAACATCTTGTGCACACGTTAACGAACGCAGAACATCTTGTGCACACATCCGCTTTTCGTAAGAGTAGGCCATTGTGTGCCGGTAGGAACAGATGACAAAATTTACAAAGATGTATACACACAGGGACTGGATGTAAAAAAAGCACATGAATGCTTATTCCATTATCCTCGATATAAAAGAATAAAATAGATAAATTAATAAATGAATGAATGAATAAATAAATAATTACACACACACACACACACACACACACACATGGTGATATTTTTACATATGCGACCGTTTTATTCCATCATTTAGGTAGCCGCATTCTGACTTCAGGGATAATGTCTTTACACGATACCAGCGCGCATGCGGGTTTTTAAAAAATGTTTTTAAATAGTTGTATCACCCGTTCTTACAGGCACAAATGGCCAACTCTTTCGAAAGGCAGAAGGGGTTTTAACGTGTGCGCATGATCTTTTGCGTGCGTGACCTCGGTTTATAGTCTCATCCGAAGGACTTGGGAGTCGGCACTGATGTTAACTGCAGAGGAAAAATCCCTTTGAACGGGTGCCTCGGTGGTGGCTCGAACCCGGGCCGTCAGATCACGAGCACAGCGCTCTAACCACTAGGCTATCCCGACCCCCAAAAAAGATCTAAAATAGAACGTAGAAGGGTGGTTGCAATATAGTGCTATCCTTCGTCGTCAAACGCTCAGACTGCACCTACTGTTGTCTGTTATATGAGCGAAAATGCTTTCACGCTGCCGTTAAGCACCTGATAAGTTAGGCCCAGCGCATCCGACGTCGGCGTAAGAGAGTTATCTTTTTAAGTCTTTGGGGGGGGGGGGGGGGGGGGGGGGGGAGCAGGAGAACGGACCAAGAAGGCAAGCAGCAACAAACAAAAAAAAGACAAGAAGGAGATGACAGAAAGCAAAGGAACCAGGGAGAAACAAAGAAAGGGATAGAAAAGGGGGAATTTCTAGCACATAATTATTTTCCAGAACGTGGGGATGCTATATATATATATATATATATATATATATATATATTATATATATATATATATATATATATATATATATACTGATATACTGACAGGTCCCTGGGAAGTGCCACCCTCATTTTATTTCTTTTATTTTATTTTATTCTTTTATATCGAGGATAATGGAATACTCACATGTGCTTTTTTACATCCAGTGCCCGTGTGTATGCGGTTTTGTGAATTCTGTCATCTGTTTCCACCGGCACACAAAGGCCTACTCTTACGAAAAGTGGAACAGAATTTAACGTGTGCGTAAGATGTTCTGCGTGCGTTCGCACACGGGGCTTCGCTTTATAGTCTCATCCGAAGGACTTTTGGGGAGAGTGGAGTCTGCACTGATGTTAACTCCAGGGGAAATATCCCCTTGAACCGGAATCGAACCCGGGTGGTCAGATTGCGAGCGCAATGTTCTAACCACTAGGCTATCCCGCCCCCCTCATCTTAGTACGTGTGTGACTGTGTGTTTGCCTTTTCCAGCAGTCATTGGACAGACGCTATAACTGAGTGTCCAGGCTGACCGATTTCCATCGCTGCGGGTCCATGAAGTCGTGGGTTTGAATCTCGGCAGCGTTGTGTTGTGAATTGAGGGTGGGGATTTTTTAATTTTTTTTTACCATTTCGTAGGTGAAGTTTAAGTGCAGACCTGCCAGTGCCTTCATTCCCTTCGTGTATACACGCATCCGGATTATTTATGCACGTTAAAAGATTCCCAAATTCATGTCAGCATTGGGTAGGTTACGGAAACGTAAACACACCTAACATGCACCCTGCATGT
Organism: Rapana venosa; assembly: GCA_028751875.1. Classification (NCBI taxonomy): domain Eukaryota; kingdom Metazoa; phylum Mollusca; class Gastropoda; order Neogastropoda; family Muricidae; genus Rapana; species Rapana venosa. Next base: position 30,568,847 of record CM054149.1, on the reverse strand, counting down.
GGAGGGATGGGCTCCACCAGGTTCAACTTGCCCAAGAGACCACGGCCTGCACAGTTAGTGCCGTGTCCCAGCCACTCTTTGGGCAGACAGAAGAGAAGAAAATGGCCCGGCCATAATTATATATTGCCGTACTGGGTAGAATGTTTAGTGCCTGGTCTTCTCCAGTGCTTGTCATTCTGCAGGAGGTCTGCCCGTTGGCCTCAGCCGACACATTCCAACTTCAGGGCATAAGCTCATGAAAAGTTTCATAAGAAAAACCAAAATTTCAGAATTGCTTGGGAAAAGGCAGGGTAATGGGCTGGGTGGGCAGAAAATAAACAAGAGAGAGAAGGGGGGGGGGGGGGGGGGGGGGGGGGGGGGGTTAAGGGAAAAGGTGGAAACAAAAGGGTGATAGAAAAGGGAAAATTTATTGCACAGAATTTCCAGAAAGTGAGAATGCTATTTATACTGAAAGAGCCCCGGCATCCGCACAGGAGATGGAAGAAAAGAAACAACTAATCTTGCCCTCCCCAAAAAACAACAACACCAACAACAAAAACCAACACAACAACAAAACAAAACCCCAACCCAACAACAACAACAATTACAGCCTCTGTTCTCTTTTATAGAAAAAGAAAATGATATTCTTCTTGCATGAAAAAAACCCTGATTCGACCTGAAACTTTAAAATGACTTTCAGTGTAACATCATGGAACAGAATAATGCCACTTTAAAACATTAAAAAAAAACCCACATAAACTACAACGATTCTGCAGTACACTTGCAAAAATATTTCGTTCTCAGCCCAACCTGTTTCTAAATTTTGCCTTCATATTTTCAAATGTCAACCTCTGACAAAGTTTACTAAGACTGGGAAAAAGGATTGCTCGCAGTTCTCTCCTTGGGTCTTCCTGAACTGCTACGTACATCCATGAACCATGAATGAAAGGGCTTCTCCACCATAGCAACCTCATGCACAATAGTCAACCCCCGCTGTCTGGAACACTCTGCCTTCGTGTCTCCATCATTCTTCTTGCCTCTTTTCTTTTAAGGACAGTTTGAAGACTCGCCTCTTCAGAACCTCCTGTCCAGTTTCTCTATCTCCTGGTTTACAGTTTCTCTATCTCCTGGTTTACAGTTTCTCTATCTCCTGGTTTACAGTTTCATTGAAAGTATTCTTGAGGAAACAGTAGTGGCAGAAAACAAGCGCGGGTAACCATTTACAACTTCTCAAACATTTTGAAAATAATTCATCAAAGATTCAATTGAAAACAAAAAAAAACTATAGAAAATAACGTCTTTCAATGACAGAATTTTGGGTAATTTTGATTAAAAGGCATGCCTTTGGCCTGACTTGACTCGAGTTTCGGCCCCTGGATGAGCCTTTGTCAGAGGTCCCGGCGGTGATTGAAGCTTCACCCTTACAGCGAGACACTTTTCAGAATTTAGAAGTGTCAATGGCATTCTCAAGAATACTTCATATTCCTGTGGCTTTTTAAAGGCAACATTTTCATTGAAAATATCTGTAATGCGTGTGTGTTGTGTGTAGTAGAGAGGGGGGGGGGGGGGGGGGGGGTAGGGGTGTACGGGTGTTGTGTGTAGTAGACAGGGGTACGGGGTATACAACATTAGGCAATGGAGAGAGAGAGGAGGGAGGGGATAGGTGAGCGAGTGTGATTCAATGTCGTAAGGTAAAGAGAAGAATGAATGTAAATATTTGTTGTGAGCAGTTGTAATGATTACGAAATGTATGTGTTTGTATAGTTGTCGGTTTGTTATGTAAAGTGTTAGTGCTACATCTACAAAGAGGAAGGAAAACACTTTACAAACATCTACCAGCAGCAACAGCAGCAGCAGCAGGAGTAGCACCACCAGGAATAGCAGTATAAGCAGCAGCAGCAGCAGCAGCAGTAGTAGTAGTAGTAGTAGTAGTAGTAGAAGTAGTAGAAGTAGTAGAAGCAGCAGCAGCAGCAGCAGCAGCAGCAGCAGCAGCAGCAGCAGTTGTAAAATCATCTTACTTCTTTCTCAGGGTGATTCACTCTGACCTTGTTTCGATGGTCTTGAAGCAATTCACACGTTCAAAGGCAAAAAGTTGCGGGTTTGAACCCTGTTTGAGCCCGACCATTTCTCCCTTATTCACAAGACCTTGAGTAGTGGCCTGGGTGCTAGTCTTTCAAATAAGATAATATAAACCGAGGTTTCATGTGTAACACACATCCAGCATACTTAATTTAAAAGAACCCAGGAGAATTGTCCCTGGCAAAACTCTGTAAAAAAGTCATGAAACAAAATGAGCGAACAGACAGGAATTTAAAATGATGCTAATAATAATAATAATAATAATAATAATAATGATAATAACAACAACAAAAATAATAATAATAATAATAATAATAACAACAACAACAACAACAACAATAATCATCATCATCATCATCATCATCATCATCATCATACTCATAATGATGATGATGATGATGATGATGATGATGATGATAACGGGAGGCGCTGATCTTGTGACGTCGCACGCGTCCTGAGGATTGCATCCCAAATTTCACTTAGAAGAAATTTGCCATGTCAGAAAGTGTATACAATACAATACGATACGATACGATACAATACGACACGATACGAATCGATACAATACAATACAATTTAGCGCACGTAAAAGAACCCACGGCAACAAGGCAGTTGTCCCTGGCAAACATTCTGTAAAAAAACAACAAAAATACCTCACTCTGATAGGGAAACAAATATAGTTGCAGACAGGAGCAGAAAATTAAAAAAAAAAAAGGTGGCGCTGCTCTTGTGGCGACGCGCTCTCCCCGGGAAGAGCACCTCGAATTTCACGCAGTGAAATCTGACGTGACTTAAAAGTGATATACAATACAATACAATACAATACAATACAATGCAGTATAACACAGTACAATACAGCACAGCACAACTCATCAAGGCTGAGTGCAGTACAGTATACAACACAATACAATATAATACAATACAATACAATACAATACAAACAGGCCTGCATTACACAGATTACTAAGACAACAAAAACCGGATATAATATAATAATGAAGATCTCCGGGTGCAATGGAGTTCAACAAGCCCATAATATAGCCTAATGCAATGCCGAGGTGACCAATGAAGCAATGAATTTATTTATTTTATTTATTTATACCACTTTAAGTCACGAGATTTCTCTGCGTGAAATTCGGGCTGCTCTCCCCGGGGAGAGCACGTCGCCACAAGAGCAGCGCCACCCCTTTTTTTTTTTTTGTCTGCAACTGTATTTCTTTCCCTATCAGAGTGGCTTTTTTCTAAGAATTTTGCCAGGGACAACTCTCTTGTTGCCGTGGGTTCTTTTTCGTGCGCTGCATAATTTTCTGTAACACACGGGACCTCGGTTTATCGTCTCATCCGAAAGACTAGCGCCCAGACCACCACTCATGGTCTAATGGATGGGGGAAAAGTTTCGGGCCCAGACGGGATACGAACCCGGACTTTTCGCTTTCTAGACAGGCGCGTTACCTCTAGACCACCGATCCACCGAAGGAGCGCACGTACATGATACAGAACATGCCGAGAGAGAGAGAGAGAGAGAGAGAGAGAGAGAGAGAGAGAGAGAGAGAGACAGAGACAGAGAGACAGAGACAGAGACAGAGAGAGAGACAGAGAGAGAGAACACGAACTCGAACTCGCACTCGAACTCGAACACGAAATGTTTATTGAGAGTAAAATGGATAAGCACAGGGCTTCTTTACACCATTCTCTCACCAAAAAAAAAAGGAAAACACCCAGAAAAAAACCCAAGAAAAGAAGAAAAAAGTCAAGAAAAACTACATACCTCCCCCACCCACCACCCACTAATCAATACAGAAGAACTGAAACTAAACCTAACAGCAACAATTACACAAACACACACCAATGCAAAAAACCTTAGAGAGAGAAAGGGAGGAGAGAGAGAGAGAGAGAGAGAGAGAGAGAGAGAGAGAGAGAGAGAGTACAGTAAATCTGCCAGTGACTTAAAATGATATACAATACAGTACAATACAATACGGGATAGCCTAGTGGTTAGAATATTGCGCTCGCAATCTGACGACCCGGGTTCGATTCCCGTTCAAGGGGATATTTTCCCCTGGAGTTAACATCAGTGCAGACTCCACTCTCCCCAAAAGTCTTTCGGATGAGACTATAAACCGAGGCCCCGTGTGCGAACGCACGCAGAACATCTTGCGCACACGTTAAATCCTGTTCCGCTTTTCGTAAGAGTAGGCCATTGTGTGCCGGTGGGAACGGATGACAAAATTTACAAAACCGCATACACACGGGGACTGGATGTAAAAAAGCACATGAGTGCTTATTCCATTATCATCGATATAAAAGAATAAATAAGTAAAAGCCGCCACCGGAAAGCTCTGCACTAATGATTATTTGTTATCATTTACAAGCATCCTCACGGATGAACACAGTGTTGTTGTTGTTGCTGCGATTGTATTTACGTCCCAGCAGGAGATATCCCATGTAAGGACTGGATAGTTGAGCTGATAATTATTGTTGTAAGACTGTTTCATTTCAGTCCCCAAGGTCCATGAAGCCGTGGGTTCGAATCTCGACAGAGGGATCTGGTGAATTAAACTTTGGGATTGTTTTGAATGTTTGCAATCATCAGAGTCAACTTCAGTAAAGCGCCTATCTCTGCCAGTGTCTTCATTCCATTTTTTAGCATACACGCATGCAGGAGGCATTAAAGATCCTGTCATTTATGTCAGCTTTCCCGTGGGTTTCACAAACATGAATATATACATCTTTAATTTATTTATTTTTTTATATCGAGGATAATGGAATAAGCGCTCATAGGCTTTTTTTTACATCCAGTCCTCGAGTGTATGCGGTTTTGTAAATTCTGTCATCTGCTCCCACCGGCACACAATGCCTACTCTTACGAAAGCGGAACAGGATTTAACGTGTGCGCAAGATGTTCTGCGTGCGTTCGCACACGGGACCTCGGTTTATAGTCTCATCCAAAGGACTTTTGGGGAGAGTGGAGTCTGCACTGATGTTAACTCCAGAGGAAAATATCCCCTTGAACGGGAATCGAACCCGGGTCGTCAGATTGCGAGCGCAATATTCTAACCACTAGGCTATCCCGTCCCCCTATATAGGCCTACCCAGCATGCTTCCTGTAGCTGAAGAAGGACGAGCTCCGCCAGGTTCAAATTTCCCAAAAAGACATTAGAGCAGTGCTGCCAACGACATGACAAAAAGGCGGAGTAGTCACGATAGATGTCTCTGCGTAAACTACTGAGTGCTTTTCCGAAATTATTTTCCCCTGTCGTAGTCACAGCTCATTATGAGTTGTAGGATATGTTCAAGACACAGACTTCTCTACGTGAAACTAATGCTCCTTTCTCCCCCCAAACTATCCTCCCCTGACGCGGGAACACATCACGTGGGAGGTGAGAGGTCAATGTACATTAATACATTAAATTTGTCCGCGCACACAAATGAGCCTTTATTTCAAAATTATCTTCCACTGACGTTGTTCACAGGTCATGTGAGTTGTAATGGGTCGACACCGTAGAGGTTGAGTGATAGCCGATAGACGTCCATGGTAAACACTCTGCTTAGAGTGTTGTCAATCAGTTACGAAGATGGTTACTTAATTAAGTTAAAAAAAAAAAGCCTCTAAATGCTGGGTCTAGGTAGCCTTTCTATCATCCAGGCTATACAATTCCGATATTAGCCACGGACGCCATAGCCGAGTGGTTAAGACCGTTGGATTTCACTCACGTGGGTCCATGAAATCGTGGGTTCGAAGCTCGGCTGCGTCTGGTGAATTAAAGGTATGGATTTTTTTACAATCACCTAGGTCAACTTCAAGTGCAGACCTGCCAGTATCTTCATTCCTTGCGTGCATATACACACATGCAGAAGATCAAATATGCACGTTAAAGATCCAGTAATTCATGTCAGCGTTCGGTGGGTTACCGAAACACCGATGTACCCAGCATACATCCCTGAAGTCGGAACATAGCTACCTTCATAGTTGGCTGAAACGGTCGCAGACGCAATATCTCACCATTGATCAACCTCGGAGCTCTAGCCGAGAAACAAAACAAAAAAAATCTTACATTGCATTAAAATGCATATATCTCAGGGAGGAAAACCTTGCCTAATATAAAATAACTAAATCAAGCTAGAAGGCGAGAGATCCCGAAGTTTTTCTCTTCTGAAGCTGGACTGTCCCTTCATCCACTCGACCCTACTTTCTGCCGTTGGTGCAAGACTTAAGGATGAGACAATAAGGCCCTGTATACAACACGTAGTAAACAATGTCATTTGGCATTAAAGAGTTTTCACCCTCAAACTTCTATTATCAGGAGAAAAAAAAAAGAATGCTTGTACGGGGACAAAGAATATAAAGGAAAACATGGTTGGTTTTGTTGTTAATGTTTTGTCTTTTTTTGTTTTGTTTGCTTTTTTGTTGTTGGTCTGAACGTTTTTGTGAGGTGGGAGAATAGGGTGTTTGGTTTGGGTTTGTTTGTAAAATTTTGTTTTGTTGTTGTTGTTGTTGATTCGAATGGTTGGCTTTTCACTTTGTCCACGCCATCTTCTGCCCGAAGAGAACAGCCCTAACCTTAGGCATAGAAATCCACTGTAATCATCTTCAGGTCTACAATATACATGTATCCACATACCCCGAAAAATGGCATGTTGGCCTCTCTGCAAACTAGTATACACTCTGATTCAGCCAAGAGGCCGAGAGCTAACTAGTTTAGCTATGGCCAAAATCAAAATATGTAGTACGAACATATTATTTGGAAGAGGAGAGAGAGAGAGAGAGAGAGAGAGAGAGAGAGAGAGAGAGAGAGAGAGAGAGAGAGAGAGTCTTTC
>CM054149.1:30526971-30559471 GCA_028751875.1 Rapana venosa | reverse complement strand
CAAGTGAGAGGTTTACCTGAATGGTTGCGTTTTCAACAAGCTTGTAAAGTAGAACAATACTATGAAGGGAAGTGACAGGGCGGTTAGGCTAAAACGTGGACCTGCCTAACACGTAAACTGTGTGGTTCTGGGTTCGATTCCTAGCCTTGCCCTTTCTTCCAATTTAGGGGGGAAATCTAACTTAATGTCGGAGTCCTTCGGGTGATATTGTAGAGCATACGAATACGATTTTTTTTAAATTGAGGGTAAATGGATAAGCTTACAGCTTCTTTATACACCATGCCTCAACCCCACCCACCCATTCTCTTTCCCCCAAAGAAAAACGCAAAGAAAAAAGCCCAAAATGTCTCAAATGTAAATAATTGCATAACAAATTTCAAGTAAATAAGAGACACATAAACAGACAAACAACATACAAACAAACTAACAAACCTGATATTCTGATTTAGCACACTGACATCCATTTCAAACTACCTCCAGAAAATCCCTTCATCTCCCCATACCATCTCTCACCATCGAGAGAGAGAGAGAGAGAGAGAGAGAGAGAGATTTAATATAGAATCTATATGAGATTATTTTTAAGAATGCAGACTTCTCTATTTCATTATCATGATGTTGTTTCATTTCATAATAAAAATAATCTGTTGGTTAAAAAAAAATCTTATATAGTACTACGACGGATATAATAGCCTAGTGGTTAAAACTGACTTCAGTCTCATGGGTTCGAGTCTCGGCGGCGTCTGGTGAATTCAGAGTGGGGATACAAATTCCAAGGTCAACATAAAAGTGCAGCACTTACAGAAGATCAAGTATGCACGTTAAACATTCCGTAATGCATGTCAGCGTTCGGTGGGTTTCGGACACACGAACATACCCAGCATGCATTATACGGTATTGCATTGAATTGTATTGCATTGCATTGTATTGCATTGTATTAAATTATATAGTTTTGTATTGTAGTGTACTATGTACCAGCACTCATGCAGTCATGGCAGACTTCTCTATGTAAAATTCGGACGCGCTCTCCTCGTAAGGTCGTTGCTGCTTTTACAAGGAAGGAAGACAAAAAGGAAAAAGGGAAAGGAAGGAAGAAATGAAGAAGGAAAGGAGTAGGAAAGGAAGGAAGAAATGAAGGAGGAAGAAAGGGAAGGAAGAATGAAGGAGGAAAGGAAGGAAAAATGAAGAGAGAAAGGAAGGAGTAAGGAATAGAAAGAAGGAAACAGCAAGATGAAAAAGCAAACATAAGAAAGGAAAGAGGGAAATGAGGAAGAAACGAAGCCAAGAAGGGGAAAAAAACAAAGTGGGTAGGAAGGATGGAAGGAAAGACAGAAGAAAGGGTGAAAGAAAGAAAGGAAGGAAGGAAAGCAAGAAACAAGAAAGAAGCTGCATATCAAAGAACAATTTTAATGATTTACTCGGAAATTATATTATAATATTATATATATATATATATATATATATATATATATATATATATATGTATATATATATATACCGAGTAAATCATTAAAAAAAATATATATATATATGTGTGTGTGTGTTAGTGTGTGTGTGTGTGCTGATACTGTTAACCCTTTTCAAACTCGCATGAAAAACACACATACACAGTGGGAGAAGGTACCCTCGCGCACACACGCGCACACACACACACATACACACACACACACACACACATGCGCGCGCGAGCGCGCGTACATCAAAGTACTGCTCATACCTCTTCACTACTACTGAATCAAAGAACTATCTAATCCCCCTAACTAATTTAACTAATGATCACACTGCTGCAGTTGTAGCCTTATCCTGCTATCAAAACTCAAAATCACCGAACTACGCCACACAAATCTGAGTGATCATCAAAAACAACACCAGCAAGACCCATTCTGGCTAATTAATGAAAGTCAGTCACCGCCAGGATTCCCTTTGACCTAGAACATCAGCGCTACATCTCAAAAGACTGGTGAACATCAAACACGGACCTCCTCTTCTACTACTACTACTACTACTACCACTACTACTACTACTACCTAGACTCAAGTCCTACAAGCTGGATGATCGGACAGATAGCCCTAGATACCAGGCTAGCCTGGTCCTCAACCACTTTACCAACAGGCACCCAGCCAAGAAGGACCTGGAGCTTAATCTTGGTCACCACAGATGGTAGTAGGTGGTAGAGCAGGCTACAGGGCGAGGTCGTGGAGAAGGCTCCCCGTTTCAAAAACGGACCCCTCAGAGTTCAAGGGGCTGGCTGGATGGACGGGACAGATAGGGGCTTACAGGGCCATCTCTTCCGTTCCAGCCTCTTTTTGTGTGCCCGCCCCGATTGTCACCCCTTGTCGCTCCGCTTCCGCTAGGTGGAGTGTGAGACACTTATCGCCACTTGCCCGCTAGCCGGCGCCACTAGCGGGTCAGGCTTGGCTAGATCTCTGTACTGCTAGCTATGCTATGTTAGTACTAGGCCTGCGCTCTCTCTCTCTCTCTCTCTCTCTCTCTCTCTCTCTCTCTCTACGTGCGTGCGTAACCCCGTGAAGTGTATTACGCAGAAGTTTTGGAGTGAAGGCTTGTGTCTGTGTGTGTGGAGGGGGGGGGGGGGGGGGGGGGGGGTGGATAATATAATAATAATAATAATATATGGAATTTATATAGCGCTGAATCTTGTAAAAAATATGGATGGATGTGTGTGTGTGAGGGGATGGATGGATGTGTGTGTGGTGTGTGTGTGTGTGTGTGTGTGTGTGGATGGATGTGTGTGTGTGTGAGGGGGGATGGATGTGTGTGTGTGTGTGTGTGTGTGTGTGGATGGATGTGTGTATTGTGGTGAACTTCTTTTGATGGCTCTATAGGGTTTTGATGCCTTTCTGTCTGTCTTTGGGTTCTTTCTTTTTCTTTCTTTTCTTTCTTTTATTCTTTTCCAGCTCTCTTTTTTTCTGATTTCTGTCTTTTTTGTCTAATTTCCTCCGCATCTTCTTTTCTGCCTGACCTTTTTTCCCCCCTGTCTTTTCGGTCCTTTCCTTCCTTCCTTTTTTTTTTTCTGTCTTTTTGTCTTTATTGCCTTTCTTTCTTTTCTGTCTAATTTTGCTTTCTTTCACCAGATGGAACAATCTCCTGCTTCAAAGAGACATCAGACAAGAACCAAGTTTCAACCAGAGAACTGTGGCTGTGCTGCAATGGATCCCCTCCCATTGTGGCATAGAGGATAAGGAAGAGGCGGGTCCGAAGGGACTTGGAGCAGGCAGCCCACCCATTGTTATAGGCTGTACAGCAAGGCAAGGGCAATGCTGAGAAACAGCTTCAGGAAAGTGTGGCACCAGCACCTGACTATCCAGCCAGAAGATAAAAAGAAGGGCATTCTTGAGCTAGTGCTGCTCAAGCCATCATTTCTAGACTTCGAGCAACGTCCGTGGCGTTACCGGGGCCTATCAGTATAGATAGCATCCCCACTTTCTGAAAATTATGTGGCTGGAATTCTCTCTTTTATATCCCTCTCTTGGTTGGGTTTTTGTGTGCCTTGTTTCTTTTCTTCCTGTCACCTCCTTCTTGTTCATTTTCTGCTTTCTTGGTTCATTCTCCTGCCTTTTTTTCTTTTCCAGAAAGACTTAAAATCTAACGATTCTATCCCATGCTGAAGTCGGATACGCTGGGCCTGACTTGTCAGGCGCTTAAGGGCAACGCAACATATTTTCGCTCATGATAATTATGACAGTCAGCAATAGTTGCTGTCTGAGCGTTAGCCGAAGAAGAAGAAAATTGCAAACTGGACACTGCCAGCTTCTGTCCCATCTCCACTGCCTGATAATAATGACCCCACACTGACCAGTGCCCTTGTGGCACGGGCCCACAACCTATCTCTCGTATCCCATCCACAGTCTTGCCCCCATCTTCAACACTGAGACGTCAGACGTGGCCCCGTCAGGGGAAAAAACCTATGGGACTGGCGGGGTCACTATGACAGACTGCAGACGTCACCATCCAGAACTTACCTAAAAATTAATTACATGGTCAGCAAACACAGAAGTAGAAGAAGTATCGTCTATATCACAGGCCATAAGTGGTCTATATTTCGATGAAAAATGGACGAGGCTTTTGTTTTGCTTTTTTTCTATCGTTTAAACGGTTTGTTTCTTAATGTCGTATAGCGAACAGACAACTAAAAACACAACCCCTAAGTGTTTGGCAGAGCAAATTTTCGGTTTATTTAAAACCTTCTTCAAGCTAAAAACAAAACAAAAAAAATTGACCAACTCTTACTTCTTATTAACGTGTGCGCAAGATAGTATGCACGTTCCTAAAAGGGACATCGACTTATGTCATAGACTCTCGTCCAAAGGACTAGGGACAGGAAGGTGGAACCAGTATCAACTCAAGGGGGAACATTTCGTCTCAGACATACGGCTCAGTATGGGATTTGAACCCGCCGCTTTCAGATCACTATGCGAAAGAAAGGGGTGTTGTTGGGCGTTACTCAGCGTAACAGCCCGTGGGTCTCCCAGAATATGCACTGATTGCTGGGAGTCACTGCCAGACCAGAAGTTCTCACCACTTGCTGTGCGTGGCTGTTTTTAAGTACCCCGCCATATCACAGGCAACCATACCCCGACTTCAGAGGATTCTGTCTCCTTTAATTTGAATAGAGGTAAGGGTTTGTCATGCTAAGACCTGCCATCTCAACCTTTCAAAGGGAAATGTTCAGCATTTCATTGCAGGGTTGGAGTTTTGGGTTTTTTGGGGTTTTTTGTTGTTGTTTGTTTGGGTTTTTTTTTGCATTTTGCTTGTATCAGTAACTGACAGACATTTTGGCCTCGGCCAGGAAAATAATTCGGAAACAAACAAGCAAACAAACAAAACAAACAAGCAAACAAACAAAACAAACAAACAAACAAACATACAAGCAACCAAAACCCTTAAGGAGGAAACAAACAGACTGACTAGTCTCCCTTTGATCTAAGAGGGGGGGGGGGGAGGGGGGTGTTGTTGCTGTTGAGGGTTTAAAAAACAATTTGAGAGAGGGTGAGGGGTGTTTTTTATTTCTTTTTTAAAAATTGTTTTGCTTTTGTTTTACTTTTGTTGGGCGCTTGCTTTTAGGAAGGACAGGGTGGTCTAAGGGTAAGGCACCTGTCCAGCAAGCCCTGGTTGCATGGAGTCCCTGTGAGATCATAAAATCCTCACCACTTGCCTGTGTAGCCGTTTTCAAGTACCTCGCCATATCACAGGCAACCATACCAGACGGGGACGGGACGGGACGGGGTAGCCTGGTGGTTAGAGTGATATGCATTACGCTCGTGATCTGCTGACCCTGGATCGAATCTTGTTCAAGAGGAATTTTCCTCTGGAGTTAACCTCAGTGCCGACTCCACTCTCCCCGAAAGTTCTTCAGATGAGACAATAAACTGAGGAGGTCCCGTATATGAACGCACGCAGAACATCTTGAGCACACGATATAACCCTTTCCGCTTTTCGGAAGAGTAGACCATTGTGTGCCGATGGGAACGGATGACAAAATTTACATAACTGCATACACATGAGAAATGGATGTAAAAAAGAAAAAAGCATATGAATGTTTATTACATTATCCTCGAAATAAAAGAATAAGAATCTAAAAAAAATTTTTTTTGAAGGGTAAAAGTGGCTGGTTCGATTCTCGCTTGAACCCGATTCCAACTCCCCACCCCCACCCTCCAATCTATTAGACCTTGAATGGTGGGTAGTCTGGGTACTAGTCTTTGGAACGAGACGCTTCACCAAGGTCCTGTGTACTAGGCAAATTAAGTGCACGTAACCAAACAAAAAAAACAAACCCAAACTCAATGCAACAAGAGAGTTGTTCCTGGCAACATGGTGTAGGAAAAAGCCACTTCCATAAGGACATATTACACATACAGGCAGGATTTTAAAAAAATTCTAATAAAAAAAATAAGTGGCGCTGCTCTTGTGGCAACGCGCTTTCCCCTGAGAGTGATTTGATTTTCTGCGGCTGCCTGAAACGTCTTTCAGGCAAAGTGTAAAACGTCCACAGTGAGGGCTGCAGTGCCACGAGAGGTAAATAACCCAGCAAAACTAAGCCTGTATGAGCCAGCCCAGGAGAGGAGCTGGAAAGGACATTGCCATTATTATTCACACACACACCCACACACCATACACACACACACACACACACACAAAACACACACACACACACACACACACACACACACAAACACACACACACACACACACACACACACACATACATCTGACGGTGTCAATATAAAAACGAACCAGAGAAGAAGATGGATGCAGTGATGGGCCTGAAGTGCTTCTTTGTGCAGGATGCGAAGGTTATGCGGCTTGACTTTTAAAACAGAGTTATACAATAATTATTCTTGCTGGCAAAGGTTCACTATAGGTAAAGGTAAAGAAGTCCCATAACCTATAAGGTCGTAGGGGAGCGAGGCGTCAGAGACCTCACTTCTCTAGGGCCAGCATATTGAGGGCGGCGCCCATCTCCTCTCCCTCGCTGCTTTACCTTCCCTGACCCTAAAGAGGGCAGGTACCCATTTACAGCTGGGTGAACTGGGGGAACTGTACTGAAGCCAAGGCGCGCAAACGGTCACCCATCCAACTGGTAACCACGCTCGACGCTGCTTAACTTGGCTGGGGGAAAGCGAGTGCTCCGACCAGTTAGCTATCCCGTCCCCTAAGGTTCACTATACTTTGGGGCAAAAAAGACTGACTATCATGATCACGACGATATCTCAGCCACAATCACGTTGAGAAACTTGGCCTAGGCCAAAAGCTGTGTCAGTTATTGATGTCAGCTACTTGCCAAGGCCTACACTAAAATGTTGTTTGTTATGTTGTAAAATGTTGTGTGGAGATTGCCTCTAGCCATGTCAAGCTCTTAACATAACAACCTGCACTCTCCTTTAAAGGACAAAAAAAAAATCCTCTGAAGTCGAAGTAAGGCTACCTATATGGCGAGGTACTTTAAAACAGTCATACACGCAAACTTCTCACACAATATGCAATTTCAATCTCACAGTGATTCCCAGGTGGGATGAATTGAGTCAGAGTGCATATTCTGGATGACCCCCCAGAGTGTTAAGCTGAGGAACGCGCAACAACAACAACATTGTAGGAAACAGTCCTCCATATCCATACAAACATCCCTATGTATGTCAGATACTCCAGTAAGATGGGGGTTTGTTTCCGCCTGTATGTAAGACACACCAGTAAGAGGGAGATTCTTTCTTCGTGTTATGTTAAACACACCAGTAAGAGGGAGATTCTTTCTTCGTGTTATGTTAAACACACCAGTAAGAGGGAGATTCTTTCTTCGTGTTATGTTAAACACACCAGTAGGAGGGAGATTCTTTCTTCTTGTATGTAAGACACACCAGTAAGAGGGAGATTCTTTCTTCGTGTTATGCTAGACACGTCATTAAGAGGGAAATTCTTTCTTCGTGTTATGTTAGACAAAGCAGTAAGAGGGAGATTCTTTCTTCGTGTTTTGGTAGACACACCAGTAAGAGGGAGATTCTTTCTTCGTGTTATGCTAGACACACCAGTAAGAGGGAGATTCTTTCTTCGTGTTATGATAGACACGTCAGTAAGAGGGAGATTCTTTCTTCGTGTTTTGGTAGACACACCAGTAAGAGGGAGATTCTTTCTTCGTGTTATGATAGACACACCAGTAAGAGGGAGATTCTTTCTTCGTGTTATGTTAGACAAAGCAGTAAGAAGGAGATTCTTTCTTCGTGTTATGTTAGACACACCAGTAAGAAGGAGATTCTTTCTTCGTGTTATGTTAGACACACCAGTAAGAGGGAGATTCTTTCTTCGTGTTTTGGTAGACACACCAGTAAGAGGGAGATTCTTTCTTCTTCGTGTTATGTTAGACACACCAGTAAGAGGGAGATTCTTTCTTCTTCGTGTTATGATAGACACACCAGTAAGAAGGAGATTCTTCTTGTATTTTAGACACACCAGTAAGAGGGAGATTCTTTCTTCGTGTTATGTTAGACACACCAGTAAGAGGGAGATTCTTTCTTCTTCGTGTTATGATAGACACACCAGTAAGAGGGAGATTCTTTCTTCGTGTTATGTTAGACACATCAGTAAGACAGAGGGAGATTCTTTCTTCGTGTTATGTTAGACACACCAGTAAGAGGGAGATTCTTTCTTCGTGTTTTTGTAGACACACCAGTAAGAGGGAGATTCTTTCTTCTTCGTGTTATTTAGACACACCAGTAAGAGGAGATTCTTTCTTCTTCGTGTTATGATAAAACACACCATAAGAAGGAGATTCTTCTTGTTTTTTAGACACACCATAAGAGGGAGATTCTTTCTTTCGGTTATGTTAGACACACCAGTAAGAGGGAGATTCTTTCTTCTTCGTGTTATGATAGACACACCAGTAAGAGGGAGATTCTTTCTTCGTGTTATGTTAGACACATCAGTAAGACAGAGGGAGATTCTTTCTTCGTGTTATGTTAGACACATCAGTAAGAGGGAGATTCTTTCTTCTTCGTGTTATGGTAGACACACCAGTAAGAGGGAGATTCTTTCTTCCTGTTATGTTAGACACACCAGTAAGAGGGAGATTCTTCTTCCTGACTGGGTAGAAAGTAGGCCTATACTTACTTAGTCCTGCGTATTATCGAAGAAAACGGATCTTTGTCGTCTGTTTTAAGCATAACCTCAGAATGTCTTTTTGACGTTAGCTTTTACTTCCGGGATTTTGATTGGCCTTATGCAAGTGTGTGTTTGGGTGTGTGTGTGTGTGTGTGTGTGTGTGAGAGAGAGAGAGAGAGAGAGAGAGAGAGAGAGAGAGAGAGAGAGAGAAGAGAGAGAGAGAAACCAAGGCAGGCTACACTTAAATTTATTTCGTGAATAAGGAAGAAACACTCACGTATCATTTCACATCCAGTCGCCGCCCTTAATCAGGGATTATATCATGATAATATCAACACACACACAACCATAATGTTATGACCGAAATAAGGAGGAAATGCACCTTAACCAATATTCATTATTTCATAAAGAATTGCACCCACACACAATTAACTTGTTTTCCACACATCCCCTCAACATGTTTTTTTTGGTTTTTTTCTTCTTTCAAATGAACTATGAAGCGAGATGAAAATTGCATCAAACGCAAATCGATGAAACAAATGACATTGATTCTTTTTCTTCTGCTTTATTTGTTGGGTTTTTTTGGGGGGGTGCATTTTGTGCTTTGTTTTCATAACGATAGCATTGTCATCAATTCAGAACAAAAAGAATGATAGATAACAATGTAACTTTCCCTCATGGGAAAATCAAGGCCTCTCGGTATAAACAGCATCCCCACCTTCTGGAAATTGTGTGCTAGGAATTCCCTCTTTTCTATCCCTCTTTTTGTTTCTGACTTGTCCTTTTTCTTCCTGTCACCTCCCTTTCGTCTATTTTCTGTCTTCTTAATCCATTCTTCGGCGACAAACTAGCGTCCTGTCACAGGGGTGGTGAAAAACCATCAGTTCGCTTAACGCTACAGAAACCGGGATAAGCTCCGGCTCTATGGGCCTTGCTCGAAAGAACATACTTTTTTTAAAATCCATTCTTCACCTCCCCCTCCCCCCCCCCCCTGTTTTCCCCCCAGAGAGACTTAAAAGACAATAATTCTCTCCCACGCCGAAGTCCCATGTGCTGGGCCTGATCTGTCAGGTGCTTAACGGCAGCACAACGCATTTTCGCTCATGTGACAGACAACAGTAGTTGCTGTCTGAGCGTTCGAAGACAAAGAAGAAGAAGGAGAAGAAGACAGTGTAAGTCCAGCACAAGGGTAACATTTGGAATATTTTCAGCAATTTCTATTCCGCGAGATTTTGTAGTCAGTCAGCAATCAAATCAAGCATTAATAATAATAATAATATATGGAATTTATATAGCACTAAATCTTGTAAAGCTGCAAATCAAAGCGCTTTTTTAATTTATGCATGTGTTTGCGGTTTTTTAAATTTTGTCATCTGTTCCCACCGGCACAAAATGGCCTACTCTTTCGAACAGCGGAACAGGACTTAACGTGTGCGCAAGATGTTCTGTTCTGTTCATTAGCCCTGGCCAAATCCTTTGTCAGTTACGGACGTAAGCTAAGTCCCAAGCTGTGTGTGTGGTGTGTGTGTGTGTGTGTGTGTGTGTTGTGTGTGTGTATGTTCATTTTTGTGACTTTATGAGTTTGGTTGGCTAGAGGTTTTTTTGTGTTGAGTTTGTTGTTTGTTTTTTTGTGGGCTTTTTGTTTGTTTTTTTATTTTAAAAGATTTTGGTTTTTATAAAGATTTTTTGTTTTGTTTTGTTTTTCTTTGTTTTTACTGTGTGAGTGTATGAGTATTGGGCTTATTATGATGATGTATCTCTACGGGCGGGGACTGGATGTATTCAAGCACGTGGGTGCTTATTCATTATCCTCGAAATAAAAGAATTTGTCATTGTCATTCTCTCCCTCTCTTGTTTATGTTTATTTTCTTGGTATATCCCTGATAAGCCCCGGGACTGGAAGTAAAAACTCATTATCCTCGAAATAAAATGTTTTATCTCTCTCTCTCTCTCACACACACACAACACACACACACACACACACACACACACACACACACACACACACCGCATTACCCCCCACCCCCACCCTATCCACCCCACCCCACACACATCGACATCAACATCATCATAACTATCACCATCATTATTATCATTATCATACCGGATAGAGATTACTCATTGAATCTGAAACTTATCAAATTTCCTCTCGAGAGTTTCTCAACATGTGTTTCGGCAGTGATGTCACGCACTTAGAAAGCCACTCCACTCAAAACCCTGCTCAGTAAACCCTTCAGAGCCGGATTTGAGCCAACATATGATGTCAAGTGCAGTTGTCTAAAGGATGAGTACATATGCCAACTCACATCTGCAAAAACAACAATAATTGTCTATGAACTCTCTCTCTCTCTCTCTTCTCTCTCTCCTCTCCCTCCCCTCTCTCTCTGTGTTCCTCGACAACTCTTCCATTACATAACATACCCCGTACAATATTATTTCTAGTCACCCTGAGAATTTGCGCAGCCTCGCTTTATATTATTTGTGTATAGCTTTTAGAATAAGATATATCTTGGTGTCTTAAGTCATATTTTCCTGACTGATTTTCGTTTTTTTGTTATACAATAACATTTTGCTTTTGTGCCTTTCCTTATTTTTCTCACTAAAATACTAAGCAGTTCGAAAACCCTCTTCGTGTACGAGCCAATGGCCTTTTTGTGAATAAATCTTTTGAGTGTGAGTTCGACAAGTCTTGCAAAGTTCCCAGAATTTTCTGCAAATCACGTGACTTCCTGTATGCACTGATTTTGAGACTTGTTTGTGGACGTAATGGTGTGCGTTTATAGATTATTTTTCGCTGTTGTATAAGTTAGTTTTAGGTTGTGGCTGTTATTAATTTGGGGATGAGTGGGAGGCTTCGTATGACTTTGTGAAAGCGAAATGCGGATTTCCCCTTTGTGTACTATATACGTGTAGATCTATTTCCCGGACGTTACAAGTATATTTCCGTTTCTTTGTTTGTCTCTCTGTCCTCTGTATGTGTTGTGTGTGTGGTGTGTGTGTGTGTATCTTCAGTTAAACGTCTATTCACATTTAGTGTGTGTGTGTGGGGGGGGGGGGGGGGGGGGGGGGGAAGGAGGTTTACTTTGTTTTGCTTTGTAGGTCTATTTCTGACTGGCTGTCTTTTTTTTTTCTTTCTTTGCTTTCTTTGTTTCTCTATCTTTCTCTCTCTCTCTCTCTCTCTCTCTCTCTCTCTCTCTCTCTCTCTCTCTCTCTCTCTCTCTCTCTCTCTCTCTCTCTCTCTTTTACTTCTTTCTGTTTGTTTTTTTTATTTCTTTTTTTTTCGTTTTTTCTTCTTCTATTCTTGCTTTGTGTCTGTCTTTGTTTCTCTGTCTGTAACTTTCTCATCTTTCTGTTTTTCTTTCATTCTCTCTCGCTCTCTCTCTCTCTCTCATTTCTTATGTTTTTCTTTATCTATTTCTTTCTTTCTTTCTTTCTCTCTCTCTCTTTCTTTCTTTCTCTCTTTCTCTTTTTCTTTCTTTCTTTCTTTCTTTTCTGCGTTTATTTTTCCTTCTTTTAATTTGCAGGTTGCTTTCTTTCAGTTCACCTCTGTTTTTTGTCTGTGCCCTTTGTGTCTGTCGGTCTGTCTTTAAACATATACGGACGTGGACGCGCGTGTGCGCGCGCACACACACACACACACACACACACACACACACACTCTCTCTCTCTCTCTCTCTCTCGCACACGTTCCGCTTTTCGTAAGAGTAGGCCATTGTGTGCCGGTGGGAACAGATGACAGAATTTACAAAACCGCATACACATGGGGCCTGGATGCAAAAAAGCACATAAGTGCTTATTCCATTATCCTCGATATAAAAGAATAAAATTAAATTTTAAAATTAAAATTAAAAATTAAAAAATCTCTCTGTCTGTCTGTCTCACATACATGTACACATACACGCGCGCGCGCGCACGCGCACACACACACACACATGCGCGCAGAATAAAACGGTCAAAACATTTACATCCTGTGACTCTCCATGTCATTACCCCCCCCCCCCCCCTTCCCCTCACCCCTACCCCCGTACTCCCCACACCTCCCACCCTCTGCCCTCACTTTCCAGTTCAGAAACAATGGACATGGGGTGATGTACACTTGTGTCTTTTGCCTTCAGTCGAAAAACCATTGTTTTAACATCAAGTGCTTACACTGTACTCAGCCTTTTAGCGATGTATGGCCTATTTACGGTATCAAAAATTTGGTTTTTATGGGGTTTTTTTGTTCGTTTGTTTGGAGGGGTGGGGGGGGGGGGGGGGGGGGTGTTGTTCATCGGCTAGCCGTTCCTCGGATAGATCCCCGAGGTTCCCCAGTGGTGAGATTTTGCGTGACTGATCTTGCCTACCATAAAGGTAGCCGCATTTTGACTGCAAGGGTGGTATTTAAACACGACACCCGTGTATATGTGGTTTTAAAAAAAAAGTTTGTTATTCATTTCTTCTGCGTACGAAATGACTTACTCTTCCGAAAGGTTTAACAGGTTTTATAACGTATATGCAACATGTTCTGTGTACGTTTGCATAATATTATAGACTTTCCGGGGAGTGAAGTCGGTACTGACGTTAACTCCAGGGAAAAAAACCACTGTCGGACGGTGACTCGAATCCTGGCCGTCAGATCATGAACACAAGGCTCTATCAACTGTGAACCACCCCTCCCTCCCTCCCCTCTCCCCCCCCCCCCCTTCCACCAGTGATCTTGGGTTGAACTAGGTGTTTATTCAGAATTAACCATATTACATAGGGTCCAAAATTGATATTATGAGCAACAGCAAGCCAAATAGCCCATAAGACCCTAAGACAGAAAACATTTAACTTTTGATAGTAATTTGGCAGCTAGTAGGTCAGGTACGGGGTAACACAGTGGTCAGAGCACTCCCTTTCTCCAAGCTAAGGTTGAGCAGCTTTGAACGTGGTTAACCAAGTGGATGATGGGTGACTGTTCGCGCGCCTTGGCTTCAGTACAGCCCCCCAGTTCACCCAGCTGTAGATAAAATACTGGGACCTGCCCTCTTTAGGGTCAGGGAAGGTAAAGCAGAGAGGAAGAGGAGATGGACGCCGCCCTCAATATGCTGGAACCTGGAGAAGCTGAGGTCTCTGACATCTCGCTCCGACCACATAGCTTATGGGGACACCTTTATCTTTAAGCATGTATCCATACTAGAGAAAAAGAAAGTGAATATGTTTGAGTTGAAGATACTGGGATTTTAAGAAAGGATAACCCATTTTCTTGTACTTGTAGCATGGAATGGTAAATGTTGTTGGTGTTGTTGTTGTTGTTGTTGCTGCTGCTGCTGCTGCTCTTCTTTTCTTCTTCTTCTTCTTCTTCTTCTTCTTCTTGGGCATTCCCTAGCTTAGCACTGTGGACATCACCCAGAACATACACTCTGTCACAATTTTTATCACGCCCGGAGAATCGCTGTAAGACTGTAATCACACGCTGAATGGTAAGTTTGCGTGTGTGGTTGCTGTCAAGTACCTGACCATAAAGGCAGCCATGCTCCGGCTGTAGAGGTGGTGGGCAAACCGATAACAGAAACATTGTTAATCATTTGGTTCTGTTGTCCAAAAGTAGATTAATCAGAAGTGGGGAAAGTAGAGAAGCAAACTTTGACCTTGAATATGAGATGATTTGCCGTTACTATAGACACATCCTACAGAGCTTCCAAGCAACAGCTTTCTTTTATTTATTATTATTCTTTTATATCGAAGATAATGGAATAAACACTCATGTGCTTTTTACATCCAGTCCCCGTGTGTATGCGGTTTTGTAAATTTTGTCATCTGTTTCCACCGAACAAACCTGATTTGTTTTCTTTGCTTTAAAGCTACTTTATTCAGCTAGTTAAGAAGAGAGATGGCAGGACGGTTTAGACGTTCACCAGCGCAGCCTCACGAGTGCACTGTGAGTTTCTGGGTTCGATTCCCAGCCTTGCCCTTTCTTTCCAGTTTGATGGAAAAATCGAACGGAATCAGTCTGACCCTAGGTGCTCACGAACTTGTGCACGTCAAAAGAACCTACACAGTTGAAAATCGGAGAGAGCAGTCCCTCCCGACTGACCTAGCAAAATTGGTAGGTTCAATTCCCACCTGTATGGCTTCTCACCAGCCGCTAAGAACGATAACTCGTAATCCACAAGGGCGGAAGTACTTTCAATCGCACACAGGTTTAGTATAACGTCTGTTCTTTGGAAACTGTTTTCTGTAGGTTTTCTTCAAAAATGACCTCAAAGTACGGAGAAGAGAGACTCGAATCAGTTGAAAAAGGAAGCGAGGAGGAGAAATGCAACCTGTCTGCTTGTTAGTATCTCCATTAACGCTACAGCTGCAGGAGCGACAGGGGAAGACAATTTCGGTGTAACAACCCATCCAGAGAGACCTATAAAAAAAAAAATATATATATAAACACCAACCACACGAACCAAATCACAGCACAATATTAAGTTACATCAATAACAAAATTGTCGATAACACTTTCTGTAACCTACACAAAACAAACTTATTTTTAAAGTATCATAAAATTTTCAGAAAAAAACCCTAGAAAACCGTTCAGTATCAAAATCCATCTATACAAGTATAAACACTATCTTCAGTTACTGATAATTTCCTCTGTTTTTTGAAAGTAGCATGAGTACTTTTGGAATATTGCTCTTCGAAGGCTTGTCTTGGTTGTCCGTCATTTTAAAACTGATTTTCTTATCGACAACAAGTCGTGTCGAATAGTCCAATTTCTTTTTCTCGTGTTTTGCTTTTCCCATTATTGAGCATGATCTGTTTTGCATTTGAAACATCACTTCTACTCCATTGTCTAGCCTTACAGCATCATCTTTTGTTTGACTTACATTTATTTCAAATGTGAAAATTGCAATGAACAGATATTCCCATAGAGTATAAAATAAACAGCAACAAAAGCATCAGGAGCAAAATCTTTGCGTGTGTAGCATTTCAATACTATACTTTTCACTTACGTTTATTTCAAACATACACACACATACATGCAACGCACGCACGCACGCATGCATGCATGTACGCAAGCACACGCGCACACACACATACACACACGTAGATTCACAACAGCGGCAACAACGACACAACAGCAACATCTTTATTATGCCTATGACACTTTAACGATATACATTTCACTTAAATTCATCTCAATCGCGAGAATCAAGAAAACAAAACCCCTCAAAGATTCAAAGATAACAACACCAAGAATAAAAACACGAACAGGAACAACGAAAGCAATTATCAAACAATAGAAAACAACAACAGCAACAGAACTACAATAATTTTAACAATGATAATGATAACAACAACAACAACAACATCAATAGCAACACCAACATAACTTCAACAACAACAATAATGGCCATAATAATAGCCATAATAATAGCCATAATAATAGCCATAATAATAATAATGATGATGATGATGATGATGATGATGTTGATGATGATGTGATGATGACGACGACAACAACAGCAGCAGCAACGCCAACAGAACTACAACAAAATTTCAACATCAATGACAATAATAATAACAATAACAGCAACAACAAAAGCAATAACATCAACAAGAGCACCACCACCATCACCACCACCAACAACAACAACCAACCAACCAACCAACCAACCAACCAACCAACCAACCAGATAACCAAATAAAACAGTACCCCCCCCCAAAAAAAAATAACCCCCAAACCTCACCACCCTTCATCTCCAATTTACAGCATTCTAAAAACAAGTGACTGTTCAAATCGAAACATCAACCTCATCCTTCGCGTTTCCTGAGAAAAATGACCACGAAATCCTCCACATCCCGCCACAAAGACCAACTTGTTTCCGAAACAAACAATGCACAAACAAACATCTGTGTTCCCTTTCAGCGACACACACTACAACAATGAGTCCTTTGAGAAAGCAGCAAAGCACCCCACTGGCAGCCAGGCGATTGAAGTTAAGAGACAGCTGACATTGAAACAAAGATGAGATAGTTCGATTTTAAAGGTCCTTTTTTTCTTCTTTTTTAAAACTTTTCTTTTCCTCTTTTTTTTTTAGGGGGGGGGGGGGTGGGAGGAGGGGTGATGGTGTGTTATTTTTGCATCAGCTGAAGCTGGTCAATGAATTACTGGATTGATTGTTTTTTTTACTTACTTACTTACTTATTTACTTAGTTACTCGATTTGACTCTATAGCCAAGTGGTTCAGACCGTTCAGCACTTCAATCCCGTAGGTCCGTGAAATCGTGGGTTCGAATCTCGACCGCTGTCTGGTAAATTAAGGGTGGGGATTTAAAAAAAATAAAAATAATAATCTCCCAGGTCAACTTCAAGTGCAGACTTGTCAGGTTTAAAAAAAAAATTCCTCTCGTGTTTATACACGTGCAGAAGATTGATTGCGCACGTCACTTCTTCTTCTTCTTCATGTGCCAGGTCTGTTGCAGACATCGGCGATCATGGCCTTCCATTCCTCTGTTGTCAGTTCTCCTGATGAGTTCATTGTTGGGGGGATTCTTTCCTCGTTGCATAGCTATTCAGACTGTCTGTGTATTTTGTGCGTTGTCTTCCTCTGTCTTTGGTATCACAAATCTTTCCACACGTTACAAGATCCCGTAATTCATGTCAGCCTTCGGTGGGTAACGGAAACACGCACATACCTAGCGTACGTCCTCGTAGGCGGAATGTGGCTACCTTCAAAGTGGGCAAAAACGGTGGCATACGTCTCAAAATCTCACCATTAGTGAACCTGGAAAGCTCTAACCAAGGAACGAACATAAAAAATGACTTACTCAGTTATTGAATCTAGTTTTCTTGTCGGTTAGTTAATAAGCCACAGACAAATTCGCAACGAATAAAGAGGGCACCAACAATGAGCTCATGAGAGGGACCGAGAACAGGGAGGAATGGAGAGCCATGATCGTCGATGTCTGCAGGACCAGACCGGACACTTGAAGAAGAAGAAGAAGAAGAAGTTAATAAGTGAATTGATTAGTAAGTCAGTAGACTGGCTAACTATCTTGTTAGTTAGTTGGTTGGTCGGTTGGTCGGTTGGTTGGTTGCTAAGTTAAATAGCTAGTTAAAATTGCTTTGTGTTCCTTTCCTTTAGTTAGCAATTCAGTAAAATAGTCAGTCAGTTAGTCAGTTAGCTTAGTTCAGTTCATCTGTGTTTGGTTTGCTTAGTTAGGTTAGTTGACTGGGTTGAGTTTAAGGTTAGTTTAGCTGCTTACTTTCATTTCCCTTCTTTTCTTCAGCATTTCTTTCCGGTTTTCTCTCTGTCTGTCTGTCTGTCTGTACACCTGATCTGTTTATTTACATAGACCTATACGTTCATTTACTATTTCATCTATTTGATTTTCTTTTCAGTTTCACTTGAACAGAAAACAACAGTTTTTTTTAGGAGGGACCAGGCAACAGTTTGGAAAGAAACATTTTTTTCGTTATAAGTAAAAAAGAAAAACAACAACAAAAACGTCAAACTCAAGATAACGACAACAAAAACAATTAAAAAAGAACACCTATCTTGTTTTCTTCTTTTTTTCAAAAATATTTTCCCCAACTGCTTATTCAGCAGTAGTGTCTATTTGTCTCCCTTGATGGGGGGCCTTTGTGGTCGGCATGGCAATGGCAATGGTATTGGGATGGATCAATTGACTGATGAAGTCCTAGTTTGGTTTTAAAAAACAGTCTGTTTGTTTAGTTGCTTGTTTGTTCGCTTGTTTTTGTTTTTTGCTTTGGGTGTGTTTTTGTCATCTGTGTGTGTGTGTGTGTGTGTGTGTGTGTGTGTGTGTGGTTGTGTGTTGTTTGTCTGTTTGTTGTGTGTGTGTGTTTGTGGTTGTGTTGTGTGTTGTGTTGTGCGCTTGCTTGCTTGCTTTGTCCCCCCTATTTGTTTGTTTTTGCTAACAATCTCCTTTAGAGAATATTGTTGTTGCTGTTGTTGTTATTACTGCTCCTGTTGTTGTTGTTGTTGCTGTTGCTGTTGTTGTTGCTAACAGTCTCATTCAGAGCATATTGTTGGTGTTGCTATTCCTTCCTGCTGCTGCTGCTGCTGTTGTTGTTGTTGTTGTTGTTGTTGTTGTTGTTGCAAACAGCCTTATTCAGAGAATTATGTTGTCGTTGTTGTTGTTGTTGCTGCTGCTGTGCTGCTGCTGCTGTTGCTGCTGCTTACAACATTATTCACAAAATGGTGTGTTGTTGTTGTTGTTGCTATTGATGCTGCTGTTGCTGTTGTTGTCACTGTTGTTGCTAACAACCTTATTCAGGGAATATTACATATATTGCTGTTATTATTGTTGTTGATTAATGGTCCTAAGCTTACGCACCTTAGAGATCGACACCATGACGATATATATGCACTCTCTGCCTCACTCACTCACTCACTCACTCACTCACTCATCGTACCTCTAGGGAATCACCATGACATCCATAAAAACCCCACACTGAAAGAGACGGCCAGACGCTTACGTGTGGGGCTGTGTTTTATCAAAAATTCCTTTGCCATAATATTATAGGCAGCCACACTCCAACCTCGGTAAATGATTTTTATTTTTATTTCCCCCCCTCTTTTCAAACTCCATGCATGATGATCGATCACAAACATGGTTTTCCAAAGAAACTGTGTGAAGTGAAAAGAAAAGACGACACTGTCAAAGTATTGAACACAAACGGACCCTTGTGTATTTATTCTCTATTAAGAAACGGTCTGAACAAGCCGTTTTTGGTACGTATGCGGACATATCTGTGGTCAGTAGGGATGACTTGAAAGAAAGTTACAGCTAGCTGAGATGAGAAAGACTGTTTTGTTGAGTAGTGGTGACCTTAGCATCCTTGTGTGTGTGTGTGTGTGTGTGTGTGTGTGTGTGTGTGTGTGTGTGTGTGTGTGTGTGTGTGTGGTGTGTGTGTGTGCGTGTGTGTGTATGTGTGTGTGTGTGTGTGTTGTGTGTGAAAAGAGAACCGTTGTGTTTTCTGAGGGGGAAAAATGAGAAGGTACTGTGGATTTTTTTTGGTATCCATGATTAGTTATGTATAATATGTTTTCATTACTTCTTGTCCTTGTTGTTGTTCTTGTTCTTTTTCTCATCATCATCATCATCATCATCATCATCATCATCATCATCATCATCATCATCATCATCACCACCACCACCACCATCATCATCACACATCATCATCATCATCATCATCATCATCATCTACTACTACTACTACTACTACTACTACTACTACTACTACTACTACTACTACTACTACTACTACTACTACTACTACTACTACTACTGATGGTGATGATAATGATGGTGATGGTGATGGTGATGATCGTCATCATCATCTTCGTCGTCATCATCGTCGTCGTCGTCGTCATCATCATCATCATCATCAGCAGCAGCAGCAGCAGCAGCAGCAGCAGCAGCAGCAGCAGCAGCAGCAGCAGCAGCAGTGCAGTAGTAGTAGTAGTAGTAGTAGTAGTAGTAGTAGTAGTAGTAGTAGTATAGTGTTGTTGTTGTTGTTGTTGTTGTTGTTGTAGTGTTCTTATCAGCAGCAGTAGCAGCAATTGTGCTAGGATCATTATTGTTATCTCTATTCTTATCGTCATCATCGTCATCGTCGTAATCACCATATCATCACCATCTTCTTCATCATCATCATCATCACCACCACCACCACCACCACCACCATCACCATCTCCTCCTCCTCCTCCTCCTTTTTATATGCTTCCTTGCGTAATGTAATTATTATTTGGTTGTCTAACAGTATGGGTTGTTTTTTTTTTTTTTTTTTTTTTTTGGGGGGGGGGTCTTACACGCTAGTTGTAGTTATAGTTGTTGCTCTGTCTGTAGTTTATTTATTTATTTTTACTATTGTTTGTTTTGTTTTCAGCTTTGCCAGTGGATTTTTTCCCCACCAAAATGGTAAAGGCCTTGGTATAGCCCCTATGGTCAATTGGATCATTGAGATCCACAGACAGAGACAGGCACAGGGACAGACACAGAAAGGGAGAAATAAAGTAAAAGGTAAAGGAGTCCCATAACCTATAAGGTCGTAGGGGAGCGAGGCGTCAGAGACCTCACTTCTCCAGGGCCAGCATATTGGGGAGGCGCCCATCTCCTCTCCCTCGCTGCTTTACCTTCCCTGACCCTAAAGAGGGCAGGTACCCATTTACAGCTGGGTGAACTGGGGGAACTGTACTGAAACCAAGGCGCGCAAACGGTCACCCATCCAACTGGTAACCACGCTCGACGCTGCTTAACTTGGCTGGGGGAAAGCGAGTGCTCCGACCACTGAGCTATCCCGTCCCCAAAGAAAGAAATAAATAAAGAAAGAAATAAACAGAATAAAAAACAATCAGACATACATACAGACAAAAGAAAAAGACTGCGAAAAAGCAACAACAACAACAACAGCAACAGGAGATAGATACAGACAGACAAGACAGACAAAAGGCTGACTCTTTACTCTGTACAGTTATAATTATGACCCAGAAACCAGCCCTCTTGTCACCAAACTCAAGTTTCTTATCCTCCTCCTCCTCATCATCATCATTATCATCACCCTCACCATCACCTCCACCACCCCACCCTCACCACCAACCTTCATCACACCTCACCCTCATCGCCATCATCATCATCATCACCATCATCACCCTTCTCATCACCATCACTCTATCTAACCAACCACGTCACTGTAACAAGCATTGTAATCAGCATCCCAGCCAGAGATCACTTCATACATGTACACATACATTCTATACTTTACCTCACCATCCATCCCTACCCTACTACTACTCCTACTTAACCCAGCCTCTGCACCAACCCCCCCCCCCCCCCCCCACACACACACACACTGACACCCTCTCCTCTCTCTCTCTCTCTCTCTCTCTCTCTCTCTCTCTTCCCCCTCATAAAAAAAGGGGCAGCCTCTCAATATTCAAATAGGGCCGCCCGAACTTTGCTCTGGGCTCATTTGCCTACGAGAGTGCATCCTCTTGTCGTTGATTGGTTCACCGGATGTAACAGGAGATGCCGTATGTCGTTTCGGATCCTAGTTGAGGCTTGTCCAGACTCCGTAATCAAGGTTGCTCTCTTCAGCAGCATCAAGCCTGAGGATATCCGATGGTTTTGTGTTTGTCACGCTCAAGCATAGCTTTGTTCCTGTGCTTCTTTGGCTTGTTTTCAAGGAGTTCCGACGTTAAGTTTTCCCCTACTACATACATGCACACACACGTGTGTGTGTGAGTGTGTGTGAGAGAGTGTGTGTGTGTGTGTGTGAGAGAGAGTGTGAGTGAGAAAGAGAGAGAGAGAGGAAGAGGTTTTTCGTTGGAGAAGTTTTCAAAGACCCTCATGGTAAGTTTGGTTGTTTTTTGTTGATTTTTTTAAAAGTTTGTTTTGTTTGGTGTGGTGTGTGTGTGTGTGTGTGTGTGTGTGTGTGTGTGTGTGTGTGTGTGTGTTGTGTGTGTTTTGTGTGTGTTGTGTTGTGTTGTGTGTGTTTGTGTGTTTCTTTTTAAAAAAGTTTTGTAAGGTTTGGTTTGTTTGTTCTTTTGTTCTATTTTTTGT
Source organism: Rapana venosa (assembly GCA_028751875.1). Classification (NCBI taxonomy): domain Eukaryota; kingdom Metazoa; phylum Mollusca; class Gastropoda; order Neogastropoda; family Muricidae; genus Rapana; species Rapana venosa. Next base: position 30,537,322 of record CM054149.1, on the reverse strand, counting down.
GTATGTGTAAGGTCCGTGGATGTATGTGACTTGAGATGTGAAAGGTTTGGGGAGAGAGACAGACAGACAGAGACTAGATCTAGATTTTGTTGTTGTTTTGTTGTCTCTGGATGTTCTGTCTCTCTGTCTTCCACTGCGCTTCTCTTTGAAATCGAAAGTAGGTAACTCGTTTCTTCACTTCGGTTGTAGTTTATTTGTTTCTTTTTTGTGTCGAAGATTGTTAATATTGCCGTTATTATGATTATTAGTTTATTGGATTATGATTGTGATAATAATGATGGTTCTATCATTATCATCATCATCATTATCATCATCATCATCATCATCATCATCATCATCATCATCATCATCATCATCATCATCATCATCGTTGTTATAGACAACACACTCTCCATGCAAAATTTCATCACCCAAACCTGCCAGTCGTGCTACTATCAATTGCGGCGCATCAGTGCAGTTCGAAAGTACCTGTCCACTGATGCAGCATCCAAACTAGTCACGTCTCTCATTCTCTCACGTCTGGACTATTGCAATTCTCTTCTGGCTGGTCTGCCAGCGTCATCTATCCACTCCCTTCAACGTATACAAAACTCTGCTGCTCGCCTAGTCCTCAGAAAGAAAAAAATCTGAGCACATTACTCTTCTCTTGCGATCTCTCTACTGGTTGCCTGTGCCACAGAGAGTAAACCATAAGATCAGTACCCTTTGTTACAAATGCCTTCACAAAACAGCACCTTCCTACGTCTGTGAATGTCTTCACCTGTACACTCCTCGTTCCCTCGCTCTGCTGCAGACAGCTCGTATTCTTTCTCTGTTTCTGGTCCATTGATCTGGAATGACCTCCCTCTCTCCATTCGCCCAAAGCCTTCTTATGACGCTTTTAAATCTGGCCTCAAGACACATTTATTTCAAAGCTAAGATTCTCCCATCCTGTTCATTTCATTTTTGTCCCTGCCCTCAACAGCCCAAACCCCATCACCCTGCAGGAGAGTAAACCTTTGTGTGTGTGTGGGTGTGCGTGTGTGTGCGTGCGTGTGTGCAAGTGTGTGTATACAGAACTTGTAAAAAAAACCCCAACCTATTAATTGTAACTGGCTGTATGTGAATGAATATGATGAATGAAAGCGCTTTATTTTGTTTTGTAGCGAGATATAGCGCTATACAAATTCCATGCCTTATTATTATCCTCATCCTCATCCTCATCCTCATTATTATTATTATTATTATTAGTAGTAGTAGTAGTAGTAGTAGTAGTAGTAGTAGTAGTAGTAGTAGTATATTATTGCTATCATCATCATCATATCATCATCATCGCCATCATCATCATCGCCATCATCATCATCATCATCATCATCATCATCATCATCATCATCATCATCATCATCATCATCATCATCATCATCATACATCATCATCATCATCATCATCATTCTCGTTATTATTGTCATTATGTTGTGGTGACTGGTGCCGATTCTTCTTCTTCTTCGTTCAGTGTTTGTAACACATAATTATGTAGTCGGAAGACTAGATCTGGCCAAAAATCTGTATCCTGTGCTGTCCACAGATCTCTCTCTCTCTCCCCCCCCCCCCCCCCCCCCCCCCCTCTCTCTCTCTCTCCTCTCCCTCTCTCTCTCCTCTCTCTCTCTCCTCTCTCTCTCCTCTCTGTCATTCTGCGCAAATTGTTCTTGTTGCATCAGCTCTCACCCAGACTCTCTAACCTTTCCGCGGCGTATCTCATAATTCTTTGCAGAACTCCTCTGAAGTCGGAGTATGACCTGGCGAAGTGCTGGAAGTGTGTGTGTGTGTGAAGGGGGGGGGGGGGAGGAACAACAACAAGAAGCCATACAATCATGTCTTTTCAGCCAGTGTGTTCTTTCTGTACTTGCAGTCTCACAGTGATTCTCAGGTGCGATGAGTGAGACAGAGTGTGCAAAAAGTGTCGATGAGTAGTGAGACAGAGTGTGCAAAAAGTGTCGATGAGTGAGACAGGGTGTGCAAAAGTAGTCGATGAGTAGTGAGACAGAGTGTGCAAAAGTGTCGATGAGTGAGACAGAGTGTGCAAAAAGTGTCGATGAGTGAGACAGAGTGTACAAAAGTGTCGATGGCTTTCCAGAGTCTTACAGCTGGTAAACGTCCGGTAGTGACAACAGAAAAATTAATAATAATAATTATATATAATAATAATATATGGAATTTATATAGCGCTGAATCTTGTAAAAAACAAACAAATCGAAGCGCTTGCACTCAATCATTTACAGGCATGCAACTCTCCTTAAACATAATGAACAACAGATTTCAAAACCATGCGCGCGCACGTATGCACGCATGCACGCACACACACACACACACACACACACACACACACACACACACACACACACACACACACACACACACACACACACACACACACACACACACACACACACACACACACACTCGGAACAACACTTAGAAGGTGAAAGATGCTGTTGAAAATTAGGGACAGATATTTGGGGGGAAAGTCTCAGGTAGGAAATAAGTGTGTTTTGAGGCTGGATTTGAAGGTATCAAGTGAAGGCTTTTGGCGAAGTGAAAGAGGGAGGTCATTCCAGGTGGATGGACCAGAAACAGAGAAGGAGCGACGGCCAACAGTGCTTTGTTTGAATCTGGGTGTTCGAAAGCACAAAGTATCTGCGGCTGAACGAAGGGAACGGGATGGAGTGTACAGATGAAGACAGTTACAGAGATAAGAGGGTGCAGATTTGTGGAGACATTTGAAACAGAGGGTATTGATTTTATACTCCACAAGTAAATGAATTATTGCAACAACAACAATGACAACAACAGCAGCAACAACAGCAACAACAAAAATTTAGTGGATAGGCCTATCACATAGTTCCTTTCTCATGCGCCTAACGACAGTTTTACATTAGTGTGTGTGTGTGTGTGTGTGTGTGTGTGTGTGTGTGTGTGTGTGTGTGTGTGTGTGTGTGTGTGTGTGTGTGTGTGTGTGTGTGTGTGTGTGTGTTGTCTTCTTCTTCTTCTTTGTTTCTTGTTGTTGTTGTTGTTGTTGTTCTTCTTCTTCTTCTTCTTCTTCTTCTTCTTCTCAATTGAAGTAGTAGCAGCAGCAGCAGCAGCAGTAGTAGTAGTAGCATTATTATTAATATTATTATTATTATTATTATTATTATTATTATTATTATTATTATAAGTAGTAGTAGTTGTGTTGTTGTTGTAGTTTCTGTTAATGTTATTGTTTAAGGGTATTGCTACTGCTGCTGCTTTTTATCGCTATTAGTGTTTTGTGGTTGTGATTTTTTTTGCTGTTTTTAGGTTGGGCTGTTTTTTTTCTGCCTTAGATGATGATTGTGGCTATTGTTGTTAGTGTTGTTAGGCAGTCTGAATGATTTTGATGTTTTGTTTTTAGATAAGCTGTTATTCTCATGCTGTATAACACTGAAAGCAACATCAGTATAATGACCAATAGCTTTGATGCAAAATATTGAAAATTTTATTCCGATAGATGATGCTGTTATTGTCATTCTTCTTCTTCTTTTCATCATCATCTTCTTCTTCTCCTCCTTGTTCTCCTTGTTGTTGTTGTTGTTGTTGCTGCTGTTGTTGTTGTTGCTCTTCTTCTTCTTCTTCTTCATAATAATAATAATATATGGATTTTATATAGCGCTGAATCTTGTAAAGCAACAAATCAAAGCGCTCAGATGACTTTTTTATGCGTGTGTATGCGGTTTTTAAAATTTTGTCATCTGTTCCCACTGGCACACAATGGCCTACTCTTTCGAACAGCGGAACAGGATTTAACGTGTGCGCAAGATGTTCTGCATGCGTTCGCACACGGGGCCTCGATTTATAGTCTCATCCAAGGGACTTTGACATTCAGTTCTATTATTATTATTTAAATTTATTATTATATTTATTATTATTATTATTATATTAATTATTATTATTATTATTATTATTATTATTATTTTATTATTATTATTTTATTATTATTATATTATTTGTTATTATTTTGTTGTTGTTATTTGTATCATTATCATTATTATTGCTTTTGTTGTTGTTGTATCATACTGTTAGTCTTATTATTATCGTCATTGTCATAAACTCCTTAATAGCACTATCATCATCATCATCATCATCATCGTCGTCGTCGTCGTCGTCGTCGTCATCAAAGTAAGAGTACTGCATGCAGTGACTTTACACTTTGTCCACGCTTCAGGAATAAGTCAGTTATTAGTGACATCACGTTCATAACTTTTCGTCAGGATTATAACAATGTTAGTGACAGCACTAAGAAAAGTCAGCAGTATACAAAATGCTGGAATGTTTTCTCGTCTCGCCTCATTCTTAAAACAGTCGCCACTGGCTGCCTGTGAAGAAGAGAATCAGACACAACGAATAACCTCAAATTTTTTAATGAGTTTGCAAATTTAACTGTCACCGATTCCTTTCTCTGCTCTCTTAAATTTTTCTCCTCTTTTCCGAACCCCTTCCCCCAATCTGCTTCTCAACTTTTCGGTTTAACTATTATAGGTTCACCTTCTGAAAAATCTGTGAGATATATGTCCTCCAAAAAATCTCTGCCTCGTGTTTTTTTCCTTCTGTTATTTTTGTTGTTGTTGTTTGTTTGCTTGTTTTTTGCCGTCTATGTACAGTTGCTTTCCTTTCTTTTTTCCGTGTGTGTGTGCGCGCGCGCGTGTGTGTTTGTATATTTCTTCCCCTTCCCTCCTAATTTTGGCATTGCGTTGTATAATGTTTATCGAATTGTATTGCCTTGCATTGTGTTTAGCGAATTGCATTGTGTTGTATTGTGCTTATCGACATGTGTTGTGTTGTGTTTATAGAATTCTATTGTGTTGCATTGTGTTTATCGATTTGTATTATTGTGTTGTATTGGTTTATCTAATTCTATTGTGTTGTATTGTGTTTTTTAAAATTCTATTTAGTTGCATTGTGTTTATCAAATTATATTGCGTTGTATTGTGTTTATCGAATTGTATTGGATTACATTGTGTTTGTCGAATTGTATTGGGCTGTATTGCGTTGCATTGTATTGTATTGTAGGTCTCTGGAAGGAAGGTGGCAGGATGGTTAAGACGTTTGCCTGCCAACAAGTTAACCGTGAGGTTCTGGGTTCGATTCCCAGCCTCGCCCTTTCTTCGCAGTTTGACCCAAAAAAATCGAACTGAATGTCAAAGTCCTTCGGATGAGACTATAAACCGAGGCCCCATGTTCGAACGCATGCAGAACATCTTGCGCACACGTTAAATCCTGTTCCGCTTTTCGGAAGAGTAGGCCACTGTGTGCCGGTGGAAAAGTAGTATGTTCTTTCGAGCCAGAAGGCCCATAGAGCCGGAGCTTATCCCGGTTTCTGTAGCGTTAAGCGAACTGATGGTTTTTCACCACCCCTGTGACAGGACACTAGTCTGTCGCCAGATACTTCCCCAGCAGAGCTGGTACCCACTTGTACACCTGGGTGGAGTGAGGAAAATAGGAGTAAAGTGTCTTTCCCAAGAGCACAACACCGAGCCGAGCGGGGATCGAACCCGCGACCTCTGGATCACGAGTTGACCGCCTAAACCACTCGACCACGGTGCCTCCTTTGCCGGTGGAAACAGATGACAAAATTGACAAAACCGCATACACACGGTGACTCGATGTAAAAAAAAGAAAAAGCGCATGAGTGCTTATTCCATTATCCTCGATATACAAGAATAAATAAATAAATAAATAAAATTTCAGTGAAGGCAGATTTACGTGTTTGAAATTTGGCCTGTTCTCCCTGTCTGTCTAGGGAAACTGTCGCCACAAAAGCAATGCAACCTGAAAACAAAAGACAAATCCTATCAGCAACCTGAAAACAAAAGACAAATCCTATCAGCAACCTGAAAACAAAAGACAAATCCTATCAGCAACCTGAATACAAAAGACAAATCCTACCAGCAACCTGAAAACAAAAGATAAATCCTATCAGCAACCTGAAAACAAAAAAACACAAATCCTAACAAAAATTATACACTGAAAACAAAAGACAAATTCTATCAGCAACCTGAAAACAACAAAAATCCTATCAGCAACCTGAAAACAAAAGACAAATCCTATCAGCAACCTGAAAACAAAAGACAAATCCTATCAGCAACCTGAAAACAAAAGACAAATCCTATCAGCAACCTGAAAACAAAAGACAAATCCTATCAGCAACCTGAAAACAAAAGACAAATCCTATCAGCAACCTGAAAACAAAAGACAAATCCTATCTGCTTGTTTCCTTGTGTCACTCTGAAAATGATTTTTTTTGCTATAGAACTTTGCCAGGGAACAACTCAACTCTGGATTCAGTGAGTTCTTTGACATAATTATATGCTACCTCAGTTTATTGTCTCGTCCGAAAAACTAGTACCCAGACCCCCACAAAAAGGTACAGTAAATGAGACGGGGCCGGGGCCGGGGTGGGGGATGGGGTGGGGGTGGTGGGTGGGTGGGGTGTTTGAAACAAGGGTCCGTAACTTGTCTTGGACGAAATTACCGCTAGACCACCTATTCACAGTGTACTCGGCAGTGTGTATGTGGCATAGAGTGTTTGTAGTTTTATTCTACTGGCTGCTGGGGTGTGAATTAATTTAATATTATGAACAAAGGAATTGAATTGAATTGAACTGAATTAAATTGAACTGAATTGAACAGAATACATCTTTCAGTCACGGCAGATTTCTCTGCATAAAAATTTTGACTGCTCTTCCCCGGGGGATAGCTCGTCGCCACAAGAGCAGCGCCATTACAAAACAAAAAAAATTCTTGTTTTGCAAGTGCATTTATTTCCCTATCAGAGCGGATTCTTCTTCTTCTTCTTCTTCTTCTTCTTCTTCTTCTCTCTCTCTTCTCTCTCTCTCTCTTCTCTCTCTCTCTCTCTCTCTCTCTCTCTCTCTCTCCTCTCTCTCTCTCTCTCTCTCTCTCTCTCTCTCTCTCTCTCTCTCTCTCTCTCCCCTCCCCCCCCCCCCCCTCCCTCTCTCTCTCTCTCTCTCTCTCTCTCTCTCTCTCTCTCTCTCTCTCTCTCTCTCTCTTTCTAACTCTCTTTCTTATTTCCTTGGACGGAATTTTTGCCAGGGACAGCTCTCTTCTCTGGCGTGAGCTCTTGTAACGTGTACAGAATGTGTATCGGACACAGGACCTCGGGTTTATCGTCACATCCGAAAGACTAGCAACTCAGGCCACCACTCGAGGTCTAAGTGAATGAATAGAGAAAGAGTTTCGGACGCACATGGGGATGAAACCCGCGCTTGTCGCTTTCTAGGCAAGAAGGTGCATGCGTTACCTCTCACTCACTCACTCACTCAGTCCCATGTCTCAACGGACGTAGGGGGGACATGAGAGAAGGCGCGACAGAGATCTTTTTCCATGCTTCACGATCCTGTGTGGCTAGTAGAAGGTATTGCAGGGGTTGGGCGGTCCATTCTTTGATGTTGTCAACCCATGATTTCTTTTGGCGGCCTCTTCTTCTCTTGCCTTCAACTAATTCCCTGCAGGATGGTTTTTGCTAAGGTGTTGTGTCTTGTGGTGTGACCAAACCACATAAGTTTTCTCCTCTTTATGGTGGAGAGCAGAGGTTCTTGGGGGCCCACACGCTTTTTTATTTCTTCTTTCACATAGTTGTTGGTCTTGTGTTCTTTGTATGATATTTTGGGGAGTCTTCTGTGGCACTTGTTCCCGAATGCTTGGATTCTTCTCTCTAGCTCTGCTGACAGAGTCCATGATTCACAGCCATATAGGAGGATAGATATCACGAGGGATTTGTAAAGGTGATATTTGGTGCAGAAGCGTTACCTCTATCCTCGAAATAAAAGAATTTGTCATTGTCATTGACATTGTCATTGTCTATACCAGCTCCATCAGGATCAGTGCAGGGTGTTCCTTCTGCAGCAGTGTCTTTGCCTGCATGCCAGTTCTCACGTCTTTCTGGTTATAATATTAATAGTATTTGTTGAAGTGTGTGTGTGTGTGATTGTGAGTGTGTGTGTGAGTGTGCGTGTGTGTGTGTGTATGTGTGTGTGAGTGTGCGAGTGTGTGTGTGTGTGTGTGGTGAGTGTGTGTGTGTGCGCGTGTGTGAGTGTGTGTGTGTGTGTGTGTGTGTGAGAGTGTGTGAGTGTGTGTGTGTGTATGTGTGTGAGAGTGTGTGTGGATGTGAGAGTGTGTGTGTGTGTGAGTGTGTGTGTGTGTGAGAGTGTGTGAGTGTGTGTGTGAGTGTGTGTGTGAGTGTGTGTGTGTGAGTGTGTGTGTGTGAGTGGTGTGTGTGAGTGTGTTTTGTGAGAGTGTGTAAGTTTGTTTTTTAAAACATTATTTTATTTATTTATTTATTCTTTTATTTCGAGGATAATGGAATAAGCACTTATGTGCTTTTTTTACATCCAGTCCCCCGTGTGTATACAGTTTTGTTAATGTTGTCATCCGTTCCCACCGGCACACAATAGCCTACTCTTACGAAAAGCGGAACAGGATTTAACGTGTGCGCAAGATGTTCTGCGTGCGTTCGTACACGGGTCTGTGTGTGTGTGTGTGTGTGTGTGTGTGTGTAATTCTGTGTAAATGTGTGTTTATGTGTGTGTGAAAGAGAGAGAGAGGGGGGGGGAGTGTGTGTGCGTGCGCGCGTGTGTGCGTGCACGCGTTCACACATCTTTCTGGTTAAGTAAAGCATTTGTTGTATGTGTGTGTGTGTAAGTGTGTGTCAAAGTCAAAGTCAAAGTCAAACTTTTATTTTCAGATGGTATATTGAATAAGCAGTGCATTTGCTTTTTTTTCCATCAAGTCATCTATCTAAAGAAAAAAAGAGAACAATAATAATAATAATAATAATAATAATAATGTATGGAATTTATATAGCGCTGAATCTTGTAAAGCAACAAATCAAAGCGCTCAGATTTTATTTCATACCACTTTAAGTTGAAATTCGGGCTGCTCTCCCCGGGGAGAGCGGGAGAACGCGTCGCTACTTAGCGCTGCGCCACCCTTTCACCCTTTTTTTTTTTTTTCTTTTTTTTTTTCCTGCAGCTGTATTTGTTTCCCTATCAGAGTGGCTTTTTTCTAAGAATTTTGCCAGGGACAACTCTCTTGTTGCCGTGGGGTTTTTTACGTGCGCTAAATAATTACGTGTAACACACGGGACCTCGGTTTATCGTCTCATCCGAAAGACTAGCGCCCAGACCACCACTCATGGTCTAATGGATGGGGGAAAAATTTCCGGTCCAAACGGGGTACGAACCGCCGCACACTTCAGACCCGGACTTTTCGCTTTCTAGACAGGCGCGTTACCTCTAGACCACCGATCCACCCAAAAAAGATAATATATATGCAGACATAGAATACAAAAACCCTAATCAATGATAAACCATACAAAGCAAACAAGAGAAGACAATAATATATGCATACATGGAATTAAAAACAAAACAAAAAACCCTGAACAATATTAAACCATACATTTCAAATAATCAAAAAAATCTTGAAAATATAATAACCATAATACAAACAAACAAGCAAAAAGAAAACCCAAACCAAAACAGTCAAAGAAAACAAAACAAAATAAAAAAGACACACCAACTGCTCCTCCCCCCCCCCCCTCCCACATATACACACATATACACAAAAACCTTCAACCATACAAACAACTCAATAAAAAAAAGATAAACCAACAAGAACAACCAAAACAAGCAAATAAACAAACACAAACATACCTACACAACAACAACAGCGTCAATAGCTAACATAAGACAAGAATAACAGCCAAAACAAATGAAGAACAATATAGAACTAACAAAAGACGAAAAAAGATTCCAAAATACCCCCCTCCCCCTCCCCAAGAAAATCCTCCTGAAACCCAACACAAACAAACAAAAAGCAAAATAAACCAGAACTCCATCCCCACCATCACCAACAATAACAACAACAACAACCAAATGGATATAATAAACAGGGGAAACTGATGTATAGTTTCCTTTTAAATCATTTAAACACTTACATACACGTACACACCCTCACCCATATCCCTTCACCACATATACTCATATGTAAAGGAAAACAAGAAATAAAAGCAAACAGAAATTGGATTCAGAGCAAAAAAGTAAAACAAAGACATCCATTCCCTCCCTCTCCCCTGGTCATATACACGCATGTACATGTGCTGTGTATATAAGTGTGTGTGTGTATGTAAGTGTGTGTGTGTGTGTGTGAGTGTGAGTGTGTGTGTGTGTGAGTGTGTGTATGTAAGTGTGTGTGTGTGTGTGTGTGTGTGTGTGAGTGTGTTTTCATGCTTTCTTGCATGATTTATTCACACAGTGTTCAGTTTCATACTGAAAGAAAGAAA
>CM054149.1:30519471-30524471 GCA_028751875.1 Rapana venosa | reverse complement strand
TGCTGTTGTTGTTGCTGGGCGTTCCCCAGCTTTACACCGGGGCGGGGGTGGGGAGGTGGGGGTTGGGGGGGGGGGGGGGGGGGGGGAGGAGGGGTGGCTGTACTCAGGCCTCGGCCAGTGACTCTGACTATTTCGTTACTTCTATTTTTCTTGGACCACTGTGAACAACATATCATAACGGTCGCATACGCAAAACGTTCACCACAGGAAAACCTGGGAACTCTAGCTGTGGGGCATAAAGAAAAGAACAGACAACAACAACAAAAAACCAACTACAAAAAGCCATATAGATTTTTTACTGTTAGAAATAAAGAGACTGATAATACAGTTAAAACTTTGTAAAAAAAAAAAGTGTGGACGGTTGCATGTGTGTGAATGATTTGAATGCAAGCGCTTTGATTTGTTTAGTTTACAAGATTCAGCGCTATATAAACCCCATGCATTATTATTACATTATTATTATTATTATTATTATTGTTATTATTATTTATTATTATTATTATTAAAACTCCTGTACTATATAATAAAAACATATTAAAAATAAGAAAAATGAGGGGTAGCGTGGGGGTGGGGTTTCACATGGGACCCCATGGGAGGGGTCCATTATAAAATCTTCATAGTTGCTACACTCATTTTATCCAAGCGTTAGCAAATTAAGCACGTCTTTCCTTGGTGGCTTTGGTTTTTAAAATATCTTTTTGTTTTTGCTTAAAGTAGCATCTTTTTCCTCCCCTGTTTCCCGGCTAGAGCTCCGAAGTTCACCATTGGTCAGGTGAGATTTCGCGTGTGCGACCGTTTTTGAAGGTAGCCGCAATACGCCATTGGGGAGGAATGTCTTTTATTTAATATTTTCATTACATTACAAACTTGGGTTTCTTAGGTAGTCCTCACATGCTGTATGGTATAACGCACATTCCAAATAACCTGTTTGTGCTTTAGAAAATAAGAGTTTGTGGGGGAAAAGAGAGAAAAGGATTCATGTTTGTACGCATACTTTGGAGTATGATTGTATACGAACGTACTAGTTTGATTTCTCGAATAATGAGTGTTTGTGTGACAGTTTTATTCATTACGGTTTGTTGTTTTAACGTTTAAAACGTGCATTCATTTAAAAAAAATAACCCTCGGCTAGAGCTCCGAGGTTAAGCAATGGTGAGATTTATACATATGTGACCGTCTCCCCCCACCCCCCACCCCCCACCCCCACTAGCCCCCAACCATTCAGGTAGCCTCATTCCGACTTCAGGGGAAAAACATGCATATATAATGTCACTGTCTGGTATATCAAGATTGCCTTTGCTTTACAGTCCTGTCATTTTTTTTCTCCTTTTCATTCACTTTTATTATTCCAAACAAATCCAAAAAAATATTTGTGCGAGTTGATCCATAGATCTGGAAGCAGTGAATTCAGATGTGCTAATTTCGATAGTCTAAGAAAATGTGATATTATGCTACTCCTTGTTATGTTTTTCGTTGTTGTGGTAAGATAATCATCACAACATTGCAAAACGCCAAGCTTTTGACACACAACAAAGGACAGGGTGAAATCTGGGGAATAGCTCTTTGGTGCAGTACACCTCTCATGACTTCTCGGTGGGCTGGGGTGGGAAGAGGGGAGGGTGGGGTATTAAGAAGAATGGAAAGGAGACAGAGAGAAGAAGAAGAAGAAGAAGAAGAAGAAGAAGAAGAAGAAGAAGAAGAAGAAGAAGAAGAAGAAGAAGAAGAACAAGAACAAGAAGAACAAGAAGAACAAGAACAAGAACAAGAACAACAAGACAATCAAACAAACAAGAAGAAGAAGAAAAAGAACACCAACAACAACAACAGCAACAATAACAAGAAGGAGGAGTAGGAGGAAGGGGGGGGGGGGTTGTTTTAATGGTAACTGTACTTTAATTAATGTTAACTTGTCCTTGTAGCTCATACTTTTCACAATTTATTAGACTTTAAGGGCACCAGATATACAGTCTCTTACGTCAGACAGACTCCATGCATATATATATATATATATGTGTATATATCTTTCGGATGAGACGATATATATATATATATACAGAGAGAGAGAGAGATATGTGTGTGTGTGTAAGTGTGTGTGTGTGTGTATGTGTGTGGATAGATAAATAGATTCATATAGATAGATACATATAGATAGATATAGATAGATATGGATAGATAGGTAGATAAATAGATATAGGTAGATAGATAGATAGATAGATAGATAGATAGATAGATAGATAGATAGATAGATAGATAGATAGATAGATAGATAGATAGATAGATAGATAGATAGATAGATAGATAGATAGATAGATAGGGGCCTATACCGATATAGATATAGGGAGAGCAGCCTGATTTTGTTCTTTTTTTTTTTCGTTCCTCGGCTAGAACTCCGAGCTTCACCAATGGTGAGAATTGTTGCGTTTGCGGCCGTTTGGGGGTTAGGTTTTTTTGTTTTGTTTTGTTTTGTTTGTTTTGTTGTTGTTGTTTTCTGTTGTTGCTTTATTTATTTATTTATTTTTTTTTGGGGGGGGGGGCGTGGGTGGGGGTGGGGGGTTGTTGGTGTTGGTGTTGAATTTGTTGTTGTTTTTGCGCATCATTAACGTAGCCACTTACCGACCTTAGGGATATGTCAAAACACGATACCAGTGTACATCCAGATTTTGATTTTTTTTCTAAGTTTGGTCATTCATTCCTACCGATACAACATGACCTACTCTTCTGAAAGGTAGAACAGCTTTTAACGTGCGTGCAAAATGTTCTGCGTTAAGTTCGCACACGGGACCTAGGTTAATAGTCTCATTCGAAGAACTTATTCGGGAGGAGAAATGGAGTCAGTATTCATAGTAACTGCAAGGGGCAAAATCCCTCTAATAGGAGCCATGGTGGTGGCTCGAATCCCGGCCGTCAAATCACGAGCGCTATGCTCTAACCACTAGAGCTACCCATCCCCCCTCCCCTTCACCGCCCCCCCCCCCCCTCCACCCCCCACCCCTTCTCCCATCACTCCATTGGTGGATCGGTGGTCTAGAGGTAACGCGCCTGTCTAGAAAGCGAAAAGTCCCGGTCGGAAGTGTGCGATGGTTCGTATCCCGTTTGGACCCGAAACTTTCCCCCCATCCATTAGACCATGAGTGGTGGTCTGGGCGCTAGTCTTTCGGATGAGACGATAAACCGAGGTCCCGTGTGTTACACAAAAAATATTTAGCGCATGTAAAAGAACCCACGGCAACAAGAGAGTTGTCCCTGGCAAAATTCTGTAGAAAAAAGCCACTCTGATAGGGAAACAAATGCAGTTGTAAACAGAAAAAAATGGGTGGCGCTGCTCTGTGGCGACGCGCTCTTCCCGGGGAGAGCAGCCCGAATTTCACGCAGAGAAATCTGCCGTGACTTAAAGTGGTATAAATAAATAAGTAAATATAAATAGATAAATAAATCTCAACTCCCATCTCAAATTTGACGCAGAGGAATCTGCTGTGACTGAAAGTTGCATAATATTCATTTATTTTGTTTTGTGGGTAATGCAATAAGCACTCATGTGAGGTTTTTTTTAACATCCAGTCCCCGTGTGTATGCAGTTTTGTAAAATTTGTCATCCGTTCCCAACCGGCACACAATGGCCTACTCTTCCGAAAAGCGGAACGGGTTTTAACGTATGCGCAAGATGTTCTGCGTGCGGTTCGCACACGGGACCTCGGTTTATAGTCTCATCCGAAGGACTTTAAGGGGGAGTGGAATCGGCACTGATGTTAACTCTAGAGGAAAAAAAAAAATCCTCTTGAACGATATTCGAACCCGGGTCAGCAGATCACGAGCGCAATGCGCGCATCACTCTAACTACCTGGCTATCCCGTTCCCCTAAATTACTTAGTAATTAGTAATTACTAAGTAATTTAGGGGGACGGGATAGCCAGGTGGTTAGAGTGATGCGCGCATGTGGAGATTCAAACCCAAACCTGTGCTCTCGTTGTCAGGAATAACAAGTTTTAGACTGTAACCACTCCGCTATTTCTGACTCAGATCCGTTTAGAGTTCGCTTACTCACTATGGCAGTTTTTGAGCGTTTCCTGGTGGATTTTTCACATCGTTTCAACGCTAATGACTTGAAGAGCAGTCGAATGTATAATTATTCATTTTTTTTAAATCTCTGTAGTGCTCTCTTCATTTTAAATCGCGGGGCAGGATATAGACTATACTAACACAATGTGTATATCATTCGTAAACAGATTGTTTGACTGTTTGTCTGTTTGTCTGTCTGTCTGTGCATTTTTCCCGAAGGTGCTGGCGTGGGTGCTGGTACGTGTGCGTGCGTATGTGCGTATGTGCGTGCGTGCGTGCGTGTGTGCGTGTGTGGTGTGTGTGTTTGTGTGTGTGTGTGTGTGTGTGTGTGTGTGTGTGTGTGTGTGTGTGTGTGTGTGTGTGTGTGTTGTGTGTGTGTACATGTGGATGGTGTTTTAGAGGAAATGTGTCTCCGTAGAAAGCGATAAATCGCAGGTTTGATTCCCGCTTGATTCCAGACTTTCCCTTTATCCACTAATCCTTGAGGGATGGTCTGGGTGCTAGTCTTTTGGATGAGATGATAAACCGACCGTCTCATCTTTTATTGTTAGGTGCTACTGCTGCTGCTGTTGCTGCTGCTGCTGCTGATGATGATGATGACGACGACGATCATCATCATCATCAATATCATCATCACCATCATCATCAACATCATCATCTACAACAACAACATCATCATCATCATTATCATCATCATCGTTGTCGTCGGCGTCGGCGTCATCATCATCATCATCATCATCATTATCATCATCATCGTCATCATCATCATCAAAAAGTCTCTACTACCTAGCAATTCAGCAGAGATTTCAACCCATGTCTTTGTTTTTAGGGTTTTTTTAAAACTTAACTTTACTTCCCTTCAAAATGATCACAGTCGTAATTCCGATCCCGTTGGGTGCTGGGGGGGGGGGGTGACTTAGTTAGATAGTTTCCCTTTCCTTTTT
>CM054149.1:30504471-30506971 GCA_028751875.1 Rapana venosa | reverse complement strand
GGTGTGTGTGTGTGTGTGTGTGTAGCATGAGCCACGGGAGCAACAAGGGCGATGATTGCAATAAAAATGTAGTTATAGTAGTAATAGCAGCAGTAGTAGGGATAGCAGCAGCAGTAGCAGCACCAGAAGTAGTAGTAGTAGGAGGAGGAGGAGGGTGAGCAGCAGCAGCAGCAGCAGCAGCAGCCAGCAGCAGCAGCAGCAGCAGCAGCGGTATCAAGAGCAACAGTAGTAGTGGTAGCCGCATTCCGACTTCGGGGAATGTGTCTAAAAGCCGACACCAGCGTGCACGTGTTCGTTTTAGATTTTGTCATCAGTTCCTGCCGTTACAGAATGCCTACTCTTCCAAAAGGCGGGACCGGGCGGGTTTTTAACGTGTATGCAAGATATTCTGCACGCGTTCGCACACAGTGCCTTGGTTATAATTATAGTCGCACCCGAAGGACTTTTACGGAGTGGATGCAGTACATAATTATTATGTTACTTATTCCAGAGTTTAAAAAGTCTCTAAAACGGGTGCCTCGGTGGTGGGGTCGATCCCGGGCCGTCAGATCACGAGCGCAACGTTCTAACCACTAGACTATCCTCGGCCTGCCTCTCCTGATTGGTTTAAACGTTGTTTATTCAACATATAGTATAGATAGGCCATAAGCAGACCACAATACAGCAGGGGAAAGGCATCCACCTACAGCTCCCCTCCCCATTCATTCATATGACCTTGCGTGGAATTCATTTTCTTTTTTCTTTTCTTTTTTCCTGTCCATTCATTTTTCTGTCTTTCTTTCTTTCTTGCTTTTCTTTTTCTGTTTTTTTGGGTTTTGTTTTGCCCTTTATTTCTAACTTCCACCCTTCCTTCCTTCCTTCTATGAGGCAGGCTGCCTCACCTCCCTTCTTCCTTCCTTTTGTCCATACCTCTGATTTCCTTCAGTTCCTTCTTCCCCTCCCTCTTTCCTTCCTTCCTTTCCTAGGCTCTTCCTTTCTTTGGTAAAAGTAAACCTCCCCACCTGTAGTAACTAAGGTCAATCTTAAAACCAATGACAAACCTTGACTGAGATCTACATCCTCTCCTTATCCTCTTTGTTACCCCCCCCCCCCCCCCCCCGTCTTTCCTTCCCTGTCCTTCCTTCCCCTTCCGTCTCCACCTCCTTTCCCAACTCTCCCCTCCCCCAGCCCCCCTCCCTAGACCCCCCCCCCCCCCTCCCTCACACATACACACCTAGCCACACCTAAGAGACATCTCCAGAAGTCTACCTTCAAAACAGTATTGATTAAACCTTGCATTCAAGATAGAATCCCTCATCACCCCCCCATCATCATCATCATCATCTTTTTTAATGAATTTATTTTATTCTCTCTTTTATTTCGAGGATAATGGAATAAGCACTCATGTGCTTTTTTTCCATCCAGTCCCCGTGTGCATGCAGTTTTGTCAATTTTGTCATCCGTTCCCACCGGCACACAATGGCCTACTCTTCCGAAAAGCGGAACGAGTTTTAACGTGTGCGCAAGATGTTCTGCGTGCTTCAATTTTCAGGCCAGAGCGCTTTGAAGCACACTACTCAGAGAGGAGACCCTTCGAGAAGAGATCAAACGCTGCCCCTTGGTCACTTTCTACTGCCTTCTAAGCCTAGGCCTCTTGGCCAGTTGTCCATCACTCCCTTGTGGCCTGCAGAGAGCCCAGGATAGGGGAGACTGGAAGATTAGTCTGAAAAGCTAGTTATTGTGAAAGACACTGGCTGGCTAGGATGGCTGGAGCCAGCTCACTGACAAGATGGCAGTAGAGTAGGCTAGAGCTGGATAGATGAAAAGAGAGAGAGAGAGAGAGGAGGGGAGAGGGAGGAGAGAGAGAGAGAGAAAGAGAGAGAGAGAGAGGATTAATTTTTAAGTGTGAAAGGGTTAAGTGATTCTGGTCTGTTAGAGTTCCTACCCTAGCCTTGACCAGACCAGTTAAACGGCCCCACCCTTAAGAAAAAGGGAGTGGGGTGAGGAATGTGTAGATGGGAACAGGGTGGGGTGAGTGAGAATAAAGAAGTAAGGAAGTAGAACCAGGGAGTGAGGAAGATAGACAGAATAGGTGGAAGGGGGGGGGGGGGGGGGGGGGGGAGAGGGTGTGGAGCTAAGGAAAGATAAAAGTGAAGATAGAGAGATGGAGAGATAAAGAGATGTAGAGAGAAAGAGATAGAGATAGATAGAGAGATAGAGAGAAAGATAGACAAAATCGATACATAGACAGACAAATAGATTTTTTTTATTTAAAAAAAATTCTTGCATATCGAGAATAATGGAATAAGCACTTATGTGCTGATAGATAGATAGATAGACAGATAGATAGATAGACCGACAGAGAGACAGATAGGCAGATAGCTAGCTATGTAGCTAGATAGACAGACAGACAGAGCATAGATAGATAGATACAAAAACAAACAAAAATAGATAGATAGATAGATAGGTAGATAGATAGATAGATAGATAGATAGATAGATCGGCTTTGACAGTACAAAGC
>CM054149.1:30491971-30499471 GCA_028751875.1 Rapana venosa | reverse complement strand
TGCAGCTCGAGCCGAGGAACTTCCCCCAAAAAAACAAAAACAAAAAAACCCCACACAAACCCCCCCCAAAACCCCCAACCCAAACAAAAACCCCAAAGCAACAAACACGCTGATGCAGCAGCAACATCATAGTAGACAATAGTAAGATTTTTTTTAAGGTATCTAAACTCATATCAACTAGTCTAAAACTGGTTTGTGTTATTTGAATTTGAAGCAACCCCAAAGTCCCCCCGCACAACAGGCATATTTTTGACGTAAAAGACAACAACGAAAACAAACACAAAATGATCAAGGCAAAAAATCACACCCTTGCAAGCAAAACTGGACAATAAACAAAACTAAGATATTTGTTTTTCTTTAAATCGCAAAACTCAAATTAACTGATACTCTCTCTCCCCTGTGGGAAAGCTAGGGTTTTCTTCAGTATTAACAGCATCCCCACCTTCTGGAAATTCCATGCTAGAAATTTCCTCTTTTCTACCACATTGTTTGTTTCTGCCTTTTTCCTTACCTCTCAGTCTTCTCTTTCTCTGTCTATGGTTGTTGTTGTTGTTGTTGTTTTTTGGAGGGGTACTTTTCCAGACTATTTTATAATAATAATAATAATAATAATAATAATAATAATAATAATAATAATAATAATAATAATAGTAGTAGTAATAATGTATGGAATTTATATAGCGCTGAATTTTATTACCTTTTTTTCCAAGTCAATCTAACAAGTATGTCCTAGCATTTTTCATATGAATATTTAATGAGCTACCCTGAAATCGGAATACATATAATTATCAGCTGAGACCAGCGGGCAGACCGCCTGCAGAATGACAATACAGGCACGACAATAATAGGAAGACTTGCAGGCACTACACACCATCCCGCCCAGTTGGGGGAACAAAGAAGAAGAAGAAGAAGAAGAAGAGATGATGATGATGATGATGATGATGATGAATGGGATGAAGAAGAAGAAGAAGAAGAAGAAGATGATGATGATGATGATGATGTTGATGATGATGATGATGATGATGATGATGAATTGGATGAAGAAGAAGAAAAGAAGAAGAAGAAGAAGAAAAAGAAGAAGAAGAAGAAGAAGAAGAATGAAGATGAAGATGAAGAAGATGATGATGGAATTTCAGCAATACTTATTTGTATTGTGTATAATTATTCAAAATAATTCAATAGCTCCACAACCCCATCCCCCCTCTTCCCCCGGGGAAAAAATAACAACAAAAAACAAACAAACAGAAGAAAATTCCCTACATAGGGGCCTATAGTATATCACAACAGGGCAGCATCATGCCATTCTTTTGCCAAGAGACTTTACACAATACTACATGTTCCTAGTTTCCTGTTTCCCCTTTCCCCAGCAGTGTAGCAGTTTGTTTTAGCCCTTCCTCTACTCCTCCCTCTTCCACCCCCCTCCCCATCCCACCAAACCCCACCTTCCATCCTGCCCCCTTCACCCTCTAACCACCCACTCCCCCACCTCCTTCTTTCCACCCCCCCCCCCTACCCCCTACACTCTATCCCCTTCTTTTCTGTGTATAGGGGTATAGCACTGAATTCAGCACCACACACAAAATGGGAACCTTGTTGAAGGGAGAGTGACACTAGTAATCCTTAGTTACCTCATAGAGCTGGCTGAAGGACTTAGTGAGGTGGATGAGCGGTAAGAGTGAAAAGAGAGGGTAGTAAGGGTGTGTGTAGGCTAGGGGACCTACCCCCCATCTCTTAGGGGGAGAGGAAGGGAGAGGGTATTGCAACTCATAATACCATAATATAGACAGGTTGGGAGGAGGGACAGAAGGGAGAGGGTGGAAGCAGAACTCATCCTGTCTGTTCCCCCACCCTCCACCCTCCACCACCACCACCTCCCTTCTCTGTTCACCCTCCTCCTTCCTCCTTTTCACCCCCCTACCCCCCCCCCCCCCCCCCCCTTCCCCCCCATTCCAACTTGGAACAAAATCGCCACACAGAGATGCTCAATTATTGGGAACAGGTTTATACTAGGCGTTGGTGACACGGGTCTGTGAGGTTCTGAGAGTGTGTGTGTGTGTGTGTTTTTCTTCTATGATTTTCTTCAGAACAGCAAGGTGTGATGCGATGATTGAGAGTGATTGAGTAAGTACCGGTGCTTAAAATTCGGGATGAGGTTCAATCTTCATAATACTAGTTAAGTTAGTTCAGTGTGATTGCTCTGTGAAGTGGAGACTAGTCTGTGAAGTGAAGAAGGGATGTGTGAAACAAGTGTTAAAACAGTCGAAGATACTAAGATACAAAGATTTATAGTACAGGAGTTGTCGGCGAGGTCAACAAGAGATTCATAAGGTTTTTATTAATCTATATATATGTATATATATATATATATATATATATATATATATATATATATATATATATATAATATATATATATATGTATATTATATATATTATATATATATATATATATATATATATATATATATATATATATATATATATTTGACTCGTTAAATCAAGGACATATTAATTATCTGTTCTTAAGTCAATGAGACAAGGACAGATTTGTACAAAATCAAATTTATACCTTTTTAAGCCAAGAAGATATGTATACATGTGTGAAGTTAAAGGAATATAGATTATAAGCCTATGTAACGTCGATAGGGAAAGTTAAGATAAGATCAATAAAGTCAAAGAGATCTATTTGCGAAGTCAAGGAAACATAATCATGTGAAGTAAAAAAAACAAAACTCCGTGAAGTCAAAGTGAGATTTGTGAAGTCAAAGAGAGATTTGTGAAGTCAAAGTGAGATTTGTGAAGTCAAAGAGAGATTTGTGAAGTCAAAGAGAGATTTGTGAAGTCAAAGAGAGATTTGTGAAGTCAAAGAGAGATTTGTGAAGTCAAACAGAGATTTGTGAAGTCAAGGAGAGATTTGTGAAGTCAAAGAGAGATTTGTGAAGTCAAAGTGAAATTTGTGAAGTCAAAGAGAGATTTGTGAAGTCAAAGAGAGATTTGTGAAGTCAAAGTGAGATTTGTGAAGTCAAGGAGAGATGTGTGAAGTCAAGGAGAGATTTGTGAAGTCAAGTAGAGATTTGTGAAGTCAAGGAGAGATGTGTGAAGTCAAAGAGAGATTTGTGAAGTCAAGTAGAGATTTGTGAAGTCAAAGTAAGATTTGTGAAGTCAAGGAGAGATTTCTTATTCAAGGAGAGATTTGTTAAGTCAAGAGGATACATAATTATATAATTTAGGTGTGTGTATTGTATGTACATATACTACTTATGACTATATATATATATACATACATACATAGTAATAATAGGGTAGGGGTGTGATAGGGAAAATTTCCTACTAGGATATAGGGGCCTATGTCTCTTGCAGTATTAGTGTATTTCATTAAGCAGGCAAGCAAGCATTTAAACTTTAAAGGAAGCAAATAAGTCATAAGTAAGTGTAGTAAATAAGCAAATGCAAATGTAAGGATGAAAATAAGTAAGTAAATAAATAACAAAGTTAGCAAATAAGAAACTAATTAAAGAAATAAATAAATTTCTATATGAATAGATGAAAGGCATGAATTTATGAATTCATTTTAAAAAAAAAAAAAGGATATAACCAGACGAAATGAACAACATGACAAAAAAGCTAGTCAAATCTCAAACATGTATAATATTGTTCAGGATGCAGATTCGTGGTGTTTGAGATATTTAACCTATTCTAAACGACAACGAAAAATTCATAAAATAGTGCTGATGTTGTTTACATTAAAATAAAACCAAATGATAGAATAATCCTCAACAATGGTTAAACTTTCCAGACCAGGAAGAGGAGTATTTAACAATGAAACAACTTCAAACAAGAAGGAAGCGGGCAATTATATATATATATATATTTTTTTGTTGTTGTTAAAAACAATAGATTGGCGGGAAGGACATAAAAATGGAGAAAACAAAATCAGGAAAAGTAGTGATCAAAACAGAAACAGAAAGAAGAAAAGTTGGTTTTGTTTCGATGGTATATGATAATAAGAACTGATATCTTCAACATTAGCACATTGATAACTCTAACTTGCAAAAAAAAAGCAAAAAAAAAGCACCCCAACCCCAACCCTTTCCTTCGCAGGTTGAACTTGACAAGCTTTAAATGTCGAAGCACTAGCCAAGAAACAAATACATCCAAAACAAAGCCAAAACAAGCAAGCAAACAAAACACTTTACCAGGCAGTGGCACTCAACAGAAAAGAGAGAAAAGCTTGAAAAAAGGGGGGAGGGGTGGGGGTGGGGGGAGGCAAGTAAAGAGATTTTACAACATTACAAGCAAATTCTTTCCATAGTAAAAGCAGTCACCGTCAGTTTTGGACAATTAAACTAAAAAACAAAAACAAAAAAATGGGTAAAAAACCGCAATGAACAAATGAAAATAAACCCAAACGATTTTTAATCGGAGCTATAAGTAGAATGTATTAATTCCAGTATAAACCTGATGATGCAGGAGACAGAGAGCCTTAGGGAGGATGCAGAGCAAAACGCAGATGAACAGGCGAACCAGATAGTACCATCCATCAGTTTTAAAAAAGAAAAAACGAAAAGAAAAAACTGTTAGAAAGTAGGAATCAGAGACACAAAAAAAGAGAATTCAACTACTATCATAGTATCAAATCGACACAAAGTGGAAGAAGAAGAAGAAGAGAAGAAGAAGAAGAAGAAGAAGAAGAAGAAGAAGAAGAAGAAGAAGAAGAAGAAGAAGAAGAAGACTGTCAGCATAGCAGCACTCGTTCTGTGCAGCACAACTTGTATTGAACAAACAACAACAGTAACAACAACACCAGAAAGAAGGAAACAAACAAAAAACCCAAACAAAACAAAGAAAGGCAAGAAAGACAGAACTAAAAAAATTATAAAAGAAAAAGAAAAAGAAAGAGACCAAAGCAACAACAACAACAACAAAAAGACAAACAAAAGAGAAAACCTACACAGAAAAAACCCTCCAGGAAGGCGCCATGATAAGAGGACAGAGTGTGATGAGGCTGGGTTACCCCCCTTGCAGCAGCCAGTGCTACCCTTTGTCTCAGATGTGCAGGCGTCAGGTACCCTGTTTCTACCCGTCCTTCTCCGCCCCCTCCACCCACCTCACCACAGGTAGGCTTCCTTCTGGGCATGTGCTAGACACACCTGTAGGCAATAGAATGAATGAATGAATGAATGAATGAAAGGAAGGAGGGAAAGAAAGAAGGAAGAAAGAAAGAAAGAAAGAATGAAAGGTAGGAAGGAAGGAAGAATGAGAAAGGAAGAAAGTAAGAATTAGAAAGAATGAGAAAGGAAGAAAAACAGGCAGACAGACAGACAGGCAGAGGGGAAGGAAGAGAGAGAGAGAGAGAGAGAGAGAGAGAGATGAGGAGAGAGAGAGAGAGAGAGAGTAAGAAAGAAAGGGAGAAAGAGAGAAAGGAAGAAAGAGAGATAGGGAGGGGACAGACAGAAAATAAAAAGAAAGAAATGAAGAGAGAAAGACAGAAAAAAAGAAAGGAAGGAAGGAAGGATGGATGGAAGAATGAATGAACGAATGAACAAAAAAACGAACGATTATTGAACAAACGAATGAATGAGTGAATGAATAAGTGAGTGAAAGGATATGAGAGGAGAGAAAAGCGGACGAAAGGATGAATGAGAGAGAGAGAGAGAAGGGAAAGGAAGGAGAGATAGATAGAGAGAGAGAGTATCTGTTTACTTTAGTCTACTACTTTTACACACTTGTGTATGTAGC
Source organism: Rapana venosa (assembly GCA_028751875.1). Classification (NCBI taxonomy): domain Eukaryota; kingdom Metazoa; phylum Mollusca; class Gastropoda; order Neogastropoda; family Muricidae; genus Rapana; species Rapana venosa. The sequence goes on along the minus strand of CM054149.1, from coordinate 30,493,733 downwards.
ATACAGTCTCATATTTTATGTAAAGATGAAAAAGATATTGACACCCCCCCCCCTCCCCAAAGAAAAAAAGGGGAGGGGGAGGTGGGTAAAAATGTTCAACACTTAAACGTCGTGGTGTAAAGACAGGGCATGTTTTAACTCTCCGTTTATTTCTTTGTTTGTATCTTTATTAAATACTCCCATAGAGCAGAAATGAACAAAAAATACTTGTAAAAAATAAAGGAAAAAAGCTTAGGCTACACCTTGATAAGTTAGAATATGCGGTGATTAACTACAACCTTGTACAAATCTTTTATTCATTTAAATGCTTCATTGCCAGACTCAGAGAATTGCATTAACTTACTTTTTTTCCATTCTGGTTGTTTTGGGTTTTAAAACAATTGTTTGTGTGTTTGGCACTTTTTGGGGGGTGGGGTGGAGGGATGTTATTAGTTATTGCTTTGGGGTTGTTGTTGTTGTTGTTGTTGTTGTTGTTGTTTTTTTTGGGGGGTTGGACAAGATTTGACAGACGTATGCAAATTTTTCAAGATCAAACCATACTGATGCCTATGAACATTCATTTTTTTTTCAATTGTTCCTTTAACATTGAACAAGCTTGAATTATTTTGTTCAGTAGCGATAGTAGTCGTTATGTGATTTTTGCCTATGGATGGTGTTTTGCTGTGCTTTTCTGTGTTTTGGTTTCGGTGGTTTACTGTAGTATTTATTATTATTATTATTATTATTATTATTATTATTATTATTATTATTATTCACCTGTAAACTGTAATGCCTCGTTAACAATGATGGCACTCAAGCCACCAACTTTTGTCAGTTAAGTCAAGACGTTGTAATTTGCAGTACTTAAAGAACATCCCACAGCCCTACATGAAAATGTTCTGTTTTGAAATGTCATGGTCAGCTTATCTTTATCCACGAGAACTTCTTAGCATAGCTCACCCTGTACTCTCCATCTATACTAAAGGAGAGAACATTCCTCTGAATCCGAAATGTGGCTGCTTATATTATAGTTATAATATACCATATCACATATGACAAGGTACTAGAGAACAGCCATATACGCAAACTTCTCATCCCCTCCAGTGTGTAGTCCTACGGACAGACTGACAGTGATCAGATTCCCAGGAATGTTGAGTGAGCCATATTGCATACTCTATTCTAGGTGATCTCCAGGGTATTAAACTGTGGAACGCCCAACAACAACAATGTAACTATGATCTTCATTCATTCATCCATTCATTCATTTATTTCGAGGATAATGGAATAAGCACTCATGTACTTTTTTAAAAATCCAGTCCCCGTATGTATGCAGTTTGTAAATGTTGTCATCCCTTCCCACCGGCACACAATAGCCTACTCTTCCGAAAAGCGGAACGGGTTTTAACGTGTGCACAAGACGTTCTGATCCCAAGTCAAAGGAAACAAGGACATAGCAATACAGCACCCCAAAAATCGATCTTCCCTTAACGAAGCAGAGAAAAACATCTCTTATGTGCTCTATGTCTATGTGATTACATATATTAATACTATATTATAAGCCTCCTCTCTGTACTGTCTTCCATCCTTTAAAACACAAGGGAGCCATTCAATCATTCTTCTTTCTCCTGCCACACGAAACAGAAACACCTCGACATAGACAAACATCCATGTGTTTAATCTGGACTCCATTCTCTTTGCCTGCAAAGAAGTGATGGAATCTATCAGCCAGTCCTCGTCAGTTTGTGCAGATGGTTTGACTGTTGTGTTCCTCCTATAGGCCTAC
>CM054149.1:30461971-30489471 GCA_028751875.1 Rapana venosa | reverse complement strand
CGACTTGTCAGGCGCTTAACAGCAGCGTTACGCATTTTTGCTCATATGACAGCCAACAATAGTTGCTGTCTGAGTGTCAGAAGAAGAAGAAGAAGATGATGATGATGTGAGAGGTCACGTTTTGCAAATGTATTCGGCGCGGTGTGGAAGAATCTACGGCAAGAGAGTTGTCGAGCAAAATTACGAGAGAGAGAGAGAGAGAGAGAGGAGAGAGAGGAGGGGGAGGAGAGGAGGAGATGGAGAGAGAGAGATAGAGAGAGAGAGATGAGAGGTGAGAGAGAGGAGAAGGTCTCATAACTCATGTCACTGAAATATAGTTAGTAGACATGGATTTTTGAAAACCAAAAACACACACACAACACACACACACACAAAAACACACACACACAACACGCGCGCGCGCGCACACACCCACACACACACACACACACCACACACCACACCACATGTGAGGTCTGTATACTTTGGCATGATTTTTTTAAAGAAGTAGTCCTTTTGAGATTGTTCATAATACTATAAACCGAGGTCCCGTGATCATCTCACAGTCACACACACTTAAAAAAACCCCTGTTCCGCCTTTCAATAGAATAGGTCCTATGTGTTAGTACCTACGTCTGAGGAATTACAAAACCCCTCAAAACCCCCCAAAAAACAAACACACAAAATAAGAAACAAAATAAAAAAAACCCAATGTTCTCTTTACCTCTGTGGGACAGCTAACTCCTTTAACCTTTAACTCTGCTAAAATAGATTTGTCTTTGTCTTTTTTTTTTGTTTTTTTTTCCTGTGAGTGTTTTGGTTTTTTTTGGGGTGTTTATTGTTGGGTTTTTTTTTTCTTGTTGTTTTTGTTTTGTTTTGCTTTTTCCCCCCCTTTTTTTTTGGGTGGTTTGTTTGTTTCTGCGCTTTTTTTCAAACTGTCTGTCTTGATTCTTGTCTTGTGTTCTTTATCTGTTTGTCTGTCTTTGGGGTCTCTCTCGTATTCCTACTGTGTTCCCCTTGTCCCGGCTTTTTGTCTGTCTGTCGTTGCGTCTCTCTCTGGCATTCTTTGTTGTCTTTTATCTCTCCCCCCCCGGTTTTGTCTGTCTGTTCTTTTCTCTCTTTGTTCTTCTGCGTTCTTTTTTCTGTCTGTTGTCTGTCTTCCCGTCTGTTGTCTTTTTCTGTTTTTCTCTTTACTTTGTCTGTCGTCTTCTGTCTGTTGTCTTCTGTTCTCTTCTCTTCACCTTTGTCTGTCGTGTTGTCTGTTTCTCTTTAGCTTTGTTGTCTGTCGTCTTCTTCTTTAGTTTTGTTGTGCTGTTGTCTGTCTGCTGTCTTTTAGCTTCTGTCTGTCTGTCTCTCTCTTGCTTCTGTCTGTGTTGTTTTTGTCTGTTGTCGTTTTTGCTTTGTTGTTTCTTTCTTAGCTGTTTTTCTGGGGTCTTTTGTTTTCGTCGTCTTTTTCTTCTCTCTTTTTTCTTTCTTTTCTTCTTCTTCTCTCTCTCTTCTCTTAGTTCTGTCTGTCTGTCTTTTGCTTCTTCTTCGTCTGTTCCCGTGTTGGGGCTGTGTGTTTCCTTTTTTCTTCTCTCTTTTCCCCTTTTCCTTTTCTCTCTCTCTTTCTTTCCCTTTGCTTTTGTTCTCTGTCTGTCTCTCTGTCTGTTGCTTTCTCTCTCATTGTTGTCAACAAGTGTGCAAACAACACGATGGCCGGAATCGCCACTAGGGTGGCCGGAAGTGACTCCTTCGCTTTGTATTTCTGCGCGTAGGGGGGTTGCGTAGGCGGGCATATAGTTCAAGGTGCGATGAGGTCCTGTTGTGTGCTGAGTGGCAACCTTGTCTTTTATTTATAGCTTTGTTTATTATTATTATCATCATCATTATTATTATTATCATTATTATTATTATTATTATTATTATTATTATTATTATTATTATTATTATTATTTTTTTAGATGCTCGGCTTTGTTATTTTAAATAGTGTTTGTGTGTGTGTGTGTCTTGTGTGTGTGTGTGTGTGGGGTGTGTGTGTGTGTGTGTGTGTTGGGTGTGTGTGTGTTACAGTGTGTGTGGGATTCACGAAAAAAACCCCAATCCCCATTCAATGATTCATTCTTTTTTATCTTTCCCATTAATTGTCATTCACTTACTTTATGTGTGTGTATGTGCGCGCGCGCGTGTGCGTGCGTGTGCGCGTGCGGGCGTGTGTGTGTGTGATTTACGAAAGCAACCCATCCCCATTCAATGATTCATTCACTCTTATTATTCCATTATAGTTTTCATTCACTATTTTATAAGTGTGTCTGTATACATATATGTGTGTGAGTGTGCGTTATTTACGAAAAAAACAACAACCCATCCCCACTCAATGATTCATTTATCCTTATCAACGTTCCATACCCATTACCATTTTTATTCATACACCCATACACTCACAAACACACACGCAGTGACACACACACACACACACACACACACAACACACACACACACACACACACACACACACCACACACACACACTAAGGCAATACTAACGCAATGAATGCCTAGTATTTTCTAACGTTTTGTTCCTGTACCTTTTTTTTTCTTCTAAAGTATGAACGTGAAAGAATGGATGATATAGTAGATGATGTAATGTTTGGTTTGTTTGACGTTTTATGATTGTTTAAATTCTTAAAATATTCTTTACCTAAGTGTGTGCGTGCGCGCACACACGTGTGTGTGTATGTATGTGTGTACGCGCGTGTGTATGTTTGTGTGTGTAAGTTGATTTTGCAGTGTATTCTTTTACTGGTTTTCCTCTTTTTACTGATGCACTTTATTAGTAAAGGTTGAAATAATGTAGTACTTCAGTATCATTATTAAGAAATTTTTGTTTCTTTTATAGATGGCTTGATGAAAAAAGGCAAATGCGGTGCTTATTCAATGTACCATCTCAGATATGGAAATTAAAGTTTGACTTGACTTGACTTCACACACACACACACGCACACTGTATCGCATTGGATTGCATTACATTGCATTGTACTGCATTGCATTGCATTGTAGTGTATTGCATTGCATTGCATTGCATTTATTGTATAACTGCACTCTCAGTCACTGCAGACTTATCTGCGTGAAGTTCAATATGCTCTTCCTGGGGAAAGTGTCTCGCCGTAAGACCAGCGCCCCATCCCCTGATTAATTAAAAAAACACACCAAAAAACGATTTTTGTGCCTGTATGTGTATTAGTTTTGTTTCCTTGTGAGACTAACTTTGTTTGTCATGGCTTGTAACGAGCATCTCTGTCTCTTGTTGCCACACTTTTTCGTTTTTTACTTTCCGTGTTTCACGAAATGTGTGTTGCACAAGGAATGTCCTATTATCGGCTCATCCCAAAGCGCTTCTCCCATGGGGATACCGGGAGCCTGTCAGTATAAATAGCATCCCCCTCCCCTACCATCTAGAAATTCTATGCTAGGAATTCCTCTTTTCTATCCCTCTATGTCTTTCTGCTTTATTCTTTTTCCTTCCCAGTCACCTCCTGTCCTGTCTATTTTCTGTCTTCTTGGTCCATTCTCCTGCCTTTTTTCTTTTTCTTCCAGAAACACGTAAAACTAAAAGATAATAAGCCTACTCCCACGCTGAAGTCGGATGCGCTGGGTCTGACTTTTTTTTTATATGTCGAGGATAATGGAATAAGCACTTATGTGCTTTTTTACATCCAGTCCCCGTGTGTATGCGGTTTTGTAAATTCTGTCATCTGTTCCCACCGGCACACAATGGCCTACTCTTACGGAAGGCGGAACAGGATTTAACGTGTGCGCAAGATGTTCTGCGTGCGTTCGTGCACGGGGCCTCGGTTTATAGTCTCATCCGAAGGACTTTTGGGGAGAGCGGAGTCTGCACTGATGTTAACTGGTGTCAGGCGTTGATAACGGCAGTGTGTAACGCATTTTCCGCTCATTCATATGACAAGACAAGAATCTGAATAGTTGCTGGCTGAAGCATTCGACGACGACGACGACGAAGAGGAGGAATCGGGAATGTTAGGCCTTATAGTAAAAGGTAAAGGTAAAGGAGTCCCATAACCTATAAGGTCGTAGGGGAGCGAGGCGTCAGAGACCTCAACTTCTCCAGGGGCCAGCATATTGAGGGCGGCGCCCATCTCCTCTCCCTCGCTGCTTTACCTTCCCTGACCCTAAAGAGGGCAGGTACCCATTGACAGCTGGGTGAACTGGGGGAACTGTACTGAAGCCAAGGCGCGCAAACGGTCACCCATCCAACTGGTAACCTCGCTCGACGCTGCTTAACTTGGCTGGGGGAAAGCGAGTGCTCCGACCACTGAGCTATCCCGTCCCCTTTAGGCCTTATAGCTGGGGAAAAAGTCAAGGGATTTTGAACAAGAATTTAACCCCCCCCCCCAAAAAAAAAAAAAAAAAAAAAAAAGACTTGCTGGCTTTCTAGATGGAATCCCGTCTCCTTTAGACCACCGAACATTCAAGCAGTCTTCCTCCCCTTGCCTTTCACTAGTTTCATCTGATCTATTCCCACCTAAACCCCATCACCCTGCCGAAGTGTATAACCTTTATGTGTGTGCGTGCGCGCGCGTGTGTATACATTTGAATTAGTAAAAACTATTAATTGTAACTGGTTGCATGTGAATGAGTGAGATGAACGAAAGCGCTTTGATTTGGGTTTTTTCCCCCAAGATATGGCGCTATATAAATTCCATGTATTATTATTATTATTGTGATATTATTATTATTATTATTATTATTATTATTATTATTTGACCAAGTGGGGGCATTTACCTATGGATGAAGCCACGACCAGATTTACTTAGCCACTTTTCTCGGTCTTCTGCTTTCCCTTTGGTTGATCACCTCCACCTTCACCTATCCGGTAGTATCCTGGACCATGGGGGCACCACTGAAGAAGTTTGCAACCAGCTTCCTCCTCTCCCCGCGCGCGGTTCTCTGCTTTCCGCGCGGTTCTCTGCTTTCCGTAGCAAAATATCGTTCCACTCGTTCCAGTCGTTCCACTTTGGCTTTGTAAGAAGCCTGTCCATTCAGTTTGTGTCTGAAGCAGTGAGTAAGGGACCAAAGCCTCGCCACCATCTTTACTTTGGGTTTATTGTTTTGTTGTTGTTGTTGCAGATATCGCATCCTGGACGGAAGAGCACGTGCAGCAATGGCTGCGCTGGACAACCCACGCCTACAACCTGCAAGATGTTGACGTCAGCAAGTTTGAAAGGGTGGATGGTCGGGTACTCTGCGCCATGAATCGAGAGGAGCTCACCCGTCTGGTTAACCCTTTCAACGCCAACGTGCTTCTGCAGTATCTCAACTATTTGCGCAAAGAGCATGACGGTATTTTTTGCATGATGACTTTTTGAGGATTTTTTGGTTGTTGAGGTGGGGATGGGATGGGGGAGGGGGGGAAGGTCCTTGGCTGAAGCTCCGAGGTTCACCAATGGTGATTAATGAATGAATGAATGAGTGAGTGAATGAAATAATGAATGAAAGAAAGAAAGAAAGAAAGAATGAATGAATGAATATTAAGGTTAAGTGCAACTATTGCAGTGACCGTCCTGGGTTGACCATTATGGTTGGCTTGTACGTTGATCGACAAAGAACAACAGAAGAGTTGTTTTTCATCTTTTTAAATTCATTTTTTGGGGGGTAACATAAGATTTATATTTTAACGTCTTGACAGCCACCATATGGCCACAATGGTCGGTGGGACTGTAAAACAACAGGATTGGATTAGATTGGATTATGAGAGGAGGAGGGGGGGAAAGCCTGGTGGTTAGAGCGTTGCACACGCGATTTTGACAGCTGTGATCAAGCCAGGGTTCGAGCCATCACTGAGACGCCCCGTTGAAGGGGACTTTCCCCCAGGAGTTAACATCAGTACTGACTCCACTCCCCTAAAAGTTTTTCGGATGAGACAATAAACTGAGGTCCCGTGTGCGAACGCACACAGAACATGGTACACACACCTTAAACCCGTTCCATTTTTTTCAGAAGAATAAGCCATTCGTGCCGGAAAGAAGGGACGACAAAAAAAAAATAATAAAAAAAGATTTTGAACAAACATGCACACTGGTGTCGTGTTCAGACATCACTCACGAAGTCGGAATGCGGCTACGTTAATTGTGGGCCAAAGCGGTCACGTTTGCAAAATCTCACCATTAAGAAAAAACCTTGAAATTCTAGCCCAGGAACGAAAGAAAGAGAACAATATTGGATTGATTCAACGAAGTGGTGGTACATGTTAAAAAAATTCATGGTCTTTTGTTGTTGTTATATTTGCATGTTAAGAATTATTGTGTGCAGATGTGAAGAATTGTCTGTGTAAATTCTAAGATCTAGGGTTAATTTATACATTATAACACGCGTCCGTGAAAACACACTTCTTGTATCTGTTGGCAGTTAACTGTTTAAGAAAACTTAAAGTTAAATAGTCTTAGGTGGGTTGTGTTTTTTTGGACGATGTCTTTGATTGTTTCCATGGCAATGGTGTGTGGAAATTCTTGGTCTTTTGTGAATTTTTAAACTTTTTGAAACATGCTCTTCTGATTTGTGATGTAACTATAAACGTTAGCATGAAGATATTTATTCATCATATATATACCTTATGTCTTACCTCTTCATTTTACGCTGGGGTGTTCTGTATATTAAATATGGTATAAAGTACGCACAGACGCACTGTGCGCCTCTTGTTTTAGCTCTCACCTTCCCTTCAACACACACACACACACACACACACACATCGTATCATAAGGTGATTTTGCAGTGCTTTTTATATATTTTTTTCACAGAGAATTTCACCTAAATGCTGGTTGGTTTATTTTGTGTGTGTGTGTGTGTGTGTGTGTGTGCGCGCATGCGCGGCGGGGGGGGGGGGGGGGGGGGGGGGAGTGGGGGGCGAAGAGAGGGTATTTATTTTTCGAGGTGTTTTTTCATATTTTACTTTGTTCAGTCCATGTGCATTTACAATAGTCCCCTGTCTGTCTGTCTGTCTCTATTTGTGGTGTCCACTCTGTTTCAAGTGCTTAGGCAGATGTGTGTGTGTGTATGTGTGTGTGCGCGCGCGCGCGTGTGTGTGTGCGTGTGCGTACGTGCTGGCTCACGCGCGCACGGTTCTACTTGGGTATATCAGTTACAGTGGGCTTGTAAAAGGTAGACTGGCCTATTTCTAAAAACAAGCAAACAAAACAAAAGAAGATGGAGGCCCAGACGTACCCCTTTTATGTAAACGGCAACATACAAAAAATCAAACCCCCCCCCCCCGCCCACGAAACAAACACACTTTAGTCAAATCTTATGCCTTCTGTTTTTAAAGTCTTTGAAAAAATAAAAATGCTGTACAAACCATACTACGTCTGCTATTTCCTTTCCAGTCTAAGCCATGACGAAAGCAACGTTGTGTTCACCCACGTCACGATTTGCTTCCCTTTGTTTTTGAAATTAACGGTTCGCACGAAATGCGTAAAGTCTACACCACAGCAGATTCAAATGAGACCAGCCTTACGCAAATGATCTAATTTGATTCAGAAAGCTATGATCTAAAAAATGTATATATATATATATATTCATCCGTTTTACGCAAGTGCATAAGATATGGAGTATTTTTCTCAAAACCCAATGATTTAAATAAGAACTTGTTGGTGTGTTTGTTGGTAGTCTTTGTAGTGGGTAGCTCTCTCTCTCTCTCTCTCTCTCTCTCTCTCTCTCTGTATATACATATTTGCGCACAAAACGAATATGTGGGTTGGAGACGAGACTGAAGATGTGGTGGCATTTCTGCAGTTTTAAATGTCCGTAGTGCCGTCAGCGCTTGGGGTTTTTCACAGTTCTTGATTAAACCATTGACGCTGGGGGCAACAGCAAAGTGAGAGGCTGTATGACCAGTGGCTTTCCCACTCATGGAATTCCACTTTACAGCTTAGTCTTTAGTGATCGACTACTCTCTGACTAGGAGGCTTGACTTGCACAGTCCTTATGTGCTGCAGCCCTGGGGGCTAGTTGGCCTTTGGAGAACATCTCCAACGCTGGCTGTCCTTAATGCCCACTTGGCCGAGAGAGTGGGGATGTACTGCGGGCAAGGCATCTCCACCATAATAAAATGTCTGCCCAAGTTCCGAAACAGCAGCTGCCTCCTCTGCTGTTTTGGAGGTCATCGTCGGACACGACGGACAAACATACAGTGCTTGCAAAAATTTTTTTCTTTTCTTTATTTCGGGGTTTTTCTTTTCGTTCCTCAGCTAGAGCCACGAGGCTCACCAATGGTGAGATTTTTGCGTATGACTATGCGACATTGTTTTCCCCTTTCCATTCATTTTTATAGGTAGGCGCATTCCCCCTGCAGGGAGTAAAAGTTTGTTACAAATGGACAACACCGTACCCACATGAAAGTCTTGGGGAAAAAAATGAGGATTTGGTTCACCAGATTTCAACAGGGTTTTTAAATTTCATTTTTGTTTATTTTACATCATCGGGGAAGAACTCCACAGGTACTAATGGTATCATAGACAGTGACTGTGTGTCAGCCACAAAATTATAATCATCACCACTGGGTCTGTCACCTTCCAGGCACCTCCGATCACCCTGTGCAGCATCTTCAGCACCAGCAGCAACATCAGCAACAGCAACAGCAACATCGCCAGCAGCATCACCATCACCACCCACACCACCCGTCACAGCTGCATCACTCTCAACAGCTTCCCCACCACCACCACCATCACCAGCAGCAGCAGCAGCAGCAGCAACAGCAGCAACAGCAGCAGCAGCAACAGCAGCGCCACAGTCCAGGGATGTTGGGGGCTCATCCCAATCAGGTCACAGGCCTCACTGCTGCTGGCCAGTGTGCAGGGACTACTCTGCGCGGGAGTCAGCTGGGGGTCACTTCGGTGTCTTATTCCCACGGCAGTGGAGGCACCTACTGTTTGCCCAAGACAGGTAAGGAGGGGTGTTGTTGTTGTTGTTGTTGTTGGGGATGGGTGAGTAGGGTTAGGGGTACGTGTGTGTGGGTGGGAGGGTGAGCGGGTGTGTTGTGTGTGTGTGTGTGTGTGTGCTTGCTTGCTTGTTTTGCTTTCATGTGCTCACCTCTGATGAGACTTGACTCAAATTTACCAACAGCCTTTTAGTTCACAATGAATATATATTATAACCACAGTGGCTGGTTTTAGGTTTTAGTGTCATCAGTAGTCGCACGGGCAGCACAATCACAAAGACAGAGAGAGAGAGACAAAGAGAGACAGAGACAGACAGAGACAGACAAAATGACAAATGACAAATGACAAAATTTATTGCTATTTCGCAATCAAGCCATATAGCCTGCGTAACAAAAGATATCCAAGGCGAGGATTACAATGACATGGAAACCATGGCAGTAGTGGTATGTACATCAAGATTCGATACATTATTGTCATGTCTCAATTTTCAAAACAGCCTTTCCTTTTCCAGTCTGCAGCCAGCGAAGTCAGCCCATGTAAAAGTCAGCCCATGTAAAACCGGATCAGGTCCCGAAGAAGATGTAATTCCCGTTCAGCTCTTGCCACTGTCTCTGTGTGTTGTGTGTTAGGACGCTGCTTCCCTTTACAAAGTCTGGCAAGCCTGACACGTTCTTCTGGCAACATGTTTTTCTCTTCTTGCTTGATGTACCAGAACACACACTTAGATTTCTCGCCAGTATCTCCATTACAAGAGTATTCCAGGGCGATGTCATCCGATTCACACATCACAATGTTTTGATCGCCTGAACCATGTACCACAACCTTCAAAACCGTGTGTTTCTCTTGCTGTCCATAATGGATGCACACTTTTGTCAGTTAGAGTAGACACATACTGTTTCACAATACCAGTATCAAAGCCATCCACTGTGCAGCCAACTGTCTGCTCTTCCTGCACATCAGACACCTCAGAAGACACACTGATCTTGCTGTCTGTTGCTGGATCACACAATAGATCAAGTGAATCTGGTGTGGCTGAGGCATTCACTGCACTGTTGATACAGCTCTGTATACACACTGGTTTGTTTTTCTTCTGTTTCCACATCGAGCAGGGAGTCACTGTCACACAAGACCGGCTCTTCCAAGACACTGTCATTGTCACATTGGCGACTTGCCTGTCTTTCTTGGTGTTGTCTGCTTCTTTGGAGGTCACGACGGATTTGGCATGTGGGCTTTTTGCGATAGTACTGAACTCGCCAGTTACAGTTCAGCACCAGGTCCGCCATTTCTGTTGACACTGACTTGTCAGCTGGCTTCATCCCCCCCCCCCCCCCACTTTCCAACTCTAAAGTTGTTATTACAGTTGCTGGAAGGCCAGTAACTGACATTTTGAAGCTAAAATGCAAAAATTTGCAGCAGCTTACTAAGAGCACGCCCCTTCAGTTCTCGTCCCCTCATGTCCCCACTACGAGAGAGAGACAGAGAGAGAGAGAGAGAGAGAGAGAGAGAGAGTGTGTGTTAGCTCTTTAATGAACTCTTAATCTTACAATAGGTCTTTTCTGATGTCAGTAAAGTGTGTTAAATCTTGATTATTTGCATTAGGGGGGGGGGGGGGGGGGCGGGAAAGCAAACTGTGTGTGTGTAAGACAGAGAAACAGACAGAGACAGACAAACACAGACTGAAGCACCGTTTTGAAAGCTTCATACTCTACATTTTAAATTTATGTGCAACTGGAGAAAAAAAAACAACCACAACCCACTGAAAAAAAAGATGGTAGTCTTGTAAAGGAAAAGGAGAGAGAGAGGAGGAGAGAGAGAGAGAGAAGAGAGAGAGAAGAGAGAGAAGAGAGAGAGAGGAGAGAGAATAAAAGCCATTTGACACATCAACAACCTTCTGTTGTGTGTGAGACAGCAATAGACAGACAGACGGACGGACATACATAGGGCCTACATACACTAGAGATGCACCTAGATATACGCAGACAGACATGAAAAAACTTATTGGGGAGTGAGAGAGAGAGTGAGAGGAGAGAGAGAGAGAGAGAGAGAGAGAGAGAGAGAGAGAGAGAGAGAGGAGGACAGACAGACAGACAGACATACAGAAGAAAGAAAGAAAGAAAGAGATGGAAAAGATGTAATGTTGTCTGAATGAAAAGTTAATTTGTTTGTTTTGAAACTGTATATGTGTGCCAATCAAAAAGATTTTTTTTTTAAAGAAAGAAAGAGATAGAGATATATAGATAGACAGAGAGACAGAGAAACAGAAGACAAAGACAGAAAGAAACGAGAGAGAGAGAGAGAGAGAGAGAGAGAGAGGAGAGAGAAACAGACAGAGACAGAAAAGAAAAACAGAGAAGAGAGAAGAAAGAGAGCGCGAGAAAGAGAGCGCGGTAGGGAGAGAAACAGAAGCAGACACAGAGACAGACAAACAGACAGAGAAACAGACAGACAGACAGACAGAGACAGAGAGAAAGAAAAATGACCACAGTTGACATGTCACACACCCTGTTGTGTGTGGTAGTGAGAAGAACTGATTGGCTGTCGGGGTTCCCACTGACCATTCTCCTTCTCTCTATGGGGGGGCATCCACCACACACACTGGGCCAGCCGGGTGCTCATTGGTGTCAAAGTTGCCTGGCTCTTTTGTAGTGTCCACACCACACCAGGCCGGCCACTGGCACGTGCCGTGTGGCCCAATAGTGTGCGTGCCTTCTCCTGGCCTGGCCTGGCCTGGCCTGGCCTAGCCTGGCCTGGCTAGTGGCAGGGGTACGGGTAGGGGGGGGGGGGGGGGAGATGGTGGAGAGGGGGGGAGGAGGCAAGGGGGAGGGGTGGGGGTAGAGGGGAAGAGGTGTCTACTCTTTGTGTGTGTGTGTGTGTGTGTGTGTGTCGGTGTGTGTGTTGGTGTGTGCGTGTGGTGGTTGGTTGACAAGAGTTGACAAGTTCAATTCTTTTGTATTGATGGCTGGTGGTGGAGAGAGACTGTACTGAGAGCCAATTATTTTGTTTCCGCTTTTTTTTTTTTTGGTTGTCTTTTTTTTTTTACTTGTCTTTTTTTCCTCAACCCTCCCCCCCCCCCCTCCCCGTTTCTTTGGGGTTTTTTCTTCTTTTCTTTTTTTTTTTTGGGGGGGGGGGGGGGGGGGGTCGAGAGTCTGGGTGTGTTCTGTGTCTGTAAAAGTTCTCTGTGTGTCTGTGTCTTCTTTCATGGTTGGCTGCCTGCCTGGTAGCTGCAGGTTGGCTGGTTGGTTGATTGGCTGGCTGGCTGGTTGGTTGGCTGGCTGACTGGTTGGTTGGTTCACTATGTGTCTGTCTCTGTCTGTCTTTTTCTTCCTTTCTTTTTTTTGTCTGTGTTACTTGTTCTTCTGTGTTTTCAGCATCTCTCTGTCTCTTTTTTTGTGTCACTCTCCTTGTGGTGCCTACCTCCTTGCAATTTCAATGAATCAATGAATCAGTCAATCAATCAATCTGTATCACTCAATCGATCTGTATCAATGAATGAATGAATCAAATAAATATATCAATCAATCAATCAATCACATCTCTAATAATCAATCAATCTATCTCTATGAATCAATGCTTTTCGTAAGAGTAGGCCATTGTGTGCCAGTGGGAACGGATGACAGAATTTATAAAACCGCATGCACACGGGGACTGGATGTAAAAGGCACATAAGTGCTTATTCCATTATCCTCGATATATAAGAATAAAAACAGTTTTAATGAATCAATCTCTATGTATCTATCTATCAATCTATCTTTCTATCTATTTATCTATTTCCATCTTTCTCTCTGTAAGTCTTGCCTCTATCTTTTGCTTTGTTTTTACAAACCTTTTCTTTGCTAAGGGGATACTGATATGCCCATGATGGAGAAATGCAATAACTCATTTATTTATTCATTCAATCACGCATTGTCTTTCTGTCTAAACACACACACACACATGCACTACGCACACGCACACACGCGCACGCACACACACACGCACACACAGATCGATTTAAGAAAAAAAAGGCAGTCAGCAGAAATTTATCACCCAATCACACCAAGAAGTAATGAATTAATAATTTAATTGACTCAGAGTTTAGCAGTGTAAAAGGTGATGGTGATGGAAGCTAGCCAACCCTACCCCCTTTATCTCTTTGCAAAACAAACACACAGGCTGAACTGAGGTTTCCATCCTGCATCGAATGCAAGTCTTCTTCAAATGCAGAAAACTCTGGAAGCTAGTTACAAAGCAGTCTTAATGGTCCTGAATTCATTTGAGATTTCATCTGAGATGAAGTCTGTGGGAAAGCATTTTTCCAGTCATAGATTTTAAACTCGAGCGTGCGCGCGCACCGTGCACACACACACACACACACACACACACACACACATCACACACACGCACACGCACACGCATTTCACACATCACTTTAAGAAGAAAACAGTCAGACAACAGAAACTCATCACACTATCACACCAAGAGGTAATTGCCTTAAACTTTTACAGAGTAAAGGCTTAAAAAGTGATGATGGAAGCTAGCCAACCCTACCCCCTTTATCTCTCTGCAAACAAACACACCACAGTTGAACTTTATTTTCCATCCTGCATCGATTGCAAGTCTTCTTAAAATGCAGAAAACTCTGGACACTAGTCAAAGAATAGTCTTAATCAGGTTAATGGCCCTGAAATCATCTGAGATTTCATCTGAGATGAAGTAAATTTTGGTTAAGTTTGAATATTTTGAAAAGGTTTTGTGAGAAAGCGATTTTTCAGTCATTGACTTCAAATGCATGCGCAGGCACCCACACACACACACACACGCGCGCGCGCGCACGCGCACGCACGCACCACACACACACACACACACACACACTTTCTCTCTCTTACAAAACAACAACACACATGCAATCACATGCACACACAACACACTCACATGCACACACATAGACACATACACACATGCACACCCACATACACACAGAGATCATTTTAACAAAAGAAAAGTCAAACAACAGAATCTCATCACGCCAAGAGGTAATTGCCCTCGTTAGAATTTTGCAGAGTAAAGGCTAAAATTAAAGTGATGGTGATGGAAGCTAGCCAACCCTACCCACTTTATCTCTCTGCAAACAAACACACCCTGAACTTTGTTTTCCATCCTGCTTCGAATGCAAGTCTTCTTAATATGCAAAACACTCTGGAAGCTAGTTACAGAGCAGTCTTAATGGCCCTGAATTCATTTCAGATTTCATCTGAGATTAAGTAAATTTTGGTTTTTAAGTTGGACAAATTTGAAAAGGTTTTGTGAGAAAGGGTTTTTCCAGGCATTGACTTCACACACACACACACACACACACACACAACCACAACACACACACACACACACACACACACACACACACACACACACACACACACACACACACACACACACACCACACACACACACACACACGCGCGCGCACGCACGCACACACACACTTCTCTCTCTTTTCTCTCTCTCTCTCTCTCTCTCTCTCTATCTCTCTCTCTTTCTCACGCACACACATGCATGCACGCACACGCACACACAATGCACACACAACCACACTCAAATACACACTCCGCACACTCACAACACACACATGAACACACACAACACACTCACAACACACAGATTGCTTAAAGAAAAAAAGTCAGACAACAGAAACTCATCACCCAATCACACCAAGAAGTAATGAATTAATTGACTCAGAGTGTAGCAGTGTAAAAGGTGATGGTGATGGAAGCTAGCCAACCCTACCCCCTTTATCTCTCTGCAAAACAAACACACCACAGCTGAACTTTATTTTCCATCCCGCATCGATTGCAAATCTTCTTCAAATACAGAAAACTCTGGAAGCTAGTTACAGAACAGTCTTAATAGCCCCAAATTCATTTGAGATTTCATCTGAGATAAAGTAAATTTTGATCAAGTTTGAACATTTGAAAAGGTTTTCTGAGAAAGACCTTTTCCAGTCATTGACTTCAAAGGGATGCCACGCCTGCCCACACGTGGGCCCGGCACGCACGCACACATACACACAAACACACATACACACACATACACACACATACACACGCACGCACACACAGAGGCACACACATACACACACGCGCACACACACACACACAAGGCACACACATGCACACACGCGCACACACACACACGCACAAACACACACACACGCACACACACACACGCACATACACACACACGCACACACACACACACGCACACACGCACACACACACACACGCACACACACACGCACAACCCCACACACACGCACACACACACACACGCACACACGCACACACACACACACCACACGCACACATACACACGCTCCAAAACACACACGCACACACACACACGCACACACACACAACGCACACACACACACACACACACACGTGAAGCCCCCCTCCCTTCCGCCCCCCACACACATGCAAGCGCATACATACACACACACTTTAAGAAGAAAAAAGTCAGACAACAGAAATTCATCACACCAAGAGGTAATTGCCTTAGTTAGAATTTTGCAGAGTAAAGGCTAAAATGAAAGTGATGGTGATGGAAGTTAGCCAACCCTACCCACTTTATTTCTCTGCAAACAAACACAGGCTTTACCGTATTTTCCATCCTGCGTGGAATTCGTCTGGTTAAAAAACTGCAGATAGTTACAGAGCTCTTTAAAAACAGTTTTTATGGCCCTAGGTTTTTTTGAGATTTTATCTGAGATTAAGTTAATTTTGCTTTTGAAGTTTGAAATTTTGAAAAGGTTCTGTGAGATGTTAAAAATTTGAAAAAGGTTCTGTGAGATGTTTTTTTCTACTGAATAATTTCACAGGTTCAGTTTCTTTGACTTGTTGGGGTATTTAATCTGGGTGAATCAATGTACTAAGATCTTTTAAGTGCAAGATTTTTTGTTTTAGCGTATTGTGAAAACATAATTACATATCAAAAAGATAAAATAACCACTAAGTGATTACTGGTGGCAATATAAACAGCAACGCAACATTAACAACAACAATGACGACAACACACACACACACACGCACATACACACACACACACACACACACACACACACAACACACACACACACACACACACACACACACACACACACACACACACACACACACAGCTCCTTAAAGAAAAAAAAAGTCAGACAACAGAAACTCATCACACCAAGAGGTAATGAATTAATTGACTCAGAGTGTTGCAGCCTAAAAGGTGATGGTGATGGAAGCTAGCCAACCCTACCCCCTTTATCTCTCTACAAAACAAACACACCCTGAGCTTTATTTTCCCACCTGCATCAAATCCCAGACAATATTTGGTTCTGCAGGCGACACCAAAGAGCCAAAATAGTCAGGCAAGAGAACAAAATGAACGCGTTCTTTATGAACCATCAGTGCAGAGACTAAAATATTGGCTTAGATCGATAAGCCCAGACTGAGATTTGGTGGCCATGCAAACAGAAACACACAGACAAAACTGATGATGACATTTCTCCAAGGTAAGGTTGAGAGCAGAAGAAAAGAAGAGGCAGACCCCCACCACCAACATCCTACATTGATTGTCATATCACTGAGATCAGTGGCCTGGAAGGGTACAGGAAACCTCAGCAGACACAGAGAGAGAGAGAGAGAGAGAGAGAGAGGAGAGAGAGAGGAGAGAGAGAAGAGGAGAGAGAGATGAGAGAGAGAGAGAGAGAGAGAAGAAGAGAGAAGAGAGAGAGACAGAGAGAGAGAAGAGAGAGAGAGAGAGAGAGAGAGAGAGAGAGAGAGAGATGAGAGAGAGAGAGAGAGAGAGAGAGAGAGATGGCGACCCTGATGGATATTGCGTGGATCTCCTCCCCAGGACAGGAGCAATGATGACAGTTGAAATGAGTTGAGTTGTTTTCTGAGTAAACATTTCTTTTAAACCAATGTTACACAGGTTCCAGATAAAATTTAAATTTTTCCACCTACAAGAAAAAAAAAATTTTAAAAGGGGTCGGGCTCTTTTGATTTTCAGGCATTAAAAGGGGTTTTTAAAAGAAGGAAGGGCTGCAGGGTGGTTTTAAAACGGTTCACCTGCCATACAAGTAAACGTGAGGTTCGGGGTTTGATTTCTTCTTTGTTGTTTCTTCCCAGTTTGACGGAACAAAAAAATCGAGTTAAATGTTAAAGTCCTTCGAATGAGACTACAAATCGAGACCCTGTGTGCGAATGCACGCAGAACATCTAGCGCGCACGTTAAAAACCCGTTCCGCTTTTCGGGAGAGTAGGCCATTTCGTGCGGGTAGGAACGGGTGACAAAATGTCAAAAACGCATGCACACAGGTGTCGGGTTTAGACACTATCCCTGAAGTGGGAATGGGGCTACTAAAGGGGAGGAGGGGGGGGGGGGGGGGGGGGGGGGGAGGGGGGGGGGGGGGGGGGGGGGGGGGGGGGGGAGGGCTGGAGAGGACGGTAACTTAATTATGCAAAATCTCATCTTTGGTGAACCTGGACCTTTAGCCCAGGAACGAAAGAGAAAGTGGGTTTTGTTTGTTTTGTTTTGTTGAGAGTAACACATCAGATTGACGAGGTTATGCTTGTGACAGTCCTGATATGGCCTGTGTGATCGGCAGGGCTATAATAATAATAATAATAATAATAATAATAATAATAATACAATATTATGATTGAGTTGGATTGCCTTCTAGGAATAAAATATTGCATATTGGGTGCTGAACATTCTTTGAGAAAAATCATGTTCTGAATGCAGAGATGCTAAGATAATGCATGTCCACGTAGCAGTTTTTTGTTTTGTTTTATCCTTATTTCATTTTTTCTTTTATTTCGAGGATAATGGAATCAGCACCCATGTGCTTTTCTTTTTTACAGCCAGTCCCTGTGTGTATAAAGTTTTGTAAGTTTTGTCATCTACTCCCACCGGCACACAATGGCGAAGCTTCGTTTGTCAAAACAAGACACAGAATGAGGGTAATAGCAAATCTAAAAAACCCCACAAACAATCGCATACTGGAAGCTCCATTTTCATTTCGAGTTAAACCTTACAATAATAACTGATTACATGCATGAATAAATAAATAAATGATGAGAGGAATAAATAGAAAAGAAAGTAACGCACAGTTAACGAACTTGTTGAATAAGCATCTTCAAATAAACAGGTAAATAAGGCAAAATTATGAAACTTATTAAAACATGTACATAACTAAAATGAATATCTATAAATAGATAGATAAATTAATCAATAAATAAAGTCCCCCCATTGACACAAACGTAACCCCCCAAAACTGCTGTCTTCCCTAGGGGTCATGATTATGATAGACAGGGTTGTGGCAATTGAAAGTTCCTCTGGCCGAATCCATTGTGGAACCAGCCTTTTTTTGCTCATGATGGCTAGAATAAGGAGAAACCCAGAATTGTCTGACATTCTCAGTGTGTTGCAATAATAACTATTTATCCATATACCATAAGAATGTCCTAAATAAAGGTTTTTGTTTAGCTGTATGTTGGTGGTGTTTTTAAAAAAAAAAAGTTATTATGGAGCCGGTTGTTACATTTTTGTAAGCGTCAGAATGTTGTTATTACCTCCCACTGCTCTGTCTTATGTTTTTGTCTCTCGTTCTTTCTTTCATGTCTCCTTTTAATCTCAGCCCCCTCCCCCCCCCTCCCCCCCCCAATACACACACTCCCCTCCCTCCCGCTTTCCCCTTTGCAACATCAACTGTACACTATCTCTTTCTCTGTGTCTCTATGTTTGTCTCTCTTTTTCACTTCTGTCAACTTGTCTGGCTCTCTGTTGTTATGTCATGTCTTTCTGTCTTCATCCTTTGTCCACCGCCCCCTTTCCCTCATCACCGTTTTCAGCTTCCCTCCATCTTCTCCGGTCTGTATGCCCGTGCTGTCTGTTTACCTCAGTGTTAGCTGTTCTGTCTCTGTCTCTCGTCTGTCTGTGTGTCTCGTCCGTTACTATCTGTTGTCTCTGTCTGTCCTTCTGTCTGTCCGTCCGTCTGTCTGTTTGGTGTTTCTCTACCCCCCAATCTCTGTCTTCTCCTCTCTGTGTCCTCTGTCTCCTACCTCTTACCTCTCCATCCTTTCTCTCCTCATCTTCCTTGCTTTAGCACTCTCTTTCTCTGTCTGTCTGTCTCTCTGTCCTCTTCTCTCTCTCTCTCTCTCTCTCTCTCTCTCTCTCTCTCTCTCTCTCTCTCTCTCTCTCGCTCTCTAGCTGCTAGCTGTTACTGTCAAAACAACTCGACATCCTTTCAATCGTGCATTTCACGGCCGGTCTGTGGTGTGTGGTGTGTGTGTGTGTTTGTTGTGTGTGTGTGTGTGTGATGTGTGAGTGTAGTAGAGAGAGAGGGACAGAGAGGACAAAGATGAGAAAAAAAATGACAGAAAAAAATCAGAAAGAAAAGAGGTAAAAGGAATAGAAAGGAATAAAAAAAAAAAATAAATAAAAAGCCCCCTCTCCTCCCTATCCTCTATTCGCATCTTTCTCTATTGAAGCGCCCGCCATACGCCATTGTCAACCCTGAACAATTATGGAAAGTGATTTGATGGTGGTCGGGCGGTATTATACTTCATTAGGCGAAGTTACTTAATTCATTCGCTGATTGGGAAAATAGCTTTTGAAGGGGGGAGGTGGGGGGGATGGAAGGAGAGACAGAGTGAAAAGGGAGAGGGACGCGGAGGGGGGGGGGAAGAAGCATAAAGAATAGGAAGAGAGAGAGATGAGGGAGAATGAGAGATGGAGGAGAGACGAGAGATCGAGAGAAGAGAGAGATAGTATAGATAGAGAGGAGAAGAAGGAGAGAGAGAGAGAGACTCTGAGAGAGACGAGGAGGGAGAGAGAGAGAGATGAGGAGATTGAGAGGAGATGAAGAGATGAGGTTGGGGGGGGGGAAGCGTTGACAGAAGTAAAATATTGGAGAGGACGAGGGGGCTGGTGAAGGAAAAACGAAGAGAGAGAGGAGAGAGAGAGGATTGTGAGCGAGAGAGAGAGATGAGAGTTCGGAGACATTGAGAGAGGAGTGAAGAGGAGAGAGAGAGAGATGATGAGAGATCTGGAGTTGACCGAGAGACTGAGAGATTTCTCGATGATCTGCGGAGATGATCGACGAGAGAGAGTATGATGAGTGAGAGCGAGAGACTTGACGAGAGTGACAGACACCCAGAGTGAGACACAGATGTGAGAGAGGCAAGAGGCAGGCAGGAGGCGATTAATTTGAAGCTCTCTATTGGTAATAAAAAGCGAAATTAGATTCCCGGCCCCCCCCCCCATCTCCCAGCCGTTTTCTGTTTGACCTTTTCCAACGGAATGTATACGCTGCGCGTTTATTCCCGGCCGCAGTGTCCACCAATGCTGAGTGTGCTTTATGGCGCGAGGCGGTTGTTTTTGTGGTTTGTAGGTCCGGCCGGTGTAGTTGTAGTTCCCCATAAGCTCGTTTATGCTCGGTTGTATGTTTTGTTACCTCCCCTTGTTCCACGGTTTCGCGTCCAGGGGGATGTCGTCTTTCTCTGCTCTTTGAAAAAAAAAAGGGGAGCGGAGCCGTTATCTTCTTTGCGTTTTTTCCTGGCCATTCCTCCCTTTCTCCTGACCAGTATGGAATAGAGAGGGCTAGGAAATGTTGGTTAGTTTAATACTGTGGTGACAGTAGGTGGTAGGTAGGTAGGTTAGTGCTCTGTTTAGTGTTAATTAAGATGTAGATGGGAAGAACAATATGTGGAGGGAGGAGGGAGGGACGGTGGATCTTGGATTGTAAGTTGGTTGGTGATGATTGGTGAGTGATGATGAGTATGCTTGCTTGTTGCTGATGGGATGCTGATTAATTATTATTTACTTTAAAGCCAGCAGAATCTTTAGCTAGCATCGTAGCAGTAAAGTATTGAGTAGTAGTAAAGAAGATGCTAGCAGGCAGCGTTCGTGTGGCAAACAGTAGTAGTTGTAATGGAGACTAGCTAGCTGCATTAGTTGTAGTTTAGTTGAGCTAAGTAGTTTAGTAGTAGTAGTAGTAGTGAGTAGGATATAGTAGTCAGTAGTAGTAGTCTACTGTAGTAGATATCATGCATCAGCTGCAGCAGCAGACGTGTGCTTCAGATTACAATATATCCCACTTTGACTTTCCTCCTTGTAAAAGCCCCATGTAACTTATGGGCCGAAGTTGCCAATCAATATTGATTTATTCCACTTGATCGTAGGGAAAAAAAATACATGGGGATGAGGGATGAGGACTAACGTCGACTGATGCCATGGAAGACAAGAGCACTAGGCTGTACATTCACTGTGTTGGATCCTTGTCAAACAGCCCCGGAGAGCCGATGAGATAACAGACACCTAGGATCATGGTATTCAAGTCTCAGTTAAGTAGCTTCCACTTTGGCACTGTCAAGAAAAATGCGTTCTGTTGAAGGGAACGTTGGGGTTAGGGTGGTTAAGAGATGGGGTTGGGGGTGGCGTAGGTGCGTTGGGGGAAAGGGGGGAAGGGGACGGGGGGGTGTTGTGGGGGGGGGTGGTGGGTGACGTTGGTCGGGCTTA
Organism: Rapana venosa; assembly: GCA_028751875.1. NCBI lineage: Eukaryota > Metazoa > Mollusca > Gastropoda > Neogastropoda > Muricidae > Rapana > Rapana venosa. The sequence goes on along the minus strand of CM054149.1, from coordinate 30,468,023 downwards.
AAAAAGATTAGGTTTCTTCAAAGACCTATTCGAAGGGTATTCTAAGCTACACCTCCTACTTAAAAATGACCTCAATATGAAAGAAAACTCCTGGGGGGAGTACTTCTCAAAATGTGACCTAACCAAAGTCCTCGTACAGTCTCTCCTGATTCACTCTACTAGTGCCACCTAATTGGCTGAAAGTAGAGAAAACTGCTTGGAGTTATGCTGTTTGTTGTTGCTGTTGCGTTGTTGTTGCTGTTACTGTCTGCTTGGGTGCTGCTGCTGTTGTTGTTGCTGCTGCTTTTGCTGTGGGTTGCTGTTTTGCCCAAGAATCAGTTAGGGGTACACTTATTCCGGCAACCTTGTTGCTGGAGGTAACTCTAGTACCGAAACCGTTTTGAGTTAAAAAAAATAAAAAATATATTAATTTATAATTTTTTATATTAAAATTATGATATAAATTATTATTTTATAATTAATAATATTTTTATTATAATATTTATAAGATTTTTTAATTTTTTTTATTAATTTTTTATTTAGTAATTTGTTTAAAAAAAAAAAAAAAAAAAATATAAAAAAAAAAAATAAAAAAAAAGGGAAAAAAAAAAAAAAAAAAATTAAAAATTATAAAAAAAAAATTAAAATAAAAAAAAAAAAAAAAAAAAAAAAAAAAAAAAAAAGACGAAAAAAAGAAATAGAAGAAAGAAAGGGGGAAATACTGATATGGTGAGACACAAGTAGCGGAATCCTCTTGTGTGGGGGTAAATTCATTCCGAAAATTATGATTGGATTTACTTACCATAGCAAACCATGGAGATTGAGAAGAAGAGGACAGGAGAAACCTTATTGTACTAGTCTTCCAGGCAGCTAGATGGGATAGAACGATTCAATCGGGAGGAAATAGTTAGGAAAGAAAAGGAAATAAAAAAAAAGAAATGAAGAAAGAGAAATTTTAAGTGAGCAGAAAAGGAAAATTAAGGGTTAAAGACAATATCTTAATGAATATAAAAACATGGATGAATGAAATTAGATGATAGAAAGTGAATGTAATGAAAATAATTAATGCATGAATGTCTTAATGAATAAATACAACGTTAAAAAATCTTTCTCTTTTTTTTTAAAAACAAAAAATTATTGAATGATTAATGAGAGCCGTTTATTGTTGTTCTGCCTTGTCCCTCTCACGCTCCCCCCCCCACCCCCCCCCCCCCCCCCCCCCCAAACCTCCCAAATCTCTCTCTCTCTCCCTCCCCTCCATCCCCCACTCTCTCACCCCTCCCCGCTCTTCTCTCTATATTCTTCCCTACCTCTTCCCTCCTCACCTCCATCCCCCTCCCCTTCTCTCTCTCTCTCTCTCTCTCTCTCTCTCTCTCCCTCTCTCTCTTCTCTCTCTCTCTGCGCCCTAGAAAATCCCAATCAACTGATAAGAACGATTAGCCATACAGTTTAGAGGGGGACACAACAAAAGAGGGGGACACAAACACACACACACACCTCAGCAACGCACCACACACACACGCGCCCACATCAGGCACACACACACAAAACACCACACACACATACACCACTCACGCACGCTACACACACACAACACCACACACACGCACGCTACACACGCACACACACACACAACACACAACAACACACATACATACACACGCACCACACTTGATTTGATTTGATTAGTTATGTGGCAGACCCCTCCCCTATTACACTATTCATCACACCACGTATACACCCCCACCCCCCACCCCCACCTTGTATCGATTCACTCATTTAGTGGAAGGGACGTTAAAACTGAAGATCCACTCACATACTTACTACTACGCACATCACGCACTCACACACACACCACCCACCACACACACACACACACCACACTCATACGTACGCACACACACGCACACACACACATTTACACACCGCGCGCGCGCGCCGCGCACAGACCAGAGAGGAGAGAGAGACGAAGAGCGAGAGAGATTGAGAGAGAGAGAGAGAGAGGGCACTAAATGATGGTGATAACCCTAATGGGACAAACAGTGATAAAGACAACAGGGGGCGATGACGATGCTAACTTGCTATCTGCACAATCTGGTATGAGAGGAAGGAAGCAGGTTATACGATGGTTGCACAGGAACGTTGGGGAAGTAGGAAACCATTCTTTGTTCTTTTCTTTTTTTTATTTGTATTTTACAGCGTGATAAAAGTTTCCTAACAAATTAGCAAACCAATAAGAATGAGGTGTGATTTTTTTTGGGTAGGGGGGGAGGGAGGGGGTGGGGGTGGGAGGAGTGGGGGTGAGGGGGGGGGTGTTGTTGCTAGTTATTAACATTAGGTTCATCTGTTTTATATTGTGGGCGTGGTTTGTGGTGGTTGGTGGTGATGGGTTGGTGGGGGTGGGGGTGTTGGGTGGCTTGGGTGTGTGTGTGTATTGTGTGTGGGGTGTGTGGGGGGGTGGGTGTTGCTTGGTGTGTGTGTGGCGCGCCGCTCAGTGTGCTGTATAATAGGAGGGGGGTGGTGTGGGGGGATGTTCTACTGATGGAGGGTGTTGATTGGGTGGGGCGGGCAGTAACCTATATGGGGGGATATGGTGGTTGGCGCAGACGCTTTTTGAGGTGGAAGAACGGAGGGCATAGGGGTCAAGTGCATATTCTTGATGAACGGACGGGGTGGAAGTTATTACTTCATTTAATGATGGGCAATAACAAATATAAACAACCAAACACAAAAGACAGGCGGATCAGTCCAAATGGCGGGGCGGGGGGTTGCTTGTGTGATATGGTAGTGCTGACACAATAAGCCACATAACGCGGGTTGCAGTACAGGCTACGATGGGAGATTATGAGTGTGCAGCTAGCGCGCGAGTATACAGGGCGAGGGGGGGTGGGGGGCCGGGGGGGGCGGAAAGAGGAGAGCGAGAGACAACGGAGACGCGACGAACGGAGAGAGCAGAGAACGACGAGAGCGAAAGAGAGCAGCGAGAGAAAGGGAGATGAGAAAAACGGAGAGGAGAGAAACACGAGGAGCGAAGAACCGAGCTCGATCGACAACCACACCACAAGAGCATAGCGCAAGAGCAACACCCACCATCTCTCGCTCTCCTCTCTCTCCCTCTCTACCCTCTCGCTCCCTTCTCTACCCTCTCGCTCCCTCTCTCTCCCCCCCTTTCTCTCTCTCTCTCTCCCCCCCACCCCAAATCTTACCCTCCTTTTTCTCTTCCTCTCTCTCTATCACCCCCTCCCCTCTCTCTCTCTCCCTATCTCGCCCCCATCTCTCTCTCCCCCCTCTCTCTCCCTCTCTCTCTCCCTCTTCTCTCTCCCCCCTTTTTCTCTCCCTCTCCCCCCCACCCCCCATCTCTCTCTCTCCCTCTCTCTCTCACTCCTCTCTGCCCCCCTCTTCTCCCCTCTCTCTCTCCACCCTCTCTATCACCCTCTCTCCTCCCTCCTCCCCCTTCTCTCTCTCCTCTCTCTCTCTCTCTCGCTCTCCTCACTCCCTCCTCCCCCCTCTCTCTCCCCTCTGCTCTCTCCCCCCTCCTCTCCACACCTCTCTCTCCCTCCTCTTCTCCCTCTCTCTATATCCTCCCCCCATCTCTCCCTCTCTCTCTCCCTCTCTTCTCTCTCTTCACTAGCGTCCCCTGTAGCCCAAGCACCGCAAACAAACGTCCTAAGTCGGAATGCGAGGTTTGCTGTTTCATTTTCCTGACGCCCACAATGTCAAGGCAACCCGGGGCGCTAAAAGCTCTTTGGTGCCCGTGCCATAGGGCAGGAAAACCAGCAAATATTGAACTTGCCTCTCGCCCCGTTCCAGTTGGCGTCTCTTGGGACTCTCTTCTAGTAGACCTTTCTCTCTCTACTCTATCTCTCTTCTCTCTCTCCTCTTCTCTCTCTCTCCCCTTTTCCCCCCCACCCCCCCCTCCACCATCCTACCTCCACCCCGCACGCTTCTCTCTCTACTCCAATCTCCTCTCCGTACTCCTCTCCCCACTCAACATCTCCAAATCATCAGCTCCACATTGATTTGCAATTAAAAAAGCACGCACACACTCACACACACACACACCACAAAACCAAACCAAAAAGCCTGGCTTGTGTGTGCGTGTGTGTGTGTGTGTGTATGTGTTGTGTGTGTGTGTGTCTGTGTGGAGTTTCTATAGAATCGCTTGCTTGATGTTGGAAAATTCGAAGAAGCGATTTGCTCCGCTTTTCACTCGTCCTTGCAACGTTTCCCGTAATTAATGATAAGCCATTGGTGGTGGAAACGTCAGCAGTTTGGCCATAGAAGACCCATTACTGGGCCTGGCGCATAAACTAGCTCTTTTTCCCTCCTCTCTCTTTTCTCACTGTCAAGCGTCTGCAGGGCCATTGATTCTAGTAGCATGGATTGGTTGGTGTCTCCTAGGAGGACGGTCAGGGGTGTTTTGTGGTGGGTTTTTTTGTTTTTGTCCAGGGAAAAAAAATTTCTTTCACTACTACTAATACTTAGACCCACAACGGGGCGGAGTTCTTGTTTCACTCTGGATTTGTTTCTTTTTTCAGTAGGGAGGTGTATGTCTGTGTCGTGGTTTGTAGTGTAGTTTACTGTTATATATTATTTTCTGCCTTCTTGGTCCATTCTGCTGCCTTCTTTTTTTCCCAGAAAGATTTTTAAAATAAACCCAACAACCAAAAAAATCGTCTCTCGTGCGGATTGGCGGTTGCGTGGGCCTGACTTGTAAGGCGCTTATCGGCAGTCAGCGTGACGCTCTTTCCCCTCATTTAACAGACAACACTAGTTGCTGTCTAAGCGTCGAGGATGAAGTATGTTGTTGCGTTCCAACAACATTGTGATTATAGTTAGGAATAATTCCTTTGTACAGTGATATGTGGATGGGATAAGGGGACGGGTTAGCTCAGTGGTCGGAGGACGGCAGCTAGCCACTGCGCTTTCCCCAGCCACAAGTTAAGCAGCGTCCGAGAGGTGGTTACCGTTGGATGGGTGACCCGTTTTGCGCGCCTTGGCGTCAGTACAGTTTCCCCCAGTCACCAGCTGTAATGGGTTACCTGCCCTCTTTAGGGTCAGGGAAGGTTAAAGCAGCGAGGGAGAGGAGATGGGCGCCACCCTCAATTTGCTGGGCCATAGAGAAGTGCGGTCTCTGACGGCCTCGCTCCCCTACGACCTTATAGGTTATGGGACACCTTTACCCCTTTACTTACAGTGATATAATGGGACCAGATCAGACATTTTTAGAGAAAAAGAAACACAAACAACAGGGACCCTGTATGAGGGCTGTGCTTTCTGTGTGTAGGTTTCGGGGGGAAGGTGGGTGGGGGTGGGAGTGGGAGTGGGGGGGGGATATGTTTTTAGGTTTTGCTTTTCTTTTATTTGGGGGAAGGAGTGGGTTGAATGCTTTGATCTGTTGGACGTGCTTTTGCTTTTACTGTGTGGAAAACTTTGCTCTGGCCTTAGTTATTGATGGGGTGTGTATCGGTGATGATGGTTACGTAGTGGAATATAATGATTGATAGTGATAACAGATATTAGATTGCAGTGGATAGCTCGGTAGATGGGGTATGAGTAAGCAGGAGGCTAGAAAAAGCAGGTATTGTGGGGGGAGATAATCAACAATTTCAGAAAAGAACAACAAGTTCTAGGCACTGTATTGCATGTTACTTACCAAAAACACCAGCCATTTGTCCGATTTTTGCTTTCTCTCGCTCCCCCCCCCCAACTCCAATCTCTCTCCTCTCCCTCCCCATCCCCCCACTCTCTCCCCCTCCCTCGCTCTCTCTCTCTATTCTCCTCCCTCTCCCTCCTCACTCCATCCCCCACCCACCTTCTCTCTCTCTCTCTCTCTCCTCTTCTCACTCTCTCCTCTCCTCTCTCTCTCTCTCTCTCTCTCCCTGAGCCCTAGAAAAACCCATCAACTGATAAGAACGATTAGCCATAACAGCGTAAGAGGGACACAAACACACACACACACACTCACGCACGCACACACACACACGCGCACACATGCACACACACACAAACACACACACACATACACTCACGCACGCACACAACAAACACACCCACAAAACACACAACAACA
>CM054149.1:30456971-30459471 GCA_028751875.1 Rapana venosa | reverse complement strand
TAATTACTGATAAGCCCTGGTGGTGGAAACGTCAGCAGTTTAGGCATAGAAGCCCATTACTGGGCCTGGCGCTAACTAGCTCTTTTCCCTCCTCCTCCTCTTCTTCCTCCCTGTCAAGCGACTGCCAGGGCCATTGTTCCTAGTAGCATGGATTGGTTGGTGTCTCCTAGGAGGAGTCAGGGTGTTTTTGTGGTGGGTTTTTTTGTCCAGGAAAAAATTTCTTTCACTACTACTAATACTATAGACACCACCAACGGGGCGGGGTCTTGTTTCACTCTGGATTTGTCTTCAGTAGGAAGGTGTGTGTGTCGCTGGTTGTAGTGTAGTACTGATTATATATATATTTTCTGCCTTCTTGGTCCATTCTGCTGCCTTCTTTTTTCCCAGAAAGATTTTTAAAAAAAACCCAACAACCAACAAATCTCTCTCGTGCGGAAGTCGGATGCGCTGGGCCTGACTTGTAAGGCGCTTAACGGCAGCGTGACGCTTTTCCCCTCATATAACAGACAACAATAGTTGCTGTCTAAGCGTTCGAGGAAGAAGTACTGTTGTTGCGTTCCAACAACATTGTGCATATCTAGTTAGGAATAATTCCTCTTGTACAGTGATATGTGGATGGGATAAGGGGACGGGATAGCTCAGTGGTCGGAGCACTCGCTTTCCCCCAGCCAAGTTAAGCAGCGTCGAGCGTGGTTACCAGTTGGATGGGTGACCGTTTGCGCGCCTTGGCTTCAGTACAGTTTCCCCAGTTCACCCAGCTGTAAATGGGTACCTGCCCTCTTTAGGGTCAGGGAAGGTAAAGCAGCGAGGGAGAGGAGATGGGCGCCACCCTCAATATGCTGGCCCTAGAGAAGTGAGGTCTCTGACGCCTCGCTCCCCTACGACCTTATAGGTTATGGGACACCTTTACCCCTTTACCTTACAGTGATATAATGGACCAGAACGACATTTTTAGAGAAAGAAACACAACCACAGGACCCTGTATGAGGGCTGTGGTTCTGTGTGTAGGTTTCGGGGGGAAGGTGGGTGGGGGTGGGAGTGGGAGTGGGGGGGATATGTTTTTAGGTTTTGCTTTTCTTTTATTTGGGGGAAGGGAGTGGGTTTTGAACTGCTTTGATCTGTTTGACATGCTTTTGCTTTTACTGAGTGAAAACTTTGCTCTGGCCTTAGTTATTGATGGGGTGGTGTATCGGTGATGATGGTTACAGTAGTGGAAATATAATGATGATAGTGATAACAGATCTTAGATTGCAGTGGATAGCTCGGTAGATGGATGAGTAAGCAGGAGGCTAGATAAGCAGGTATGTGGGGGAGATAATCAACAATTTCAGAAAAGAAAACAAGTATCTGGCACCAGTATTGTCATCGTACTTACCAAACAACCAGCCATTTGTCCCATCAAAAGACTTTTCCATTAAACAAGTTAATGTCAAAGAGTTGGGGGATGGGGGGGGGGGGGGGGGGGGTCTCTTTTAAAGATGTGAACTTTTTCATAAATAGATAACTTGACAGTGGTATTCCTCTCATTATATTTTTCAAGCCATAGCCTCCAATCCCAGGAATTTGGTTCGTGATGCAAGAGTAGGCGAGGCTTATCTATGGGAAAGAAAGAGAGGCTGGGCCTAAGACTGCTTGTCAGTTATGTGACGTCAGCTGCGGCTTGTCAGTTATGTGACGTCAGCTGCGGCTTGTCAGTTATGTGACGTCAGCTGCTGCTTGTCAGTTATGTGACGTCAGCTGCTGCTTGTCAGTTATGTGACGTCAGCTGCGGCTTGTCAGTTATGTGGCGTCAGCTGCGGCTTGTCAGTTATGTGACGTCAGCTGCGGCTTGTCAGTTATGTGACGTCAGCTGCGCCTCTGCTCCTTCAGTTCAAATTTTCCTTTCTTAACAAACACCCACAGCTGCATTTTTTTAAAAAAAATGTAAAAGACTGTTCATAGAGAGAAAACAATGTTTGTGGTTTTACTCTTTGAGAAATGTGAGCTTTGTCCTTTTCCGTCATTAGTGCCAGAAATCTATGATTATTTCACAGGGTTACTTCCTCCACCCGTTGCAGTTGGAAAAAAGCCAGACACATAACATTGTGTGCTGTGTGTGGCAGAGTCCTGTTCTGCCTTCCTTATCTATCTATACCCCTGTTGTGTGTGCCTTTAAGTTTAACCTCAACAGGAGAAACTGGCCACAAATCCACAGTTACCTGCTAGCACAACGTTTGATTTGCCATAGTTGGCTCATTAGACTTGTACCTTATATATTATGATCGTTGTCACCACAACCACCCCCACCACGACCACCACGACCACCACCACCACCACCACCAACCACCACCACTATCATCATCAACAATGACAATAATTATCGTTCAAATCTCAACTTGAGTACAGTACTCTACAAACCATTTTCAACTCTGCAGGAACCGAAACTTTGTTCATCTCAGTATTGTATTCATGTTTGCCATCCTCCTCTTCCTACCACCAGTGCCAGCCGCACGTCTGCTAT
>CM054149.1:30444471-30451971 GCA_028751875.1 Rapana venosa | reverse complement strand
GCACCTCATTCAATTGGCTGAGTGGATAGAAGGTTTTACACTTGATTTAAGGGTCACATGCTCGAATCTACCTCTTGCTTTTGCTAAGATTGGAAGAGATTTTTTCCTTCGTTAAAGCCAACATTTGAGTCAGGTTTTAACTTCCGTACAGTCCTTGGGATGAAATTTGAACCCGAAGACTTATGGGTGAGCACATGTATAGACAATCTTCTGTACTAAGTTTTCTGTGTTGGTGTGTGTGTAGTGTTGTGTGTGTGTGTGTGTGTGTGTGTGTGTTGTTGTGTGTGTGTGTTCGCGCGCGCGCGTGCGTTTTATTGCGTTTAATTAATCTAGAAACAGTTTTCCGCTCGGAGTTCCAATATCGAGTTGTACTATTTGCTGCATAAATGCACACACAGCACACAGACACAGACAGACAGACACACACACACACACACACACACACAACACACACACACACACACACACACATTTTACACACGTACATACTACTACTTACATCTACACACACAAGTGTTTGTTATTCAATTGTTGATGGACTTGAGCACAGACACACCACAGGTCACTGCATACAGTTTCGGATATGTATAGTAGGTAATTGCCCCCCTTCTCAAGTACCTACTCCGTTCCAACCGTTTTAACTGGAAATTTCTGTAAAGATGATAAGTAGTTAGTAGAGAAGAGAAAGGGTCTAATAAGGTGAAGAAAAGAAAGAAATGCATGATGACAAGAATATGGAAAAAAGATTTGAACTGAATGACTTGAACAGAAAAAATAACAGAATGAAAACACAGAAAGAAAGCAAATAAAAAGTTTTGCTTTTAAACAAGTAAATTGAGAAAAAAGTTTGATCAATTTGATTAGACTTCCACACACACACACAGCAAGCACAGCAGCAGCAGGACAAACTACGAACGAGATGGTGAAGAGAAGGAGAGAGAGGAGGAGAGAGAGGAGGAGAGTTGGGTGGGAGAAGATGGGGGGGGTGAGGAGAGGATGGAGGAGTAGAGAGGTAAATGGTGAGCTGTTCGAGGGAGGAGAGAGGAGAGAGAGAGAGAGAGGAGAAACACCTCCCCACCCCATCCACCCCCTTCCCAAATCGCTTCTAAAAAGTCTCTGAAAGAGAAGAAAAAGTAGTAGAGGAAGAGAAAGAGAAAAAGAAAAAAGAAAGAAAGAAAGAAAGAAAGAATGAATGAAAATTTTTTTTTAAAAAAAGCAAGAGAGAAAGAAAGAAAAAGGAGGAAGGTGTGATCAAAGTGTGAGTTACGAAACACACGTCCAAGCAGCAGCAGCAGCAGCAGCACAGCAGCACAGCAGGAGCAGAAACTACGGAAACGGGAGGAAAATGCCAGAATGAAGCCCCAGACAGGGTGAGAGGAGGAGGAGGAGGAGGAGGAGGAGGAGGAGAGCTTGGGGCGTGGGGGAAAGAGTGGGGTGGGGGTGATGGGGGAGAGGAGTGGGAGGAGTAGAGAGGTAAAATGGTGGAGCGTTGTGTCTTGAAGGGGGGAGGGGAGAAGGGAAAGGGATGGAGGTGGGATGGGGGTGAGGTTGGGTTGGGTTGAGAAGGGGGGGGGGGTGGGGAGGAGGGGGGAGGGGGAGGAGAGTGAGAGATTCCTGTCAGTTAGCTCTATCATTGATCGTTGTTGCTTGCCTTGCTGACAAAACTTCTTCCACTGACAGGATCCACCACCACTGTAGTTTTTTCTTTCTCACCCGCACACCCCCTTCAAAACCCTCTCCTTCCCTCACCTCATCTCCCCTCCCACCCCCCCACCACCTACCCCCTACCCCTACCCTACCTCCCTCCCTACCCTTACCCACCTCCCTATACCTCACCAACCACAGCAGCTCCACCCACCCTTCTCCCTCTTCTTTTACCCTCAAGAGAAGGAGAAGAGGAAAGGAAAGGAAAGGAGAGGAGAGGAGAGGAGAGATGGAGGGAGGGAAATAAAGGACTGAGTTGCAAATAAGAGTGAGACTTGCCTCCTTGCTAACGGGATGCAGGACGGACGGAAACTCGCGGCGTTACGGCGCTGGTGGGTCATTTGTCTGTGGGCTCGGCAAGGGAGAGAGAAAGAGAGAGGGGGGTGGGGGTGGGGATGCTGGCTTTGACTGGCTTGTTTGCTCTCCATCCTGCCCCTCCTCAATAAGGGGGGGGGGGGGGGGGGGGGTGTAGGTGGGTGGGATGTGGGGGGATGGGGGAAGGGGGAGGGCTACTCCCCTCCCCTCTCCCACCCCCACCCCTCCCCCCTCAGCTCCTTCCCTCCCTCCCTCCCTCCCTTTCTCCTCTCCAGGCCTCCTGCCAAAGCCAGACTATCTCTCTGGCCACTCTGGCACAAACCTCTCTCTCTCTCTCTCTCTCTCTCTACTCTATCTCTATCTCTCTCTCTCTCTCTCTCTCTCTCTCTCTCTTCTCTCTCTCTCTCTCTCTCTCTCTCTCTCTCTCTCTCTCTCTCTCTCTCTCTCTCTCTCTCTCTCTCTCTCTGAGTTCTCTCTCTCTCTCTCTCTCTCTCTCTCCTTCTCTTCTCTCTCTCTCTCTATCTCTCTTCTCTCTCTCTCGTCTGAGTTCTGAGTTCTCTCTCTCTCTCTCTGAGTTCTCTCTCTCTCTCTCTCTCTCTCTCTCTCTCTCTCTCTCTCTCTCTCTCTCTCTCTCTCTCTCTCTCTCTCTTGGCACCGGTTCGCCGTCACAAAATCTGCTTGTTGACCGCCCGACCGACCGACCGCGTTGACAGATCCCCCAACAACACTACACTACACCACACAACACTACACTACACAGTACACTACACTACACTACACTACACTAGACAACTGCCTTGACTAGCTAGCTAGACTGGCGCTATCGAGCAAACGACGCTCACAGGCGCACGGAGGGGACCGTCACACGAGCATACATCCCCCCTCTACCCCTCCCCCCCTCCTACCCCTTCCTACCATCACCTCCATCTCCACCTCCTCCCTCTTCCCTCCAATCTTCCTTGATCGGTTACCCTGCTTCCCTTTTTCTCTCTCTCTCAAAACGAGATCTTTGCTGGACCATTCTCCTCCTTCCTCCTCTCCCCCCACCCCCACCCCCCTACCCTCCTTCCCTCCCTCCCTCCCTCCCTGCCTGCCTTCCTTCCTTCCTCCCACCACCCTGTTCGTTCCTCGTGGCGCTGAACTGATTGATTGGTTAGTTGTTGCAAATGACAGTGATTGTGTTAGTAGCGCTATATAAGGGCTGGCAGGCGGGAAATAGGAGATGCTAACTTGTGTCACCGGCCATTTCCCTACCTCTGCTGTGTCCTTCCCCACTTCTCTTGTCTCTTCCCTCTCTCCCTCTCTTTCTCTTCCCGTCCAGTCTCTCACAGTCTGGGACCTGGCGGCGCATGTCACCACTGCTGCCTCTTTCCATGCCTGCCTGCCTGCCTGCCTGCCTGCCCCTGTCTCTCTCTGCAGTGGGTTCTCTCTCTCTCTCTCTCATCCGAAGTGGGGGAAAGTTTACAGCCTCGTAATTTCTGGCATCCTGAGCGCAACACGATCAGCTGGTTAAGGAGGGCAGATCTTCCACACGTCAGCGCTATGGAACTGGTGAGGACTAGAGTATAAACTGCCTGGGATAAAGAGAGATCAAGGATAGTAGAGAGAGAGAAAGAAAGGAGTAAAAGAAAAAGAAAGGTATGAACGAAGAGGACAGGGTTGTATAGTTTTTGTGTGTGTGTGTGAGTGTTCTTTTTTTTGTGTACTGGTATAAACTTTGTATGTGTTAGGTTCATAGCTTTCTTTTCTTTTTGGTGTTAAGTTTCACGCATGTACTAAAGAGACAAACAACTAAAGAACCAGTTTTCTTCGAATGCAGAAACAAACAAATTCGTTGGAATTTGTTTACACAGTTTTTTGTTTTTTTAAACAAAAGTGGTGACGTTGGACAAAGATATGGTTTACATACCTGTACTAAAGATGGACCAAATGCTATAAAAAGCGTACCATCACCATTCCAGACGAAAAATCCATCACTTCTCTCTACTGACCAAAACCAAAAAAAAACAAACCCACACACAAAAAGGAACTATCAACAAACGCGGAACTGATGGTCATTATAGATCCCAAAGATGCAAACGGCAAATCCAATCTGTTGGTGACGTCACCATTTGCTTTCCTATTGGGCTTCAACCAAGACATGGAGAGAGAAGGAAATGGCAGGCAGGAGTGAGAGAGAAATCGTGAACAGTTTGCATCACCGAGCTCTGGAACTGACGACACTCGGCAGATACTTGACATCAGCAGGAAGTTGTAGTACATCAGACCTGGCACCGATTCCTGACTAGGTGAAGACAGGTATGATGACAATGTTGCATTTTTAGCCGGCTCTCATTTCCTGCCTTTGACTGTGTCTGTGACAGAAGTGACGTGATAGCAGCTCTGCTTTGCTCTGTGGGTAAAGGAAATGACGAGGGGAGAAAGAGAGGAAGAAGTCGGCAGTAATTAGAATGACGTCCTGATGGTAAGAGGCCACCAAGGTCAGGAGAGGGGATAAAAGTCTGCGATTTGGGTTGTGAAGCTCAGACTTGGAGAAAGCTGCCATCAGTACTACTTGTGTCTTGAGTCTCAGTCACTACTTTCTGTGCTAAAGAACAAAAAAAAAACAAATCGCCGGTATCAATCAAATGAGGTTAGACCATCACAATCGTCAGCATCTTCAGTGAAGTTGAGCTCACCTTCAGAAAGCACCGTTTGTGTCTTCAATAAGTACCGATTTTAGCCTGGATTCATAAGCAAATTAAAGACGAAATTGGGAAGAAAAAAAAAGAAGAAGAAAACCTGTACTTCCCAGAATCATCCAAAAACAAATCCTAGGCTGAAATCTACTTTCACCCCAGTCCTCACAAGAAGTCTCCCAAAGACGTTGTTGGCAGCACGGCGAGCCGAGCACTTACAGTACAGGCAGGAATCTGCCTTACCTCCCTCCCGCAAAGGGATCATTTTCTGGAAGGGGGTCCGCTGGAGGCGGGAGGAAGGCAGGCTGGACAAGGTGGAGCGGGAGCTGATGGGGCTGTGGGAAAGCACGTGGAAGCTGAAGGCCTCCATGCACTCCCTCAAGCGCCCAGACTACTTCAGGTCAGCCTGCTCCCTGCCTGGTTTGTCCGGGCTGATGTTCACAGGTAAGACTGGGTCAGTGCTGCCTCGTTCACCCGAGGCCAGCGTCTGCTGTGTGTGTGTGTGTGTGTGTGTGTGTGTGTGTGTGTGTGTGTGTGTGTGTGTGTGTTGTGTGTGTGTGTATGTAGTTAGTTAGTGAGTTAGTAAGTTATTTATGAGCTCAGAGTTGTTTAGGATATCTGGCGGTGCTTTGTTTTATCGTGTGTAGTTTAATGAAGTTTGGACATCTACCGCCTTTTTGTTGTTGTTTTTTTTATTCTGTCGAGTGTAGTGTTGACGTTTATAGGTAAGACAATGATGCGTTGTTTAGCCGCAGACAGCCTTTGTTATGTGTGTGTGTGTTTAATTATTAGCTCTAGGGTGTTTAGGACATATGAATGATGGTGCTTTGTGTTATCGTGTGTAGTTACTTAAGTTTGGACATCTAGGGCTTCTTTTTTTCTTTACTCTGTCGAGTGTAGTGGAGATATTCACAGGTAAGACAGTGATGCCTTGTTTTACCACAGACATTCTTTGTTATGTGTATTGAGTTATTTATTAGCTTGGGTGTGTTTGAGATATCTGGCGGTACTTTGTGTTATCGTGTGTGTGTAGTAAGTTAATCAAGTCTGGACATCTAGGGTCTTCTTTATTCTGTCGTATGTAGTGCTGATGTTTTAAGGTAAGACATGGGTGTTTAGGATATCTGGTACTGATTTGTTTTATCACGTGTACTGGTGATGTTTAGGATACAGGTAATGCATGGGTGTTTAGGATATGTGGAACTCATTTGTCTTGTTGTGTGTGGTTCGGGTTGTGTTTGTTTGTTTGTTGTGTTGTGTTTTTTGTTTGTTTGTTTGGGGTTTTTGTTTGTTTTTGTTTTGTTCTTTTGGGGGGAGGGGGATTTAAATATTTGTTTCCTGGTATGTAGCTTGAGGCTTTACAGACAAGTCATGGCACATTGTGGGGCCTTGTGCTGCCTCGCTGCATTATGGCCATAGTTCTAGGTTTACAGCTCAAGTCTGAACTGCGTTGTGCATCTTCTTTTTTCGCCTTGCATTGACGGTTTGTGACTACGATAAAGAGCTTAATGAGACGATCACAATTATACATACACGCTCATATTTATAATCATCATTTCTAAACATTCAGGAACAACAAACGGGATAGTTTATGTTGCTTTACATTCATTCACATTCCTGGTTATTTACACGCAATCTGATTGTCTCATACCCATGTGAAATGTCTACTTTATGATGACAACTTCGAGTTTTATGAAACTCGATAGCATTTGCAATTGTGGTGAAATTTTTTTTATTGAGGGGGGGGGGGGGGGGGGGGGGGGGGGGGGGGGGGGAGAGGGGGGCGGCTCACGTGTGGGTTTGCGTCAGCATGCATGCAAGCATGCTCCTCTTTCTGATCACCTGTCTGAGTCATCTACCTGTGTGGTAACTGCTTACCTGTGTTGTTAGACAAAAATTCGTGACCACTTTGTTTGGATCTTTAGACTAGAGTCTAGCACTTAAGCAGCAAGGGGAAGGAGGGTGGGGGGTGGGGGTAGGGGGGGTTGTTTTTTTTAGTTTTGTTGTTTTGGGGTCACAACCACTTCCTGGCTTCTGCACGCAAAACTCAGATATATACTGCGTCAAAGTTTCTCTTTCTTTTTAGAATTTAAAAGAAATTAATTTTGAATATGATTTTTCATGTCTATGGCTGTGTCTGATTCTTTTGCATAAAATTTAAACTGCTTTCTTCTCGAAGACTGCGTCGCCACGGAGTTGTGCCATTTCTTTTATTTTTCATTTGAAAGAGAGAGAGAGAGAGAGAGAGAGAGAGAGAGAGATGAGAGAGAGAGAGAGAGAGAGAGAGGAGAGAGAGAGAGAGAGAGTGTGTGTGGTGTGTGTGTGCGTGCGCGCGCGCGCGCGTGTGTGTGTATGTGCGTGCGTGTGTCTGTCTGTGTGTCTGTCTGTATGTCTGTCTGTCTGTCTGTATGTCTGTACATATGTTTCTACACCACTCGTCGATTTCTTAAAACAAACAAAAAATGTTAGAAACAAGTCAAGTCGTTTGTTGCCAGGAGTCTTTAACCTAGATTTATCCTCTCGTCCAAACAAAAACACAAAAAACAACAACAACAAAGAGACCACCACACACCCCGGGCCACCACCACTCACGGTGTATGTAGATAATGATTATATTATGCTTCTATAAGTTCTGTTGCTTGGGGAGGGGGAGGGGGGGAGAGGGGGGGCGGGAACAAAAGTTCCGCTGTTGGTGTGGGTAGTTCTGACTTTGGCCTCTCTTCTCTCTTTTTCTCTGGACGTGTTCCTTCCTCACTTGTGTCAGCCATCGATCCATGATGACCTGCTTGCTGTCTGCCCTCCC
>CM054149.1:30439471-30441971 GCA_028751875.1 Rapana venosa | reverse complement strand
CCAATTTAAACAAAAAAATATATGTTTTTTTTTTAAACTTAAAAAACAAGAACCTATTTATACCTTTTGGTTTTAGGGCTTTGAAAGTATGCTAATCACAGTGGTAGTTACTGAAATTGTTTCGCTATTTTATACTTTCGAAAGACTTTTTGTCATGTTGAATGGATCAAAATAATGTCATATGGTATGGTTATGTGTAGACATTGTTATAAATAAGCAAACATGTACGTTTTACACAAGAAAAATGAGGCCTGAAAGTCAGTTTCGTTACCCCTTTTAAATATTCGTTTGGTTAAATATAAAAAGCTAAACAACTGATACTAATATTACTTGTTCCCATATTTTACAACCTAAAACACAACAGCAACAACAGCAACCAGACAACTAAAATCACTCTCCACATCTTTGAACATAGACCTTTCCTTCTTCCTTATCCTATCCTTATTTTTCTTTTTCTTTTTCCCTTTCTGTCTTTTTTTTTGTAATACAAAATTTCATACATAATTTCCCAAGGAGACCTCGGGTGCAACAGTTATATTGTTTTCATGTTCGTTTTAATTCGCAGCCGCGAGCGGAAACCCGCCATCTTGTCAGGGGAGCAAATGAAGGAAGCTGTACAATACTAATAGGCTCCCTTGGGTCACAAAATGGCGGGCTTGGGCGAAGTCACCACGCCAAACAAATTACGCTGTAATTCTTCTGGTTGTCGATAATTTTCATGGATGTGACTGCTGACAGATGTGCAGTGTTGGTCTGTGTTCTGGTTCCGTTGAGTCTGTTCCGTTTTCCATTATTTAGAGTTCGTTTTGCTGTGAGAGTTGAGTTTTCTGTGGCTTTTTTGTTGTTGCTGCTGCTGTTGCTGCTGTCTCTGTTTAGCCTGTTTCTTCTGATGGGCTGTGATGGGGTTTGTGTGCGTGCAGTGGATGTAATAGCTGGGGCTTGGTGGTTGTCCGGTTTTTTCTTTTCTTTTTGGTTGGTGCGCGCATTGTGTGTGTGTGTGTGTGTGTGTGTGTGTGTGTGTGTGTGTGTGTGTGTGTGGACAGATAGGTAATTTATGAATGCATAAATGAATTAGTTTACGATTCATAAATACAGGAATGTTAAAGTATTAAATGAAGAAATTGGTAAGGAGAGGGGGGGGGGGGGGGGAGGGGGAGAGAGAAATAAATAGTTAAAGAAAGCAGAGAAAAGAGTAGCAGACACATACACACAATCACAGAGTGAGAGAGGGGGGGGGGGGGGGGGGGGGGGACTGAGATGATTTATTCAAATTTATTTCAGAGAGAGAGAGAGAGAAAGAGTCGATGATTTATTCAATTTTTTTTCAAAGAGAGAGAGAGAGAGAGAGAGAGAAGGAGAGAGAGAGAGAGAGAGAGAAGAGAGAGAGATGATTTATTCAAATTTATTTCAGAGAGAGAGAGAGAGAGAGGAGAGAGAGAGAGAGAGAGAGAGAGAGAGAGAGAGAGAGAGAGAGAGAGAGAGAGATTTAAATTAGAAAAAGTATTGCAAGCTTTTAGACACAATCCTATATCGAGGTGTGTGTGTGTGTGTGTGTGTGTGTGTGTGTGTGTGTGTGTGTGTGTGTGTGTGTGTGTGTGTGTGTGATTGCCTACGCGCTCAGTCACCTGCACACAATCCTCTGTCTCTCTTTCTCTGTCTCTGTCTCTGTCTCTGTCTCTCTCTCTCTCTCTCTCTCTCTCTCTCTCTCTCTCTCTCTCTTGAGTGACTGTTTGTGACGCTTTTGTGTGTCAATGATATTGATACAGACTTTCAGCAATATGGTTTTGTTGTTGTTTGTGTTTCAGAGCCCACGTTCAGTAGCAAGCCTGCATGGAACACACAACAAGCTGGCCAGGGTGAGCATCTGTCTGTCTGTCAGTCTGCTTGTCAGTCTGTCTGTCTGTCTGTCTGCCTGCGTCTTTATGATCTGTTTGTTTGTCAGTCTGTTTGTCTGCCTGTGTTTTTCCCTGTTTGTCTGTGTCTGTCTCTCTGCCTGTATCATTGGTCTCTGTCTCTGTCTCTGTCTCTCTCTCTCTGTCTGCTTTTCTTCTCTTTCTCTGTCTTCTTGTATCTATCTTTCTTTCTGCCTGTATGTCTTTGCCTGTGTCTCTCTGTGGCCCTCTTCTTCCTCCCCGTCTCTGTTTATCTCTCTCTGTCTCGCTGTCTTTGTCTCAGTCTGTTTGTTTCTCTTCTCTGTCTCTTGTCTTTCTGTTTCTCCGTTTATGGCCTGTGCCTCTGTCTCTCTCTGTTCATCTCTCTATCCCTATCTGTTTATATCTGTCTGTCTGTCTGTCTCTGTCTGTCTGTCTCTCTCACTCGTGCTGTTGATTTTTGTGATTTTTATATTGTTTTGTTCTGTTTTGAAGATATCTTGTATTGTGTACATAATATTCCTTATACCTAAAGGTACAGTAGGGTTTTATGTTGTTGTTTGTTTTATTTATTCTTTTTGGAATGTGATTATATATATATATAATTTATATATATATATATATATATA
>CM054149.1:30389471-30434471 GCA_028751875.1 Rapana venosa | reverse complement strand
TTCTACACCAGTACCACACACACACACAACACACACACACACTTTCCTCGTCTTTCTCGGCCATTCAAGGGCAATATTTCTAGAAGCCATGATCTCTCTATACTATACTCTCCCTTCCCTTCAGGATATGAATATCCGCCCCCACCTTCGCCCCTCCTCCGCCTACTATCTCGTTACCACCCACCCTCCACCCACCCTCAACCCCCACCCCTACCCGCTTCACGCCCACAAGATACCCGATATTGGAGACAAATAAATAGTCAAACCACAATCATCATTCCCCGTCCCGCCATTTTGGTCTTAAATCCATCACCCTAACCCCCCCACCCCCCTAAAAAAAAAAATCCCCAGCCGCCCCGCCACCCTCCCCCCACCCTCTACCCTAGCCTGACGTGTGTAACCACAAAATAAAACATGCTTGTCACTCTTTTTCGCTTTTTTTTGGGGGGGGGGGTAGGGGTGGAGATAGGGGAATGGGGAGGGCTGTCGCGTGGCGTTTGCGGTAGCAAACAAATAATGGGGCAAAAGGGTTTTAATCCTTGTTCTGCTCTTTACTATTATTTGAGGTCGTCACGGGATGGGTTGAAGCCTCATCGAGCAATCGTTGTTATCATATAATAATAAATGATCGTCATGAACATTAATCATTATCATTACCGTGACCAGCAATAAGCAGCATTACCATGATGGCAATGCCATGATGCCCATCGTCATTAACTATGTTGTCACTGCCAGCATCCTAGCGGTTTTGAGCCACGTGGCAGGCAAGTCGTGGGAGGAGAGGTTTGTGGGGTTTGGGGGTGGTGGTGGGGGGAGGGCGGGGGTTTGAGTTTGGGTCATTCGAGCCACACCAACCCGATGCATTTCCGCTGGGATGTAGTAAATCACGTGTCTTGAGGGCCACGCTCCACAAGTCAAAATATGGGGCGGCCGGGTGACGGGGAGGAAGTGGTTGTGGTCCAGTTTGCTGGTTAGCTTTTTTTGTTGCTTTTTTGGTTTTTTTGTTTTTGTTTGAGGGGGTGGGGATGGTAATGTTTTTGTTTGTTTCTGTTCACAATGACCACAAAGGGGGGGGGGGGTGGGGGTGGGGGGGGGGGGGGTGAAGAGGGGAGAGAAAAAGTTAGATCTCTCCTTGTCTCTCTCTCTGCTCTCTCTGTCTCTCTATTGTCTGACTTTTAAACAATTTTTTAAAAAAGAACAAATGGTGTATTCTAGGAAGTAACTAACTTGCACGCATCTAAAAAAACCCACCCAAACAAAAAAAACAAAAAAACTTTTAAGATGTTATTGCATTGTGGGCAATTTCTTACATCTTTTTAAAAAATCAAATCAATACGTATATTTCCCCCCCTTTTCCATTCAATTTACTCTCTTGCTTGCCCTTTGTGAAATACAGGTTATGTCAATGTGGCAGAAAAGGAAATTGGATTGAAAGAAAAAAACAACAACAACAAAACTAAATGACAAACAAATAGATAAACGAATAAATAAAGAACTAGACTAAGTAAATAAATAAATCAAGAAATAAATAAATCCTTACCTTTGTTGTACCCATACTTCTTTGTGTAGCTGTTTCACTGTTTTCGATCTAATAGAATTCTCTTTGGACAGAAAAATCCCCTGGGGGGAATCTCTTCCCCCCCCCCCCCCCCCCCCCCCCCCCCCCCCCCCCCCCCTCTATCTATCAAAGTTACCAGTTTGACTGTCTCAGCTCTCTGGTCGTAAAGAGAACATCACGACTTAATAATAATAATAATAATAATAATAATGTATGGAATTTATATAGCGCTGAATCTTGTAAAGCAACAAATCAAAGCGATCAGATGACATAATTTTTTTTAAATTATTTTTTTTATATATTGAGGACAATGGAATAAACACTCAGGTGCTTTTTTTTACATCCAGTCCCCGTGTGTATGCGGTTTTGTAAATTTTGTCATCTGTTCCCCCCCGGCACACAGTGGCCTACTCTTTCGAAAAGCGGAACAGGATTTAACGTGTGCGCAAGATGTTCTGCATGCGTTCGCACACGGGGCCTCGGTTTATAGTCTCATCCGAAGGACTTAATCACGACTAATAATGATAATAATAATAAATGGAATTTATATAGTGCCGTATCTTGCAATTACAAATCAGAGCGCACTTCATTTATCCTTTTTTGTTGTTGTTCTTTCTAAACTCCCTGACAGAGGTAAGACTGTTAAATGGATACATGGGATTTTCCGGGACCTGGGTTTGTAGTTTCTCTCATTTGAAGGGAGACACTGACGCTAACACCAAGGTGGGGGGGGGGGGGGGGGGGGGGGGGGGATTCCTCCTTGAACGGGCGTCTCCGTGGCAGCTCAGACCTGCTGGGATCGAACTGCCGCCATCAGATCGCGAGCGCAACGCCTTAACCACCAGACCATCCCGTCCCTCCGCATATATCCATGTGTGTTTGAAGCAGGAACAGATAAGGCAATATTGACACACTTTGTTGGGAGGGAAGAGGTAGAGATAGAGCCTGACAGAGGAGCACGGTGGGATGGGCGTAGAAAGTGAGGGTGGGGATAGGGGTGGGGGGGATAGGGGGGGGGGGGGGGGGGTGACTTGCCCTTTGATAACAATAATTATAATACTAGAGGCTGTGCAGTACAGTTTTGGCAAAGCTTTTCTAATCCAACAGAACAGTTGCTATCAAAATGAAGAGAAGAGAGAGAGAGAGAGAGAGAGAGAGAGAGAGAGAGAGAGAGAGGAGAGAGAGAGAGAGGGGAGGGGGGGGGGGGTGAGAAGAGAAGCAGGCTCCAAACTCATCTAGATTCTTGTTCCAACTGCGTCTTTGTCTGACCTAATATGTCTGGAATGGAAAACGGGGTTTCACTGGCAGGCAGTAACTTGATCTGGTCAATTTTGCTTCAGTGACCTGTCCACCTTCGTTTGCCTACAACGTGCCTCCTTTTGACAGGAGACTAGCACCAAATGAAGACTGTCATCAGTTTTGTCATTAATCCCGTGTTCCTAAAAAAAAAATGCATGTACTTATTTTGATTGAGCAGAATCCTCGCACATGCAGCTTTACTCAAATTGCAAGCAGATATCCGTTGGCTTCATTTGAGCTTGTACACAAATCCACACAGCATTAAGACTTTGACTTACTTGACTTATGCCTCTTAGTTCCTTGGGGAACACAGCATTAAGAAGTACATACATATTTAGTCAATGTGGAATGAAAGAAAAATCCTATTTTATATAAAGCACCAGTTGACAACAATCCCTCCATTTCTTTTACGAACTCTTCCCGACATTACTATCGCAAATCATTTAAATGGCGAGAAACCACGATCATGTTATCAAAGCCATCAACATCAAAATCGACACATTGAAACAGGGGGGGAAAAAAACCACGAAAAATCTAAACAAGAAAAAGGTAATTCCAATAACAAAACCTTCCACCACCTAACAACTAAAATGCTTCTCAAACAAGGAATCAAGAACAAATCGCTCATCGGCCGAACCTAATCCCACCGCGGCCATTTCGTTTGCCACACGGCGAAAACCCACCCCTGAGGGAAACAAATCCCCCAGCCATTATTTATTCCCAGTCTAACCCCCAGCCTGAAGTAAACGATCTTCCTTCGGCAATCATCGTGGCCACGCGCGGAGCAGACTCGGGTTTCTTCGGGGCTGCTTCGCTGAGGCGAAATTAGCCGAAACGAAAATTAACTTTTTGGCGTCTTGCCTTTCCAGATCATTAAATTCTATCGACACTCTCCCTGCGGCTGTGACACCGAAATTGCTTGAAATTGATGTCAGGTCATCAGAAAATCAAGGCGTTTCGGGCTGCTCTTTTCCGCGTCAGTTAGGAGAAAGAGAGAAGGAGGAGGAGGAAGAGGGAGGAAGAGGGAGGGACATAGAGGATTTTTCTTTTTGTGTGGGAGTGTGTGTGTGTGAGTGAGTCAGGGGGAGAAAAAGAAGTGGTGAAAAGCAGTGAAGCAAACATAGCCTGACTGGGTTGTTAGAGGCCGCTTTCTAGTTTATTAGGCGGTGGTTAGATAATGAGGTTTTTGTTCCTTGTCTTGGCCCCCCCACCCCCACCCCCACCCTGTGTGTTGTAGGCGGGCAGGGGTGGAAAGCTCTCTATTGGGTTGGGAAGCTGATGAGATTGCTCCTTTTTTCTTGGGTCAGCCCCCCAGACCACAGCCAGCCAACTCCTGGCAGCTGAGCACACTGGTAGTGCGCTATTCTTGTGGCTGTCAGTAGCAGGAAAAAGCAAACAGGCGGGGAGACAGAGAGAACGAAAGAAAGAAGGAAGGAAAGAAAGAAAGAAGGAGAAGATAAGAGAAGAGAAAAAAAGGGGTATGAGTGTGTGAGAGAAAGGAAGGAAGAAGATAAAGGGAGAGGGGGAGGGAGGGGTCAAAAAGTCAAAAACAAAAAGGGGAATCAATCTGATTACAAAGTTACCAAAAAAGTCATTATTCTGAACTCAGAGAGAGAGAGGAGAGAGGAGAGAGGGGAAGAGAGAGAGAGAGAGAGAGAAGAGAGAGAGAGAGAGAGAGAGAGAGAGAGAGAGAGAGAGAGAGAGAGAGAAGGCAAACAGGCAGACAAGAGTTAATGTTTGTTCCATAACTATCAAAGAAGTCAAACTATCACACTCTCTTCTTTTTCTCTCACAAAACTGTGTAATAAGCACTGCCCCTAAACTCGACTTCCTACACATTTTGATATCTTTTGCCAGACGCCTACACAGTGGTCCAGAATTCCACCACCACGAACATCTTTAAAAAAAATTTTTCATATAACCCAGCGATAGATCTGATGTGTCCCTTAGCTTCAGGACGATGGAATCATAGTTGCACAGTAAAGAAATATGATGACAAATATTGGGGGGGGGGGGGGGGGGGGGGGGGGATGGAGGATGTATGTTGCCTTGCAAGAGGAGACCATACCGCAAGTGAGTGACGCCTATCTACTTTATTCTCATCATTTATTTTTGCATAAGCAAACAAATAAACAAAAGCAAATGGAATTGTTTCCATAGTGCTTGGAAGATAACTTCTTTCCCCTCTTGTAAGTCATGGTTTCACACACACACACACACACACACAGAGGTAAAAAGCTGTTTTACGAGGGGCAAGATTGCCTAGTGGGTAGAGCCTTGCGCTCGTGATCTGACGGGTCTGGGATCGAGCCACCAGGAAGGCGCCCGCTTTAGGGGATTTTACCTTTCGTACTGGTTCCACACCCCCGAAAGGTTTTTTTGGTTGAGACTATACACCGTGGTCTCGAGTGCAAATACGCGTTGTTTTGTTTTGTTGTGTTAAATAAGTCTACATGACTTAAACGGCAATGAAATATTCTGAATCTGAATCTGAATCACACAGAGCACCTTGCGCACACTTTAAAAAACCCGTTCCGCCTTTCTGAAGAGTAGGCTATTTTCGTGCCAGTAGGAACGGATGACAATTAAACAACAACTGCATGCACATAGATGTTGTGTCTAGACACCATCCCCGAAGTCGTAATGCGGCTACCTTAATGGTGGTGGGTAAACACGGTGGTGTGTGCAAAAATGTCATCAGCGGTGAACCTCGGGGTTTAGCCGAGGAACAAAAAATAATAGAAAGAACAAAAAGAAAGCTCTCGAGGTTCTTGAAGTCAGCATGGGGGAAAGGCCCCCATTACAATGATGTTTCGCTCTGAAATGTTCTGTTGTGACTGTCTTCAGCATTCCAACCTATTAGAAGGGAGGTGGCAGGATGGTTAAGACGTTCGCCCTGCCAACAATTAAACCGTGAGGTTGTGGGTTCGATTTCCAGCCTCGCCCTTTCTTTCCAGTTTGACAAAAAAAATCGAATTGAATGTCAAAGTCCTTCGAATGAGACTATAAACCGAAGCCCCGTGTGCGAACGCACGCAGAACATCTTGCGCCACACGTTAAATCCTATTTCGCTTTTCGGAAGAGTAGGCCATTGTGTGCCGGTGGGAACGGATGACAACATTTATAAAAACCGCATACACACGGGGACTGGATGTAAAAAAAAAAGCACATAAGTGCTTATTCCATTATCTTCGATATAAAAGAATTAAATAAAATAAATAAACATTTTCTCCTCAAAAGGGAAAAGTTGTCTTCTGAAGTTGGGAGTATGGCTGTCTGTTTGGCGAGATGGATACTTGAAACCAAAAACACACACAAAAAAGTCCTTCATGCAAAACTTCTCATCCAGTGCACAGTGATTCCCAGGAGTGTTGAGTGAGACAAGAATACACGGTTATTTGAGGTGACCCTAGGGTGTTCAACTGGGAGGCCCCCAACAGCATCTTCCATGTAGTTCCTTTCTTAGTTGTTGCAGACACTAACGAAAACTCCAGAGTATTCTTTTTGTGTGTTGTTTCAGGCACTACTCGGCAATGTCTTGGACTATGTATCTCAGTTGTTTTTCTCTTGTTAGTAATTTTTAGCCTGTTTTTTTTCTTCCCTTATTTTTTGTTGTTGTTTATAATTGCTGTTTGTGCTGATTGTTTATGTCTTTTTTCTGTATGTCTACCTCTGCGGTTTTTTTCCTCGCTGCAGTAATCTGAAGTGATTTACACCAAATGTATATGACTATGTTTTTAAATGGTATGCGTGATATTTAATATTTGATTCACTTGTACCTTCGATGTATATTCAATTTGTTACGCTGTATTATCATATACCATCACACAAATTATCATCATCATCATCAATCATCATCAACATCAATCATCAACAACAACACCAATAACAACAACAAATGGTAGAGACTTCAGCACTAAGAATGCCGACAATGAGTTTCGACAATAACAATAACAATGCAAACTGAAACGTCATTATTTTTTATTTATTGTTATTTAGTTTGTTTATTTATTTCATTATTTTATCTATTTATTATTATTTTTTGGTTGTTATTTTAGGCTCCTGCTACCCTCAAGGGTTTGGGGTCTCGAAGCCGACCTTTGACCCTACACCGGCATGGAGGTCACAAGGTAAGATATAAAAAAAATGTTCTTTTTCTTTTTAATTTTTTGTTCTGTTCTTTAGAGGAAAAAAATGTTGTATTATTAGTAGCGAGCAATAAAAACACACAAGTAAAAACACAACGACCAAGTGTTCGGCAGAGCAAACTTTCGGTTTATCTAAAACCTTCTTCAGGCTAAAAGACTGGCCAACTCACAGTATAAATCAAACACGAACCTATAATATAGGCATAAAAGTGAGCAGTAGCAAGCAATAGTATACACTTGCTATTCCAGGCAAGACAGAACAGCACTTTAACAGTTATAAAAATATCAGAAACTGTAAAGGCAGCAGAGGTAGCAGCTGCAAAA
This sequence comes from Rapana venosa, assembly GCA_028751875.1. Lineage (NCBI taxonomy): Eukaryota > Metazoa > Mollusca > Gastropoda > Neogastropoda > Muricidae > Rapana > Rapana venosa. Next base: position 30,427,142 of record CM054149.1, on the reverse strand, counting down.
ATAGTAATAGTAGTTATAGTAATGGCATCAGAAACAGTAGTAGCAGGAGTAGCAGTAGCAGTAGTAGTAGTAGTAGCAGCAGCAGAAGCAGCAGTAGCAGCAGCAACAGCAGCAGAAATCGTAATAGTAGTAGCAGCAGAAGCAGCAGTAGCAGCAGCAACAGCAGCAGAAATCGTAATAGTAGCAGCAGCAGCAGCAAAAAGAGTAATAGCAGTTATAGTAATGGCATCAGAAACAGTAGTAGCAGCAGCAGTAGTGTAGTACTACTACTAGTAGGAGGAGGAGGAGGAGGAGGAGGAGAAAGAGGATGATTAGAAAGACGAGGAGCAAAACTGGATTTAAGAGGATTTGAGGATGATGAACAGAACTAATGTTCGACTTAGCTAACAGACAATATCTCTTGCATCCGCTTTGAGGTGGGGAGGAGGGGGGGATGGGGGTGAGAGAGAGAGAGAGAGAGAGAGAGAGAGAGAGAGAGAGAGAGAGAGAGAGAGAGAGAGAGAGAGAGAGAGCTGCCCTGTCCCACATGTGTTTTCTCATAAATAAATAAGGAAGAATAAGATGGAAATAGAACACACAGAGAGAAACAGCAAAGAAACGAATGCATACATTACATGTCCACGTTTCCGTGCTTGCTCTCTCTCCCCTCTCTCTCTCTCTCTCTCTCTCTCTCTCTCTCTCTCTCTCTCTCTCTCTCTCTCTGTCCATCACACACACACACAACACACACACACACACACACCAAAAGCTTTGTCCGTTCCGGAACCCGAAGGACAAAGAGAAGCCTTAGAGAGCTTCCTGATCTTTCTGTGGCGGCCATATTTTTGGGCTTCCCTCTTCCTGCCTCCCCGCCTCGAGATTGGAAACCGCCTTTAAAGGGAGGCTACCCTCCCACGAAGTTTGTTTTCGTTTTTGATTTTATAATTTTTATTATTTATGTTGAAAAAAAAGACAAGGCTTGTTTGTTTTGTTTTGTTGTTTGTTTTTTGGGTTTTTTTTTTTTTTAGGGGGGGGGGGGGGTGGATGGGAGGGGAGGGAGGGGATGTTTTTTTTCCCCCTTTGGTTCTTTTCCTTTCTTTTTTTTCTTCTTGTTGTGTTTCTGCTACCTTGTTGTGGGTTTTTTTGTGTGTGCTTTTGTTTCTTCTTTGTGTGTGTGTTTTTTTTTTTGTTGTTGTTTCGTTGTTTTTTTTTTCTTTTTTTTACCTTTTGTTTTTTTTCCCTTTCTTTTCTTTCTTTCTCTCTGTTCTGTTCTATTCTGTTCTGTTCTGTTCTTTTTTCTTTCTTTCTTCCTTCCTCTGTCTAGCTCTCCCTTTTTTTTTTTATCTGTCTTTTCTTCTTTTTTCCCTTCCCTTTTGTTTCTCCATCCTCTGTGTGTGTATGTGTGTGTTTGCTGGTTTCTTTTCCCTGCCCTGTTCTCTTCCTTTATCTTTCTTTTAGAGGGTTGGTTTTTTGGGGTTTAAATTTTTTTTTTTGGGGGGGGGTGGTGGTGGTGGTGGTTCTTTTTCTTGCTTGTGTTTACTCCCCCCCCCCCCCCCCCCCCCCTTTTTTTCTTTTTCGTACTTCTGCACTTTTTTTTAAAACATTATCTTAAGATCAACACAATATAGCAGCAACACGTGAAGTAAGGACACAACAAGCATAACTGATGAAAAGTACCTTAGAAAACAGGTTACCAAAATAGGCAGCAGCTTAACAACAATGCATCATATTGAAAGACAACAAAGTAAAAACATACCCGTGTTTATACTGTACAAATATCAGGAAAAGAAGCAACAAACAAACAGCAAGAAGACAGAAAAAAAACCAAACAAACAAACCAACAACAAAATGATACAAGAGGTAGATGAATCGAGATTAAGAACAGCCATGCAAAACAATTGTGATAAAACGAGTTGTATAACCAGGAAAATGATAGAACTGTAATTATATTCATATGCTTATTCACTTCTTTCTGTCTGCCTTTTCTTTACTTTTATTTTATTGTCTTGTCTTGTCTTTTCTTTCTTTCTTTTTTCTTTCTTTCTTTCTTTCTTTCTTTCTTCCATTGTTCATTCACCATGCTTTTCCCCCTGCTTTTTTCCTCTCTTTCCTTTCTTCGTTTGTAAACCCCATTTTAATTTTTCTTTGTTTGCTTTCTTTTCTTTTCTTTTTGCGTAATTTTTCTCTTGTTTTTCTCTTTTTCCTTTTTTCGTTTCTTTCTTTCTAGCCCCCCTTCCTTCCTTCCTTCTTTCCTTTTGTTTGCACTAGAAACTAGCTTTAAAGATTTTGTCTTGGGGTAAAATGCATTTAAAAAAATTCTTGGGCAGGTACTACCCCCCTCTCCACCTTTTCTCCTTCTCTTTCCTTTGTCCACTTCTTCTTCTTCTTACTTCTTCTTTTCTTCTCTTCCTTTGTACTTCTCCTCTCTTCTCTCGCTCTTCTTCTTCTTCTCCTCCTCTCTCCTTCTTTCTTCTTCTCCCTTCTTCTTCCTTGGTTGGCTTGGTTGGTTGGTTGGTTGGTTGGTTATAGTAGTGAGCTGTTATGAGTTTATTCGTTTACTTTGTGATCGGAATTTAGGATGATCATGATATGATGATGATGGTGTGATGATTATTTTGGGTTTTTTATTATCATCATCATCATCATCACCATCATATTATATTATTTATTATTTTTATTATTTATTATTATTATTTATTATTATCTATTATTATTATTATTATTATTATTATTAATTCATGTTATCATTACCATTATTTTTTTAAAAGCATAAATGTTATCATTATCATTAATATAAGTATTATTGTTGTCATCATCATTGTTGCTGTAAGATATTTCTTCTTCTTTGATTTGTTGATTTTGCTTGTTTACTATAAAACTACTTATCATCCCCGAAGTCAGAATGCGGCTACCTTAATTGTTGGCAAAGACGAAGACGGTCGCATTCGTAAAAAATCTCACCATTGGTCAGCCTCGAAGCTCCAGCTGAAGAACATCACCCCTACCCCCCCCCCCCCCCCCCCCCCGAAAAAATAACCATCCCCCAAAACACCCCACAACACCCCCCACCCCACCCCCCACCCCCAACCCAAACCACAATGCCCCTCCCTCCCCCAGGCCCCCCACCCCCACCCCCACCAAAGAAACAAATGAAAACAGACAAAACGAAAAACAAAGTAACAACCAGCGAAAAACAGCAGCAAACAAAAAAACTCCAACCCTACTTACTATTTTGTCCCTCCTTTTTCTCAGTCTTCCTGTGTTTCTGTCTATTTCTTTTCTTTGTTGTCTTTTTTTCGGGGGGGAGGGGGTAGGGGTGCATGTGTTTCTCTCTCTCTCCCCCCCCCCCCCCTCCCCTCTACAGTCTTCATTTTCTCCCAGTTCTGTCTTCTCCTCTACTTTCTTTGTTTCTTTCCTCCTTTGAGTATTTCTTTCAATTTTCTTGTTTTTTCTTTCTTTTTCTCCTTACTGTCTATTTTACCCGGTTTTTTTTCTTGGTTTTTTTTTTGGTCTCTGAGTTTTTGTGTTGTCTTTTTTTTTGTTTGTTTTTGTTGTTTCACTTGTTTTGTATTTCGTACGTGTTCTCCACTTTTTTTTCTATGGTTAATAAGGCTTTTTATTTCTTTGGGTTTAAAAAAAAAAATTGGGGGGGGGGGGGGGGGGAGGGGGGTGAAGGGGGACCCATTGGCTTGGGAGTTGGGTCATTTTTTTTCATGTTATGTTTTATCATTTAATCTTCAAAACTTGTTTTCTTTTACATCTTTATTTTTTATGCCCATTCTTTGACATTTTCTCCTGCATTTTTTTTCTTTTCTTTTGTTTTGATTATTCTTTCTTTCTTTCTTTCTTTTAATTTCAGAATTTTTATTTTCATTTCTGTTTACCTGTCATTTCTGGTGTAGTTTACTTCTTTTCCTTTCTTTTTTTTTTCCTTTTTCTTTTCTTTCTTTTTTTTAACCTTGTTCCGTTCTCTGCGTGTTCTGTTTGTTCTTCCATTCAAATCCTCCTTTTGATTTCTGTCTTTTTTTTCTTTGTGTTTGTTTTGTGGATTATTTTTTTAATTGACCTTTCTCGCTTTCCGCCCCGCTTGTATTGCCTCTTGTTCAGTCTTTTGTAAAATTCTTTTTTGTTTCTGTTATCTTATCTTCTTTTTTCTGCTTTTTTCATATTTCTTTCTTTTGGGTTCCCCCCCCCACCCTCCCCCTTCCTATTGTTTCCTTTAGCCCTTATCTTGAATGGGGGGGGGGGGGGGAGTGAGGGGGGAGTCCCTCCATTTCTTAACCTCCCTCCCTCCCTATTTTTACCTTTACCTTATTCTTTCCTTTATTGTACTTGTACTATTGCGAAGGAAGACGGAAGGGGGGACGGGATAGCCTAGTGGTTAGAACATTGCGCTCGCAATCTGACGACCCAGGTTCGATTCCCGTTAAAGGGGATATTTTCCCCTGGAATTAACATCAGTGCAGACTCCACTCTCCCCAAAAGTCCTTCGGGAGAGACTATAAACCGAGGCCCCGTGTGCGAACGCACGCAGAACATCTTGCGCGCACGTTAAATCCTGTGTTGCTTTTCGTAAGAGTAGGCCATTGTGTGCTGGTGGGAACAGATGACAAAATGTACAAAAGTGCATAAGCACGGGGGCTGGATGAAAATAAAAGCACATGAGTGCTTATTCCATTATCCTCGATATAAAAGAATAATTTAAAAAAAAAAAAGGATATTCACTAGTCTTGTGTAGGTAGTCTCTTGGTAAGAATCTCTCTCTCCTCTCTCTGTCTCCTCTCCCCCTCCTCTCTACCCCCCCCCCCCTCCCCCTCTCTCTCTCTCTCTCTGTGAGGAAAAATAAAAGAATCGAAGCTTTCATCATCTTTTTCATAAGGATTTTAAAAAAAACAGAAATCTAAGAATTTTGAAGCTAGAATATGAGTACCCAATCCCACACAGTCATCACATGCCGAAATCCCCGAAGTCGGACCGGAATGCGTCTACCAGTGTATGTTTGTCCGTCGTGTCCGACGATGACCTCCAAAACAGCAGAGGAGGCGGCTGCTGTTTTGGAAACTGGGCAGAAATTGGATTATAGTGGAGATGCCTTGCCCACAGTACATCCCCACTCTCTCGGCCAAGTGGGCATAAGGACAGTCAGCGTTGGAGACGTTCTCCAAAGGCCAACCAGCCCCCAGGGCTGCAGCACATAAGGACTGTGCGAGTCAAGCCTCCTAGTCAGAGAGTCATAGTCGATCACTAAAGACTCAGCTGTAAAGTGGAATTCCATGAGTGGGAAAGCCACTGGTCATACAGCCTCTCACTTTGCTGTTGCACCCAGCGTCAATGGTTTAATCAAGAACTGTGATAAAGCTCAGTACCTACCTACCTTACTGATGGGAAAAAAATGGTCACATAACGCAAAGCTCTCACCATGGAGGAACCTGGGAGTACATAGCCAAGGAGAGAACAACAAATAGCAAACATAACAACAACACACAAAAAGCATTCCGATGATATATGCTATGAAGTAAAGGCGTTGTTTTATTCGAAACATTATACTTTATTGCACAGAAAAAGCAAAAACACAAAAACAAAAAAACCCACGCCCTCCCCCAAAAAAAACCCCCCAAACAACCACTCACAAAAACAAAAACAAAACCAACAAAAAAACCCACTCCCAAACAAACAAACCAAGCAACCCCCACCACCCACCCCCATCCCCCCAAAAAAACCAACACCCCAAAAAACAAAACGAAACAAAAACAGGAAAAAATACAGGAGACTGAGTGAAAAAAATAGCTTAAAAAAATAAGTCATTGTCGAAAGATAATAGTAGAAGAAAACACTGTAAAATAAAATATGGAAGGGAGAAAACTAGAAGAAAGTAAGTGCAGGCAACTCTAACGATATAACTCCATGATCATAGCAAATTTCTTTCTTTTAAAAAAAAAATCGTTTCAAGAATTTTAAACTGACTTAGAATGTAATGTACATAGAGAAGTTGTCCAATAAACAAAATGAAGATAAAAATACTCGCTGTCTCTATCTCTCTGTCTCTTTATGTCTGTCTCTCTGTGTCCGTCTGTCTATTTGTCTGTCTGTCTCTCTGTCTGTCTGACTGTCTCTCTCTCTCTCCTCAATTGTATATTATGTGTTATATGGCGCGTGAATTTGGGGACTGGATGCAGCTGTAACACATTGTGAATCAGTGCACCTCTTTGCTTTAAATCAGTTTTTTAGGCTTAGATAGACGTACACCTAATGATCTTGTTTATAGTGAAACCAATAGATATCCTCTCTCTATTAATGCTGCTGTAAGATGCATTAGATATTGGATTAAGATTCTGCATATGGATGAGTGCAGGTTACCTTTTAAGTATTACAAGATGCTTTATGATCTAGATGTCAAGGGGAAAAGCACCTGGGCTTCACAAATGCATACCTGTTTATGTGAACTTGGCTTTAGGTTTGTTTGGCTCAATCAAGGTGTCGGATATTGTAGAGAGTTCATCAACGTTTTCAGGCAAAGACTGATTGACTGCCGTTGGCAGCAGTGGAGTGGTCATATGCAAAACAGTGAAAGATTTCAAATGTACAGACAATTTAAAGGTTCACAGGATGTCAAACCTTATCTAGAGCTTGATATGGACATACATTCGAAAAGAATTATGTCTATGTTTAGACTTGGTGTATCAGACATAAATGTTCATAAATTTAGATATAAAGAGCATGATGATGATGACCCCAGGTTGCTATGCCCACTATGTAAGCAAACAGTGGAAGATGAAGTGCATTTTGTGCTGTGCCGTCTAGTATTAGAAGATGTAAGACAGAACTACATTCCGGTAAAGTATAGTAGACAGCCTAATTTATTTAGATTCTGTCTACTCATGGCATCTAGTCACCCTGAGATTGTGCGCAGCCTTGCTTTATATTTGTGTAAAGCCTTAAGAATAAGAGATATTCTGGTTTCTTAAGTCATATTTTTTATTAACTGATTTTTATTGTGGTGGTTGTGGTTATACAATAACATTTTGGTTTTTTGTGCTTCCTTATTTTTCTCACTAAAATACTTAGCAGCTCCGCAACCCCCATTCATGGAAGGGGCAATGGCCTATTTGTGAATAAATCTTTCGAGTTCGAGTTCTCCTCAATGGAATATAGATAAATATAATTTTTTAAAAATCACATTTATCAACATAAGCAGTACAACAGCAAACCGAGACGGTGTTTTAATGCTAAAAAATAAATAGTAATGAGACTAGTAGATCTCACCTCACCTGTCTCTGTCTCACCCGTCAGCATCACTCTCACTCACTCACTCACTCACTCAGTCCCATGTCTCAAAGGACGTAGGGGGGACATGAGAGAAGACGCGACAGAGATCTTTTTCCATGCTTCACGATCTTGTGTGGCTAGTAGAGATCGTCAGCATCACCAGGGTACAATGGTAGCTGCCGCACCCAGTGACATCGATATGATCCATCCTCTTTCTTCATTTGCTCCAGATGTTTTGTAGCGCATGGCCTACATATTTTACACAATATCTTAATTTCCGTTCATTCATTTCTTGTTACACGTTTTCTTTTTGTTGATGTTCCCGATTCGTGTAGTGTGGTTTCATTAATTTTTGTTCCTCTGTTTGTTGATAGGTAGATGTATTTTAAAACAGAGAGAGAGAGTTTTAGCTAATTTGTCTTTTTCTAGTATTTTTTTTTCAGGCATCCCTCATGCGCAGTTTTAAATTAGGTTGCACACAACGGTTTCTTACCAAAAAATGAGTTATGAAATTGAGGAAACATCATTTATATGCAAAAAGTGTCTTTTTTTTTCTTTCTAAAAACCTAATTTCTTGAACCGTTGAAAGACACGTCGCAATTTCAAATGAACTAATTATGATTGAAAACGAAATACGAACGGGCAAATTATATCTATATCATCATTTTCATGGTTTCTGTGTTCCTTAAACAATTTGTGTGGGGTTATTTCTGGACCGTGTATTTCAACATGTTTCCCACTTTTATCTTTTTGAACAACGATTTTTTTTGGTTTCCTCCCTTCCTTGATTCTTTCCTTCTGTCCTTCCTTTTTGCCTTCCTTTCTCCTCCTCTTCCTTACATGCATTCTTCCTTCATTCCTTCATTTTTTCTTTCCTTCCTTCTGCTTCCTCCCTTCCTTCTTTCCTCCCTTCCTTTCTACTTCCTTCTTTCCTTCCTCCCTCCTTTCTCCTTCCTTCTTTCCTTCCTCCTTCCTTTCTCCCTTCCTTCTTTCCTTCCTCCCTTCTTTCTCCCTTCCTTCTTTCCCTTTCCCTCCTTTCCTTTCTCCCTTCCTTCTTTCCTTCCTCCTTTCCTTTCTCCCTTCCTTCTTTCCTTCCTCTTTCCTTTCTCCCTTCCTCCTTCCTTTCTCCCTTCCTTCTTTCCTTCCTCCCTTCCTTTCTTCCTTCTTTCCTTCCTCCCTTCCTTTCTCCCTTCCTTCTTTCCTTCCTCCCTTCCTTTCTTCCTTCTTTCCTTCCTCCTTCCTTTCTCCCTTCCTTCTTTCCTTCCTCCCTTCCTTTCTACCTTCCTTTTTTCCCTTCCTCTCCTTTCTGCTTCCTTCTTTCCTTCCTCCCTTCCTTTCTGCCGCCCTTCTCCATCCTTTCCTTCCTCCCTTCTTTCCTCCTTCCTTCCTTCTTTCCTCCCTTCCTTCTACGTTCCTTCTTTCCTTCCTTACTTCTTTTCTGTTGCCCTTTCTCCATCCCTTCCTTCCTTCCTGTTTTCTTTCCTTCCTCCCTCCCTCTTCTTTCTTCCTTCCTTCTTTCCTTCCTTCCAACCCGTCCTCCTTTCTGATTCCCTTTCTCCCTTCTTTCCTTCCTATCATCCTTCCTTCCTTCCTTCTTTCCTTCTCTCCTTCCTTCCTTTCTAAATTTCAAAACAACAGTTATTACAAACCTGTACTCTGGCTTCTGTGGCTGACTGGGTTTTTCACAGTACAGAATTGTAAGGAAAATAGCAGAGATGTCTTTCTCAATATTGATAGAACAACAGGCCTCTGTCTGTCATCACCTTCTACGCCAAGAGGTATACATGGGTGAGAAGGGAATTTGTCCTCCCCGCCCCAGCCCCACCCCCCCCCACCCCCTCCCCCTTCCCCTCCCCCCTCCCACTCCCTTCTATATATATTATATATATTATTTTTTTTTTTTTAAAGTTTGGTTGAGAAAAGTCTTTTGTTCTCTCACGGCCCAGCCTCCCAAAGGTAATGTTGTCGCGTTCCTTTATCTTCTCTCTCGGACGGGCAAGCTAATCTATCTGTCCCTTGTGTGTGTGTTGTGTGTGTGTGTGTGTGTGTGTGTGTGTGGTTGTGTGTGTGTGTGTGTGTGTGTGTGTGTGTAGTCTGTCTGCCTAGTCTGTCATCCTAGTCTGTATGCCTAGTCTGCCTAGTCTGTCTTTGTCTGTGTGTCTGTCCGTGTGTTTGGCTGTCTGTCTGTCTCTCAAGTTTCTGTCTGTCTGTCTGCCCCCCCCCCCCCCCTCTCTCTCTCTCTCTCTCTCTCGTCTTCGCAGTCTGTCTGTCTCTGTCTGTCTGTTCTGTCTGTCTGTCTGTCTGTCTCTCTCTCTCTCTCCCCTCTCTCTCTCTCTCTCTCTCTCTCTCTGGCTCTCTTACTCTCTCTCTCTCTGGAGTGTGTGTATGTGTGTGTGTGTGTGTGTGTGTGTGTGGTGTTTTCATATTCTATTCCACTGGAATCTTTCTGACAAGCGAGCTGATATTTGACTGCAAGTCTCTGTCTGTCTTTTTGTCCGTCTGTCTGTTTCTCTCTGTCTCTCTCTCTCTCTGTCTCTCTTCCTGTATGTCTCTCGTTTGTATGCATGCACGCGCGTGCGTGTGTGCGTGCGTCTGCGTGCGTGCGTGCGTGCATGCATGTTCCGTTTCTCTCGCAATCCTTTTTTGACGACCTGGCTAATAATATTCGACTACACCCTTCCACACAAGTTCTAGCTCTGTGTGTGTGTGTGTGAAATGTGAAGTGTGTCTGTGTGTGTCGTGTGTGTGTGTCTGTGTCTGGTGTGTGTCTGTGTGTGTGTGTGGTGTGAAATGTGAAGTGTGTATGTATGTGTGTGTGTGTTTGTAGTGTATGCGCGCGCGTGCGTGTAGTGCGCGCGCGCGTGCGTGTAGTGTGTGCGCGCGCGTGCGTGCGTGCGTGTGTATGTGTGTGTGCGTACGTGTGTGTGTGTGTGTAGGGAGGGGGAGGAGGAGGAGGAGGAGGGGAGGGGGAAGGAGGAGGAGGAGGAGGGGGTTAGGGGAGGATTTCCGTTGTGTACAGAGAAGAAACCCTACAGGTTCCGGTCCCTCTTCGATTGCTTTCAGTCAGCGCGAAACGGCAAGGGATTCCTTCCAGATTGAATTTCACCCAGCTCCTGACGAGCCTGCCTTCCTTCAGCCTGCCTTTAGCCTGCCTGCCTGCCTGGACAAACCACTCTCTCTCTCTCTCTTCCTCTCTCCTCTCTTCTCTCTCTCTCTCTCTCTCTCTCTCTCTCTCTTGCCACTCATTCTCAATCTCTTTCTCTCTCTCTCTTGCTTTCTCTCTGTTTAAGTGTGTGGTGTGTGTGTGTGTGTGTGTGTGTGTGTGTGTGTTGTGTTGTGTGTGTGTCTTCAATTGGTCTGTGTGTGTGTGTATGTGTGTGTGTATCTGTCTTTCTGTGTCTGTCTCTCACTCTCTCTTTGTGTTTCTGTGTGTCTTCAATAGCTGTGTGTGTAGTGTGTAGTTTGTAGTGTGTAGTGTGTGTGTAGTCTGTGTGTGTGTCTGTGTGTGTCTCTGTGTCTGTCTGTCTGTCTGTCTGTCTCTGTCGGTCTGTCGATCGGTCTGTCTGTCTGTCTATCTCTCTCTGTCTGTCTGTCTCTGTCTGTCTGTCTGTCTGTCTGTCTGTCTCTCTCTCTCTCTCTCGCTCTCTCTCTCTCTCTCTCTCTCTCTCTCTCTCTCTCTCTCTCTCTCTCTCTCTCTGTCAATGGCAATAAATCACTTTCAATGTTCAGTTCAGAGTCTCTCTCTTTCTGTCTCTTTTTTCTCTCTCTTCTATCTGTCTATTTGTCTGTCTGTCTGTCTGTCTTTCTCCATTAGTTTTTTTTCTGTCTTTCTGTTTGTGTGTTAGTTTCTATTTCTATCTCTACATCTACCTCCGTATCTGTCTGTCTGTCTGTTTGCTTGTCTATCTGTGTGTGTGTGTTTCTTTCTTTAGTTCTTTCTCTTTGTCTCTGTCTCCTTTTGTGTGCCCCATTCTTTGTGTCTTTATCTTCGTCTTAAAAAAAAATCTTTTCCCCTTCTCAGTGTTTATATATCCCCCATCTTTGTCTGTTTCTTCACCTCTGTCTATGTCTGTCTCTGTCCCTCATTGTCTCTCCCCGTGTCATTCTCTCTTCCTCTGTCTCTTTATCTCTCTGTCTACACCCCATCCACTCATCCATCTATTGATCAATCAGTAGATTGTTCCATCCATCCATCCATCCATCCATCAGCCGAATTTTCTATTTGTTTATCCGTCTATCTACTCACCCACCCGTCCATCCATCCATCCATCCATCCATCCACCAGTCAATTGTTCCATCCATCCATCCATCCATTTGTTTCTTTTGTCTGTGTCGGTCGTTCTGTCTCCGCCTCTCACATTAATTTTTCTTGTTTCGACTGTATTAAAAAAAGAAGATGCCATAGAATTTTGGAGAACGGTTTATGAGTTGAGGCATTCTGTCATTTTTTTTATATGCAAGGGGGAAGGTATATCATACGAGTTTTTGACTCCGTCCACCTGTATGTCTGTCTTTCTGTGTGTCTGTCTTTCTGTGTGTGTGTCTTTCTGTGTGTCTGTCTTTCTGTGTGTCTATTTGACTGACTGTCAGCTTCATTGACTACACAGATATGAGCTCTACTTGTGTATTCAGGCAGTCAGACGTGCAAAGCAGACACACATGCACCCATCCACTCACCTACGTCCTTTTCTTCACACGCACACACACACGTGCGCGCGCGCGCGCACCACCACCTCCACCACCAAGCACATGAATGCTAAATTAACTATGATTCCAGTACCTGGTACAGCTTTTTAAAATATTACATTTTTATTAGTCTAATTTATAGCTTATCCAAGCAACACACACACACACACACACACACACACACACACACACATCCTCTCTCTCTCTTCTCTCTCTCTCTCTCTCTTATTTTCATCCCTTTCTCCCTCTATCTGTCTATCTGTGTTATTCTCTTTGTTGGGTTATCACCGTCTGTCTGTTTGTTGATCTGTCTTCCTCTCCCCTCTCTCTCTCTCTCTCTCTCTCTCTCTCTCTACCTCCCCTTTCCTCTTTCTCCTCGTCCTCCTCACCTTCCCTCTCCCCCTTCTCCCTTCCCTTCCACCCCTCTCTCCCCCCCCCCCCCTCTCTACCTTTTTCTGACTGAAACTTGAATCCCCCTCCCCCCCCCCCCCACAAAAAAAGAAACCAAAAAAAAAACCCAAACAAAAAACCACCATGTTCTCGCCTGATTGCTCCTATCTTGTCTATTGTTTCAGTCCTACAATAGAGAGCACAGTGTCCAATTAAAGCGCGACTATTGATGCCGTTGTTTACCCTGCTTCCACACACACACACATACACACTCACTCACAAACACACACATGAAAGACTGAAAGAAAGCCTGGCCTAGCCACTTCACCCTGATGAATGGAGCTGTTTTACACAGAGGGAGAGAGGGAGAGAGACAGAGCATGATGATTATCGCGGGTGCGATAAAACTTGACAACACAGTTAGGGAGAGATCAACAACACTTTCGGGTTGTTGTTTTTATTAGTCCTGTTAAATGGGACGAGAGTAGTATGTGTGTGTACATACACGTAGGGGGGGATTGTGTGTCTGCATAAGAGTGCGCCCGTGCATACGCCCACAGAGCCCATGAGCCCGCGCATTCACACGCACACACAAAGGCGAAAATCTGAATCAATGCGTCTTGAAGGATTGTCACTTAAACGCAGGAACTACAGAACTATAGAACAAAGGCGAAGAGAGAGAGAGAGAGAGAGAGAGAGAGAGAGAGAGAGAGAGAGAGAGAGAAAGGAAGGACGAAAACAGCCCAAACAAACAAACAAAACGAACATTATGAATAACAGAAAGCAACAGAAACGAAAACATAACAACTTTACAATCATTCATCAGTAGACACAAGAGTTACCAAGACTTTACAAAACAACAACAACAACAACAACAACAATAATACACTTTTTTCTCAACATGTCTCGACATCCTAAACAGCCCCCCCCCCCACCCCCCCCCTCGCAAAAAAAGTACCAAAACAAACAAAAAACCCATCTCAAACCCACTCTCTCAGGATAGCCTACTAGAAAAGGTCACTGGAGTGTGAAATAAGATCACGGCCTTGCTCCATGCCCTCACCTCCTTTCTCCTCCCACAAGTGACCGCTATGTCCCCGCCCACAACACGCGACAAGTCTCGTGTCAGGTCCGCCCCTGACCTGACCTGACCCCCAGTGACCCCCACGCTCCAGAATTCACACCCCCTCCCCCCCTCTCTCTCTCTAGCTCGCTCTCTCTCTAGCTCTCTTCTCTCTCTCTCTCTCAGAGAGAGGGGCCCTGGTCTCACTGTCACTAAAGCGTGGGTTCTTTTTACGACCTTTGGCTACTAGCACTTTTCTTTTTGTGTTCGTCAGATGGACAGCTTAGTCTCTACAATGAAGACAGCGTACACTGCAGTGCAAGGCCTCCAAGTCGCTGTAGATGGCCGCTAGAGTGGGTGTCAGGCCAGATCCTCTGTCCCAGTGCCTTGAGTAATAAGCAGGGCTTTTTATTTAGGCTACACAGAGCAGTGCCTTTGTAAGACTGGCGGCCAGACAACAGGACATGATTGTGCTCCTGGAGGCACTTCGAAAGAGGATCTGTCTTGATCCCTACCTACCCCAGTGACTAAGATGCTCTCTGGCGACTTGGGAGTGTTTGCAGCATGCTGCTGCCGTCATCATAGATCACATCTTTTGAAGTCGGAATTCAGCTACCTTTATGTTGGGTAAACCGGTTGCATTCCCAAAAGCTCTAAAAAGGAACACACACACACACACACACACACACACACACACACACAAAAGCCCCAAAATGTACATTAACTTAAAGATCCCAAATTTCATATCTGATCAGCATGTAGTGGGTTACAGAAGGCACAAACATACTCAGCATGCATTGTGTTCTTAGGGAAGGATGTGGGCTCCACAACCAAGATGCAACTTGTCAAAGAGAAATGTTCAATGTAGAGCACCAAAGACTCTTCAGGGGTGAAGAGAGAAGAGAAAGAAATAAAGGGAGAAGCTTGCTGGCAGGACCCACTTGTGCTATATTTTTGGAAGATAGGACTGTTGATGCTTTTGATGCAATGGTGACTTGACTTTGGTGAAGGATTCACTGAGGTGAAGAGGGATGTGTCAAGTCCCCTCTGTGTATGCCTTGTCTCTGTCTGCCGGCCCCCTCCAAGAACTGAGCCCAGAGTGCTAAGTTATTTGTCTTTTTTGTGTTTTTAGTTCTTGGCTGTTAAGGCTGTCTTTGTGTGGTGTTATGTTTGTGTTGGTCTCAGTCCTGTGTCTGTCTGTATCTCATGCTCAAGTTGCTGACTCTGCCTCAATCTCTCTATCTCTCTTTCTCTCTCTCTCTCTCTCTCTCTCTCTCTCTCTCTCTCTCTCTCTCTCTCTCTCTCTCTCTCTCTCTCTCTCTCTCACTCTCTCTCGTTTTATTTTTCTTCTTTCTGTCTTTTTTCTTTCTTTTTCTATGTGTCTTATTGCTATTGATTATCTGGCCTTCATATAAACCAAAGACAATTTTCAATCATAATATTTGATACAATACTACACAAACACCCCCACCCCTCCTCCCAGAACTGACGATGCCAGACAAACAAAAATCTCCCCACCCCTTACATCTTTTGAAGACTGAACGCAAGAAAAACTTTTAGAAAGAAGGAAACCCCAGTCAACCAAAAATCCACCAGAATCCCTATCAGCATGACGAATAAACACGCACAGAAAACAACAACCAAAAGAAAACTTATGGTAGTGGGTTGTGTTGTATTGTAGTCAGCACTCTGAGCACTGTCATTCACTGCAGATGTGTTTAGGTGAACTGTAAGCCACTTTCCCCTGTCCCTCCTTCAGCACAACCCTGCAGAGGCAGCACCTTGCTTTTTCTTCCCCTGTCTCTGTAGATTTGCTTCCATATGAAAGTAAGTGGATGTTCCTACAGAATTTTGCCAGGGACGACTCTTGTTGCTGTAGAGGGATTTTCTTGCTGTTTTTTTTTACATGCCGTAAAGCATGTATGATGATGTTGCACACAGGATCTCAGTGTATCATCTCATACAGCAAAAAAGAAAAATCACCTCTCAACGTCCTAAGAGCATTGGGGAGAAAGGGCTGAAACAGGGATTGAATCCACAACTTCTCTCGCTCTCTAGACAGTTGAGCTACTTCTAGACCACCATTTCACCCATCCAAAACCCACCCAAATCCCAATAACAACGACTAACATAATTTATAGGCCCCTGCATATAAAAAAAAGAAACTAAAGTGACTTTATTTCAAACAACATTTTATTTGTTCAGAACAATGTAGCACCAATACTCAAAAATGAGTACAAGCAATGCTTATTCACCTTCACCTTCTCCTGTCCAATAGTCGTGTAGACCCAAGGGTAACCACTGAAGACTTTGCAACCAGCTTCCTCCACTTCCTGCATCATCTACTTTGCTTATTAGACAACTCTAAATTATTCGTCTTCTAAAATTGCCCTTGCAATGAAATCTTTACCCAATGTCCAAAACCTTTGCTTTATATTATACAGTGAAACATCAAAGCTAGATACTACTCGTACAGAGCCAGACTCACAGCGACACTGGGAGATGGGACCATTGATGCAATGGTGGCTGGACTTTAGTGAAGCGATTCACAGACGTGAAGACGGATGTGTCAAGTCCCCTCTGTGTATTCTTTGTCTCTGTCTGCTTGCCTCCCTCCCTCCTTCCCCTCACTGACTACATCAGCAGAGTGCTAAGTTATTTGTCTTTTATGTTCTTCTTGGTGGGGGACTGAATTCTTTTTTTGTGTGTGCTGTTTTGGGTGGGTTGGACCTTTTTTCTTTTAAGTTTCTGTTTGTGTCTGTGTTCGTCTGTCTTGGTCTCCTTGTGTTACTTTTTCTTGTCTCCAGTGCTGTCTTTGTTGTATCGTTCTTGTTGTCTGTGTTTGTTGGTCTGTCTGTGTGTGTGTGTCCCCCCCCCCCTCTCTCTCTCTCTCTCTTCAGCATTGTGGTTCCCCTTCCCCTTCTTGTTTTCTTTTATATAGTTCAAATTTTATATTTGTGTATTTACAAAGGCAGATTGTAAGAGTCCGCTTGGCCTAAAATCTGCGTCTGTGCATATTAATTCAAGGTCATTCATTCTCTCTCTATCTCTCTCTCTCTCTCCCTCCCTCTCTCTCTCTCCCTCCCTCTCTCTCTCTTCTCTCTCTCTCACTCTTCTCTTCTCTTCTCTTCTCTGCTCTTTTCTCAGAGACCTTTTTTCCCTGAGACCAGAGCCGTGCAATTTCTCTGTTAGACAATCGATGGCTGCCAAGGTTTCAAAGGCAAAACTGGGCAACCAGAGAGAGAGAGGGAGAGACAGACAGACAGACAGACAGACAGAGAGAAACAGAGAGACAGACAGACAGAGACAGAGAGAGAGCAGAGTCCACAGCAGAGCACTACAGCAAACTTGACCTCTCCAGGGACTCTGGTGTCAGTGGATGTGCCGTTCCGACATTTCCGGTCCAGAAAGGGTCTGGTTTTCTAATATCCTGAATTCTCCATTTTCGTTTCGTTTCTGTCCCGCTCCAAGAGAGTGCATTACCCTCTTGGACACGTCAGCGCGGCCCGCCACTAGTCTCGCGCCATTCTCGCAGCGGAACCGGAAGCCGCCATTTTTGGCGAAGGAAGGAAAATTGGAAACGTTTTCTTTACTCTTGTCTGGCGCGATGGCAGGCTAAGGAGGTGTGTTGTGTGTGTGTGTGTGTGTGTGTGTGTGTGTGTGTGTGTGAATGTGTGTGAATGTGTGAATGTGTGTGTGTGAATGTGTGTGTGTGAATGTGTGTGTGAATGTGTGTGTGTGAAAATGTGTGTGTGAATGTGTGTGTGAATGTGTGTGTGTGAATGTGTGTGTGTTTGGGGATGTGGGGTGGGGGGGGGGGGGGGGGGTAGCTGGAAATGATATCAAGAGAGGCGTTCAGCTGTGTTGATGTTTTGAGTTTCAATGGAATCCTGTCTGATATTGATGTCTTTGATGTTGAGGTTGTTGGGGATTGGCGGTTTGGGTTTTTTTTCTCCTCAATATATTTGGCACTTGGGGAAGTTGGTTTTAGGGGGGTTAGTGTACATGGGAGATTAAAATTCTGTGAGAGGGGAGAGAGAGAGAGAGAGAGAGAGAGGAGAGAGAGAGAGAGAGAGAGAGAGAGAGAGAGAGAGAGAGAGAGAGAGAGACGCTTTGCAAAATGGTTTCTGGAATTTGTCACAAAATAGAAAGAACGGCTCTGGCTAACTTAAATGTGAAAATGAAATTTCATCGTTACGTGACTTCGTGTGTGACATTTGAGAACAAGAACAAAAAAAATATATCCATGATGGAAATATTTTCAGCACTCTTTTTTAGTGTCGTTTTCCATAAACTTAAAGCCAAACTGTAAACAAGTATTTCTTTGTAAGTTTTTTTTTCTTATACAAGAATTGCATTTCTGTCAACCTCTGCCCCCCCCCCCCCCCCCCCCCACTTCCATCCCCATCCTTCCCCAAACATCATTTCAACAAACCGGTTTTTCCGAGGTCAGTGTTGTCCTGAAGTGATGAAAACGCTACAGGCTTTTTCTTCTTATTTTTGTTTCATTGGCTCGTTTGGCCGGAAGTCCGTTAGGGAGAGTTGTTGCCCGTGTCATTTGACTTTTCACCCCACTGGCTGTCAAGCCACACAGGCGTAAAACACTATTCTGACCTTAGTAATGGACAGGCCAAAATGGGGCTCGCTTTGGGCTGGCCAGCAGGATTGGTGTGTGTGTGTGTGTGTGAGAGAGAGAGGGAGAGAGAGAGAGAGAGAGAGAGAGATTAGAAGGTGGTGGCCAAGCCACTTTGATATTTTCTATGTAGTTAATTGTTGAACGGCAAAAAAATTGGATTTCGCAAACGAAATGCCATGGGTAACTGGATTTTTTGTTAACGTTACATTGCTCCCAAACTGGATATGGGTTTTAATCGAAAGTTTGTAACGGGTGGGTGTGGCGCTTTCTCCTTTCAGTTGTTCAGAGTGTTCGCTTCCTCTCTCTCTCTCTCTCTTCCACATTCCCTGTTGAGAGAGAGACAGAGAGAGAGAGAGAGACAGACAGACAGAAAGAGAGAAGGGAGATACTGTGGTGCGTTTTGAGCTAAATCCACGTCAGTTTCTCTTTACAAAATTAGTTTTAAAAGATTAAAGATGAAGAAAGAAATGTTTTAAAAAACCCAGTAAACAAACGAAATAAAACACTATGACAATTTAATGGAAAGAAAGAAAAAAAAACAGGAAGAAATTTTTTAAAAGATAGTGGATTATAAAAAACCATATATATGAAGGAAAGGATGAGGGAGAGAAGAAGAGGAGAAAGAGTTAAAAAAAAATTTTACGGGAAAAGAAGAAGAAAAAGAAGATCAAGAAGATCAAGAAGAAGAAGAACACAAACAAGAAGAGAAAAAAAAGGAAGGGAGGGGGGGGGGGGGGGAGGGGGGGGAGGGGGAGGAGAGACAACTAATAATAAGAGAACTACCACAACCAATAACAACAACAAAGAAAACCCAAGAAAAACTATCTTCTCTTTGGTCAAGCCACCTTCCTGTCCTTCCTTCCATCCTTCCTTCCATCCTTCCTTCCTTCCCTTGTAAAATCTTGGTCGCCTTTTCCTCTCCCTCCATCTCTGCCCATCAGCAACTCTTCAGCAACTCTTTCTTTCCTCTAGTGACGACGACAAACCCTGCACGCCTCAGTGGACAGCAGAGTTGTCGGCCCCTCCATCCCTGCTGGGCTTAGCTGAGGCCAGTGACAGTGAGGGAAGGAATGAGGGAAGAGACTGGGAGGACTTTTAGCAGCGCTAACAAACGCAGTTAGGGCGCTGAAAGGCCGCCACAACTTAATAAAGCCCAAGTCATGATCGCCTGCCAAACGGGCGGAAAACGAGACGATAGTCTCCCTTGATGGACTCTTTTTCTTCTCAAGATGGAGCCTCCTCACCCCTCCCCCCCCCCCCACCTCTCCTCCCCCACCCCAATTCTGTAAGGCCAATTGTCTCCCTCCCGTCCTCCTCCCTCCCTCCCGTCCTCCCTTCCTTCCTTCTCTCCCTCTCTTTTTTCACGCCACTCCTTCCAAATTTTCGTCTCCCTATCTCTCTTCCATTTTGTTTTCTTCTTCTGATTTTTACTGTTCTGTGACTTTGTTCCTATTGTCTCTTATGTCTTGTCTGTGTCTGTTTCTCTGTGTCAGTAGTTGTTTTTTCCCTCCTGCTTTATCTGTGTGTATGTGTGTAGTTTTACACACACACACACACGCGCACGCACGCACGCATACATACATGAATATCGTCTAATATCACTTTGAGTGAACAGTCGTAAAATCGAAGCAACAACGACTACAGGTGTTGTAGGGAATTGATGCCTCAGTTGTTGTTTTTTTTGTTTGTTTGTTGGTTGGTTTTGTTTGTTTGTTTTTAGCTGCTTGTGCCAAGACTAAGCTACTGTTTTGTCTGTATTAGCTCGTTTTTGTGGTTTGTGCGAAAACGTTGAGTGAATTTTAACAAGATGTTTTTCTTCTTCTTTATTTTCAGTGCCTGTCAATCCATACGATGTTCTGGCGCCCATTACAAGCCGCCTGTCTGCTACAGGTATGTACCTGTGTGTGTGTGTGTGTGTGTGTGTGTGTGTGTGTGTGTGTGTGTGTGTGTGTGTGTGTGTGTGTGTGTGTGTGTGTGTGTGTGGTGTGTGTGTGTGTGTGTGTGTGTGTGTGTGTGTGTGTGTGTGTTTTGTGTGTAGTTGTGTTGTGTGTTGTGTGTGTGTGTGTTGTGTGTGTGTGTGTGTGTGTTGTGTGTGGTTGTTGTGTGTGTGTTGTGTGTGTGTGTGTGGTGTGTGTGGTGTGTGTGTGTGTGGTGTGTGTGTGTGTGTGTGTGTGTGGTGTGGTGTGTGTTGTGTGTGTTGTGTGTGTATTGTGATGTGTGTGTGTGTAGTGTGTGTGGTGTGGTGTGGTGTGTGTGGTGTGGTGTGGTGTGTGTGGTGTGGTGTGGTGTGTGTGGTGTGGTGTGGTGTGTGTGCAATCTTTTGGGTAAATTGAAAGTGCTCAACTGCAAGTGTCTTAATTCTCTTTGTCTATATTTACTTAGGCATGCACGGTAAAGATCATGACAATTCATGTCAGCGTTTGGTGGGTTACCCAACTAGATCTAGAAACATACTCAGCACGTACCCTGTACCTGGAGAGAGATGGGCTCCACTAGGTTCAATCTGCCCGAAAGTTATGGCTTGAAATATTCAGTGCAGTGCCGCAATGACTCCTGGAAGTTAAGGAGAAGAGAGAGAGAGAGAGAGAGAGAGAGAGAGAGAGAGAGAGAGAGAGAGAGAGAGAGAGAGAGAGAGAGAGAGAGAGAGAGAGAGAGAGAGAGAGAGCTGTGTGTCCTGACCGGTTGTGTCATGGCAGAAGCTTTTGAGCTTCTTTTCTTTTTATAGTCGCCTGCTTCTTCCCAAGTTCAATACCATTGCTCAAATCTTGGATGTATACAAGTTACCTGGACAGATCCACTCGTGGCATATCGTGTTGTAGTTGTTGTCAAACTGTGCTTATATTTTGAGATGTCTAACAATATTGATCATTATCAACGTGTTGGATGTCCTAACTGGGTCAGGAGAGATCCATTTGTGGAAGGGTTTTTTTTCCAGAATTATCAAACATATATTTTGTATTGTGTGGGTTTTTTTCCAGCAAGCATATCACCGCATTGATTAACCATTATCTACATGTTGTATTTCACACAGGGTCGGGACATATCCAATTGTGGAGGTGTCTGCAGGAGTAGTATTCAAAAATGCTTTAATCGTGTAGTACTTTTTACCAGACGAATCGCATTATTCTCATTGGTATCTGCATGCTGTCTTCAGGGTCGGGGCAGATTCAGCTGTGGAGGTTTCTGCAGGAGTAGTATTCAAAAATGCTTTGTGTATTACTTTTTACCAGACAAATCACACTATTTTCATTGGCATCTGCATGCTGTCTTCAGGGTCGGGGCAGATCCAGTTGTGGCATTGTATTACTTTTATACCACTCTGTTTTCATTGGTATCAAGCTGTGGCAGTGTACTACTATTTATACCACTCTGTTTTCATTGGTATCCAGCTGTGGCAGTGTACTACTATTTATACCACACTATTCTCATTGGCATCTGCATGCTGTCTTCAGGGTCGGGGCAGATCCAGCTGTGGCAGTTCCTGCTGGAGCTGCTGTCGGACTCGGCCAACGCGGGCTGCATCACGTGGGAAGGCACCAACGGGGAGTTCAAGCTGGTGGACCCGGACGAGGTGGCCCGACGCTGGGGAGAACGCAAGTCCAAGCCCAACATGAACTACGACAAGCTCAGCCGCGCGCTGCGCTACTACTACGACAAGAACATCATGACCAAGGTGCACGGGAAGCGCTACGCCTACAAGTTCGACTTCGTGGGCCTGACGCAAGTTCTGCAGTCTAACGGAGATTCTTCCGCGTTTAAGAGAGAGTTCCAGCAGGAGTTGTTCCCCTACGCGGCTCATAAGTACAGCCACCATCACCCTCACAGCCTGCCCCCTCCTCACGGCCATCACATGGGGTCTCCGGGGTCCGGCCTCTTCGCGCCCCACAGCTCCTACTGGCCAGGGCCTAACAACAACTTTTTCTCCGGTATCTCCTCCCCCATGATGACCCCTGGTCACCTGGGGTCCCCCATGTCCTTCCATCCTTACGGATAAAGCTCAGAGAGGTGGGGGGTGAGGGGAAGACAGTCGTGGGATCTCTGCTGGTTGTACATATCTTTCCGATATATATATATATATCAATCCTTTTGGAGAGGAGGGTGTTCTCTGGTGTGGAACCTGTCTAAACGCTACTTTGACTTCACACCGAGCCATGCCTATCTTCTAGCACTTAAACGTTGGAGTTTGGTTTGTTGGTCTGGTGTCTGTTGAACAAAAAGAAGAAAAAACAAACTGGTTTAGGATCGTCCAGTGCTGTCTACACTGCCACGAGATGATATTGCTGTGCGGGCATCAGAAACAGTAAAAGGAAGCATGTCCTTAGCGTCCAAGACAAGGTTTATTGGACATGGTGTACTACAAGCATCTAGTCTACTGTTTAGCCCAGAGAGATAGCCAATACACGGTAGTGCTTTTTTTATGCAACTAGTACCTTAGCGTATATGATATGGTACATTTTAGGTGACATTCTTTTCACATATTTAGCTTATATGACAGTAAAACCTAAAAAGGCTTACTGGTATTGCCCTGTTTCTTTCCATTGAGCATCTTGAGCGGACGGGATAGTTCAGTGGTCAGAGCACTCGTTTTCCCCAAGCTAAGGTTAAGCAGCTTCGAGCGCGGGGTTACCAATTGGATGGGTGACCGTTTGTGCACTTTGGCTTCAGTACTGTCTCCCAGTTCACCCAGCTGTAAATGAGTACCTGCCTCTTTAGGGTCAGGGAAGGTAAAGCAGCGAGGGAAAGGAGATGTGCACCACCCTCAATATGCTGGCCCCTAGAAAAGTGAGGTCTCTGATGCCTCGCTCAACTACGACCACGTAGGTCATGGAACACCTTTACCTTTTCTTGAGATTAGAGCACTTACAGACATTCTTCCATATTTCGAGAGATGAACCATATTTTCTCATTCCTTTTTTTTCAATGTTGAGGGCTGTAAAAATGTTTTTGAATTTCTGTCATGTTTTCGTTTTGATTTTATATCAATGTGTACGCCTTCGTCTGATATTTTCCATTCGCAAGATACGGAAAAAACATTTATAAAAACAACTCTTGCACAAAATAGATATTAACATGAACCAAATGCACAAAGTAATGCTTGCTCCCTTAGAGGATGTTCATATTAGTCTTAAACAATTCTTGTACGATATAAAGACTTGTGTATAAAATAATTCATGGTGTTAGTTAACCAACATGTTGATTTCATCCACACACACACAAAACCAATAAAAACAAAATATTGTTCATACATTGTGGGCAAGATATAAACTGGCTATACCCCCCCCCCTTCATTGTTGTTCATGTGTTTTTCATTCATTTTGTCACAGTTTATATGAACTCCACTGGCTGCCAATCAAATCTTGAATAAAATTCAAGCTGGCTGTTCATTCAAGCCTTTCGTCTTTTTGACGGATCTTTGTCTCCTTATCTTTCTTTTCTCCTAGTACCGAAAATCTGCTCTGTATTCTGAAAACTGATTTCAGAATCACTGGGTCAGATATCTTCCCGCTATCTATCAATGAAGTTCCTGCTTTTTGGAACTCTCTCCCATCATTTCTAGACACCTTCAAAACTTAATATCAAGACTTATTCCCCCAAACACCATAATTCCAACTTAATATCAAGAACACTACAATTTCAACGTTCGTGTAGAACTCTAGATTGTTGATGTATATAGTTGTAAAGATGCTGAATATATTTGTGTGTGCGTATGGTGCACTTTCAGCGTATTTTTTGTAGGGAATAGCGCTTCACAAAATCATGATCATACCTGTCTTGGGCAGCTGTGAATCGTTTTGGTTGAATTTTGTTTTCTCGATGAATCTCTCTCTCTCTCTCTCTCTCTCTCTCTCTCTCTTTTCTCTCTCTCTCTCTCTCTCTCTCTCTCTCTCTCTCTCTCTCTCTGTTTTTGTTTTTCATTTCAGCTTCGCACACAGCCAAATAGTGAAAGCCTGTTCGATGTATTTACCAATATTATGGATTGAACACATCATGGCATTCACTTCTCGATCTCATTCAAAATATGTCTCAAAACACAACATTTGCGATGCAAAGATAGCAACTCTTTGAATGAAATTTGACACTGTTTGTATTTTAATTTTATCTGTGTTTGGTTGCTTTGTTGTGCATTTTGTGCTTGGTTGGTGTTTGGTTTCGTTTATTGTGGCTTTTTTCCCCTATGAAGAGAGGCATAATCGCTACATGTTTTTACAAGCCTATAAAGGAACTGATGATGTAAAAAAATGTTTTTAAAAGATATTTGTACTAATCATCGTTTAAAGATCAGTCTTTTGTATGTTTTTTTTAAAAATCCTTTTACTTTCATTAGGGTGAAAATATAAAAAAGTAAATGAAAAAATTTAGGACTGGCGATTTGAAAACTTTGCAGCAAAGTGATATCGATGATATTCAGTGTGTGCGTGCGTGCGTGCGTGCGTGTGTGTGTGTGTGTGTGTGTGGTGCGTGCGTGCGTGCGTGCGTGTGTGTGTGCTGTGTGTGTGTGTGTGTGTGTGTGTTGTGTGTGATGCAAGCATGCATACAAAAAAAGGGTGCATATGAGAGAGTATCTGATTTTTTTTCGAGGAAATAATGACCAAAGTAAAATGATCTGATGTAACATAATGCATTCTAGTAACTACCTTCCCGTTTACGGCATTACTAACTGAACTGTGTGTGGGGGTGGGGAGGGGGGGGGGTGGGGGGGGGGGGGTAGGGGGTGTTTTCTCATATTGATAGTATCAGAATTTGATGAAAAGATTTTTTTTAATCCTCAAAGTCCTTAACGGTACACCCCCCCCCCCCCCCCCAAAAAAAAAAAAAAAAAAGTAGCATCTGCAAAATCTCACCATCTGTGAGCCTCGGAGTTAGAATCGAGGAACGAAAACAAAAATGTGGTAGGTCATCAAATTTAAAGAAACAGTATACATTTTTTTTTAGTACGAAGTATATATGAGGGCCGCAAATGATTTTTTTTTTTTTGGGGGGGGGGGGGGGCAGTATATCAATTTATTGCTAACGAACTTATGTAAACCCTTTATGAATCTATCCTATATCTGACCTTTCTGAGACAACATTTTCTCTTCTTCAACATCGAAGAAATACTAACGAGCTGTAAAAACAAGCATACCTGACCCGTCAAGTTTATTGCCAAAGAAACGTTCGTTGTTGAAGCATAAACATTCCATGTTTCACTGTTCACAAAAGACCTTGTACAGGTTGTTATACCTTCTTTTTTCTCTTCCCCAGAAGTCAGAATGCGGCTACCTTAATGGTAGACACGAACAGTCGCATAGGCTAATTCTCGCCCAATATTGGTAAACCTCGAAGATCTAGCCGAGTAACGGAACGGAGGGGGTGGAGGTGGGATGAGGGAGGGGGGAGGGGTAGTTTCTTTCGAATAATTATTGTGGCTGGTTCGTGTATGAGGCAGTTTCGTTGCGTAATAACGATACAATGCTCTGTACGATTTTCGTGAAGAACCGTAACTCTGTTTACTTCAGCGGAAGGTGTTCTATGTCGACAACAGCAACTGTTTTTGTATAGCAACCAAGTTGCGCCCGAATGCTGCTGGATGGTGTACACATTAAATTTTGTTTTCCGGCAGAACAATACAGGGTGGGTGGCTGGTTGGTTGGTTGGTTAGTCGGGTGATTTTCATGAAATTTTGTGTGTTTTTATATTGTTGGGACTAGGCTTACTTCCTTGTTCGCTGTGGAGTTGCTGTTGCTTTGTTGTTGTTTCTTTGGTTTTTCCTCGCTCTCTCTGAGTCTCTCTCTCTCTCTGAGTCTCTCTGAGTCTCTCTCTCTCTCTCTCTCTCTCTCTCTCTCTCTCTCTCTCTCTCTCTCTCTCTCTCTCTCTCTCTCTCTCTCTCTCTCTCTTGAATCTGTTGTAACTACACAATTTAATTTAAAAAACTTACATTCAAGAAAACTAAACATCACGTATGTCCTAGCACTACACGAAAGTGTACAAAAAACTGAACTGTTCTATTTTAGCATGAATCGGATGTTTTTGTTTTTGAAATCAGGAATGTATTTGGTTTTGAATTAATTTGGCTCTTTTGAATGCATGTGTGTGTGTGGGAGGGGTGTGTGTGTATTTTTTTTAAAAAGATATCTTTAACTGACGACAATGCGAACGTAGAAGTAGTTCCATTTCTTCAGTTGTTTTGTAATTTATTTTATGGGAAGCAAGTAATTAGATAGTTTATATGGATTCGAAGAAATGGTTGCATCGCAGTTTTTCTTGGACGAAAAGGGTTGACAACATTTAGGAGTAAGCCCTATAGAGACAAAAAGAGAGAGAGAGAGGGGGGAGAGAGAGAGAGCGAGAGAGAGAGAGAGAGAGGGAGGGAGAGAGAGAGAGAAAGAGGGAGGGAGGGAGGGAAGGAGCGAGAGAGAGAGAGAGAGAGAGAGAGAGAGAGAGGTGTGTGGTGTGTGTGTGTGTGTGTGTGTGTGTGTGTGTGTGTGTGTGTGTGTGTGTATTGATAAACGATCTTTTTTTTATGTTGCCTCTCTCGCCATCGTGGCTGTTGTCGATGCTGCTTCTACTGCTTGTGCAACTACTACTGCTACAAACGATACTGCTACTGCTACTTCTGCTGTGACTATGCTGCTGCTACAACTACTGCATCACTGCTCCTTCATAATTTTTCTCCCACTCCCTTTCTTCTATTTAAATAGCTGCAACTACTACTAGTACTATATACTACTACTTACTAACTATCTTACTACTATACTACTGACTACTGCTGCTACTAACTACTACTCTAACTACTACTACTATACTATACTTACTACTACTTCTATTAACTACTGCTACTTCTAACTACTACTTCTAACTCTGCTGCTGCTTACTACTACTTCTAACTACTATTAACTACTACTACTATCACTACTACTACTTCTAACTACTACTTCTAATAACTACTCTTTAACTACTACTGCTACTACTACTATACTACTCTACTACTCTACTGCTGCTGTACTACTACTTTTAACTACTGCTACTACTACTACTACTACTACTACTACCTACCATACTACTACTACTACTCTACTACACTACTACTACTACTACTACTACTACTACTACTACTACTACTACTACTAACTACTACTACCGTTATTGTTGACACATTATTATAAGCAAAACAAGAAACGTGTATTGACAGTACATCCCACTGAAATGATCACTGATGAAAACGAGATTCGATTTTGTTGTAGATAGATACTCATATAACATAAAATACTCATAATTATCTCTCCTTCCCTTGTATGTTTGTTTTCGTTTATGTTCGTCTCACGTTTGCCAGGAAGTTGTAAATAATGGTACATGAGGCAAGATATTCTCTAGTGTGTATAAGGCTATAGTAACAATAAGACTACAGCAATAAATTCAAGTGTGAACGTGTTATGATTCACAGTTTGTATCTTTGCTGTGGTAAGTGAAACATAATATTACCGTAAAGAATATAATGAGGGTATAACATAATTACACACAGCAATAAAATCAAGTGTGAACGTGTTATGATTCATAATTTTTGTATATTTCGCTGTGTTAAGCACTATGATGCTACCATGAAAGAATGTAATGAGGGTATGACATAATTATAACTATTATCATTACTATTATCATGATGTTGATTGTCTGTATAGTTCTTATTGAATCTTTGATGATGGAGTTGGGTGGAGGGGGAGGGGGTTGCGAAAAAAAAGGTTTTGTCGTGGATTTTTCTGTTTCCAATTAAAGAGTTTCCTTCTTTCGCCCTTTGTGTGTGTGTGTGTGTGTGTGTGTGTGTGTGTGTGTGTGTGTGTGTGTGTGTGTGTGTGTGTGTGTGTGTGTGTGTGTGTTTGTGTGTGTGTGTGTGTGTGTGTGTGCAGGCATACATTTTGTATGTATTTACATGTGCTTCTCGCCTGTCTGTGTATGTGTCTATCTTTTTAACAACTCGACCCAACCTTTTCTCTGTCTGTCTTTCTGTCTGTTTGTCTGTCTGCCTGTTTCCGCCTATCCTCCCCCTCCCTCTCTCTCCACCCTCTTCCTCCTCCTCTTTCTCATCCTTCTCCTCATTCTCTTCCTCCTCCTCAGATCTTCTTCCTCCTCCTCCTCCTTCTCCTCCTCCTCCTCCCCTTTGTCTCCTTCGGCTATTTGTAAGAATTTTATGCTATTACACACACACGCGCGCGTGGGTACGCACACACCTTCATTCACGTACTTCATCATTATCTCGCCCATCATATGGTACTGTTTATTATAAAATACTTGGGAATACCCTTTTCCCCATGTTGAATCGTTTACTGTATTCCTTGTCGCTAGCTGGATTGAGATTGAGACCTTCAACTGCACGAACATGGTCAAAAAGTAACTAGAAACTAGTTTATAAAAAGCATCGCTTTATATCCGCACAGATGAAAAAATGACCCAAAATAACGGCAATAAAAAAGATATCGAATAGTTAAAACTCAATCGAGACTGTGAACATCAAACCAACACTTCACTACTAAGCATAATAGTGGACAGCTTTTCATTGGAAGTTTTGTTGGGGAAGCCTCGAGACCTGCCGGGGGATGGGGGGGGGGGGGGATTCTTGCCTTCGTTCAGCCTGTCCACTTAAGGACAACAGCCATATAAGGACACAAGGGGGACGGGATAGCCTAGTGGTTAGAACATTGCGCTCAAAATCTGACGACCCGGGTTCGATTCCCGTTCAGGGGGATATTTTCCCCCTGGAGTTAACATCAGTGCCGACTCCACTCTCCCCCAAAAGTCCTTCGGATGAGACTATAAACCGAGGCCCCGTGTGCGAACGCGCGCAGAACATCTTGCGCACACATTAAATCTGTTCCGCTTTTCGTAAGAGTAGGCCATTGTGTGCCGGTGGGAACAGATGACATTTACCAAACCGCATACATACGGGGACTAGATATAAAAAAGCACATAAGTGCTTATTCCATTACATTTTCATTTCATTTTAACCACTTTAAGTCACGAGATTTCTCTGCGTGAAATTCGGGCTGCTCTCCCCGGGGAGAGCGCGTCGCCACAAGAGCAGCGCCACTTTTTTGTATTTTTGTTGTTGTTGTCTGCAACTGTATTTGTTTCCCTATCAGAGTGGCTTTTTTCTAAGAATTTTGCCAGGGACAACTCTCTTGTTGCCGTGGGTTCTTTTACGTGCGTTGAATAATTTTGTGTAACACACGGGACCTCGGTTTATCGTCTCATCCGAAAGACTAGCGCCCAGACCACCACTCATGGTCTAATGGATGGGGGAAAAGTTTTGGGCCCAAAGGGGATTCGAACCACCGCGCACTTACGACCCGGACTTTTCGCTTTCTAGACAGGCGCGTTACCTCTAGACCACTGATCCTCGATATAAAAGAATAAAAAAAATAAATAAATAAATAAACAACATCCGTAGGCTCCTGACAATGCAATCCAAGGTGAGACCCGACGAAGTATGGTCCTGTCTTCTGTGCAATATATAAGTCAAGAATTCTAATGTTTCCTTTAAGCTATCGACATGTCCTAGCTCTGATTGTCGTCAGTTGTGGTTGTTGTTGTGTTTGTTTCCTTGTGTTCTCGTTTGGTTGGTTAATTGAGGTCTTTTTTTCTCTGTTATTGAACTTCTTTTTCTTTTCAGGAAAAAAATATCAAGTAGAAAGGCATAAAATGGATCTTTGCACGCACAAAAATCATGCATTGACACAACATAATGTGTGTAATCCAGAAAATAAAATCTCCATATATTTTCTTTTTTTAAAAATAAAGTTCAACGAATTGTTCAGATTCGAGCATTCATCCAAATATATTGTCAAATCTAAAATATATTAAGTTCGACGAAGGGTTCAGTTCCAAGTCCAAATATTTTTCTTAACCAAAGTAATGGAATGTTTTTAAACAAAATATTGGGAAAACCCCCCCACCCTGTTGATTCGATTTTTTCTTTCTCATCTAGAGCTCTGAGGTTCACCAATGGGGAGGTTTTTGCGTATGCGACTGTTTTTACCTACAATTAAGGTAGCTGCATTCTGACTTCGGGGATTCTAAACACGCCACACCAGTAGTGTGCATGTAGTGAGTTTTCGGGTTTTGTTGGGGTTTGTTTGTTTTCTTTTTTTTATATTTTATAGTTGGTTTTGTTTTGCTTTCTTTGTTTGCTTTCTTTTTTGGTCGTACGTTCTTACCGGCACAAATGGCCTACTCTTTCGAAAGGCTGAACGAGTTTTAACGTGTACGCAAGATGTACCGCATACGTTTGCAAGTGGGACCTTGGTTAACAGTCAAGAACTTTTGGATGAGTGCTGTCAGTACTGCTGCTCATTCCATATATCCTCGATGTAAAAGAATAACAGGAAAAAAGAAAGAAAAGGAGAAAATCCGACCTTGAATGGGTGCGGCTGCCCGGTGGTGGCTCGAACCAAGGTCACCACAGATCACGAGCTGAACGCTCTAACCACTAGGTATGCATGCGTGCGTACATGCCTTCATGCGTATATACGCGTGTGCGTGAGCGTGCAATGTGTGTGCTATTGCAAAACGATTTGTGGACTTATTTTCTTCTGTTTTTTCTTCTTCTTCCTTCCCTTTTTCAATTCGGCAGCAACTTCCTTCAAGTTCTCTCCCATGTCGAGAAGATCACCAGCATCAATCGATATTTGTAGAGTATCAGGGACGTTTTTTCTTTCTTTTTTCACCCCCCCCCCCTCTCTCTCTCTCTCTCTCTGTCTGTCTCTCTCTCTCTCTCTGTCTGTCTTTCTCCCTCTCCCTTTTCTCACTCTTTCTCGTTCCACATTTCCTTCAAACACTTCTCCCTTCCTTCTTTTTTGCCAATGCTGCTACAACCTCTCTTTGCGTTCATTTACAGCACGTGGCTCTCCGTTGACAGTTTCAAGTTTGAGGGATGGAAAGCAGGAAGGAAGGAAGGAAAGAAAGGAAGGACAGAAGTAAGGAAGGGCGGAAAGAAGGCTGGAGCGAAAGGAAGGAATGGAGATTAGCTATTGCTTGAATGAGAGGGAAAGAATGAGGAATGAAAGGGAACGTGTGTATTTATTTATTTTATTTATAACTTGTTTGTATGACAAATATATGTACAGAGAGAGATAGACAGAGTCAGGGACAGAGACAGACAGACAGACGGACACAGACAGACATATAAAGATAAAGGCAGAGACAAGAGACAAATACAGAGATTCTTTGATAGATAGATGGATAGATACGGAGATGGATGGATGAATAAATCTGTTGCTTCAAATATCACAATGTGTTCACACCTAGAGAGAAAAAAGTAATGATGGTTAAAAACACCCACCACAACACACACACACTAACCTTAATTAACTTATGGTTAATTATTTTAAAGTCAATAGAGTTAAGAAAAGGGAGGAAGGGGGGGGGGGAGGGAGGGTCTTTTTCAATACCAGAAAGTGCCATATTTCAGATCTATTGTCAAGGGACAAAACCTATCAGAAGTCAACTTTTGTCTTTTCAAATTGTGTGTGTGTTACATCAATCTTTATCAATTAATTTGTTCTGTTCATCTTAGTATTCTCAGACATTTATTTCAGGCCTGTATGCAGCATTAGTGCAACTCGTATTTAAACTACACAAACAACATTAATGCGAGGAAGGAAAACGGCCCATTACCATCATCAACGGCAAAATGATGAAATCCGTACAGTGAGCTAGTCAGTATTCTAATCAAAAGATCGATAATTCTAATCACCCTTCTGCAACAGTTGAACAACTCACCGACCTCTTTTATCTGCCATCCCTCACTGATGTTCTAAACCAGATTCATCCACGCTACTTAGAGGTCAGGAATTCCACAAGGACGAGGGTTTATGTGGCGGGATAGTGTAGGTATTAGTGCTAATGAGACCGACACAGATTAGCTCAGGAAATCGATCATTCTTTGGGGGAGAGTTTCCATTAAACCTCATTTCAATCCAGCGTGTGTTCTATCTCAGAGTTTTCAGTCTAAAAGCAGTTCCATCATGTACAATGTTGCCTCATGAGAACTTCTTGGCTAATTCCTGTTACATTTGGCAAATTTCCAATCTTCTCTGGTCAGGGCCATGGCCTACATTAAAATGTTACTGTGCTTTAAATTTCCAACAGTCACAAAAGTACCTGATAGAGCTCTGATTCCCCATTACAACTCCTGCCCCTACCCCCCCCCCCCCCCCCCCCGTCAGCCCCCCACCCCCAGGCTAGAAACAAATGACATGGTGTCTGTTTAATCCTCACTAATGGTTACTGTGACATCACTTGCAATACCTACTCTTCTACCCACTTTCTGGGTAACAAATAAACTGTACGAAAAAGTCTACATTTCCCCCTTCAAGTGAAACAAGTTTTCATGCAAAAACTTACCTTTTTTACCTGAGCAAGGGAAAGCTTTCTTCATGGACAGGGAAAGAAAAAGAAGGACACGTGGACATTGCAGGTGAGTCACACTCCCCAACTTCATCAAAATGTTGGTGTGCCTTCTCCAGCCTACGGACCTAAGGGGTCACAGTGACTATGTACTCTGTCTCACCCGAATTGAGAATCCCCATGAGACCCCATCAATCAGTACACACTGGATGAGAAAGCGTGTGTGTGTGTGTGTCCTTGTTTTCAAGCACCTCACTATAGTATAGCCAGACTCTGACTTCAGAGGACATTGCTCCTTTTTTTTTAATACTTCTTTTATTTTCTGTTTCTTGGTTAGAGCTCCGAGGTGAGCTTTTTGTGCATGTGACTACTTTTGCCCACCATTATGGTAGCCATATTCCAACTTCAGGGATGATGTCTAAACACGACACCAGTGTGCAAGCATTTGTGTGTGTGTGTTTCTTTGACAATAGTTTTGGTCATCTGTTCTCGGAGGCACGAATGACCTACTCTTCCCAAAAAGCATAACAGCTGTTCTGCTTGGGTTCATTGTTGTTGTTGTAATTGATATTACATCCCAGCTGTGATTTCTGATTTAGGGACTGGGCGAAGATGGCGTAGTGCCTATAAGACTTGGGTTTGCACAAGGGACCTGAGTTTATGGTCTCATCCAAAAGACTTTTTGGAAGAGTGGAGCCAGTACTGATATTAACCATCAATAACTCCAGTAAAAAAAAAAATCCCCTTGAATCTGTGTGTGGGTGATGGCTCGACCCTGGCCATCCAATGGCAAGTGCCAGGCTCTATCCCCTAGGGAAACCCGCCACCTGCTTTCTCCTGTCACAGAGAATACTAACTGTTAGGCTAGGAGCTTGCCATGCATGAAGGCAGTCCCCTAGTAACATTTCAAAAGAGTAACAACTTTTTAAAAAAAAAACAGGCTTCGACACCTTGCTTTGCATCAAAAGTTTACAAAGTGTTTGTTTGGCCCGAGCTAGAGAAGATTGAAAAATTCACCAACAGTTACAGGAATTAGCCAAGAAATTCCGTTGTGGTAACACTGTACATGATGGAAATGCTTTTAGACTGAAAACTCTGGGAGAGAACACACGCTGGATTGAAATGAGGTTTAATGGAAACTCTCCCCCAAAGAATGATCGATTTCCTGAGCTAATCTGTGTCGGCCTCATTAGCACTAATACCTACACTATCCCGCCACATAAGCCCCCGTCCTTGTGGAATTCCTGACCTCTAACTAGCGTGGATGAATCTGGTTTAGAACATCAGTGAGGGATGGCAGATAAAAGAGGTCGGTGAGTTGTTCAACTGTTGCAGAAGGGTGATTAGAATTATCGATCTTTTGATTAGAATACTGACTAGCTCACTGTACGGATTCCATCATTTTTACCGTTGATGATGCTAATGCGCGGTTTTCCTTCCTAGCGCTAATGTTGTATGTGAAGTTGAAATACCAGCTGCACTAATGCTGCATACAGGCCTGGAATAAGTCTCCAAATCCTAAGCTAAAGGGAAAATGAATCAATGAAGGTGTTGCAGAACTCGAAAAGAAAAAAAAGACTATTTCTGTACTTTTTCCAATGAAAATGAATCTAAAATTAGTTATTTTCTGGCACTGAAAAACAAACATTTGATTTGTTTTCTTTTTCTTTTGGTGATCTTGCTATTGTTGCTGCTTTGTTGTTGTCGCTTCCCCTCTTTGATTCACTTACTTTTGGATTACTTCAAATGTGTTTTGAGTAGTATGTGTGATAGTGATGTTATTTCTTTATATTCTTAAAAAATTCTTAGTGTGATTGCAGTACATTTGGAGCAACACATTTAGTCACCGATCATTTTTATCTATCTATCTATCTATCTATCTATCTATCTATCTATCTATCTATCTATCTATCTATCTATCTATCTATCTATCTATCTATCTATCTATCTATCTATCTATCTATCTATCTATCTATCTATCTATCTATCTATTTATCTATCTATCTATCTGTCAGTCTCTCATCTGTCTGTCTGTCTGTCTATCTATCTATCCATCTATCTATCTATCTATCTATGTGTGTGCGCGCGCGCTTGTGTCCATATATGCATACATGTGTGTGTGTGTGTGTGTGTGTGTGTGTGTGTGTGTGTGTGTGTGTGTGTGTGTGTGTGGGTACGTGCGTGCGTGCGTGCGTGTATATGTGTGTGTGTGTGTGTGTGGTGACAATGATTCTGACAATGATGCGCAAGTTGCTGATAAAATAAACATTACAAAATGGGTTTTCTCTGCTGGTGAATGTCCGAGTCTGTAGTATACAACAAATAAACAAGTAACCCACCAAAACTAACAGCAAATCTACCAATGAGAGGGAAGGGGAGGGGGGAGGAGAATCTTCCCTGTAGTTTTTATCCTTATGCTCCCACCCACCCATCCACCCATCCATCCCCTTTCTCCAGTTGACTCTCTTAAAGTTTACAGCTCTCTTAGTGTTGCGATTATACTTGCCGGTGTAGTGAATTTCATGCAGTGTATAAATCACTAAATGAATGAGGAAATAGGTGAATGGACAGATGAATGAAATCAAATTAATAAACGAAGAAACAAAAATGTAACTAGCTTCACTCATTCATTCATTCGTTCATTCATTCATTCATTTGTTCGTTCGTTCATTCATTTATTTATTTATTTATTTATTTATTCATTCATTCATGCGCCAATTTCTTTCCTTCTTTCTCCATTCCTTCATTTAATCATCAGCTCCCTTCTTCCTTCTTTCTTTCCTTCCTTCCTTCCATCCTTTCTTCTATTTTTCTTTCCTTCTTTCCTCCCTCCCTTCCTTCCTTAATAATAATAATAATATATGGAATTTATATAGCGCTGAATCTTGTAAATAAACAAAACAAATCGAAGCGCTTGCACTCAATCATTTACAGGCATGCAACTCTCCTTAAACATAATGAACAACAGATTTCAAAACCATGCGCGCGCACGTATGCATGCATGTACGCACACACACGCACACACACACACACACACACACACACACACACACACACACACACACACACACACACACACACACACACACACACACACACACACACACACACACACACACACACACTCGGAACAACACTTAGAAGGTGAAAGATGCTGTTGAAAATTAGGGACAGATATTTGGGGGGAAAGTCTCAGGTAGGAAATAAGTGTGCTTTGAGGCTGGATTTGAAGGTATCAAGTGAAGGCTTTTGGCGAAGTGAAAGAGGGAGGTCATTCCAGGTGGATGGACCAGAAACAGAGAAGGAGCGACGGCCAACAGTGGTTTGTTTGAATCTGGGTATTCGAAAGCACAAAGTATCTGCGGCTGAACGAAGGGAACAGATAGAGTGTACAGGTGAAGACAGTTACAGAGATAAGAGGGTGCAGATTTGTGGAGACATTTGAAACAGAGGGTATTGATTTTATACTCCAGTCTTTGTGAGACAGACAGCCAGTGAAGAGATCGCAGAAGAGGAGTGATGTGTTCAGATTTTTCTTTCTTAGGACCAGTCGAGCTGCAGAGTTTTGTATGCGTTGAAGAGAGTGGATAGATGATGCTGGTAGGCCAGCCAAAAGAGAATTACAGTAGTCTAAACGTGAAAGAATGAGAGATGTGACAAGCTTGGAAGTTGCATCAGTGGACAGATACTTGCGAATCGCGCTTATGCGCCGTAATTGATAGTAGCAAGACTGGCAGGTCTGGGTGATGAATTTTTTCATAGAGAGTGTGTTGTCAAGAACTACTCCTAAATATTTCACAGAGTTGGACAAAGGAACTGACGTATTGCCGAATTCTATTGAAGTTTTTGCGATAGAGGAAAGTTTATGTTGGGTCCCTATGAGCATGGCTTCGGTTTTATCGGCACTAAGTTGTAACTTGTTCTGAGTTATCCAGTTTTTAATGTCTTGAAGGCAGTAGGACATATTTGTCAGGAGGGAAGGCAAGTTTTCAACAGTATCACTGCACTGAAGCAGAGTATCATCGGCATAGAAATGATGATCAATATGGTGGTTGTTTATTATATGTGAGAGTGGAGCAGTGAAGAGAGTAAAGAGAACAGGGCCCAGGACTGATCCCTGCAGGACTCACATTCCATTTTGACAGGTTTTGATTGAATTTTGTTTACAATAACTTTCTGGAACCTGTCTGTGAGGTATGAAGTAAACCAGGTGAGGGCTGTGCCGTTAATACCAAAAGTATTTTGGAGGCGAGAAAGAAGAATTGAGTGATCTATGGTATCAAAGGCTGCAGATAAGTCAAGAAGAGTGAGGAGGGAGATTTTTCCTGCATCAGAAGCAAGTAGAAGTGTATCTAAAGTGTGGGCTAGGGTGGTTTCGGTGCTGTGGTTGGGGCGATAGGCAGATTGAAAAGTGGGAAGGAGATCATTGGAATGAAGGTGACTGTTGAGCTGTTTGAGAACGACTTTTTCTAGTACTTTAGAGACAAAGGGTAAGTTTGAGACAGGCCTATAATTCTTCAGAATGTTGGGATCGAGGTCGTACTTTTTCAGTAGAGGTGTGACTATTGCTGTTTTAAGAGCTGATGGAAAATTTCCTGACACAAGAGATGAGTTTACTATTTTAGTGATAATAGGTACAAGTTGTGGAAGGCATTGTGAGAAAACAGGAGCAGGTATGGGATCAAGGTCGCATGATTTTATAGTCATTTCCTTCAGAATTGTC
This sequence comes from Rapana venosa, assembly GCA_028751875.1. Classification (NCBI taxonomy): domain Eukaryota; kingdom Metazoa; phylum Mollusca; class Gastropoda; order Neogastropoda; family Muricidae; genus Rapana; species Rapana venosa. The sequence goes on along the minus strand of CM054149.1, from coordinate 30,390,026 downwards.
ATGATTTCTTTTTCACTTGTGGGATGGAAGGAAAAGAGAGGAGTGCCAGTGAACTGAGGATCAGGAGGCGCAGGCTGGAATTGAGTCTGATCCAGTCTGGAGCGTATGTTTCGAACTTTGTCTGAAAAGAATGCAGAAAATATGGATGGAAGTTCAGACAGGCTGTGGGTGTTAGGCAGAGGAGTTGTTTTTGCAGATCCAAGGAGATTTGAGGTGAGGGAAAAAAGAGATTTTATGGATGTAGCACAGAGAACTTGGAAAGAGTAGTAGTCTGTCTTTGCTGAATGGATTAAGAGTTTGACTTTGTTTGTCAATAAATTAGAAAAAAGAAATATTGCAGTAGTAGCAATAGAAGCAGCAGCAGTAGCAGCAGCAGCAGCAGCAGCAGCAGCAGCAGCAGCAGCAGCAGCAGCAGCAGCAGTAGTAGTAGTAGTAGTAGTAGTAGTAGTAGTAGTAGTAGTTGTAGTAGTAGTTGTAGTAGTAGTAGTAGTAGTAGTAGTAGTAGTTGTTGTAGTAGTAGTAGTAGTAGTAGTAGTAGTAGTAGTAGTAGTAGTA
>CM054149.1:30371971-30379471 GCA_028751875.1 Rapana venosa | reverse complement strand
CTCCTCCTTTCCTCTGTCGCTGCTTTTCCAATCCAACCTTTTGCTCTTTCAGGCAGGAGCTGAAAGTTTGGGATCGGAAAACGAACGGCTCGATATAAAGAGGCGTGATATTTGTCTGTCTTGCTGACTTTGTAAGAGGACCCAGTTGCCCGAGCACGTGCTTGAGGAGGAGAAGGAGGAGGAGGAGGAAGAGGAGGAAGAGGAGGAGGGATGGTCTGTCTCCTGTTCTCTCCATCCTTCTACCTCCCTCCTCTGTCAAGTACCCTTCAAGAGTTTGAAGACTACCCCCCCAGATCAGATCTTGTCCTCTCTGTGTTTTGGGACGGGTTTTTGGGAGAGAGAGGGGGAGGGGTGGATGATGGCAGGACAGTTTCATATTGTTAAATGCAAATCTTTGAAAAAACATCCAGCTGTATTGATGGGATATTTTTGTAGTTGGTTGTGTGGAAGCATTTTAAGAAAACGATAGATTGAAACAACAGAAAACGATAAATTAATAAGCAATCAACCAAACAGACAAACAAAGAAATAAGTTATTGAGAATGTTGGATTTTTGTTCCTCGGTTAGAGCTCCGAGGTTAGCAATGGTGAGGTTTTGCGTATGCGACCGTTTTTACCCGTCATGAAGGTAGCCAAATTTCGACTTCGGGGATAAATAGAGAAATAATCTTTACTCTTAAGTTAAAGATGATACGATAGAATTGTACCCAAGGAGTCTGTCGTTTATTTTCATTGTTCTTTCATTGTTTCCGTGTCTTTTTCCCACTTAGCTTTTCCTTTTCTTTTTTGCACTTCGAAGTTGCATTTTGTATTTTTACTTGAGGCTTTGTTCGATTTGTTATCTCCTGAAAAGCGCTTTTGTCTCTAAATCCTGCTACCAATCGCTTTACCCTATTCAACTTTGGATGTCAGTATTTATCAGGTTGTCTGAGATAAAATTCCTACCTTTTGTAAATTTTTCTCTCCTGGTTTCCACTTTTCCTTGTTCTTTTTCTTGAGATGATAAACTATACGGTCTGTTTGATTTCATTTCATTTCATGTTGTGTATAGCTCTACTGACCACCAAGGCCATAGTATCAGGGCTGTCTGTCACCCTATATCAATTTGAGCAACTCCAACAACATTCATCTTAAGTTAAAAATGAACACCATCAAACTTCTTCAAATATCAATCACTGTTAATCAGAACTTTTTTTTAAAAACGAAAGCAAAAATGAAATGACAAAGTACGTAATGACTTTATTCTTTAAGGCCAATAAAACCAGGCCGTGCTGAGGACACCAGCCATTCCACTTAATTTATCATCTCAAGGTTACCCCCCAAAAAGCGTTAAAAAACACTCTTCAATGCACAAAAAACCTGCCATGCATAGCAAGAAAATGACATATGGGCAAATAATACTGCATGCAGAATGGACATCCTGTGCCCATCCAAGTGTTTACAATATTACTACCTAGTCGCCGGAATAAAAACAAAACAGGCAAAGTGTCATACAATGTATAAAAAGAAAATATTTGTAAGATTTGCTCCAACAAAAGGGCAGGAAAATGAACTAGGAAGGCAAGAAAGAAGCAAGAGAGATGATAGAAAGGTAAGAACATTGACGAAAGTAAAGAGAGTGATAGAAAAGGGGAACTTTTTAGCGCAGGATGTCCAGAAGGTTGGGATGCCGTTTATACTGGAAGGTCCCCCAGAATCCCCACAGGAGGTGGGGTGGGGGTGGGGGTAGGTGCTCTGTTGGATTTAAAACAACTTTACCTCGACGCAATGGACCTGTTTTGCTGATAACACTTCTGTTGTTTCCTTGTTTTGTACACGTGTTCGCTTGTGTGTGTCCGTTTATCTCTGTGCTTGTCGTCTGTTTTGTATGCTTTTTCTTCCAGCTTATACTAAAGCCATATTTCATTTTGTTTTGTTGTTGTTGATGATGATGATATTGTTGTTGTTGTTATCTCTAGAGACATAAATCAGCTGACGATCTCAAAGCAAGGAGATTTTTTTCGCCTGTAGTTAACATCAGTGCTGACTCCACTCTCCCCAAAAGTCCTTTGGATAAGACTATAAACTGAGGCCCCGTGTGCGAACGCATGCATAACATCTTGCATACACGTTGAAACCTGTTCCACCCTTGGGATGAGTGGGCCACTTGTGCTAGTGGGAACGGATGACAAAGTTTACAAAACCGCATACACCACAGGAACTGGTTTGTTAAAAAAAAAAAAAAGCATTTGCGTTCTTATTTCATTATCCTCGAAATAAAAGAAAGAAATGGAATTTTAAACAATCACACAGACAGAGCTCTCTCTCACACACAACACACACACAACACTACATCCACCCACCCAACCCACCCACCTCACACACACATACACACACACATATACACACACACACGTCACACATACACACACTAAAAATCATGCAAACACCTTTCAGACATAAACTCATATTAGTATAGTGAGACACTTTCAAAACTGCCGGGATGAAAAAAAATGATTAGGGGGGCGATATTGTGCTAGTCACACTGCTGTCTTGAGCTGCTATTGACCTATGGCCGACTAATACATCTCATTATCTGGGGCTCGGCAAGTGCACGTTAGAGGGGCACGATTATAATTGACTCCCCTTCCAGATCAACACTAGGAGGAAAAAGAAAACCTGAGGGGGAAGGAGAGGGGGGGGGGGGGGGGGGGGGAAAGGGGGGATTGGGAAGGGGGTGAGGGTGGGGGCTGGTTAAAAAAAAGAAGAGATGGTGAGGGGGTGGGGAGGAGACAACTATTCAGTCAAAAGTACCAGAGAATTGATAATGCATGTGTATGTGTGTGTGTGTGTGTGTGTGTGTGTGTGTGTGTGTGTGTGTGTGTGTGTGTGTGTTGTGTGTGTGTGTGTGTGTGTGTGTGTGTGTTGTGTGTGTGTGTGTGTGTGTGTGTGTGTGTGTGTGTGCGTGTGTGTGTGTGTGTGTGTGAGAGAGAGAGAGATTTTTTAAAATTTAATCTACCTAAATTTGTGGGACTACTTTTGCAACACACACACACACACCACACACACACACACACACACACACACACACACACACACACACACACACACACAACACACACACACTCCCCACCCCTTCTCCACCACTTCTTTTGCCAGAGGAAAAGGATTCAAAAAAATCTTTTTTTAAAAACCAAAACCAAAACAAAAAACCCAGCCTCAATAATGCTAAAATAAGTGTGTTGAAATTTAACGAAACAAACGAAATATGCAGAAAGAGGCAAAAATTTATTTTCGAAAATAAAAAAAACCCAATGTAGATGTTTTTGTTTTTATGTGACATTATTCAATATTTTGGGCGGACTTGTCTACAGGTTTTTTGTAATTCATTTATTTTTTTATGTATTCATCTATATATTTGGTATTGTTATAACTTATTTGTATTTATCTTTATTTTACTTATTTATATTATTTATTCATCTTTGAGTTGTATGTTGGTTTCTTTACGTAATACTTGAGTTTTGGAATCTCTTTTGTCTTTTTCATCGATTCATTTCTTTTTGTTTAAGTTTTCATATTCCATCAGTGTTCTAGTTTGTTGTTGTTCATTAGTTTTGCTCTTTTTTCTTCCATTCTGCAAGGTGTCTGTGCATTATCTTCCTTCCTTTCCTTATTCCTTTCTTTCCGTGTTGTTGTTTTTTTGTATCATTATCATTATTTGTTTTTATGGGCTTTTAAAAATGTTCTCCTGCATGCGTAGATCCCACTATTATTATTATCATTATTCATCGGAGTGCACTTATGGAGGCTTATATAAAATTGTTCTGGAGATGTTCAATGTGTTATTTTGTAAAATAAGTGTAATTTTCTATCATTTCTTTCTTTCATATTTTTTCTTTCATATTTGTCTTGCTTTGTCATGTTCAGTTTTTTTGTTTTATGGTTGCTTGCTTATTTTGCTTGTTTGCTCTCGCGTCATACCGACTATGAAGGCAAAGTAGATGATTTTCAGTGTGTGTTGACATTAGTTTTTGTACTGTTGGGTTTATTTTTGCTTTATATTAGTTGTTTCTTCGATTCCTTGCTTTAAAAACTTACCTTTTATAGTATCTACAAGAAAATTTGTCACACGATTGTTATTCGTTTTGATGATTATCCGTTTTGATTGCTATCCTTCTTGATGATTATGATACAGGAAGGTATGAAATGTGCTTTTCAAACAAACAATCTTTAAACTAGTCGGTCTTTGGTGCACTGCAGTGAAGGTCTCAGGCAGCACTTCGTGAACGTAGCGGAGCCATTCTGATCCAGGTCACAGAGTGCATGCTGGGTATATATTTGTGTTGTCATCCATCCCACCGGTCATAACCTGCCATTTTGTTTACGAAAGATGATGGGATTTCGATACGTGCGAAAACGTTCTGCATGCGTTCGCACATACACATCGGTTTAGAGTCTCATTCGGAGTAGTTTTGGGAGAGTGGAGTCAGTATCAGTGCTAACTCCAGGGTAATAATCTTCTCGAACGGACGGACACCTCCACGAAGGTTTGAACTTGCGCCCTCAGTTGCCATCAGATTATGAGCACAACGTTCTAACCACTAGGCTAGTCTGCCACTTGGCAGACATTAAAAAAATAACAGCTCAAAACGCAGGTTGTCGGTAACTTTACAATGCGGTAACATGCCAGTATAGAAGCCAAGAGGTCCAGGGCTCGAATCTTGTAAGCAGAAAGACTCCCCTCCCCCCACTCCCCTTCTCGTCCACTACATTATGAAAAGTGGTCTGGGTGCAAGTCCTTTAGATGACACGATAAACGAGGCTCGGTGCGCAGCATACATTCAGAACACTTACAAGAACCTATGACAACAAAAGAGTTACCAGATGTCCCTGGAAAAATTATGTCAGGACAAAGCCACACACACAGAGAAAACTTCATGCAAACTGGAGACAAAACCAAAAAAGGTGACACGTCATGTGAGGACTTGTTTTACCTGAGGTGACCAGCTCGGGTTTTATGTAAGGAAAGCTCCTGTGATAATGTATGTCTTTTACTACAATGACAACATATTCTGTTACTGCTGCTGCTATTTCTGCTGCCTCTGCTGTTGCTTCTGCTGCTAAGGTCGACGAAACTGGGCATCAAAGAAAAAGCATTCTTCAGAAAGATGAAAGAGTCTGTGGTTTTGGATGGGATCGAACTAGCGACCGCTCGTTTTCAAGGTGGATACATTACCACTAGACTGCAAGGTCAATAGGAGATAAATGAACATCTGGATTGTTTTGCTGCCTCATCTTCTGTGACGTTCATGTCCCACTGTTCATCTGCCACTCATCTAGCCCCAGCCATGCAATACCTAGTGCTCATGATGTTTCATTCTCACTGCCAGAAGTTCACAGGAAGCTTTTCAATGTTAAGCTGCTATTGGACAACCAGTCAGAGGAGCGCTGCACAGCTGCTGGGTCACTTTAGTGGTGTTCAGTGGGGCCTGTTCTGAGCTAGCAATTATGTGCAGGACACCTCCTACTAAGCCCCCTACTGACGACAATAATAGCTTAGTCACGGAGCCAGACTGAGACGCTCAGCCGAGGTCGTGGCCACTACAACGTACTTAAACAACTTTTCCCCCCTTGAACCTCAAATACGAACCTTTAGCATTAACTCATCTGAGGTACAGAAATGTATGGAGAAACCGTAACTGAGGTCATCATGGGACCAAAGCAGCCGGGACCAGGAACACTTTTCATTTATTGCATCATGATCAATGGTGATGAGGAGGGTGTATTGATACTGCTTTGGAAGTGCATATACTTCGAGAATACTTGACAGGGCTGTACTCTACATTACCTATAATTATATTATATCCCTGTACTACGTCAACCAGACCCGAGAGATACAGACATCTGCAGGTTTGGTTAAGTAATTTGAGCAACACTCTCAAAATCTCATCCGCAACATGGATGAAGCTGGACTGCGTGGTTCCAGTCTCCCCAATGAGTCCATAGCAAACCCACTCTAAGAGATTCGAAAAAATCCCTAAGCTATGATTCTCACAAGATTCGAGCCAGCAACCTTCCAGCAAGCAGCCCAGCACGCTAACCAGTACGCCATGGCAGCTGATAACTTTTTTTTGGAACAGAGAAGATAATGCCAGTTTTTTAAAAAAATAATTAACCCGCTTTACTTTGCCTTGCTGATAATCCTTTATGCCGTGCAAGAATGCGCACGAATAGATAAATAAAATACACCAAGAATGATATTAAGACAAAGATAGTAATAGCAATATTGAATTGGCATACATAATTATTTTGTACACAAAAAATCTCTATAAGTATTGTCGTTAATGGCACAGAGAACAACTCGTGAACCCATTTGAGCACGCACGCACGTGCGCCACGAACACACACACATACACACACACACACACACACACACACACACACACACACACACACACACACACACACACACCACACACACTCGTCTAATATCACTAAATGTGAATAGACGTTAAACTGAAGATATCACACACACACACTCGGGGAGAGACTTCAAATTCCATGTTGATTATAAGAATATAAGCGTACACAGCGAAGTAAACAATATACAATTGAAAATAAATGGACTGGAGTGAGGAGGGGGGTGGGGGTGGGGGTGGGTGGGGGGGGGGGGTCGGTTTTTTTAATAAATTCTGTTACAAAGACAATCAGTGAAGGTTTATAGCAGTTGCAAAAGACGGACTAAAAGCAGTGCTGAAAAAGGATTGCCTGGAAGATTATTATGGAAAGTAGGTAGGTGTCCAGAATTACATAAAATAAACGCTATTCTTATGTATGTTTGTCCGTCGTGTTCAACGATGACCTCCAAAACAGCAGAGGAGGCAGCTGATGTTTCGGAAACTGGGCAGAAATTTGATTATAGTGGTGATACTTTGCCCACAGTACATCCTCACTCTCCCGGCCAAGTGTGCATAAGGACAGTCAGCGTTGGAGATGCTCTCTAAAGGCCAACCAGCCCCCAGGGCTGCAGCACATAGGACTGTGCGAGTCAAGCCTCCTAGTCAGAGTTATAGTCGATCACTAAAGACTAAGTTGTAAAGTGGAATTCCATGAGTGGGAAAGAAAGCCACTGGTCATACTATGAGCATAAAAAATTGTGTTTTGAAACAATTTTTTCCCTGTTTATTAATATGTAGCTGCATGTTTGCATACTTCTTTCGTAATTAATTTAGCGTATTGATTTCGAATCAGTCCTGTTTCCAGCAATCTGTTTATATACACGGTTAAGACTCATAATTAGATAAATTGCAAACTATTGATTAGTAGCCTTTTTTGCAAAAGTGAGAAGTGAGATCGAGTTCTCGAGTTAGTAGAGAGAGAGAGAGAAGAGGAGAGAGAGAGAGAGAGAGAGAGAGAGAGAGAGAAAGAGAGAGAGAGAGATGAGAGAGAGAGAGAGAGAGAGAGAGAGAGAGAGAGAGAGAGAGAGAGAGAGAGTTGGGGGTTTACAGACACAAAATCATC
>CM054149.1:30344471-30366971 GCA_028751875.1 Rapana venosa | reverse complement strand
CCCCTCTTATTGGTGGAGGATGCAGAGAACTAGCTTTGCTCTGGAGTTGGCTGTCCACACCCCTGTTGTGTTCATCATAGCATTTTTCCCCCTTCTTTTATATCGAGGATAATGGAATAAGCACTTATGTGCTTTTTTACATCCAGTCCCCGTGTGTATGCCGTTTTTGTAAATTCTGTCATCTGTTCCCACCGGCACACAATGGCCTACTCTTACGAAAAGCGGAACAGGATTTAACGTGTGTGCCAGATGTTTTTCGTGCGTTCGCACACAGGACCTCGGGTTATAGTCTCATCCGAATTAATGTTGGGAGAGTGGAGTCTGCACTGATGTTAACTCCAAAGGAAAACACCCCCTTGAACGGCATTATGAGGCTGTGCCCACCCTGCCCCATGTCCCCATCAAGAGAACACCCCCATTATTAACGTGGCTAGGCGGTCTGACCATGGAGTTCACTCGGGACCCAAAAGAGATGTTGAGATCTTCACAGCCCATTGACTTCACGGTCATACTGTACTTGCATGAGGAGGAGTCCCATAACCTATAAGGTCGTAGGGGAGCGAGGCGTCAGAGACCTCACTTCTCTAGGGCCAGCATATTGAGGGCGGCGCCCATCTCCTCTCCCTCGCTGCTTTACCTTCCCTGACCCTAAAGAGGGCAGGTACCCATTTACAGCTGGGGGAACTGGGGGAACTGTACTGAAGCCAAGGCGCGCAAACGGTCACCCATCCAACTGGTAACCACGCTCGACGCTGCTTAACTTGGCTGGGGGAAAGCGAGTGCTCCGACCACTGAGCTATCCCTGTCTATTTTCTGCCAAACTGGCTCAACAGTACTTTATGTCTCATGCGTACATGACCATTTTCTGCCAAAATGGCATAATCATACCACTGTATCACATGCTCTGGCATAAAAATAATATGTCTATTTTGTGCCAAGCTTGCATGATTGTATTTCCATCGCTTACACACTGGCATAAAACTATATGTCTATTTCGTGCCAAATTTGCATGATTATACTGCCATCTCTTACGCACTGGCATAAATATATGTCTATTTTGTGCCAAACTGGAATGATTAAATTGCCGTCTCTCATGCACTGGCATAAATTCATATCTACTTTCTGCCATGGGTCATAATGTCATTCCTCATGCACTAAGTTTTCTTTCCCCTGAGGGCCCCAAAAAATATTCTTGTTTTGGGGCAACATTACTGGGTGATAAAAATTGATGGCAGTCATACTGTGTGTGGTTGTTCTTTGTGTGAAGCTCCTAATTAAATGCAAGGTCTGTCTGTTGTGTCCCTTCGCTGCACGTGCACACAGTCAATGAACGCAGCAACCAAAAGCGTCACTGTAGTTGACTCCAGACAGAGGAGAGATCACAAGGGGAAGGAATTTGCATAAGAAGAGGATGGGAACTTCCATGCAGCCCCCCCCCCCCCCCCCCACCCCCCCACCCCCTTCCGTTTTTTGGTTTTACATTAGAGAATTCATGGTACAGAAAACTCTGTGTGGTTGTGTGTGTGTGGTGTGTGTGCGTGCGTGGGTGCTTGCGTGTGTGTGTGTGTGTGTGTGCGCGCGTGTGTGCTTGCGTGCCTGCGTGTGTGTGTGTGTGTGTGTGTGTGTGTGTGTGTGTGTGTGTGTGTGTGTGTGTGTGTGTGTGTGTGTGTGTGTGTGTGTGTGCTTGTGTGTGCGGGGGCGCCACATGGGTGAAAAGTATTTCTAACAAAAGATCTGGAATCTGAAAAGAAAATGCTATGACATGCAGTTACAGAAAACCACATTGCCTTGCAGAAAAAAAAGCAACCAACTTAAAAAATATGGGAATCTCGGAGCAAGACCAGAGAAAATACATAGAACAATCCTTGAGAACACTGAGTTGATGGTCTAAAGGTAAATGATCTTACCTAGATATAAAAAAAAAGTTGCAGGTTCAATCCTCCATTTGAAAGCGATTTTTTCTCCATCCTTTGAACCTTGAGTGGTGGTCTGGGTGTTAGTCTACTAGATGAGTTGATAAAACAAAGTACCCTGTGCAAAACACACTTTCACACGTTAAAGATCCCACAAGAAGAAGAAGAAAGTTATCCCTGGAAACATTCTGTCTTTTTTTATTACATAATTGCACTTAATAAATAACAACCACATTAATGATAATAATAATAATGATAATAATAATAATAATAATAATAAGAAGAAGAAGAAGAAGAAGAAGAAGAAGAATGATAATATATGGAGTTTATATAGCGCTAAATCTTGTTAAAAAACAACAAAAAATCAAAGCATTTTAACTCAAATCATTTACAGCATGCAACTTTCCTCAAATAACATAATTAATAGATTTCAAATTTATGCCCGAGCACTTGCATACACACACACACAACAACACACACACACACACACACACACACACACACACACAACACACACACACACACACACACACCACACCCGCGCGCGCGCGCATGCACGCACACACACACTACATGGTTCTGATATAATTTTGTACAAACAGATCTGAGAGAATCCATTTTTTTCTTATTCGCACACATAAACAGATGCCTTTGTAAAACCTCCATAACCATATTCCACTTGACACTACTAATACATTCAGTAACAAAGATCTTTCACAACAGTCCATTTTATGCATAGACATAATCGCACATGCACATTCGTTAAAAAAAATGTACAGTGTATTTTCATCAAAATTACAACACAAAGACATCAGCCATGACTTTACTATCCTGCACTTTCTATTTAATCATTTCACATTATGATAATACTGATGCAATCAGGCATGGCAGTAAACATTGCAGGTGGAAGGATGAAGATTACAAAGTGTGCACATCCATAGCTTTTATCACAGGGCTGTATTAAGAATCCTTCCTCACACACACACACACATCACCACGACTATCATTTCCATAAAAAGACTATGCTGAAAATCCTTGGCAACAGCTGGTTTATGAAGCCCCCCATCCTTCATGTTTGCTTCATGGGTAATCTGAACATTCAGTGTGGTGTGTTTCATTTTATTTGTGGTCACCTGATCAGCTGAAGGGGTGGGGTGTTTGTGCAAAGACTGACATGAACTGTGAGATCCGCTATCCACGTGGCTTCCACCTGACACCAGTAGGGAGAAGAGAGGCCAGAAGACAAGGTGAATCCATTTCTGTGATTCTGATATTGAAACCGAAAAATAGAGGAGAAACGAGAGGACAGAGCTGAAGGAAAGAAGGAAGGAAGGAAGGGTGTGCATGTGGGGAGGTTGGGTGGGTATAAAGTTGGAATAATAGTGTCTGGGAAAGAAAGAATGGGATGGGGTGAAATTTGAAACTTAATGACAAAATGACAGACCATTTCGCATATGTGTCTGTGTCTCTTGATCTGTTCTGTCTGTTTGCTTTGCCTGAAAGACCGTTTTGGCTGTGTGTGTGTGTTTGTGTTTGCGTGTGTGTGCGCGCGTGCGTGCCTGCATGGGTGTGTGTGCATGCATGTGTGTGTATGCGCGCATGCTATAACATTGTCCAGTTCAAAAACTGGATCTGGATGATCTTCCCCAAAACACTGGCACCCAGACCAATACTCAGAGTATAACAACAGATAGGAATAAGAGATTGAGGCAGGTGCCCAATACAAATCAAAGTTATCCTGCATTCAAGATGCACTTGCAGCAGAGCCATTCACATCCACACCTATGTGCTAAAATCCATAGAAGAAAAGCCCATCAAGCATCACAGCAACTCACAGTCTATAAAACGAATTTGGAAGTTCCTGCTAATGCCACCTATACTGCAGGCCTACTTTGGAGATTGTTGAGAGAGATTCAACTGGTATAAGGCTGTTCCAAGAAGTGTCATAACTTCCAGATATAAGTTGCAAAGTGTGAGAAAAGCTTCCTAGAGGACTTCAAATTCAATGGTTTGAATCCTGGAATAGAAAAAAGAGGATTTCATGAAAACAAAATCAACTGTAACATACATAATTTGCATTAACAGAAACATTTATGACACTGCATGTGAGAGAAATAAAAATGCAGTCAACTTTTTCATTAACGTCATGCAACTTTAGTCTTGACTGTACAAGTTTTAATAACATTTTTTTTTATAGGAAAAGAGAGAGAGAGAGAGAGAGAGAGAGAGAGAGAGAGAGAGAGAGAGCGAGAGAGAGAGAGGAGAGAGAGAAGAGAGAGAGAGAGAGAAGAGAGAGAGAGAGAGAGAGAGAGAGAGAGAGAGAGAGAGAGAGAGAGAGAGAGAGAGAGAGAGAGCAAGAGCGATAGAGATACTTGTGGTATCTATTCAGGAAAAAGCGTTTATACTTTCTGAAATGCTAGGCTATTAGCAAATATAACGGAATCTTTTCTTTAAATGGCAAAATATGACAAGGCAGCCAGGCAGTGACAGCATTTGCATTTATGAACAACTCATACAATTAGCATCCCACACACAAGTAAAAAGAGACACCCCCCAACAAAAAAAATCAGAAAGATTTGATGGCTTGTTTCCAAGCAGTTTCCACGTTACCACTCAACCATGTGGGTGGCTGTGTTTTTCTTTCATTACACTGGGCACATGCAGGCAGGCGGCACACAGCAAGGAAAGGTTAAACAGCAAGAAATCTGAAGTCACCAACCCTTTTTGTGTCGGTGTTGATCTCAAACAACATGATTGCCCAACAGCATATGCTATCCTCCATTACTCTGTCATGATTCAAAAACATTCTCTGTCCTGACCAAATCATAACACAATATCTTCGCCACAGGGTAGGATACAGAAACATTCTCCATCTTTTCCATCCATGACAGGATAGCTTCACTAGGGGGTATAATTCATGTTATGATAAAAAACCTGTTTGTGCTAAGTCCTTCGTTTCATTTTTTTTTTAATCACTAAATTGTGATGTCATTGTTCTGTGTATGGAGCTGATAATTAAATGCTGTGTCTGTTGTCTCCCTTTACTGCACGTGCAGCCAATGAACGCAGCAGCCAGAAGGTGGCGTCACTTCCACTGACTCTTCTGACAGAGTTCACCAGGGGAGGGAACTTCCATAATTAATCTTTTATTACACAAACTAAACTGGGTGAGATAACACAGACAACCTCCCTTCCCCCTCCCCGTCTCTTTCTCTGTCTGTCCATGTGTGTGTGTGTGTGTTTGTGTGTGTGTGTGTGTTTGTTTGTGTGTGTGTTTGTGTTTGTGTGTGTTTGTGTGTGTTTGTGTGTGTGTGTGTATGTGTGTGTGTATCTGTGTGTGAAGTCAAGCCAAATTTTTATTTTCAGGTGGTACATTGAATAAGCAATGGTTTGCTTTTTTTTATATCAAGCCATCTATCTAGGAATAAAAACATCTTGATCAATAATATCTACTTACATTATTTACATAACCAATAATAAAAACAACTTGATCAATAGTATCTAACCACATTATTATCATAACCAATAATAAGACTACTGACTCCAAAAGAAAGAATAAAATAAAAAAGAAAAGAACAGAAAAATGGGGAAAAAACCTCACACACAGACCCCAAAAAACCCCAACAACAAAACCAGAAAAAACACCCACCCACCCCAAATAAGAAAAGTACACTGCAGAACTCGTACACACAAACACGCGCGCGCGCGCACACACACACACACACACACCCCACACACACACAACGTAACGCCACACACGCACACACACACATTCATACACATACACACGTACAAACTCGCGCGCACATATGTACTACTTGGATTTGGATAACAGGGAAATGAGAGGAAAAAAAACAAGAATAAATAAAATGTAAAATTATATCAGATTACAATATCACAGGTTCTTTCATATTCATACTTTATAATTAATGACAATTAACACACAAAAACCATGACACCCCCCCCCCCCCCTCATCCCACAAAAGGAAACAAAAGAATCAAACAAGGAAATAAGCATAACAAAGCATATCCCCCCCAAAAAAAAACCCAGAAAGAAAAGAAAAACTAACAAAAACAACAACAACAAACCCACCTAAACAAACGTGTGTGTGTGTGCGCGCGCGCGTGTGCGCATAGGGGTGTCAATGATTATTATTTTGTTAGACAAATTTTAATGCTGAAAAAAACTTCAGTATGTCATTAATAATAACAGAAGCACACAAGTATTTTACCAGTCACTTGTACTTTGTTGCCTTTAAGTAACACACCCTGAAAATTTGGAAAATACACGTCTCAGCAGAATAACAAACAAAATTGAACACAAAGGATGTAAGAGTAATGAAAGCAGAGAAAAATGCAGGCGATCAAGAATGGTGAAAGAAATTACAAAACTGATTTTTTTTTTAAATGGTGAGTGCAGGCATTCAGTCTGGCATTGAGGTCACATCAAAGTTGCATTCAATCAGTGCAACTGTTTCAAAAGATGCTTTTATAAAATGGAGCGGCTTTGATGCATTAGACATGGTAGTCAAACGATGTGTTGTTGTTTCCAGTGGCTACTAAAAATGCTAAAAGTAATCCCACCAGTATGGTATACTGTATGCATCATATTTGTCTTGTCTTTACATTATTACATTCATATCTAAATTATGGACAACCAAATAAGATCAAAATTAATGTAGAGCCTCTCTTGCTCTACACCTCTGCTATCTGCCTGTGTCTGTCTTTGTCTGACTGTCTGTCTGTCTGTCTGTCTGTCTGTCTGTCTCTCTCTCTCTCTCTTTCTCCTCTCTCTCTCTCTCTCTCTCTCTCTCTCTCTCTCTCTCTCTCTCTCTCTCTCTCTCTCCTCTCTCTCTCTCTCTCTCTCTCTCTTCTCACACACTTATTTTCATAGGAGGTGCATTTCGTCCAAACAGCTTCCTCACAAAAATGGTCTGAGTGACTTATATTGTATAGACACATCTATATTTTTTGGTCAGATCTCCAGCCCAATTTCCATCTAACACACACGCATGTGTTACAAAACCGCATACACACGGGGACTGGATGTAAAAAAGCACATGAGTGCTTATTCCATTATCCTCGATATAAAAGAATAAATAAATAAATAAAACTGTGTCCTTCTGCATGATGTAACATATCATGAATAGACAATAGATTGAAATGGACCATGTTTTGTTTTGTTTTTTGGAATGAGCATGGGATATTTCATCATCAGATTTTATCCCAAAGAAAGGAATATCTCATGGCTTTACTACCCCTGCGTTTTCTGTTTGATTATTTCAGATTTAATGTCAATGCAGTCAGGCATGGCAGCAAACCTAGCAGGTGGAAGGATGAAGATTACAAAGTGTGCACCTCCATAGCTTTGATTTCAACAGGGCTGTATCAACAAATCTCTCTCTTTCTCTTTCTTCACACACACACACACACACACACACACACACACACACACACACACACACACACACACACACACACACACACACACACACACACACACACACACACACACACACACACAACACACACACATCACCGCCACCACCACCACCAGAACAGCTAATGCTGAAAATCCTCCCTGGTAACAGCTGGTTTATGAAGCCCCCATCCTCCATGTTTGCTTCATGGGTAATCTGAACATTCAGTGTTGTGTGTTTCATTTTATTTGTGGTCACCTGATCAGCTGAAGGGGTGGGGTGTTTGTGCAAAGACTGGCATGAACTGTGAGATCCGCTATCCACGTGGCTTCCACCTGACACCAGTAGGGAGAAGAGAGGCCAGAAGACAAGGTGAATCCATTTCTGTGATTCTGATATTGAAACCATAAAATAGAGGTGAAAAGGAAGGACAGAGCGGAAGGAAGGAAGTGTGTGTGTGTGTGTGTGTGTGTGTGCGCTCGTGTGTGCGTGTGTGCATGTCTGCGTGTGTGTGTGTGTGTGTGTGTGTGTGTGTGTGAGCAGGGAGGGGGGAGGAGGGGTTGGAAGTGGGGTGTATTGCTGAATTAAAAGTGTGGGGAAAGGAAAGGTTGGGATGGGATGAAACTTGAGGCCTAATAGCAAAATGACAGACCATGTCACCAGTGAGGCATCTCTCTTGATCTGTTTTGTCTGTCTGTTCAGTATACCTGGCAGGCTATTCTGGCTCTCTCTGTGTCTGTGTGTGTGTGTGTATGTGTGTGTGTTTGTGTGTGTGTTTGTGTGTGTATGTGTGTGTGCTGCACGCACCAGGTATGTGTGCATACATGCCACTACATTCTGGAAACTGAGAAACAGGATCTGCTTTGTCTTCATTGAAATACTAGCACCGCATCCTGACTCTAAGAACAAGAACAGGTAATATAAAAAGATTGTGGCAAGAGCCCAGAACAAATCAAACTCCTCTTGCAATCAAGCAGCACATGCAGCAGAGCCATTCACATCCACACCTATGTACTAAAATCCCCAAATCAAAAATCCATCAAACATCACAGCAACTCAGTCTATAAAACGAATTTGGAGGTTCCTGCTAATGCCACCTATACTGTATACTTAAGAGAATGTTTGGATAGAATTGATTGGTAAAAGGCTGTTCCAAAAAGTGTCAAAACTACCAGATAAAGCTGTGATGTGTGAGAAAAGCTCCTTCAAGAAGCGAAAGGTAGATATTTGGATGCAGCGCAGAGTAGCTTAGTGGTTTGACCATTGCGCTAACAATTTGATGGCCTGGGATTGAGCCCAGATTTTAGCCACCACCAAGATGCTAAAAAGTCCATATGAGACTACAAACCAAGGTCCCATGTGCAGACACTGGCAGAATGCCTTGTGCACATGTCAAAACCCATTCTGCCTTTCGAAAGAGGGCTATTTGTGCCGGCCACAATGGGTAACAAAAAAGTCATCATAGTAAACACATGCACCATGGCTTCATGTTGAGGTATCATTCCTGAAGTCAGAATGCGATCACCTTAATGGTGGACAAAAATGGTCACATAATTATGCAAAAATATTTCTTTTGGTAAACCTTTGGAGCTCTAGCCAAGGAACCAACCACAACAGAAAAAGATATTTGGATATGTGATGTATTTAGTAAAGGCATTTATGCTTTACAAAATGTTGGGCCATTAGCATTATTATAATTACAAAACAAGTAAAATATAATCAGGAAGCTATATATTCATGAAAGACATTTAGAATTAGCACACAGAGAGGGAAAAACAACATAATAATGATTTAATCACTTGGTTCTCAGCAGCTTTGACTTTTACCAGCAGCAGTCATGTATACAACTGGTGTCTGTCTTTCATCATTATAATTATTGGTCACTTAGGATAGCACACAGCCAAAACAGCTTAGCAGTAAGAAATTGGAAGCCACAGTCAAGTATGTTTGATATTATTTGATTTGATTTGTTTGAAGTTTACTCACTCTAAATGGTTTATGAAAAAAATGGATAATAATGATAATATACAAAAAGCTGTATAATGATAAACACGAATAGAGGAAAGGGAAAGAGTGGGAAAAGATGGCTCAGTTCAATCAAAATAATAAGGCAATAACATTCTAAATGGAGGATCCATAGTAGTTTGAAAAATGACTTTTGCTATGTCAGTAACTGGAGATGTCAGTAAATACGTTTTCAACAAATTATATAGGGTGAGGGGATAGTCTAGTGGCTAGAGAATTGAGCTCGCATTCTAATAATACTATCAGATTGCCAGCTCAATGGTCAAACTACCACTGAGACACTTGTTCAAAGGGATTTTTGCCCCTGGAGTTAACATCAGTACTGACCCCACTTCCCCGAAAATTTTTCAGATGAAATTATGTAGGAATACTTGCAGAACATCTTGCACACACATTAAGACACGTTCCACCTTTGGGAAAAGTGGTCCATTCTGTTCCAAAAGAAACGAATGACGTTTTTTTTTTAAAAAGCACGCACATTGGTGTTATGTGTAGATATTATCCACAAAGTCAGAATGCAGCAAAGGGAGAGTAATAAATCATACAGATTATTTGCACTAAACGTAAACTTTTCTAAACCACAAATAGTGAGACATACACTAAAGCCCCATTGGTTTGTTGTTAGGTTTTTGCGGTTGCTATTTTTCTGTCTTACTTGTTACCCTCACATGAATCCAAGCATCGAAGTTTAGCTCCTTGAAGGAGATTTTCTCACATTTTACGGCTTTTATCAGGTAGTTTTGACACTGTGTGGAATAGCCCCCCAGCAATCGATTCTCTCTGAACATCCTCACAAGTATAGCATAAGTGACATTAGCAGGAACTTCCAAATTCGTTTTATGGACTACATTCCTGTGATGTTTGATTGGCTTTTGATCTGGGAATTTTAGTACATAGGTGTGGATGAGAATGGCTTTGTATCATGTCCATCTTGAAAGAAAGAAACGCTTGATTTGTGGCACTACAGGCATGCTAGAATCTTTCACATTCCTTGCTGCGCTTTGAATGGTGGCCTTGAAGGTAGTGTTTTGAGGATGTCAAACTAAGATCCTGCTGTTTTTATGTTCTGTATGGCAAATAAAAGGTAGGTACCTCATGGAAAATATGTAGTGGGATTTTATTGTTGCTGGCATAAGTATTTGTACAAAAGGACAGCAAAGAACCACTTGAAAGAGGGTTTGTTGTTGTTTTTTCACTGATGATGGAACAGATCAACTTCCAATGCAAAAGAAGTTAATGGTTTACAATACGATACAATAAAAGACAACTGCATGATACATGAAATAATAAGTTAGTGCAGTTAAAAAAGCATGTGTCATGTATGATTACACACACAAACATGCACAGAGAACCAAACAAAACAGACACACATGCAGGCCAGACAGACAGATTCAACAGACCAAACAGACAGAGACACCATGGGGAAATAATCTGTCACTTTATTATCATACCTCAAATTCTGCACACTTCCTTTCCCACCCAGTTGCTGTCATTCAATCCAAAACCCCACCAAATCCCACACACATGCATACTCTTCCTTCTTCCCTTCTCCATTATTCACTTTGTTCTCTACCCACTATGGTTTCAGAATCAGAATCACAGAAATGGATTCACCTTGTCTTCTGGCCTCTCTTCTCCCTACTGGTGTCAGGTGCAACCCACGTGGATAGCGGATCTCACAGTTCATGCCAGTCTTTGCACAAACATCCCACACCTTCAGTTGATCCAGGTGACCACAAATAAAATGAAACACACACCACTGAATGTTCTGATTACCCATGAAGCAAACATGGAGGATGGGGGCTTCATTAACCAGCTGTTCAGGGAGGATTTTCAGCATTAACTGTTCTTGTGGTGGTGATGGTGGTGGTGGTGGTGGTGGTGTATGTGTGTGTGTTTTGGGAATATTTTTTTCAATACAAGCCTGTTAAAATAAAAGTTATCAATACACGCAGATCGTGGTCTTCATCCTTTTAAGTTTGCTGTCATGCTTGAGAGACTGTATTGATAAGAAAATGTGAAATGATTAAACAGAAAATTCAGGCTAGTATGTCCATAATTTCTTTTTTTCTTTGTCTTCTTTGTGATAAAGCTTGATAATCATAATCTCTGCTTATCTATCAATCTATTTTCTTTTCATAGAATGTGATTGGTTCAATTATTAACAAAAACATTTGTTGGTGTGGTAAAGGGTGCTGGAGACCTTAATAAATGTTTCAGATATAAGGCAAGTTAATCTAACTTTTCAGGAAGATTATGGACAAAGTGTGCCTCTTATATAGCAACACACACACATAAAGAGAGACAGACAGACAAAAAGACAGACAGACTGACAGACAGACAAAAGGACAAAAAAAACAGACAAAAAGACAGACAGACAGAAAGATCATTTTACTAGGTCATGTGAATTTTTTTTTAAAACCCGGAAATTCTCTCTCCTGGTGAACTCTCTATCAGAAGAGTCAGAGGAAGTGACATGAGCTTCTGGCTGCTGCATTCATTGGCTGCACGTGCAGCAAGGGGAGACAACAGACACAGCATTTAATTACGAGCTTCACACACAGAACAACGACACACAATTAAATGATTCTTGAAACAGAAAAAAAACCCAATCTTTTTCAAAGCAAGAAATGTTACCCCCAAGTGATGGTATCTTGTTTTGAGCTGAAGAAGACGGAGAATATTGTTGTATCACGCCCCTTGGCAAGGACATGGTGTTATGATTGTCAAGACAGAACGTTTTCTTTAAAAAAAAAAATGACCAAGTGATGAATGATAGCATATGCTATTGGGCAATGCTGTTGTTTGAGATCAACACAGACACAAAAAGGGCTGGTGACTTTAGATTTCTTGCGGTTTAACCTTTCCTTGTTGTGTGCCCCCTGCATGTGACCAGTGTAATGAAAGAATAACACCAGCCCACCCACACCCCCTTCCCCTCTCCCCCATGTGGTTGAGTGGTAAAAATTAACACTGACATGAAACAAGCAATCAATTTTCTTGGATCACTTTTCTCTCTTGCCTGCGCTTAATTATCTAATTGCATAAGTAGGGGGTGGGGTGGGGGGCTGGATAGCCTAGTGGTTAGAGGATTGGGTTTTAGATCTGATGGTATGGGTTTCAGCCATCACAAAGATGCCCATTTGAAGGGGTTTTTTTGTCTCCTGGAGTTAACAGCAGTATCAGATCCACCCCCATCCCCCAGAAATTCTTTGGATGAGACTGTAAACCAAGGTTGCATGTACACACACATGCAGGACATCTTAAAAAGGTAAAGGTTTTCCCATAACCTATGGGGTTATTGGAGAGCAAGATGTCAGAGACCTCAACTTCTCCAGGGTCAGCATTTTGAGGGTGGTGCCCATCTCCTCTCCCTGTACCTTCCCTGAAAGAGGGCAGGTACCCACTTACAGCTGGGTGGACTCGGGGACTATACTGAAGCCAAGGCATGCAAATGGTCACCCATTCACTTGGTAACCACGATCAATGCTACTTAACCTTAGCTTGGGGAAATGAGTGCTCTGACCACTAAGCTATCCCAACCCCTGAACATCTTTCATACATATCAAAACCCATTTTGTCTTTCAGAAGAGGGGGGAGATTAGGTGACCCCACGGCGGCCTGATAGTGATGGGCTCCCTGTAGACTTCCGACCCTGAGGATGAGACATAACGATTCTGGGGATGGTTGTGGCGTGAAGATTGGAATGAGTGGCGTGGGAACAGAAGGATGGGGGATGTCGCGGAAGATGAGGCAGCAAAACAAAAGGAGAGAAAGGACAGATAACATTACCAAGAGAACTGGGAAACCATTAAAAAGTACCCTGGTTTGGGCACACAATTCTACCTCGGTTTGGGCACACACCTAAAAAATAATAGAGGAATCTGGTGAACAGCTTTTCAGTGCATAGCCCTTACTACATTAAGGATATAAGGAATGGGGTCAAGAAGTGGGACTTACATTGAATACAGGCCCTTCAGAACCTCAACTCAAGCAGAACAAAGCAGTTTACATAAAATACACATTGATTACTCCAACCTTGTTCTCTTTCAGGCTTCCAAACATAGATTTTTCACTCCTCAAACAAGCTTTTCTCACACTTTACAGCTTTTACCTTGCAGTTTCAACACTGTTTTAGAAAAGTCTTTTTCCAATCAATACTCTCCCAACAGTTGTCCAATTATAGCAGAGTTGGCATTAGCAGGAGTCTCTTAATGTGTTTGATAGACAGTGAGTTGCTGTGATGTTTGCTGAGGTTCTGATCTAGGGATTTTAGTACATAGGTGTGGATGTGACTGGCTCTTTTGCATGTCCACTCGAAAGCAAGAGGTGTTTGAATTGTCGCATTACAGGCGTTCCAGAATCTTTAACGCCTCTCGCAGTGCCTTTAGTGATGGCTTTGAAACTAGTATTTCTAGGATCATGATCAAGATCCTGTTTTAATTATGGCAAATTAATGGGTACTTCAATCAAAATTTCTTGCCAATTTATAGTGGCTGACATATTATGTTCTTGCTCAAACAGACAGCAAAGATGTGCTATGAATGGTTTTACATGAAAACGAACAGACCAAATTCTATGCAGAAAAACAATACAGTACACTATAATATAATACAATGCAGTACAGTACAATACATAGCAGAAGACAAATAATGTAGCAGAAAATATGGCCCATGCATGCAGACACACGTTCACGCGCATGTGTGTGCAGGTGTATGCAGACAGACAAAACCATCTATAGACAGAGACAGAAAAAAGAGGAGCACAGTGTCATAAACATGAAGAACCGTACAGACAGAGAGAAACATGCACACACATGAAACAGTCCTGAAACTGTCATTTTCCAATGATGCATCAAATTTCATACTACCCCAATTTTTATATCTCTGACACCATTTGTTCCAACTCTGCACCCACTCAACCTTTCTGACACACACACACACACACACCACCTTGCACACCCATCCTTCCTTCCTTCCTTCCGACCTTCCAATCTACCCTCTCATTTCACTTCTATTTCACAGTTTCAATATCAGAATCACAGAAATGGATTCACCTTGTCTTCTGGCCTCTCTTCTCCCTACTGGTGTCAGGTGGAAGCCACGTGGATAGCGGATCTCACAGTTCATGTCAGTCTTTGCACAAACACCCCACCCCTTCAGCTGATCAGGTGACGACAAATAAAATGAAACACACACCACTGAATGTTCAGATTACCCATGAAGCAAACATGGAGGATGGGGGCTTCATAAACCAGCTGTTCAGGGAGGATTTTTAGCATTAGCTGTTCTGATTGTGGTGGTGATAAGAGTATTAGTAAGCAGGGAGATTTTTGTATACAGCCCTGTCAAAATAAAATCTATGAATGTGCACACTTTGTAATCTTTATCTTTCTGCCTGTTAGGCTTGCTGTCATGTTTGTCTGTGTTGGCGTTGACTGTAAAAAAAAGTCAACAGAAAACTACAGAATGGTAGGGATTCAAATTCTTCCTTTTCTTTGTGATAAAATTTGATGATGAAATACACAATGCTTATTCAACAAAAATACATTGTTTTCTATTTTCTCTGCATGAAATGTGATCTTAAACAAAGGGATTCAGTTTTAATAAAGTGTTAGATAGAAAGAATGCTTGAGTGCTGGAGACCTGATTGCTATTACAGATACAAGACAAGTTGTTCACAGTATTTTCAGGAATATTTAGGGCACTGTGCACCTGTTATGAGAGAGAGAGTTGTCTGTGGATTTGTTCTCAGTTTGGTTGTGAAAAAAATAATATGGTAGTTCCCTCCCTTGGTGAACTCTGTCTTAAGAGTCAGTCAAGTCAAGTCAAGTCAAAAACACTTTAATCATCTCATGAAGGGCAATTACAATTGGAAATGAGGCCACCTTCTGGCCGCTGCGTTCATTGGCTGCATGGGCAGCAAGGGGAGACAACAGACACAGCCTTTAATTATCAGCTCCACAAACAGAACAATGATACCACAATAAAAAGATCTTTAAAATGGAAGACAAGCATAAACACTCTTTTTCAGAACGCTGTTTTGTTTCTAGGCACTCAGTGTTGATGTAGATATCAGTTTAGCTGACTGTGACGTGGTCTTGTTTTTAAAGGAAAACATGTATGACTGTCTGGTGCTATGGACAGAATAAAGGAAATACATCAAGCCCAGAAAGCCCAGAAAAACTAGTCTATCTCAATCCCATTGAATAAAAAAAAAAAAACCCATACAAAAAACAAACAACAATCCCGCAGACACTAAGACAAGGAGGAAGGGGACACCACACGGTGATGATGTCAATATAGGAAGCTAGTAAACATCATTGTTACAATCAGTATGAAGAGCGCATTTATTGGGGGAAAAAATCAAGACTATAAACAAGAAGTAAGTTAACAAATATGGTTTTTAAAAAAATTCTAAGTTAAAATTGAATGTATATGATTCTTTTTTTTAAAACTTGGGATCTTTATGGTATAAAAATGGATCATATGAGAGCAGCTGACAGACAGGCAAACTGACAAACAGACTGACAAACAGAGAGACAGGTGGATTTCCAAATTTAATTTTTTTGTGTGTGCGCACGTGCGCGTGAACATACTGAGACAATTGCACCATGAAACTGCAACCTACACATAGGCACAAACTTACACTATCTAATGATCAGAATATATTTTAGAAGCAGGCTTAACAATTAGAAAAGTTAAGCTGAAATTTTGCCTTCTGAGGAGCAAGAAGGATCCTCTTGGGTCATAACAGACTTTAGAAGACAAACCTCAGCTATGAGCAAATTTCCCCTGACATGGACAAACTTCTCCCCAAATGGCAACTAAGTTCAAAATGTTTGTTACATAATTATGCATGAAGTCATGTGAGAAGCATGGTCATAAATGTGTCTGTGATTGGTTGGATCCCACTTTACAGGCAAACACAAAGACAAACAGAAAGACACGCAGGCCCAGAAGTTCACAAGCTCAATTTGGTCTGGAGTTGCCTTCAAAAACATTCGATTAGTTGTCTGTTTTCTTTCCGATTATTATCTCCCTCTTGCTGTGTGTGTGCATGTGGGTGTGTGTGTGTGTGTGTGTGTGTAGGGAGGAGGAGGGAGGGGACTGTATAATTTCTCTCTTTACGTGCCTCTAACGCCATACTCATTCAGTCTGTTCAATAATGAGAAGAAATTGGAGATTTAAAAAAAAAATACTTTCATGTTTTTGCATGAAAACAGTCAACTCAGAGATTTGTTTCCTTTAACGTTTTAAGAATACTTGCTTTTCACAATGACGGAACTGCCGTCGTTTTTTGTCCTTGGTCCTGTTTGGATTTCTTAAGGATGAATAATGATATTCTGTATATTAGTTAAGAAGTAACTAGAGGCTTCGCAACAAAGTTCTGTGTATCATGATGAGATCAAAATTGTCTGTCTTGGAAGTATAGCCTATGGCGATTTCAAATTAGAAAGTATTATATGCAAGTAACACTCACCTCAAATTTGAGTATAGTTGTTTTGTTTTGTTTTAAGTTAGGCAATGATATCATCGTCTTCACAACTATATGTAATAGATAGTAGTTCATCAAAGGTTCACAATTTTTAGAGGGGCAGAGTTGAGTGTGGTTTGGACGTATAGGGGATTGCCCATATGTTTTTGTCTTACTTCACACCTATAAATCACTGACTCTAACAAAATGATTTGTGCGTGTGTGGCCTTTT
The DNA here is from genome assembly GCA_028751875.1 of Rapana venosa. Classification (NCBI taxonomy): domain Eukaryota; kingdom Metazoa; phylum Mollusca; class Gastropoda; order Neogastropoda; family Muricidae; genus Rapana; species Rapana venosa. The sequence continues at coordinate 30,349,905 of CM054149.1, read as the reverse complement.
CCAAAATTACCTTACCATACAAGCAGCCATACTCTGACTTCAAAGGAAGTCTCTCCTTACAATAATAATAAGATGGATATAGGCCTTGAATCTGGCATAACATTTTGCTATCAGTTACATCGCTTTGTTTATATCAATGGTTGACTCAACTTCAGGCCTGGTCTAGTATAGGGTAATAAAGATAACAAATGGGCAAATCCACCCCTGAGAAAGAATATGTGATTCTTTTAGGTTTCCAATGGAGAGAAAGCAGTAGGTAGCATAGGAGAAACTGATACAGATGTGAGACAAATGCAAGGGCTTGGCGTGTTGTTCCATTTGATATAAAATTTTCAGAAGAGATTTGTTCGAGTATAAGACTTAACCAAAGTCACAGAAGTTTTGCGTAGAAAATACTGGCAGCTCCCTCTGCGGAAAGAACTCTGAATTCTGAAATAGTTTAATTGCACATCTGCCTTGGGCCACAATACAACCTCTGCAGAGAGAGAGAGAGAGAGAGAGAGAGAGAGAGAGTGTGTGTGTGTGTGTGTCTCCCTGCAAGAAACACTCACTGCCCACCATTGACAAGATGTTTCTCTGTGCTTGTATCATGTCCTGTTAAGGCGGTTATTTTTCAGAATAATTATGCAAAATGACTATCTTCTTGATGCCATGAGGTCTTTTCTAAGTACGCTGAATTTTTGTTGCCAACATACTTCACACTTCGTTTGTTGTCTTCACCCGAAAGACAAAGGATAAGACCACCACTCAAGCAAGTTCTCTCTCTCTCTCTCTCTCTCTCTCTCTCTCTCCCCACACACACACACACACACACACACAGAGTTTTCCAGACCTCCTTCTCTCCTACCCCTCCACTATCCCCTCCCTCATCCAAATAGTCCTCTTATTTCCTTCCACTTCCACTCTCAAGTTTCTGCTTTATTCTATTTATTTTTTTACACTTCCCCTCCCCTCCCACACGGCACCCTATCCCCACCCAACACCATCCCCACCCATTTTCCTACCCCCTGCCTTGCCACTAAGCTTAGTTTGCTGCCTCCCCTTTTTCCACCACCCTCCACCCCCCACCCCCCTCGCTCCCTCTCCGCCCTCTACCTGAGTGACGTCACTAGGTGCGAGCATGGGACAGAATCGAACTCCCATCGAAAAGAGTTCCTTCCGGTCTGGAGATGCTGGATGAAAGAACAGTCTAATATGCTGGTGGGATAGAGGGAAGGAGGAGGAGAAAAAGAGAGAAGGAGGGTGAAGAAATGACAGACAGACAGAAAGACGGAGGAAGGCAACGCACATAAAGAGACAGGTAAAGAAAGAGAGAAGGAAAGGCAAAAGAGAGACAGACAGACAGGTAGAGACAACCAGTCAGCCCAACATCAGAGAGAGAGAGAGAGAGAGAGAAGAGGGAGAGAGAGAGGAGGGGGGGTATAGTCTAAACAGGATTAATAATAGAAAAAAGAAGAAAGAATTGTTTTTACATTTTTTAAAAATTCTTTTATATCGAGGATAATGGAATAAACGCTTATGTGCTTTTTTACATCCAGTTCCCGTGTGTATGCGGTTTTGTAAATTCTGTCATCTGTTCCCACCGGCACACAATGGCCTACTCTTACGAAACACAGAGGTAGGAGCCTGTGAGAGCAAAAGTTTGAAAGGATATGTATATAGGAAAAGCGCTGGCCGAAGTAGTGTATGACTTGAAGCAGAGAAGTAAAGGGAGGGAACTGGGAACCTCACAGCAGAACAAAACAAAACAAAACACACACAAAAATCCCGCCACACAGAACTGCACAAAACATTTAGGACTGAGAGTGGCTTGGTACAAGATAGGATAATATGACCCAGGACCCTCTTGAGTGAAGAGTGACTGCTAAACACCCCCCCCCCCCCCACCCCACCCCCACTGGACTGTAAAGGTAAAGGTGCCCATAACCTATGTGGTCGTAGGGGAGCGAGGCATCAGAGACCTCAACTTCACAAGAGGCCAGCATATTGAGGGCGGCGCCCATCTCCTCTCCCTCGCTGCTTTACCTTCCCTGACCCTAAAGAGGGCAGGTACCCATTACAGCTGGGTGAAGTGGGGGAACTGTACTGAAGCTAAGACGCGCAAACGGTCACTCATCCAAGGAGTAGCCACGCCTGATGCTGCTTAACCTTAGCTGGGGGAAAACGGTTGCTCTGACCACTGAGCTATCCTGTCCCCTGAACTGTACTAGAGTTATAAATTTTAAAAAGGGGGGTGGGGGTGGGGGGTGGATGAATGGATTTTTTTTCGTTCCTGGGCTACAGCTTCAAGGTTTACCAATGATGAGATTTTGCAAATGCAACCGCCCTCCCCCCACCCCCCCCCCCACCCCACCCCACACCCCGCCCCTCTCCCCCTGCCATTGAGGAGCCACATTCCGACTTCGGGGATGAATCGAGTTTTGAATAGGATCATTTTTTAGTTTTTACTGCTCTGTATTCAACTTGCTGCTGTACAATACCCCCATCCCCTTTCCTTTACAAGGGGTTAGGGAGAAAAAGGAAGACAGACAAGTGGAACCAAAGGAGCGGGGTGAAGAGGGGGGGGGGGGGGGGGGAGGGGGATTATGGTTGTACAAGGAGGGAGGGGGATGAAATTCTGACCTCTCCACTTTTACTCATCCCATCCATCCCCTCTTCTCCGCCCCATCCCACTCCATTTCCACCCCAAGGCCACAATTTTTAAAGTTTCCAGTAAAAAAAAAAAAAAAAAAAGAACTCTCCCCCCCCCCCACACACACAATAATTTAAAGTATGAATATTGGCTTAACTCATCTGTTTTCTCCTTCAGATTTTCAAAAATACCTAAAGATTAAAATAAATTTGTGCATTGGACAAGAGAGAACTGCAGATTTATTTGAACGATTAGTCAGTAAGTCAATCAACCATTCAGTCAGTCAGTCACTCAGTCAGTCAGGCAGACAGGCAGGCATTCAGTTAGTCATTTTGGCTGGTAGATTACCTGGTTGCTTTTTTTTATTTGCTTGGTTGACTGGTTGATTAGTTAGTTAGTTTGTAAGTTTGTTTATTAGTTGATTGGTTGGTTGGTTGATCTGATGGTTTGTTGTTGGTCAAAGTCAAACTTTTATTTTCAGATGGTACAGTGAATAAGCAGTGCAGTTGCTTTTTAGGTAGGTTTGTAGGCTTTTTGGTTGACTGGTTGTCTGATCAGTTTGTTTGTTCATTTATTTGTTTGTTTATACATTAGTTTGCCAATTAGCTAGTCATTCATTCAGTCAGTTAGTTAGTTCATTAGTTAGTTTACTCATATGTTTGTTCATTCATTTGTTAGTGCATGAATTAGTTAGTTAGATATTTGGTTGGTTGGCTGGTTGGCTGGTTGGTTGGTTGGTTACATGCATACATGTGTAGGCAGACAGACAGAGACACAGAAAAAAAGATAGAAATATAGAGACAGACAGAGACATATATAAGAGAGAAAGTCAGCTAGACGGTCAGCCTGAAACTGTTAGCCAGCCCAGCCAGAGTTAAGAAGAAGAAAAAAAAGGGGGGAGGGGAGGAGAACAGCACTGAGAGTATAACCCCCCACCCCCACCCCACCCCCCACCCCCCCAAAAAAAATGTAATGGTTGTGGGAGAGAGTGAAAGTTTAGAAAGGATATACAGGAACAGGGCTGGCTGAAGCAGTGTATGACTTGAAGCAGGGAGAGGGAAGGAGGGAACTGGGAACCTAAGGGCGGAACAAAACAAAACAACAAAGACCGCCACACACAGGACTCCTGTTGGCACCTCTCAAACATTTAGAACCTCAGAGTGGTTTGGTACAAGATAGGAGGAGGAGGAGGAGGAGGAGGAGGAGGATAAGAATATGATCCAGGGCCCACCTTGAGTGCTTTGACAAGCTAAACAAGACCCTAGGACTGTACAGGAGGCATTGAGGAAGGCAGACAAATCGATTTTTTTTAAGGGAAAACTACTCTGTATTCAACTGGCTTGCTTTTTGACACCCCCCAGGGGAAGGGTTATGGGACTGAAAAGGAGGAAGGATGAAGGGAAGGAGGGTAGAGATTTCATAAGGAAGTTGGGGGTGGGTGAGGTGGTGGTAGGGGGAGGGGGTGAAAGTCTAACTTTTCCATCTGTTTCTTTCCCCCCTTTTTTTCTTCATCTTCCATTATCATCACTCCAGGGCAACAGTGTTGTTTAAAGTTTCCAGTAAAGTGGGAGGAGGGGGGAGGGGGGTGTCTAAAATTTTGGCCCTTCTTGCTATTTTTCTCTACAAGAAAGACCTAAGGAATATAACAATCTTCTCCACTGATCATGAAAGTACTGGGTTTTGTTTTGTGTGAGTTTCAGGGAGGGGGGGGGGGGGGGGGGGGGGGAAGAGGGGGGGGCAAGGGGGGGGTGGGCTAGGTCAGGAAGTTATTCAGTCAGTTAGTTGGCCAGCTTTTCTGTTTGTCAGTAAGCGGGTTTTTTTAACAGACATTGCCCAGAGCACTGCTCTTTCATTGCCGTGAATTGTTTCACTTGGGCCAACATGAACACAGTACTTTGGCTGCATCGTCTCATTCTAAAGAAATGTACTCTTACTGTGATCATCTTTTATGGTCATTCTCTGAAGTCGGAATGCGCTACCTTAATGGTGGGCAAGAATGGTTGTATACGCTAAATCTCACCATTGGTGAATCTTGGAACTCTAGAAGAGGAACCAAAAAAGTCTTAAACCACCCCACTCTCAAAGTAGACAACCTTTAGGCTCTGTTTTTTTCTTTTAGTGTAATGGTGGTGGGGGATAGTAGTGGATCAGTGGTCTAGTGGAAATGTATCTGCATAGAAAGCCAGGAGTCATGAATTGTTTGGTTTCTTTTTTCTTTCTTCTTGTTATTTGTTCCTCGATTAGAACTCTTGAGGTTCACCAATGGTGAGATTTTTGCCTAAGCAGCCGGCTTTCCCACCCACCTCCACCCCCATAACCATATTGGTATCCGCATTCCGACTTCGGGGATACAGTTAGGAATGAAAACCTACCAATTTATGCCAGGACATTCGGGAGGCGCCTCCCTGCTCTTTCCGATTTTCAACTGCAGTGGGTTCTTTTGATGTGCACAAGTCCGTAAGCAGACGGATCCGACTGGTTTAGAGTCTCCTTTTAAAGACTTTGATATTCAGTTCGATTTTCCCCATCAAACTGGGAAGAAAGCTAAGAGCCAGGCTCAGAACCTTACGGTTTACTTGTTAGGCAGGTGAACATCTTAAGCCCTGACAGTCCTCCCACTTTACCTTCTTGATGTGCCGTTTAATGTCACTGTGACATTCTCTTTCCTATAGAAGAAGAAGAAGAAGAAGAAGAAGAAGAAGAAGAAGAAGAAGAAGAAGAAAGAAGAAGAAGAAGAAGAAGAAAAGAGAAGAAGAAGAAGAAGAAGAAAAGAAGAAGAAGAAGAAGAAGAAGAAGAAGAAG
>CM054149.1:30291971-30334471 GCA_028751875.1 Rapana venosa | reverse complement strand
CACACACAGGCACACACACACAGGCATACAGGAGCACGCACACACACCACACACACACACACACACACACATATATATATATATATATATATATATATATATATATATTATATATATATATATATATATATATATATATATATATATATATATATATATATGCAAGAAGAATGGGGAGAGGGGAGAAAGAGAGAGAGACAGGCAACCAGAAAGACAGACAGGCAGGCAGGCAAGTAGGAGGAGAGGACAGGCAGGCAGGCAGACAGACAGACAGACAGTTAGAGGAAGAGGAAGAGAGTACAGAGGGACAAGGAGAGAGACAGGCACACCAGACAGACAGTTAGGAAGGGTGTACACATAGACAAAGAGAGAGAGACAGGCATAACAGACAGGCAGACAGGCAGGCAGACAGGCAGAGAGGAAGGGTGTACAGAGGGACAAAGAGAGATACAGGCACACCAGACAGACAGGCAGACAGACAGAGACACACAAGCACATCAAAAGCATGGCAAGCCTCCTGAACAAGAATGACAATCTTTGGCCTCTCTGCATCTCATATTTCAATGGCATAAACATGTTGATATCATACCAGTGTTTGTATCCCTTTATCAAGAATGTCATGTTATTTCCATTTCTTTGTCAATGCGGGTGCACAGAGACACACAGAGGGAAACAGACAGTTATATAGATAGATAGATAGATAGATAGATAGATAGATAGAAAGATAGATAGATAGATAGAAAGATAGATAGATAGATAGAGACAGACGGACAGATAGATAGATAGATAGATAGATAGATAGATGATATATAGAAAGATAGAGAGAGAGATAGAAGAAGATCGACAGACAGACAGTATAGAAGACAGACAGACAGAAGACAGACAGACAGATAGATAGATAGATAGATAGACAGACAGACAGATAGATAGATAGATAGATAGATAGATAGATAGATAGATAGATAGATAGATAGATAGACAGATAGATAGATAGGAAGATAGAGAGCAGGCAGACAGACAGAGAGAATGAATGAATGAATGAATGAATGAATGAATGAATGAATGATCTTAGGCCAAGTGTAGTCTTACAATCTATCTAAGCAAACATACGTACATCAAAACATTCTAGAAAACATGAAAATCATTAAAACATAAAATATTAAACACAACACTAGACAAAAACGCAAAAAAAGAAATCATGTAAGAACCAACTGCATATATTCTTTAAAACAACACAACACACACACACACACACACACACACACACACACACACACACCACACAGAGGTAAAGACAGGAGAAGAGGAAGGGGGGACCCTTTCACAACACATCCATAACAACTTCTACAATGCAGAAAGAAAAAGGGAAGAATGTATCCAAGCAGAAAAGATTGTCCTATCCCATCACGCCCAGTACATCTCCACCAATCATACGCTTTGTTGACCAGCGATAGCCAATCATCGTTTTTTCCCCATCACCGGAAGACAGCATCGAAACCGCCAACGGAAGTGAAAATGGCAGTGCTCACAGTTCACTGGTGAGATTAGGCAACAGTGGGTGGGTATGGGCAGATCGTTAGGAAAGAGGGTATTGTGGGTATGGATGGATGGATGGATGGATGGATGGATAGAAGGTGGGAGGCAAAAGAGAGATAAAAGGAAGCATGTAACATTTGCAGGGAAGGATGCAAAATTGGAAAGGGAAAAGGGAGCCATTGATAAGTAGTAATATTTTTGCTTTTGGTTTTCCTTCTTTACTCTTTATGTCTCTGTCCAGGGGGCCCGATATCCCAGTGGTTAGAGCATAGCGCTCATTATTATATGGCCTGGAATCCAGCCCTGGTTCGAATCCCCCACCCCCCTGCCAAGATACCTGTTCAAGGGGATTTTACAATGCAATTAACATAAGTTCTGCCTTCTCTCCCTTGAAAGGTCTTTGGATGGTAATACAGACAGAGGGACCCATGTGGAAAAGCATGCAGAACATCTTGCATGCATATTAAAACTCGTTTTGTTTTTCAGAAGAGTAGGCCAATGGTGCATGTAGAAATGGATGACATTTTGTTTTAATGCATGCACACTGGTGTTGTGTTTAAACATCATCCCTGAAGTTGGATAACAGCTACCTTATTGGTGGAGAAAAAACTGTTGCATATCCACAAGATTTCAACACTGGTGAACCTCAGAGCTCTAGTGGATGAACAAGGGGGGGGGGGAGTCTGTTGTCTTAGATGACTGGCTTGCTGCCTGAATAGAGAGAAGAATGGAGGAAAGTGAGGGGAAAGAACAAGCTGATGGAGGGAAAGAAGGAAGGATGCTGAACCTCCATCACAAGGTGGACGTGGGATGACTTATGAGCAAGATGTTTATTTTTCTCTTTTTTTCTCTCTTTTCATTGTTTCAGTTTGTGTCTGCTTCTGTCTCTGTGTATATCTTTTTCACAGTTTGTGTTTCCATTTCTGTACCTCTGTCAGCTGTGTCTGTCTGTCTGACTGTATGTCTGTCTGTCTCTCTGTCATGTACATGTGCACACATACACACACATAAATACACTTGCCACACACATAACACAATGCATGCACACACACACACACTTATTCAAATATCACTCTAATACCACTGAGAGAGAACATACTATTAGTTAAATTGAAGACATGTACACACACACATGCAATGCATGTGCACATGCAATACATGCAGGTACACATGGACAGACTGGATGCGTGCATACACACAGTGAAAGAGAGACAGAGAGACAGAGAGAGACAGAGACAGAAAGAAACAGATAGAGAATAAAGCAGAGAAAAAAAAATAGTGACAGAAGGAGAGACATTCCGACACCCAGAGACAGACATACATACTTTGGATAAGAGTATCAAGGGAGGTCCCTTTGCAAACACCTACAGAACATTTTTGTCACATGTTGAAACATGTCCAGCTTTTGGAAGAGTAGGCCATAAGTGCCAGTGGGAATGGATGACATAATTTACACAACCAAGAAGGAAGGTGGCAGGATTGTTAAGGTTTTCACTTGCCTACTAAGTAAACAGTGAAGTCCTTGGTTCAATTCCCAGCCTTGCCCTTTCTTCCCGGTTTGACCAGAAAATCAAACTGAATGTCAAAGTCCTTCAGATGAGACTATAAACCGAAGCTCCATGTGGGAATGCACCCAGAACATCTTGCACACACACACACACACACATTAAAACCCCTGGGGCCTTTTTCTGAAGAGAAGGCCTTTTCATACCAGTAGGACTGAATAACAACTTTATACAGACTGGACTTAAACAAACACATAAGTACTTATTCCATTATCCTTGATACACAGGAATAAATAAAACAGATGATAAATAAATAGAGAAAGAAACCACCAGTGACAGAAAGAGAGACACGCTGACAGAAAAATGCAAGGACATGATAACACATCCATAGAAATATGATTATACCAAAAAAATTAATAAGAAAAGAAAGGACAGGAGAAGAATGTATCAAAGCAGAAAAGACTGTCCTATCCTATCCCATCAGGCCCAGTACATCTCCACCAATCATGTGCCTTGTTGACCAGCGACAGCCAATCATCTTTTTCCCCCATCACCGGAAGACAGCCTCAAAACTGCCAACAGGAAGTGAAAATGGCAGTGTTCACAGTTCACTGGTGAGATTAGGCAACAGTGGGTGGGCATGCACAGAGCATGAGGAAAGAAGGTATTATGGGTATGGACGGATGGACAGGAAGAAAGAGGGAAGGGGAGAATAGAGGAAAGGATGGATGAGTGAAAAGTGGAGGAGGATGGGGAAATTGGATGGAAAGATGAAGGGAGTGATGGGTGATTAAGGATTTTTATTTTGCTAGCTTTTTTGTTGTTCTTCTTTTCTATTTCTTTTTTTGTAAACCTCTCCTTGATGATTTGATAGATAAGGGGGAAAAGAAAGGAAGGGAAAGATGTATAAAGGGATTAAGGAAGGATCAATATGCAACTGGAGGGATGGATAGAGCACTTGATGGGGAAAATGATTCTTCTGTGTTTCTGCCTGTTTGTATGCCTCTCTCTATCTCCACAGACCAAGAGACAGAGACCACATGATGCTGACTGTGACACAGACAGAGAGATGGGCAGACACAAACTGTAAGGGAAATGAGTAGACCCCTACAGTTACGAATAAAAAGAAAGAAAGAAAAGGAGAAAGAAAGAAAGAAATGAAAGAAAATTAGAGGAAAGAGAAGGGAAAAAAGGCAGGCAGAAATAAAAATGCAAAAATAAAGGAACCTAGTAACACATCCATAAAAATTTCTCCCAGCCAAAAACACACACACACATAACGGAAAAGAGCACAGTGAGGTGAACAAGATTGTCCTATCCCATCAGGCCGAGTACATCTCCACCAATCATACGTTTTGTTGACCAATGACAGCCAATCATCGTTTTTCCCCCATCACGGAAGACAGCTCTGAAGCTGCCAACGGAAGTGAAAATGGCAGTGCTAGCAGTTCACTGGTGAGATTAGGCAACAGTGGGTGAGCATGCCCAGATCATGAGGAAGGAGGGTATTACGGGTATGGATAGACGAGGGGGTGAGAAAGGGGTGAGAAATCAAAGGAAGGATGAAAGAAATCTTTTGAGGGATAGAGCAAGGGCTGAAATGACAAAAGAGAGCTAATGACTGGTAGTGGAGTTTTGGTTGTTTGTTTGTTTGATGTTATTCCTTTTGTTTACATCTATGTTCTTCTCTGATGGATACATAGAGATTGGAAGAGGGGATCAGGGAAACGTAAAAAGGATGGATGGATGGATATGTGTGTGAGAGAGAGGAATGATGATGATGATGATGATGATGATGATGATGATGATGATGATGATGATGATGATGATGATGATGATGAAGAAGAAGAAGAAGAAGAAGAAGAGGAAGAAGAAGAAATGCTGGATCTAAAGGTGGATGTGAGAAAAAAACATCTTTTCGTTTGGTTTCCAATCTGCCTGTTTGTCTGCTTTTGTGTCTGCCTCTATCTCTCTGTCTGTATGTCTGTATCTTTGTTTGTTTATTTCTGTCTCTATCTCTGTCTCTTTTTTTTGTTTCTCTTTTTTTCTCTCTTTCTTTCTCTCTCTCACATACACACACATGCACACACAAACACGAGAGAGAGAGCGAGAGCGAGAAATTGAGATTGAGAAAGAGAAGGGGCAGTAACCTGTGATAGAACCAGAGACATAAATACAAAGACAGACAGGAAGAAAAGCAAAGATTATGATCACACATCCATAAAAACTTCTGTAAAGCAAGGAAAAGAAAAAGAGAAAAGAGGGAAATGAAGCAGAAAAGATCCTCCTATCCCATCAGGCCCAGTACATCTCAACCAATCATACGCTTTGTTGGCAAGCGATAGCCAATCATCGTTTTTTCCCTCATCACCGGAAGACAGCCTCGAAACTGCCAACCAAGTGAAAATGGCAGAGTTAACAGCTCACTGGTGAGATTTGGCAACAGTGGGTGGGTATGGGAGAGCGTTAGAAGTGAAGAATTTAAAAGTTGGATGGATGGATGGATGGATGGATGGAGGAAGGGAAAGGGAGATGAAGTTGGAAGGAAGGATGACCTAAGAAAGGCAGGCAGAGTAGGGAAATGGATAGAAGGATGAAGAGAGTGATTGATGGGGTAGTGTGATTCTTATTTGTTTCTTTTCTCTTCTTCCTTTCCCTTTCATAGATGATTGGAAGCAAATTGTAAAAAGAGGGAGGGAAAAGATAGGAAGGGAAGGATGTCAAGGTGGTATAAGGATGATGGAGATACCTCTGCAAAGATGGATACAGCGATTGCTAGGGAAAAGGATTCTTCTACTTCTTCTTTTTCTTTTTCATCTTCTTTCATCTCTTCCTCCTCTTCTTCTTCACCTTCATTTTATTTTTCTTCTTCCTCCTCTTCCTCCTCCCTCTCCTCCTTCTTCTCTTCTTCTTCTCCTTCTTCTTCTTCCTCTGTATCTGTCTCTGTCTCTCTCTCACACACACGTGCATGCCTAACACACCCAAATCCTTGCTCACATGCTTGCACATACTCTCACAGACACAGAGACACACAGACACAGACACACACACACACTCACCAGAGTTACAGACCAAGAGATAGGGACAAAATAAACATTGACTGTGACACAGGCAAAGAGATGGATAGACACAAACTGAGAGCAACATGGTTAGACACACAACTTCATGAAAATAAAGAAAGTGAACAAAAGAGACGGAGGAAAAATCAAACAAACAAACAAAAATGAAACAAGTTTTAAAAAGAAGACAGAGAAGGAAAATACCAGACCCATAATAATCTTTTTCCAAGGCAAGAAAACAGAAAGAGAAAAGAAAAGACTGCATCCAAGCGGAAAAGATTGTCCTATCCCATCAGGCCCAGTACATCTTCACCAATCATATGCTTTGTTGACCAGCGATAACCAATCATCTTCTCCCCCATCACCGGAAGACAGCCTGGAAAACCGCCAATGGAAGTGAAAATGGCAGTGTTAACAGTTCACTGGTGAGGTTTGGCAACAGCGGGTGGGCATGCACAGAGCATGAGGAAAGAGGGGTATTATGGGTATATAGATGGATGGACGGATGGATGAATGGATGGTTGATGGATGGAAGAATATCAAAAGGAAGTGAAAAGAAAAAAGAGAGGGAAGGAAGGATGTGAGAGAGGTAAGAAAGGATGAAGAAATAGATGAAAGAATGAAGGAAGTGATTGATGGGTAGTGTGATTCTTGTTGGCTCGTTTGTTGTTCTTCCTTTCTGTTTCCATTTGTCCTTGTCTCTGTCCCCTTCTGACAAATGGATCAATAGATGGAAGGAAAGAAGACAAGAAGACTGGGGGAGGGGAAAAAAGCTGACGTTAAGGAAGTGTCAAAGGATGAAAGGATGGATGGAAAGAGGGGTGGAGTGATTGATGTGTAAAGCAATTTTTTCCCATGTCTGTCTGTCTGTCTGTCTCTATCTCTCTCTGTGTATCACTGTCTTTTCCTCTCTATTTCTGTCTGTCTCTGTCTTTCTGTCTCTGTATTTGCCTCATTGTGTGTGTGATCTAGACTGTAATATTTTTTTAAATTATAAATGCCTGTCCTCTTCTATGGTACATACACTACTTATGAAAAAAGAAAGAAAGATAGAAAGAAAGGAAGGAAGAAAGAAAGAAAGAAAGAAAGAAAGGGAGGGAGGAAGGAAGGAAGGAAGGAAGAAAGAAAGAAAGAAAGAAACACTTGGAAGGAAAGAAGCAAGCGGAAAGAGAGAAAAGAAGAAGAAGAAGAAGAAGAAGAAGAAATAAAAAGAAAATGGAAAAGAAGCAAGACAAACAAAGAACTACCAAACTAAAAACAAAAACAAACGAAAGGCAAGAACAGAAAAAAAAGGAGAATAGAAAGAAAAAAGAAAGAAAGACAGAAGTATGTAAGAATAAAGATTTTTAGGCCAAGCCTATTCTTGCAATCTGCCTTTATAAACATCGATATATATAAAACCAATCAACAAAACAAGGAAATCAATAAAACACCAATAAATCAACAACAAACAAACAAAAAGAAGAAAACGAAGAATGAAAGAAAGAAAGGAAAGGACCAGAAAACCCTAGAAAGAATGAAAAAAAAAAAAGTGCAACACTGACAGACAGACAAACAGCATCAAATCTGGCATAGATGTCTTTTAAGGCAAACATGATCCAACCAACCAATAAACCAATGAGTCAACCAACTAACCAACCAACCACCCAGCCAGCCAACCAACCAATCAAACAAAAGATATCCACCACATAGCTCTGGGTACAGATTTTCAATTGGAAGAGGGGGTGGTGTGTTGGAGGGGGAGGGGGAGAGAGAAAAATACTCCCCTCTCCCCCCAAAAAAAAATCTTGCACTGGTATCAAAACCATAAAGAAATCACGTAACCTCAGATCATGAATACCTCTTTCTTTCTTTCTTGAGTAAGCTCCCACGACTCGATTTAATGAAGAAATTGTTTAGAAGGGCACACCAGAGGGTCACAGAAACGTGTGCGCGTGAGGTCACCTGGAGCGTCCTTGAGGTCACTGCGCTGTGATTGGTCGCGTGCGGCACGTGACGTGGCGCATGCGCACATGAACTTGCGCGTGAGAGACAATGGAGGTGGATGAAAGAAGGGTCAGTAGCTTGTTTGGGGGTGGGGGCCGGGGAGGGGGTGGAGGAGAGTGGGGGGATCCTTTTCTGGGGCTGTTCAAGCATGTGCGCACGCGCGCGTTCATTCGCCGGGATATACAAACACGCGCACGTGCGTGGACACGTGTACGCACACACGCGCAGGTTTATCTGGGCAAAGAATGAGTTCTTAGGTGTTCAAACACGCAAACACACGTGAGCGGAAATACGCAAAGGTTTTCTTTTTCAAGTAAACACTCCAAGTCAGATAGACGTGTGCACGCAAAGATTATATTTCCCTGCGTAGTCCCTTTCACACACTCGCTCTCTAAAACACACACACACACACACACACACACAAGCGCGCGCGTACATACACACACACACTTGCAAGTGCATGCACACAATGTGCACGCGCACTCACACATATTTGGGTGCACACATGCACAGTCATCTTCCCCCCCCCCCCCCCCCCCCCCCACACACACCCCACACCCACATTCTGTCAATGTCGTACAGTTTTTCAAACTTCAAGGTAACTTCTTTTATTCGTCTATTATTACTTCCACGATCAGAGGTTATAATTATTCTCTCTCTCTCTCTCTCTCTCTCTCTCTCTCTCTCTCTCTCTCTCTCTCCTCTCTCTCTCTCTCTCTCTCTTCTCTCCCTACACACACACACTAACACTCACACACACACACACAAAGGCATGGGCATGAATGGATACAATATCACACACATGCAAAAGTGCACACGCCAAAACGAGTACACATATACAGCTGCATTTCCCCTCAGAATGAAAGGTTTTTTTAGACTAATATTTTACACCAGACTCAGTTTTCTAGGTATTTTTATGTTGGTTTTGTTTGTTTGTTTGGGGTTTGGGTTGTTGGGTTGTTGTTTTTGGAGGTGGGTGGGGGTGGGATTGGTCTAATAACTGTCCCCTTACATAAATTTTCACACTCACTACTCGTCATAAAATTCACTTACCTCACCATTGCCCAACAGCATACATAACCCATGCGCTAGTCAAACCTACGGTGCATGTTGGGTATTTTTGTTATTTATTCTGCTGCAAACTGCCACTGAACGCTGTTGTGAATCATGGTATCTATAAGTTGTATACTTTATTTTCTGCCTGAGTGAGGCACTAGCAAGTCTGCATGGAATTTGATTTGAGAAAATAATACATCTGCAGGCCCCCCACTAATGAATAATCAAACCCAGGGCCCGTGACAGCAGGATTAAAAAAAAGTACATTGCAATATTCCTAAGCTATTGCATTTGCCTGATAATGCCGACATGTTTACGTGTTAAAAGATGGGAGGGAAATCACAACAACAATTATGTTTCTAGAGTAACAAATGATAACATCCCCATGCTTATTAATGTAAAGCTCAGCAGATGGTATCTGACAGTTTGATCAAACCCAATAATATCCAAAGATTTAGGTTCCTGCTGCTCTTGTTGTTGTTGTTATTGTTTTTGTTGTTGTTTGTTTACTTGTTTGGGCAGGGCGGGAGACGGTGGGAGAGGGGGGGGGGGGCCATTCGTCAGTTTTAGCACAGCAATTATTTACTCGTTCTTGCGCAGTGGCGTGCACGCATATCTGCGCAATCGCACGCTCGCGCGCGCTCGTTTTTTTTAAATATAATTTTTTTAAAATTCTTTTATACTGAGGATAATGGATACTCGTGTGTGTGTGTGTGTGTGTGAATACAAGCGCGTGTGCATTTTGATTTGTTTTAATTCAGTACCCATACTTGTTTGGGATTTTAAAAAAATCTCTATATTTATTTATTTATTTTGTTTATCTATTTATTCAAATAGCTTGTCAGCTAGTTAGCTGGTGAGTAAATTAGTCATTCATTAATTTTATTCATGAATTTGTTTATTAATTTGTTGTTGTTGTTGTTTTTTTAATCTATAGTTCCTTTAACAAAAAATCCTACTGTGAATTTTTCCCTATATCCTTTTACTTGTTACATAAGTTTTTCGTTTTTAGTATACACAATGTTCTTTTTCGTGTGTGTGTGTTGGTGTTTGGTTGTGTTTTGTGTTGGTGTGTGTGGTTGTTGTGTTGGGGTGTGTGTTGTGTGTGTGTTGTGTGTGTGTGAATACGAGCGTTTGTGCTCACGAGTGCGTTTTGAAAGAATAGAAATTTCAGTACCCATACTTAGTTGGCTCTGTTTACTTACACACAGTTAGTTAGTTAGTTAGGCAAGTAGGTAGGTAGGCACACAGGTAATTAGGCGGGCAGGTAGGTAGCTAGATAACTAGTTAGAGATTCATTCATTTATTTGTTTGTCTGTTTATTTGATATTCACTTTTTGAAATCTATTCTTTGTAAAGTATCTCTCTCCTTTGAATACATTTCCTACGTTTATTACGGGTGTGTTTCTTGTTTTTAGCATACAGGGCGGTGTGTGTGTGTGTGTGTGTGTGTGTGTGTACGCGCGCGAATGTTTGTGTATATGTGTATGTGCGAATTATTGATTTGATGTTATTTACTTTTTCTATTTGATATCTCTCTCTCTCTCTCTTTCTCTAGGAGGGACGATTGAGGATAGCTTCTGTGCGTAAACATGCATGCTATAATAAAGATGTACTATTTCAGCAGTACATCTAAATGACAGATTCATAAGATCACTTGGAATTTCTGCGTTTTTCTTGAATTTGAAAACTTTTCGTAATATATTTCGTAATTTAGCCTATTTCGTAATATAGCCAATACTTTTTTGATAATTTTTTAATTTATGTATCTATTTTTGCATGAGTTTTGTTCATTTTTCTTCATTTTTCCCCCCCTATATAACTGTGTCTTTTTGAAATTTGTTTTCTGTACCTAATTCCTTTACCTGAAACATAATCCCATTTTACCCTCATTCATCTTTAACATAATTCACAAAAAATACTTTTAACAAAATTATATATTATTATTGTTATGTCCTGTTCTCATTTTACACTGTCATTTAAAAACAATATTTAATAATATCTATCACAATTATTCAAACCGAAGAGATCGACAATAAGGGAAGTAAGCAGGGATGGCTTGTGCAGAGAAGGAGTAAGCGGCAGTTCAGGTTTCAGGACCGTAGAAGGAGCGATGCTCGTCCTGTCATGATTATTCATAGCTTGTGCAAACTGCAAGACAGACTACATATATTAGAATATTTTGCAGCTCCCCGACATGAATAAATTTGCATATATTCCAGAATGACTGATGAGCTTGCAGAAAATGGAAGAAGGATAGGGGGAAGGTGGATGGTGGAGGGGGTAGGGAGGGGGAAGGAGATGATGAGGGGAATAAAGTTTTAAGCAGGAATTTCTTTTGTTATAATTATTATTGTTTCGGTTTTTTATCAGTAAATATTTTTTGTTTGCCAGGGGGAGGAGGAGGAGGATGGGGGGGGGGGGGGGGGAGGGGGGGTGTAAACTATAGGATCTCTTTTTTGTTCTCAACTAATTTTCTTACCTTTTCTCTCTTTAAAAAAAATTCTTTGTATGTTTTGATTTGTTTTTAATCTTTCTTTTCTTCAAAATGTTTCAAGATATTTTAACTCCAAGCTATGTAACTTACTGCATTATAAAACAAACACACAACACACGCACACAACACACACACACATGCAAACACACAATCACATGTACACACGAACTTACATGCACGCACACACACGCACGCATGACCTCATAGATGTGCACGGAAACGCACATATGCACGTACATACACGTACATACACACTCGCGCACGCACACGCACGCACGCCTGTGCGTGCGCACGCACACATATACTCACACACATGCGCGCGCATGTTCCTTTGTGTGTGTGTGCGCGCGCGCACGCGTGCGTGAGTGCGTGTGTGTGTGTGTGTGTTAAGGGTTGGAGGTTTGGCAGTCTCCTGGGTCAAATTCAAGTGCAAACCTGCTAGTGCCTTAAGTCCTTCTGTGTTTATAGGTATACAGAAGATCGGATATATAGCTACTCACAGACAGAGACAGAGACACAGAGAGAGACAGAGACAGAGACAGAGACAGAGACAGAGAGACAGAGACAGAGAGAGAGAGACGCATGCACACTCATACACATATTTCCTTTGTTATTACTATTTATTATACACACGAGCGCGCATGCATGTAGGGACGCCCACGCACACTCACACACAAAGAGTAGATCTCTCTCTCTCTCTCTCTCTCTCTCTCTCTCTCTCTCTCTCTCTCTCTCTCTCTCTCTTTCTCTATCTCACATATTCAGTCTCCTATTTAAGGATCGTCTGGTATCACTTTAAGTGGAAAGACGTTAAAATTGAAGACTTACTTACTTACATGCGCGCGCGCATGTACACAACCAGAGGCTTACTTATGCTTGTACACACACACACACGCGCGCGCGCGCGCGCAGATACAGACACAGATGCAGAGAGAGAGAGAGAGAGAGACAGACAGACAGACAGACAGAGAGAGAGAGAGACAGAGACGCAGAGAGAGACAGAGACAGAGAGAGAGACAGAGACAGAGAGACAGAGACAGAGAGAGAGAGACGCATGCACACTCATACACATACACACACACACACACACGCACTCACGCACGCGTGCGCGCGCGCACACACACACAAAGGAGACAGACAGACAGACGGACGGACTCAGACTCACAGACTCACTAACACATAGATGCAGACACAGACAGACAGAACAGGTCTTCTCTGTCTTTAACTCTTTGAGGAGTCACTAGGGCACTCCACCGAGTTGTCCAAGTCATGTCCTTGAGGCAAGCCGAACCAACCGGAGTCCAGTCCGCTCCAGTTACAAGATGCATGCTGGGTAAGCCAGTGTTTCCATGACCCGGCAAATAAATGCTGCCAGGAATGAAAAAAATCCTTAATATTCAAACTTGTTTTTCATCTTTTCTGGTTTTTTCGTCTTTTTGTTGCTGCATCATCTTTTGTGACGTTCTTATCCTGCATGTTGTTCCCAGGAGGGTTTTTTTTTATTGTTTACCACTCCGACCCCCGACCATACCCAGATTTGTCATGTGGCATCCTCAGCTCAGAGTCAGAAGTCCACAGCGAGCTTATCGATGTCCGGACGCCGAGAGGTCACCAGCCAGAGAGGCCCTGCGCTTCTATGGGGTCAGCCACTGCACCCTGGCTGTGAGTAGCTATATCCGATCTTCTGTATACCTATAAACACAGAAGGACTTAAGGCACTAGTAGGTTTGCACTTAAATTTGACCCAGGAGACTGCCAAACCTCCAACCCTTAATTCTCCAGACACTGCCAGGAAGATTCGAACGTACAGCTTCGTAGACTCAGGGGATGGAAGTCCAGTGTTCTATCCATTCAGCCACACTGCCTGTCAAAGGAAAGGAGGGGTAGATACAAACTGAAGGGGCAAAGCCAGGACACAAAAGAGAAGACCAAAAATTTAGACAAAAGATACGGCGCAAGGAAACCAAAGAAAAAGATAGTCCCAAACAGAGAAAACGAGAAAGGGAAGGAAGAATGAAGGATTGAAGAGAGAGAGAGAGAGAGAGAGAGAGAGAGAGGAGAGAGAGAGAGAGAGAGAGAGAGAGGCAGAGACAGAGACAGAGACAATAAGAGAGAGAGAGAGAGTGGGGGGTGGAGAGGAGAGAGAGAGGGAGAGAGAGAGACAGACAGACAGACAGACGGACAGACAGAGACAGAGAAATACAGACAGACAGAGACACAGAGAGACAGAGAAAGAGAGTGATAGACAGAGAGATTGAGACAAAAAATGCTAAACTGTGAACCCTTTAAAATTGGCTCATAGTACATCAGCCTTAGGCCATAAGAAAGTGTGTGTAGGGGAGGGGGGGGAGGGGGGGCAGAGGAGACAGACACACAGACAGACATAGACATGGACTCAGAGACAGACACACAGACAGACAGAGGGAAGGAGATATATATTTTTTTAAATTCTTTTATATCGAAGATAATGGAATAAGCACTTATATGGGGTATTTTTTACATCCAGTCCCCGTGTGTATGCGGTTTTGTGAATTCTGTCATCTGTTCCCACCGGCTCACAATGGCCTACTCTTACGAAAAGTGCAACAGGATTAATATGTGCGCAAGATGTTCTGCGTGATAGAGAGAGAGAGTAGGAGAAGGAGGTGGAAGAGAGGGGACAAAAAAACCAAAGGGACAGAACAAGAACACATAAAAGCAATACACAGATTTTGTTTTTGTTTTTTTAAAAACGTGGATGGAGAACTTGTACACAAAGAAGGAAGAAAGAAAGAAGAGTCAAATAGACTGGAGAACTTGCAAAGCAGGAAAAAAAATGGAACAGAGTTCTAACGAAAGAAAGCAAAACAACAAAAATCAACGCAAGGGCGTCAGATTTTTTCCAGTCTTCTTGCCTTCACTTTGACATTTCTCCACTATCCCCCCCCCCCCCCCCCACCCCCACCTCACCCCCACCACCATCCTTTTCCCTTTCTGGGCAGTCAGGACCCAGAGTGGCAACATTTTCATCTCCAACAGACAAAATGCTTCTGCCCTCCCACCGACGCGGACTTCCGGTCTGCGAGGCGTTCCCATAGCAACGGGTGTTCTGATTTCTCTTCATCAAAAGTGGTAATTACTTCTTGTGGAGGGAGGGCTTCTGCTCCAGTCTGAGATCTAAATTTCCTTTTCATCTCTGCGTCAGGCTCTGGGTTTAGGGTGGGTTTGTGTGTGTGTGTGTGTGTGTGTGTGTGTGTGTGTGTTGTTTTTCAAGACCATTACAAGGCTGGCTGGTTGGCCCCCCCTCTCTCACCTCTTCTAGAACAAATGAGTATTTACTAGAACTACACTTGTAGTCGTGTGTGTGTGTGTGTGTGTGTTTCTTTTTCCATATTTTGAACATCTCCTTTAATGAGGATTATGGATGATTGTAGCATTTAGTGTGTGTTCTTTTTTTTATTTTTACATCCATTCCCCGTGTGTATGCGGTTTTTTAAATTCTGTCATCTGTTCCCACCGGCACACAATGGCCTACTCTTACGAAAAGCGGAACAGGATTTAACTGTGTGCAAGATGTTATGCGTGCGTTCGCACACGAGGCCTCGGTTTATAGTCTCATCCGAAAGACTTTTGGGGAGAGTGGAGTCTGCACTGATGTTACTCCAGGCCGGGGAAATCCCCTTGAACGGGAATCGAACCCGGGTTGTCTGATTGCCAGTGCAATGTTCTAGCCACTAGGCTATCCCGTCCTGCGCGCGCGCGCGTGTGTGTGTGTGTGTGTGTGTGATATCTCCAATTTAACGTCTATTCACATTTAGTGATTTTAGACAGAAATTTAGCGATTTTAGATGGAAGTGTGTGTGTGTGTGCGTTTGTGTGTGTGTGCTGACTGATGACAGACAGACCAGGACAGACAGAAGAAGAGAGAGAGAGAGAGAGAGAGAGAGAGAGAGAGAGAGAGAGAGAGAGAGAGAGAGAGAGAGAGAGAGAGAGAGAGAGAGAGAGAGAGAGAGAGAAGAGGGGAAGAACGGAAATGCTCTATCAGGGAGTCTGCTATTCTCCAGCAACGCCTCTGCTTCCAAGTGGTGAACAGGGCAGGAGAGGAAGACTGCAAATTATCTTTGGTTTGTAAAGAATTTCTGCTATCATACCCAGTCAATTCCTCCTTCCTCTCTCTTCTCTCTCTCTCTCTCTCTCTCTCTCTCTCTCTCTCTCTCTCTCTCTCTCTCTCTCTCTCTCTCTCCCTCTCTCTCTCTCTCTTCTCTCTCTCTTCTCCCCCTCTCTTCTTTCTCTCTCTCTCTCTCTCTCTCTCTCTCTCTCTCTCTCTCTCTCTCTCTCTCTCTCCAGCTTTTTGTCCATACACACACACACCTCTCATTATTTTATTTCATTATTTTCATGTTTCCCTTTTGCCTTTCTTTACTTGGTGAAGAGCGAAGGCAGTGGGGGGGGGGGGGGGGGGGGGGGGGAAGGAAAGTGTAGAAGGAAGGAAGAACAGAGGACTGGAAGGGGGGGGGGGGGTGATGATGGAGAATGGGGTTGGGGATAAAGGGGAGCAGGAGGGGTAAGAAAGGCAGTGAGAATGAAAAGAAAAAGTTATCCTGGTTGGGCTTTTTTCACCCCCTTTTCTCTTCAGCGTTTTAGGAACTGGAAACATAATTTGGAGGCTCCGAAAAAGAGAATGGTAAGATATAGAGCTATGTTCATTGTATTTGCATTGCTAGGCATTTTTCTGTCTTTTTCGGTTTTTTTGCTGGGAAACTGATTTTGGCTGCTTTTTGCCTGGAATGGAGCGTTGCCATTGGACAGTGCCACTCTGTTTAAAAGAGGGGAATCTAATCTAAAATGACCTGTTCTGACCTGACCTGACCTGACCTGACTTGATCTAGTCTAATCTGAGCTAATCTAATCTAATCTAACATAAACCCATCCAACTTAAAGTAATCTAAGGGCAACGTACTCCTTCACATTACAGTATAATCTACCCTAATGCAGCCAGATTAAGTTAGATTTGATCAGGTCAAGTCAAACTCACTTAGGTTACAATCATTTGAAGAGATTTTACTTCATGAGATCAGACTAGACTTAACCAGACTAACATGGGTTGGGTTGGGTTGGTCACTGTTTCACTGGAGGTAACAATCATTTTCTTGGCAAAACAGCTGGTACATACACTCTCAGAGGGTCAAGGCATTGGACATGGGGGGAAATGGGGAGGGGAAAAGGGGAAGGGGAAGAGGGGGGTTAGGGGGAAGAGGGAGGAAGAGTAGGTGAGTAGAGCCAATGCAAGCCCTTCTTTTTCCCTTAATTTTTTTGTATCAGGAAGCAGATTTTGCAGTCTTTTATTGACGACATGCAAACAAGAAGATTTGTTTCTATCTTGCAACCTGAATCATCCGAAACACACGGTGACAATTTTAATTAGCCTACTTCCGTGTTTGGAACCTGAAAGATATGAAACAGTCACAAGAAAAATAACATTTATAATTTTGTGATAGCTAAACGATTTGTTGACAATGAATGCCTGAAAAATGTTGTGATCGTTCTTTTAAAAGCATTTTATATACAAAAAGTTTTCTGCTGTAGAAAATTTTGCTTAGTTTTGGAGTTTTATGGGGAGGGGGGGGGGGTGGCAGGTTGCATAAAGAAAGCAAATTATAGTGTGAATATCTATCTATCTATCTATCTGTCTGTCTGTCTGTCTGCCTATCTGTATGTCTGTCTATCTATCTACCTATCTATATGTCTGTATATCTGTCTATCTATCTATCTATCTATCTATCTATATATATATATATATATAATCTGTCTATCTATCTATCTGTCTATCTATCTATCTATCTGTCTGTCTGTCTATATGTATGTCTATCTATCTATCTATCTGTCTATCTATCTGTCTATCTATCTATCTATCTATCTGTCTGTCTGTCTGTCTATCTGTCTATCTATATATCTATTCATCTGTCTGTCTGTCTGTCTGTCTGTCTGTCTGTCTGTCTATCTATCTATCTATGTAATCTGACGTCCGGGTTTGAGCGCCCATGGGGACATCTGTTCCCGTGGATTCACATACACACACACAGGGAGAGTTCAAGAATAGTGCCAAAGAAATGAGGAAGGGGAAGAGGTTAGAAAGCTGGGAGAAAAGGGAGGATGGAAGAGGGGAGGAAAGTGGGGAGGGGGGGGGGGGGGAAGGAAGGTGAAGGGTAATATCAAGGGCTGGAAATAACCAATGAAGGAGAAGCAGGAAGTGACGTGAGGCAGAAAACAGAAATCGTAAATTATAAAGGGGATGCCAGCGACTCCTGCAAGAAATAGAACAACTCTTCACAAATTTTGTGGGCCATTTGGAATCTCTCTCTCTCTCTCTCTCTCTCTCTCTCTCTCTCTCATCTCTCTCTCTCTCTTCTCTCTTTCTCCTCTCTCTCTCTCTTCTCTCTCTCTCTCTCTCTCTCTCTCTCTCTCTCTCTCTCTGTGAGTGTTTCTCTCTCCCTCCCCTCTCTCCCTGCCCCACCTCTCTCTCTCACCTCTTTCTCTCTTACCTCTCTCTCTCTCTCTCTCTCTCTCTCTCACACTCTCTCTCTTCTGCTACAGCACTCTCACTTCCATTCAATGTCTGTGACATTACCCAGATTTTCTTTCTTTCCTGTCTCTCCATGTTGCTGATGCCAAAAATGGTCTGCTCCTCAATATGTTACCTCCGTCCCTTTTGCCTTTGCTTTCGCTTCTAGAGCAACTTGCCTACGACTGCTGTCGCAATCAGCACGGTTTTAAAAAAACATTCTATATAGCTTTGTTTTACTGCAAATGTGTGAAATGCTGAAGAGTTGTGGCAAAGGGTGTCAACGTGCTTTGTCACAATCTGAACCTCAAGGCAAAATTCCTGAGCATATTAAGAGTAGATCGTTTTTTAAAAAAAAACCCAACAACTCATAAGTAATAATATTGTCTCTTTCCTTTATAATCAGCGCATTTTTTGAGTCTATGCAGCTTTATCATTGCAAAATGTATGACACTGACGAGTTGTGACAAAGCGTATCAATGTGCTGTGGCTCTATCCGAAGTCAAACAGCTGAACAAAATAACAGCAGGGCATGCAAAGTTCTTTTTTTTCATTCTTACATAAAGTTGTGTTGTTGTGGGTGTTTTTTTTACTGCTATTAAACATTAAAACATCTTTTTATATAAATTAGGTTTATCATTGCGAAATGTGAGATACTGAAGAGTTGTGACAAAGTGCGTCTACACGCTTTGTCACTATCTGGAACCGAAATTGGAGACTTGAAAAAAAATTGTGGAGCTTTTAAAACGCTGAAATAGTACATATTATTGAACTTCTATTAATCTGTGTTTTGTTTTTTGACACTGGGGAGGTAATGGGCAAGGCCACAATTTGTAGCATAGCTTTGAGCTACCAAGGGAAGCAACGCCCTTTCTTACAATTGTCACATAGCGCATTGTTGAGACATAGCACGTGGGAACACGTACATTCAACATATTGAATTAAAACTAACTATATTATACTGAATAATTAACAAAAAACAGTCATTGCTGCAGTTTACATACATATATTCAACAAAGGAACATAATCCTTAAATAACCTATGTATTAATATTGAATATCATATCTTAATTGTAGCTAAGGAAAATCAATGAAACAGAATTGAATGGAGAGAGAGAGAGAGAGAGAGAGAGAGAGAGAGAGAAAGAGAGAGAGAGAGGACAATGGTTGAACTATACACACACATGCGCGAGCGCGCGCACACACACACGCACACACACACACACATACACACACAAAGCCATGAGCACTTGTGTAGCAGCACTCGAAGATCAGCTTAAGCACGTGAACATTGCCTCAGTTCACCGGCAGAGGGGGCATGCGTTGTGTTGGCGAGCCTGCTGTTCCCTTCATTCTGAAAATGTTGAGCAGTTGACGCTGACCGACGCAAGTTTAAAGAGACAACTGGACAAGTACCTCTGCCGTGTTGTCCCTCAGCCAATCTGACCTGAAACAACAGGTAACTATTGCTGTTGTATGTAGACTATGTTGATTTGTATTGTTGGTGTTTTATATCTGTAGATACGTGCTGAATTGGAAAACGTTGTAAGGCCAGAAGATAAGAGCTCAGTTCCAGGCTAGAGAAAGAATATTACCATCCTGAGGCAAAATGTGGTGCGTTCATCCTCTTGTGACTCGGAAGTTAAGGGTAAACGGCATCGCATCGTTTATTGTATATTTTTGAAGAGTTACTAGTTAATTTTTCTGTTGACGGGAATATCAACAATACCTGTGATAAAGTATCGAATATTTACAGGGGAAAAACACCTTTTTAGTGGGGGTCCAGAACAAAAACGTACCAATACAAGTAGGTCTTATGGCATACATACAGAAGGTAACCAAAAGAGGGGCCGAGTTGGATCACTGATGACCTTCCCTTTCTCCTTCTTGTCTTCTTTTGTACCCCAGGGCTAGTGCCGTTCAGCTTGTAGACAATGCTGTTGTAATACCAGTATTATTCTACCACCAAACCGAAAAAAGCCGCGAAAAGGACAATGAAATTGGAATAAGGGATGTGTTCGCTGGAAACTTGTATGCAGCAAAAGAGAGTAGACTTAAACATTGCCATGCTCATGTTTTCGTGTTGTGGGTGGGGATTTTTTGGTGTTTTTTTGGTGTTTTATTAGTTTGTTTGTTTGGGAGGGGGGGGGGGGGGGGGGGGAGGGGGTTGAAGGGGGGATTTGGGGGGGAGGGGGTGTTAATGCCATGGCCAAAAATACCAGCAGGTAAGCGTGCTCATCGCTGATTGGTCTAACAGCAAATTAAATACAGTGAGTTACCTGCCTCGTCACATGACATTACGGAGATCACGCAGTGATGAAGTGAGCTGTAAGAAAGGGCTTCTGGGTAGAGATTGCTATTCATTTGTAAAAGCTGGTAAGTCCTGTTGTGCTTTTTTCTGTAAAGGAATAGAGCTGGAGGTCTATATACACAAGCTGTTTTCATAGTGGGTAATATTTTCTGTTAGTTTAACTTACTAGAGCTTAAGGAGTAAACTTTGATTTTCCATTGGACACATAGTGACAAAGTTTGGGGTGGGTTTTTTTTTTAAAATTTCATGTTCCAAAATTCTGGCCAGGCCTTACTGATGGTATATTCTGTCACTGAAGTCGATAAAAGTGTTCATTTTCTGTTTTGAATTGTGAGAAGCCCCATATTTGAGAAGAAAAAAGACACTAAAGACGACTTGTCAAGCGCAACTGAAATTCTATACTAAAGCAATGCGTCTTAAAAGTTGAACCTAGTTGAGCCCATCTCTGTAGATTGTAGATTGCATGCTGGGTATGTTTGTGTCATCCACGTCCTTTGACCCAGCCTGCCTAGTCATCTATGAAAGATGAATGAGTTTAACATTTACTAAGAATCTCGGTGAGATTGGAGGGGTGGGGGAGAGATAGCCTAATGGTCAGAGCGTTGAGCTTGTGATATGAGGGCCGGGGTTCGAGCCACCACCAAGACACCCGTTCAAGACGATTATTCATTCCCCTTGAGTTAACATCAGGACCGACTTCACTTCCCGAAAGTCCTTCGGGTGAGACTATAAATATAAACCCAAGGTCCGGCGTGCAGAACATCTTGCACACAATTTAAAATCTCGTTAAGCCTTTCCCGTTGGGTTGTGGTGGGAACCGAGGACAAAAAGAAAAACCGCATGCACATTGGTGTCGTGTTTAGCCATCGTCTCCAAAGTCGAAATGTGGCATGGGCCGCATATGTGGATGAACCTCTAGCCAAGGAACGAAAAATCGGTGAAACTCGTCACCGTCACCGATCCCTCAGATTCCGAATGCTTTGGGGCGCCTTCGAAGCTTTAACCACCTTTCTCCAGTCCTCTAGTCTCTCAGCCGCCCTCAGGGCGTCGCTCGGCTCGGTGAAACTATGAAAAAACAAAGAATAAGGTGGCATGCATTCAAACTTGTATTTGAGTTCATGGTCTACGTAGTTATGCTCAGCTTTACCGAGTCTGGATTATTTGGTTTCAGAATGGACTCCAGTAACATCAGGGCTGCTCTGTTGAACCCTAAAACACGGAACTCCAAAACGATTGGAACTGGAGACGGTGTACAGGGGTGTTCAAATCAGGTAAGACGATTCTTTTTATTTCAAGTCTAATAAGACGAAAAAAAATTCCGATTGTTTTTAATCTTGTGAGGAACCATCTGTGTGTGTGTGTGTGTGTGTGTGTGTGTGTGTGTGTGTGTGTGTGTGTGTGTGTGTCTGTCTGCTGTCTGTCTGTCTGTCTGTCGTCTGTCTGTCTCTGTCTGTCTGTCTGTCTGTCTGTCTGTCTGTCTCTCTCTCTCTCTCTCTCTCTCTCTCTCTCTCTCTCTCTCTCTCTCTCTCTCTCTCTCTTTCTGTCTGTTTCTGTCTGTCTCTGTATCTCTCTCCGTCTCTCTCTGTCTCTCTCCCTCTGTCTCTGTCTCCCTCTGTCTCTCTCTCCCTCTCTCTCTCTCTCCCTCTCCCTCTCTCTCACGCTCCGTTATTCTCTTTTCTGTTTTGTTTTTGTTTGTTGTTTCTTGCTCACTTTTGGTTGGTGTTTTTGTTTTTCTATCAAGATGCTATCCCTGATAAGGGCGGGGACTGGATGTAAGAAAGCATACGAGTGCTTAATCAGTATCCTTGTAAAACAAGTTGTCGTTCTTCGGCAAGAGCTCCGAGGTCCACCAATGGTGATTTTTTTTTTTTATAGTATGCCACCGTTTTTCCACACCATTTAGGAAGCTGCATTCCGACACACACACACGCACACACCACACACACTCACACACACACACACTCACACACACTACACACTCACACACACACCCCTCACACACACACACACTCACCACACACTCACACACACTCACACACACCAACACACCACTCACACACTCACACACACACACACACACACACACTCACACACTCACACACACTCACACACACTCACACACACTCCAACACTAACACATCACACACACACACACACACACACACACACCACACACTCACACACACTCACACACACTCACACACACCACACACACTCACACACACAACCTCACACACTCACACTCACACACACACACATCACACACTCACACTACACCACAACAATACTCACACTACATCACACACTACTCCACTACACACACACTCACACTTCACACCTACCACACTCCACCCAACACACTCACACCACCATACTTTTCTTAAAGCAAAAAACCCCACCTTCATCATATACTTACATAGTACACTGATGTCTTTGTCCTCAACAGCTTTTCCGACAACCCTGGACCCACTCCTTGCCCCGCAGACGCAGACGCAATGATGACGGCACTATACTTGCTGCCAGACAGGACTCTGAACTGTCTTTGTGTATTGGCATTGATGATTTAACCCTGGCTCAGGTCCCTGTGGGTATAAAGGGTAGAGCATGGAGGACACATTGCAACTTAAAGCTCTGAGAGAGAACATCTTGCGCACACGTTAAATCCTGTTCCGCTTTTCGTTAAGAGTAGGCCATTGTGTGCCGGTGGGAACAGATGACAGAATTTACAAAAACCGCATACACACGGGGACTGGATGTAAAAAAGCACATAAGTGCTTATTCCATTATCCTCGATATAAAATTAAAATTAAAAAAAAAATTTAAAGCTCTTCCGGGGCTTTTTTTTCCTTGGGAAGAAAAAACATGCAAATATGCGACCTTAATTTCCAGATTGGAACTTTTTTCCGGCCAAGTGTTTTAACAGTTTCCATGAAGACTTTGGCACACTAACAGATTCTACAGGACTGAACAAAATCACTCGAAATATTTTGTTCTGTTTGGTACAAAATCGCGCGTTTATCTGTAACACTTTTTGGGGGACTAAAAACTAAAACGAAGGGAACAGTCGTGGGGAAATCCGCTGGTGAAGGATGTCTATAGAGATTGAAGAGTCAATACACAGCCACGGGCCAGACTCCTTGCTGCTTTGTGCAGTTTGCAGGCTTGATGAAACCAAGAACAGCCTGTGAAACCGGTTGATAATGCTTGGGGGGAAAGGGACACTGGTCTCCCCTGGACTTTTAAACGCTGCTCGAACCAAAAAGTGCATTCGAAATTCCTGTGTCTCTTTATTGGGCTCAGTGCCCTCTGGTTGGTTACTTTTCCCACGATCACTGGACACCAGACCTCTGATTGCATCAATGCTTCTTTTTTTTTTTAAATCGAAAATAAAAGTAAGATAAAAATAAAAACGTTGAACAAAATAAGCAAAAGATATAAAAAAATAAAATGAAAAATTAAAAGTAAACCTGAACTAAAACCTAGATAAATTAAACTAGACTAAAATTAAGCTAAACTAAAATTAAACTAAACTAAAAAATCTAAACTAGACTAGACTAAATAAACGTAAAATAAACTGAAAATAAACGAAAGCAATTATACAATAAAAAGTCGAGTAAGAAAGTAAAAATTAAACTGGAATAAAAACCTAAAACCAAAGGTTTCCAGGAAATAAAGAGGAGTGCAATCCTGGTGACAGTGATCGTGGGACACCATCACACCAACGAAGACAGCAATGCAGCACTCAGACTCCTGCAAACCCTCACCATTTCCCACCACCACTCAAAGAGGGGTTGCGACTTTGGCACACCCTCACATGTATCACATTCAGGAGGGGTTGCGACTTTGGCACACCCTCACATGTATCACATTCAGGAGGGGTTGCGACTTTGGCACACCCCTCACATGTACACCACTGAGAAGGGGTTGCGACTTTGGCACACCCTTACATGTACACCACTCAGGAGGGATTGCAACTCTGGCACACCCTCAAATTTTTTCCCACTCCGCACACCTTTATATTTTTCCAGTACCACTTAAGAGGGTTTGCGACTTTGGCACACCCTCATATTTTTCCCCACTCCGCACACCCTCACGTTTTTCCAGTGCCACTTAAGAGGGGTTGCGACTTTGGCACACCCTCACATGTATACCACTGAGGAGGGGTTGCGACTTTGGCACACCCTCATATTTTTCCCACTTGGCACACCCTCACGTTTTTCCAGTACCACTAAAGAGGGGTTGCGACTTGGGCACACCCTCACGGTTTTTTCCAGTATATATCACTCAGGAGGGTTTTAGGTGATCTTGTAAGCCACAACCCCTTCACGTTTTCTCCGTAACCACTTAAGAGCGGGGGTTCGACTTTGGCACACCTTCACCTTGTTTTTTTTTGTATTTACATTTAGTTTTTTTGCGCATTTGTTCCTATCAGAGTGTTTTTTTGCATTTAGACCAACTCTGGGGGGTTTTGTGGATATTACGGCACACACCTCGTTTTTTCTCCAAGACTCATTTAAAGGGGTTGAACTTTGGCCCACCCTCACGTTTTTCCCGTACCACTTAAGAGGGGTTTCGACTTTGGCACATCCTCACGTTTTTTCCCAGTATATACCACTCATAAGGGTTGCGACTTTGGCACACCCTCACGTTTTTTGCCAGTATATACCACTCAGGAGGGGTTGTGACTTAGGCACACCCTCACGTTTTTCCAGTACCACTTAAGAGGGGTTGCAACTTTGGCCCACCCTCACGTTTTTTCCCAGTATATACCACTCAGGAGGGGTTGTGACTTTGGCACACCCTCACGTTTCTTTTCAGTATATACCACTCAGGAGGGGTTGCGACTTTGGCACATCCTCACACATTTTTGTCCAGTATATACCACTCAGGAGGGGTTGTAACTTTGGCACACCCTCACATTTTTCCAGTATATACCACTCAGGAGGGGTTGTGACTTTGGCACACCCTCACATTTTTCCAGTATTGTCTTAACTTACAGTCCCTGTCCCTCCATCCGATACTTTTATTTCACAGGGGTTCTGATCTGTTGGTTAAATCATCATGTCAACCATAGGAGAGTTTAAGAGCTTGTCCTCTTCAGAGTGTGGTGTCCCTGGGAAATTGCTCCCTGAAGACTTGCATGATGTAAGTATATACTTTGAATTGTGCAGCTACTTAAGTGATTAACATACATGATTGGGGTATCTATTGTTGTTGTTGTTGTTGTTGTTGTTGTTGTTGTTTATTCCCTGGCTAGAACTCTTGAGGTGTCATTGTGAGATTTTGCGTATGCAACCGTTTTTTGCCCACCATTAAGGTAGCTGCACTTTTTAAAGTTTGTCATCCATTCCTACCAGCACACAATGGACTACTCATCCAAAAAGCAGAACAGGTTTTAACGTGTGTGCAAGATGTTCTGCATGCGTTTGCACTCGGGACCTTGGTTAATAGTCTCATTCAAAGGACTTTGGGGGAAAGTGGAGTCGGTACCGATAACTCCTGGGGAAAAAATCCCCTTGAACAAATGCCTCAGTAGCGGGTCGAACCCAAACCGTCAGATCATGAGCGCAGTGCAAGGCTCTATCCACTAGTTTATCCCGTCCTCTGATTCAGGTATCAGTTTTGGTAGCAAGTCTGACTAGGAGAAAAACATTTTTCTCGTTAAATGGTCTGTTAACCTTTTACATTTAAAGATGTTAAAATCTTTGGTAGCAGCAAACATGGCTGTTGCTAATTCCGGAGCGCTAAGTATGTGTTAAAAAAATAGTAGTGTCTTCTTGTTTGCAGATTGATTTGTAAAAACATATATTCAATAAAGAACGTTATGGTTCATTAATATCAGTTGAATGTTGTAGATTGAGTGTGCTCAAATTTGAATAAAATGTATTAAAAGAAAGTTGAATCTGCTCAAATTTAGTTAAAATTGATAAAATGTGGAAAACATGGCGCAGTAAAGAAGAGATATGAAATGAATCTTGTCAAAGTAAAGCAGTCCAAAATCGGTGTATTGTCTAGACCAATAGAACTGCGGTGTTCAGTGTGCCTGATGCTGACGTCACTTCTTTCAGGGGCTCTGGGATGGAAATGGAGTGGCAGTGACCTGACAGTGATGTGACCTGACAGTGATGTGACCTGACAGTGATGTGTGACAGCAGCCATCATGACCTGCACTGTTCCAAAGGCGAGATAGGGCATGAGGTACATACCCTTATTTTTTGGTCTGTCCTTTTCAACCTGATATTTTTTGTTCAGTCCAGTCTTTGACTGTTGTTGTCGTTGATCATCGTTTGTCCAGATTTCCTGTCTGTTACTGCTCTTTTTAATTTTTTATTTATTTTACTGAAGTTTGATGCTCCATACTTAATGCATTTTTCACTTTACTGTTATTGTTTACTGGAGCAACTCTTATCTTACCGTTTTCCTTCTGAAATGATTCTCCCACTCTTCTTCTCTTTTCTTTGCTATTTTCGTAGATCATGTCTGTCCATTTTGTTCATTTTTCGTTTGTTCCGCAGCTAGAGCCTCAGATTCAATGTTGATTTTGCGTAAGCAACCGTTTTCACCCATCAATAAGGCAGCTGCATTCCGACTTCAGAGAGGATGTCTAAGCAGGTCAAAAGTGCATATGCAGAATTTTTAAGATGTCATCTAATCGTACCAGCATGCAATGGCCTATTCTAACAAAAGGCAGACCCGGGTTTAGCGTGCGCGCAAGATGCTCTGCGTGTGTTTGCAGACGAAACTTTAATAAAGTCAGATATAGTCTCATCCGAAGGACTTTTCGGGTAAGTGGAACCAGTACTGATAACTCCAGGGGAAAATCCCCTTGAATGGGCGTCTTGGTGGTGGTTCAATCCCGGGGCCGTCAGATTAAGCACAGCGCTCTAACCACTAGTCTGTCCGCCCCCCATGTTGTCCTGGCTGGTTCGTATTTTAACTGTATATTGCACGTCTGTTTTGCCAGATATCCCAAGAGATGGCTGTCATCTTCACAGAAGGTGTGGAGGGCAGTGAAGCCTGCCAGAGTCCATCCCTCTCCAGGCTTGACCTCAGCCAACTTTCTTCACCTGTACGAGTCACACTGGTCACACAACATGAGGCCGTTGCATTCTTCTTGGAACTTTCTGCCAGGCCTGATAACCAGTGGTGCCCAGTGTTGCTTTACACCACCTCTTTACACAGTTTAGCCCTCTGGCTGAAGCAGTTTACATTGAGCCATCACATGAGAGATTGTAGAGATTGATGCCCTTCCACCCTACAAATAAGGTGTAGTAACATCAACAATCATCTGAACATCAAAGGTACAGTCTCTATCCAGAGTCCACTGTCTTTAACCAGACTCCCCAGAAGACATCTTAGTCATGCAAGGCGAACGGATTGCTAGGATAGGAGAGAACGCGCACAAGAACTGGAATGGCATGTGTGGACACCACTGCAATAAAGTGACAAATAGGATGTAGGCACCTGGACTTTGCATACAATGACTTCAAGCTCAAGAATTTCTTTGGCACACACAAGACATCCAGAATAAGAGCAAGGCAGAATCCAGATGGAGAAACCCACATCCAGACAGACAAAGGTAATGAGGCGCTTTGGGTTCTGTCTAAACACCAACACCAGGAGTTGTCCAGTGTCTGATACGGAAAGGAACCAGCTAGTGATGGTCTTTTGGATCCATCTGAAGGTTAGCTTAGACACTTGAAGAAAGACGAGAAAAAAAGACAAGGAAAATCAAATAAATGTAGCAAAGACGTAACTAGACACATTTTAGAGCCCAATGGAAAGATGAACAAACAACATAAAGGAATTGCACTGCTGACAGGGATCAACAAGAGAAAGGTGAGATATGTAGGTCATGGAAGCGGATTTGATGTCAGGGGTCCTGCAGGTGACAGTGAGGGCAAGGAGCAGAAAGGGACGACCACACACCTCCTGCTTCAGCATCACTGATGTCTGCGGTCTGGAGATCCAGGAGGTTGCCCACAGATGTCTCCACCTTGCTGCTGCCACCTGAACATGACTGTGATGCTAAGCGCGGCTTCTGCCACCACTCCCAGCGAAGTAGAAAGCTGATGCTGTATCAGAAAGGCCAATACCATTCTGGTACGTCTCCCTGGTATTGCTCATAATGTTTGTGATCTACGTTTGTCCGTCTTGTTTCTTGTGATGTATTGGTCTCCACGTCTGTTGTTCATTGTGCCTACCTGTCTCTACTTTGTCAATCTTTGATTATGCTTTTCTGGTCATTTCCCCCTGTCTGACCTTTTTTTTTCTTTTTTTCATATTTCGGCTAGAGTTCCGAGGTTCACCAATGGTGAGGTTTTGCCTATTGGGTCGTTTTGCCCGCCATGAAGGTAGCGGCATTCCGACTTGAGGAAACGATGTCTAAACATACCCCTGCACATCACAGCATACACTTCCGACAGTCGGAACGGGTTTTAACGTGTGCGCAAGATGTTCTGTGTTTGTGTTCACTCACGGACTTGGGTTAATAGTCTCATCTGAAGGACTTTAGGGGGATTAGAATTGGAGCTGAAGAAGGTAAAACAAAAACCAAACACAAAGCGAAACAAAAACCACATACATTTCTCCATGTCTTTACACTTGTTCCTTTCTGTCACCAGGACCTATGCTCCAAGAGGATCACTACTGAGGATGACATGGTAGACTGCATTAAAGTAGCCTGCATCAACATGGACTACATCAATATGGACTGCATCAATATGGACTGCATCTGCATGGATATGAACTGCATGGATATGAACTGCATCAACGTGAATCAACGTGAATTGAATGAATGTGGACTACATCAATATGGACTACATCAACATGGACTGCATCAACAGGAATCAACGTAGACTGCATCAATGTGGAATGCATCAACGTGAACTGAATCAACATGGACTGAATCAACACTGCATTAACATGGACTGGATCAACACTGCATTAACATGGATTGAATCAACATGGACCGAGTCAAAGTGGACAGCAACAAAAATCGATATGAATTGAATCGTTGGGGATTGAACGTGGATTGCACCAAAAGGAAGAAACAAACTTATTAGCCTGAACTGAATTAACGTGGAATGCATCGTTAGTAATAGACGTGGACTGCATCAACAGAGACCAACGTGGACTTTATCAACGGAGATCAACGTGGACTTCAACAAGGACCAACGTGGACTTCAACAGAGATCAACGTGGACTTCATCAACAGGGACCAACGTGGACTGCATCAACAAAGATCAACATGGACTGCATCAACAGAGACCAACGTGGACTTTATCAACAGAGATCAACGTGGACTGAATCAAGATATCTACGTGGACTGCATCAACAGAGATCAACAATGACCTGCATCAAGAGATCAACAATGACTGCATCAACAGAGATCAACGTGGACTTCATCAACAGAGATCAACGTGGACTTCATCAACAGAGATCAACATGGATTTCAACAACAGGGATCAACGTGGACTTGATCAACAGGGATCAACGTGGACTACATCAACAGGGATCAACGTGGACTACATCAACAGGGATCAACGTGGACTGAAACTAAGATCAACATGGACTTCATCAACAGGGATCAACGTGGACTTCATCAACAGGGATCAACATGGACTGCATCAACATGGATCAACATGGACTTCAGCAACAGATCGATATGGACTGGACTGCATCAACAGAGATCAACATGGACTGCATCAACAGAGATCAACATGGACTTCATCAACAGATCAACATGGACTGCATCAACAGAGATCAACATGGACTTCATCAACAGATCAACATGGACTGCATCAACAGAGATCAACGTGGGCTGCATCAACAGAGATCACCGTGGACTTCATCAACAGGGTCGGACCCAAAAGGACAGTGTAGACCAACAGACTCGCAGACAATGTACTCGATACAAAGACAGGAACTGGATGGCCGGCCCTCCGTCATCAAGGGGTCATCTGGATGGCGACCGTTACCGCAGCCAAGTATTGTGATGAACTGTCGCATTTATTCCAGACAGATCACAATCATAGCACATGCACTGTTTTGTAAGGCGATGTAGTATACAGAAAATGAAAATACAAGCCGGGGAATATCAACCAAAAGGTTGTATAGAAAAGGGGACAAGCATGAAACATTGCACCACACACTAGAGCAATGATAAACCCAGACAAATCTAATCACCGATTACTACTTTTAATACTGCATGCATCAGCATACACTAGAGCAGCAACAAACCCAGACGAATGTGTTCAGATTTTGCACTCTTAGAATGCATGCGTCACACCACACTAGGGCAGTTATTGCTCTAGACGTTGGGAACAAATGAAGGAAATAATTTGGCTTGTAAACTGGACATATAAAGCACCCAATTTGAAAAAAAGGAAAAAGGAAAAAAGGAAAGACGGTGCTTCACCCTCCACCCCGCTCCCTCAAAAATAAAGGGGGGGGGGGGGGGGGGGGGGGGCGAGGAAGGGGTAGGAAAAAAGGAAAAAAGGTGCTACAACACCCGTCAAAAAGAGGGGGGAGGGAATAGAAAAAACGAAGGGGGAAAGTGCTTCACAGTCTACTTGTAAGCAAGACTAGAAAAATTGTGTATGTAAAGTAACTGTTATATAATTGGGGAAAACGATCATGCATATGTACATTTTAGTTGATAGTCACATTTTTCCTTGAATGAGTTTTGATTCTGTCCTCTTTTGGTTAGAATATAAAAGAATATTAAAGAAAAATCGCGTAAAAAAATACTATAGCTTTTCATAGTCGGGTGATGTTTGCTGCTCGCAGGGTTGAACATGTGGAAAACTCAAATTCTGAGGTAGGCCTTGCTCATGAATAGATTGGAAATGTATTAGAAAAATAGGTTCTGGAAACTAGTTTGGTTGGTAGGTTTAAATTTGTAGTTAAGTTGGGTTTTTTTTTTATTCACTTACAACTTTGTTTGGAAGGACAGGAATTTTGCTAGTAAATTGTGAAAGGACCACTGATTTGGGCAGAAGTAGATTCTTTGCGAAAAAAGAAAAAAAGATCAACAGGGTGGGGTGTACGTTATGCCCCAAAAATAATAATAAAGTAGTTAATGTATGCAGTATTATAGGAGGGCTGAGGTGTATGGAGGGAACAGGCTTTCCACCTGATTTTGGAAAGGGATTTCTTTTATAAAGGTGTTTATGAAGAAAGGCTAGGAGGATCTGTGTGCATGCTTTTCAACTCTCCATGGTGGCTTTTGTCATGCCTCTGTGCTGCTCAAACTAATGACGGGAGAAAAACTATCAAGACAAAAAACAAGGTTCCCTAATATGAGATTTGTTTAGCATATAAAGCAATATGTCTGAATAGAGTACTTGAGCATAGTAGAATTTGATCACATTCCAAATGAATGTCTCGATATTTTTATTTCACATTTTCCATTTCTGAACCAAAACCCTCTTGGAAAATGGCCACGAGTGTGAAGTGAGCAGCAAAGACGTGTAGAAAATGCAGTTGCTTATGTGACTAGTGTAGATACTGTATGACTTTTTTTCTTTTCTTTTTTTTTGAAAGAGGGGGGGAGGGGTGTTCTTTGGCTACAGCTCCTACATTAACGGATAGTGAGATTTTTGCGTTTGCAACAGTTTTTTACCACCAAGAAAGTAGCAGAATATTATTTTAAAAAACCAAAAACACCTGATTGCCGCATTCCGACTTCGGGAATGCTTGGCAGTGGTCACATATATGAATTTACTGTGAAACAAATTAGGGAACCTGTTGGTCGACAAGTCTGTTGAGTTTGACCCTAATCTGAACATGGTTATCTTATTGCTGGTCTGCCACTGCTACATAATTGCAGATTGCTTTTGCGTTGAAGAGATGATTGGCTTTAATGATTGAATTATTTTGTTTATAACTTAAACAGTTTTTCAGTCAAACAGAACAGATTTTAATGGGTGGGCGAAAGTGTGTGTGTGTGTGTGGGTGTGTGGGTGTGGTGTGGGTGTGTGTGTGGTGCGTGTGGTGTGGTGTGTGTGTGGGGGGGGGGGGTGCGTGCGTGCGTTAGGCTTAAAAAGGTAGGGGCATCACATTAATAGGAGAGGTAGGGATGTAATGAGATGTTTAGGGGGAGGGAATAAAGACGCATCCATAGTCGGTGGAAATTTGTTTTAAAAGATAGCTGGCAAATATAAAGTGGCATTGTTTTGTGGGACGGGGATAGAATATGTATACATCCACAGGAATAAAATGATAGCTGGTTAGGGGAAGTTTTCTTTAGGGGGAGGAGATATAATGCATGTATGACTGCAGGGGTGAAAACAAATTGGTTAATGGAAAGCTTTGTTTAGGGATGAGGAGATGGAAGACATGGTATATAAGCAGATGAACGAAAAAGACAACTGGCTAATAAAAATAAATTTCGTGTAGGGGGAGAAGGTAGAATGCATGTATGTATCCACGGGAGTGAAAAGATAGCTAGCTAACGGATTTTTTCTCACATTAGTATGGGACCAAATCTTCGGGTTTTTTTAAATATTCGTCACTAATTTTCCAGAACGTGAAGTTGAAAATAGATGATTAAGACCAGGTTCAAAAAGTCAATATTTTGCTATTGACTGGACTGATAATTTGCGCTTGAAGTAAAACAGCTTTACTAAAATGTCCATGTTGCACTTGTGTCCACATGTATCCAAACCGACCCACTGACCAACCAACCAACCAACCAACCTCCCCTGCCCCCTTTTGATGCTAACAGTTTGCACTAACCCTAACCCAACACTAACCTTGATCCTAACCCTAGCCCCACCTGTGGACACAAAGGCAGATGAACATGATGGTAAGCTGACCTGCCCACACAAAATTTGCAGACAGCTTTTACAAGGGAGTGACGGGGTAGGGGCGGGGGAAGAAAAGGATATTAGAAATGCGTCTTGTGGTTCTGGAAACAGTGGGGTGAAGAGTGGCTGGGGGTAGAGTGGAGGAATCCAAGTTTAAAGAGGGAACAATGGGAATTGAGTACAAAAATGGTGTGTGTGTGTGTACAAAGCTTTAATTAGATGGTACATTAAGCATTGACTTTGCTTCACCCTCCCCCCCCTCCCATTAAGCTATCCATCTAGTAACGAAAATTAAATGAAAAACATTGTTATAGTAAGAGGAAAAAAATAACTCAAAAAAGCGGAACATGCAAAGAAATGATGCATCTTCTGTGAGTGCGTGTGTGCCTGCCTGTTTGGGGTTTAAGTTGTAGGCAATCCATGCACTTGTGTATCAGTGGCATTTATCAGCAATCTAGGCTATTGTTAAACCAGCCCAAAATGCAGATGCTTGGTTTTTTGTTTTTGGTTTGTTGTTGTTGGTGATGGGTGTTTTGTTGTTGTTGTTGTTGTTTGGTTTGTTTTGTTGTTGTTGGGTGGTGTGTGGTTGTTGTTGTTTTTGGGGGGGTAAGTTTCTCACCCACTCTTTTCAACATCTTCCTTGAGAGAATCATGGCTGATGCACTGGAACATCATGAAGGATCAGTCAGCATTGGTGGCAGAACGATCACAAACCTCCGCTTCGCAGATGACATTGATGGAATAGCAGGATCAGAAAAAGAGCTTGCCAGCCTAACAGAACACTTGGATAAGGCCTCCAAAACATACGGCATGGAAATCGGTGCAGAGAAGACCAAACTGATGACTAATAACACCAACGGCATTAGCACTGATATCAGGGTTAATGACCAGAAGCTGGAAACAGTTCAAAGCTTCAAGTACCTGGGAGCCATTGTATCCGACCAGGGATCCAAGCCAGAAGTAGTATGCAGGACTGCACAGACAATAACAGCTTTGTCAAAACTAAACACCATCTGGAGAGAGAAGAATATCTCACTTATCTCCAAGATCAGACTAATGCGCTCCCTTGTCATATCCATATTTCTGTATGCCTGTGAATCATGGACCCTGACTGCAGATTTGGAGAGAAGAGTACAGGCAGTGGAGATGAGATGCTTTCGGAGACTCCTTGGCATCTCCTACAAAGACCACATAAGCAACGAAAGCGTGCATAACAGAATCCAGCAAACCATTGGACCCTATGAGAACCTTCTAACGATCGTGAAAAAGCGTAAACTTAAGTGGTATGGGCATGTCACAAGATCCCAAGGAATTACAAAGACAGTTTTGCAAGGCACTGTCCAAGGAGGAAGAAGAAGAGGCAGACCAAGGAAGAGCTGGGAGGATAACATCAGTGAATGGACAGGCCTAGAACTCAACAAAACCCTGAGAAAGGCAGAACAGAGAGAAGAATGGAGGGAACTGGTTGCTGAGTCTTTGAGGGTGCCCCCACGGTCGTCAGACTACGGGACAGATAGATAGATAGATAGAAGTTTTATGAGTGACAACTAATGTACGTAATAAAGTGGAGGGTTTTAAAGATTTTGGGTCATTTGTTTATATGTTTTTTGTTACAAATATATATTTTTCGTGTGATGCTTATGGTGGAGAAAAGGCTGTAAGAAGAGCAGAGTAGATGATGCTTAAAGTAAAATTAGATGACAGTACATGTTCAAATTCTGGTCATGATACGAAAATTTTTTTACAAAATATGTATTCAGATTATTGCCTTTGTGCTTGTTTTGATATAGTGAGCTTTTTCAAAAAAATGTTTATTTTACACAAAGTTCACGGCATTGGAATTGGTTTTGATGTCGCATTGAAATAAGTATTGATGTTGAATCTAAGTATTGATATCGCATTGAAATTAGCTTTGATGCTGCATTGAAATTAGATTTGATGTTGCATTGAAGTTAGATGTGATGCTGCATTGAAATTAATTGAAATTAGCTTTGATGTTGCATTGAAATTAGGATGTTGCATTGAAATTAAGTATTGATGTTGCATTGAAATTAGCTTTAATGCTGCATTGAAATTAGCTTTGATGTTGCATTGAAAATTTTGATGTCGCATTGAAATTTAAGGTTTGATGTTGTATTGAAATTAAGTATTGATGTTGCATTGAAATTAGCTTTGATGTTGTATTGAAATTAGCTTTGATGTTGCAGTGAAAGTTTTGATGTCGCATTGAAATTTTAAGTTTTGATGTAGGCAAGACA
The DNA here is from genome assembly GCA_028751875.1 of Rapana venosa. Classification (NCBI taxonomy): domain Eukaryota; kingdom Metazoa; phylum Mollusca; class Gastropoda; order Neogastropoda; family Muricidae; genus Rapana; species Rapana venosa. The sequence continues at coordinate 30,298,911 of CM054149.1, read as the reverse complement.
CTGGGGAGAAAAGTCATGTTTCATCACATAATTTCGCTTGTTGGCAAGGGTGATATTTTGTATCTCGAAAGTTTTGAATTAAGGTAGTGTGGATTAGAAACCTGTGGTGTTGCTAGGTAGTGGGTGTCGTTGTTGTTGTTGTCATTCCCTTTCAATTGAGCTGTTGTTGTTATTCCCTTTCAATTGAGCTGTTAAAAATGGTAGTTCTGAGATTGTTCTTGAAATTGGCTAAGATGTATTTATTTGTTTGTTATGGTCTTGTTGGGCTCTCTGGTGCTTCATTTTTGTAGGATTAGATGCATTTAGAAACAAAACTGATCCTGTAACAGCCTTCTCCGTTCTGATGGTGGCTTTATACCGTTACTACATATATATTTTAAAAAAGACAAGAGTTGATGAAATGTATGTTTTAATGTATGCAATAGATTTTTTTTTAAACCCACATGAAATGGAAAGTTTCATATGAGGCAATATGTCTAGAAAGTGGTTGGGTTTTGTTTTTTGTTTGTTTGTTGGTGTGGTTTATTGTTGTTGTTGTTGTTGGTTGTGTTTTTTTTGGGGGGGGCTTATTGTTTTTGCTTTTAAAAAACGTGTATAATCGATTTTTATGTGGGTGGCTGGACATTTTTTTTATTTCAAGTTCCTGCAGATATCTCTGATTTTGGTTGAGTGGGATTTTGTTTTTTGTTTTTGCGTGTTAATGGTGTTTTTTTGGGTTGTGGGGGGGTTTTGTTGTTGTTGGGTTTTTTTTGGGGGGTGTCTGTTTAAAATAAAGTGCTAAATTAATCTTTGATGCTGAAGCATATTGTACATATGTAAGGATTTGGTTTTGACTTGTATGTTATTTATTACTGAAATAACATAATTTTCTAATGAGTTTTGAGAAATTTTGTGTTCTGTTTATATACATGCTTTTTAACGAGTAACAGTTACATAATTGACGCTATAAAGTAGATGTTTATTTCATGAAGTTTATTTTATATAACTGTACCTTTGGGGGGGGGGGGGGGTCACTTTTTTTTTGGGTTTCGGAGACTTTTGGTGCCTTTTGTTGAGTTTTTAGTTTGGGGGGAGGGGTGGTGTCTTTGGGGTGGGGTTTTTTGGATGGGGGTTGCTTTTGCTTGTCAATCCGACTTTGTAGTAGTTGAAAAAACTATCCTGTTACGTAATGGTCTTTCATATTTGCAAGTCAATTGCACTAGTTTGTATTACTGGCATATTTGTAATCTTCCTTATAAAGACCATGGCAGAATTCGCAGAAATACGCCAATGCTCTTTGGGAAAAAGAAAACGAGAGTAAAAGATAGTGCGCAAAATTTAAGTGCAGTGATGTGTCTCTGCAGTTACACATGAATTATGTCGCAAGTGGAGCATGAAAGTGGTAATGACATTTTTACATTTTAAAAAGCTTAGTTTTTATATTTGTGTGTGCATGCGTGTTTGTATGCAAGCTCACATACACAAACAGCATAATTGAGAGAGAGGGGACACTAGTCTGAGAGGTGGCATTGTTTGCATACCAAATATTTTTGAGGGGGTAGGGACAGGAGGCACATGGGACTGAGGGGATGTATGTGTAGAGGAAAGGGGTGGATGCCTGCCTGCTTAGTTTAGTGGAATTAGGGGTGGGGATGGTCGCTGACGAAAGAATATTTTGTATTTTTTCTTTATTCTTTTACAAATCTTTTACTCACGCATGTTTTAATTGATTTTCGTTAAGTCTCCCAGCTGTCCTTGAAGTTATGATTGCTGTTGGCAGTACAGGGAATTATTTCACCACCGAAAAAAAAGCGAACCCAATGCCCATCTAGGTCATATACACACGGGGACTGGATGTAAAAAAGCACATAAGTGCTTATTTCATTATCCTCGATATAAAAAATTGATAAATACATATAAATAAAGATTCATGATGTTGGCTTGACTTAATGTGGCTTTTTGTTCCAAAATCAATGTAAATTAAAATCAATATAAATGAATGAAAATCAAAATCGATATGAATGAAAATCAATAGAAATAAATTGAATTATCTTTTGTTGGCTTGACTTGGTATCTTTTTGTTAAATTAAAAAAAAATTACCAGTACTATTGCCGTGACTGTTTTAAAAATTTAGAAACTGAACCTGTCATGTTTGCTTAATTAACTTGATAGCTTTAATTACCAGAAATTTAGATGATCTGTAGTGTTGGCTGGGCTGGGTTTAAGAAAATGTACGTTAAGAAATTGTCATATTGTTAACTGTTGTTGCTTGAATTCATGTATTTTTTATATGGAGAGAGAGAGAGAGAGAGAGAGAGAGAGAGAGAGAGAGAGAGAGAGAGAGAGAGAGAGAGTTGGCTTGGCTTGTTAATCTTACATTCATAGAGAGAAATTTGAAATCTGTGATGTTGGCTTGGCTTGATTTTTTTTTTTAAAAAGGCAAAACAAACCGAAATATATTGTATGATGTTGATTTGGCTTCATAGCTGATAGCATTGAAATGAACAGTTTGGTAGTTGCTTTTGTCTCTGTGTGTTTATTTGCTTTATTATTTTTATCATTAAAAACAAAAATACTGAGGTTAGAGGGGGGTTGTACCTTGTTTTAGTTTTTTCTAAGTAAACGGTCCTGAAATATTCTTTTGATTCTTCGGTGTTTTTGGAATTTTTTGTTCTTTAAATCATTGAGATAATTGAAAAGGGTTCTACGGCTGTGCCTTTAAGTACGTGCTTTCAAATTACATTATTGCATAATTTGTGTATTATGTATGTGTTCACCTTATTTTGTTTTATGGGTGCATAGCTTGACATTCGAATTTTATCATTCGTTCTTTTGAGGACTTTTGGTTTACAAATTTGAGAAAATGTCAGGTGTCCTGTGCTTGTCACTGATAATTAAGTTTGAATGGCATTATTTGATTTTACTGGCAAATTTGTTTACTGATCTTTCAAGAGATCAATGCAGATTTTACAACTTGAATAATGTGTAAACCATAAGCGTAGTGACGTGTGTGTGTGTGTGTGCGCACGTGCGTGAGTGCTGTCTCTGAATCTTTGCATGCAGTCCTCCAGCTCTGTGTTTAACTCGGTATCACTCTGTATCCTCCTCTTTCCTATGTATAGATCACACGCACATACAGACACAGACACACGAACACACGAACACACGAACACGCACACATCCACACGCACACACATACACACACTAGCGTGAACACACATGCACATATACATAAACTCACCCACATAAACACACACACACTCGCGCGCACACACATGCGCGCGCGCGCACACACACACACACATGCACAAACACACATGGCAAATAGACAGTCTGACTCGCAAAACACACATACACAAACACACACACACAAACTTACCAATACACGTACACAGTCAGATACAGACTCTCAAATACGCACATGGACAGTCAGACACAAGACTGACAAACGGGCACATTCACAGACACAAGACAAGCAAACAGAACAAACCTAGGAGTCATCATCAGTGCACTGCCCTGAATTGTTGAGGCCGTGTCTCTTGAACGTTCAAGCTGTACTTGGCGGAGCCCATCCCTCTACCGGTATAAAGTGCATGCTGGGTATCCTTGAGTTTCCATAACCCATCAAACACGGAAACGAATTATAGGATCTTTAATGTGCTTATTTTATCTTCTGCATATCATATGGAATTAAAAGCATTAGCAGGTCTCCACGTTGTCCATCTGGGTGTTTGCAGAAATTCCCATCTAAAGTGCTTGGGTTACACCTGCCGAGATTTGAACCTATAACGTCACGGGCCCACGAGATAGATATCATGTGTTCTATCCACTCTAGTCAAAGCATCTGTGGAAGAACGGAAAGGGACCGAAGAAGACAAAATTAACTGGGCAAAGCTTACACCACACTGAACAAATTTTAACATTCAGAAAAAAAGGACATGCCACAAGACAGAAAAAGAGAAAAATATGTGAAAGACGGAGAGAAATAGAAAAGTGGAAGGATGAAGAGAGGGTTGGGGAGGCAGAGAGAGAGAGGACGGACAGACACAGACAGACAGATAAATCGGTCTAACCCATTATTTGATTTCGAGAATAATGAATACGCACTCGTGTGCTTTTTTTACATATAGCCCCTGGGCGCATGCAGTTTTGTCATTTTTGTTTTATGTTCCCATTGGTACGCAATGGCTTTCTCTTCTGCAAGGCGGAACAGATTTTAGTTCGTGTGCAAGGTGTTCTGCATACATTCACACACTGGACCTTGGTTTGTAGTCTCATCCAAAGAACTTGGGAATTTTTTTTAAAGCAGAGAGCCCTTAACTATGAACTTTGTAAAGTAGGTTCATAGTACATTGGCCTTAGGCCATCGGAGACAGACAGTCAAAGAGACAGACAGACAGACAGAGACACAGAGGAGGATGGAGAGCAGTCATAGGGACAAAACAAGGACACCTGATAACAAAAAGACAAAAACACAGCTGGTGAACAAGGACACCCTAGAAAGATGAAAATACAAGGATCGTGAAGAACTGTAAACCTGAAAAACAGAAAAAAAAGTAAACTGAAATAAAATAAAATAAAACAGAACGCATAGAACTGTAAGATTTTCCGCATCTTCTTGCCTTCCTTCACTCTGACATTTTTTTTTAATTTACTCTTCTCTTTCCTTCTTTCTTCTTTTTTCTTCCTTTTTTTTTTTTCATTTCTGGACAGCCAGCCCAGTGTGGCAACATTTTCATCTCCAGCAGACAAAATGCTCCGCCACGAAACGACAGCTTCACCCTCCCACCGACGCCGACTTCCGGTCTGCGAGACGTTCCCATAGCAACGGGTGTTCTGATTTCTCTTCATCAAAAGTGGTAATTACTTCTTGTGGAGGGCTTGTGCTCCAGTCTGAGATCTGAATTTCCTTTTCATCTCTGCGTCAGGCTCTGGGTTTAGGGTTTTTTTGTGTGTGTGCAAGACCAAATACAGGGGCTGGCTGGATAGGGACCCCCCACCCCTTCTGGGACAAATGAGTATTTACTGAGGTTTACTGCTAGTCAAGAGAGAGAGAGAGAGAGAGAGAGAGACAGACAGACAGACAGACAGACAGACAGACAGAGAGAGAGAGAGAGAGCTAGGAGAGTTACAGAAAGCTAGACAAGAGAGAAATAGAGAGAGAGAGAGAGAGAGAGAGAGAGAGAGAGAGAATGACAATGACAATGACAATGATAGTGACAATAGTTTTATCGTGATTTAAGCTGTGAAGCCCATTCACAAGAGGACAATGGGAAAGAGACTGGGCACAACACATATATTGAACAACAATAACAACAACAACAAATATGGTTGTAGCCCAGAGACAGAGAGACACAGAGGACGGAAATTCTCTATCATGGAGTCTGCCATTACCCATCACCACCCCCACCCCCGCCCCCAGCACTCTTGCTTAACAAATAGTGAAAGGGGGGGGGGGGGGGGGGGGGGGTCGCGCAGGAAGACTTCAAAATTATCTCTGGTTTGTAAAGAATTTCTGGTATCATACCCGGTCATTCCTCTTGCCCACTTTCATCTTGTGTGTGTGTGTGTGTGTGTGTGTGTGTGCGCGCGTGCGTGTGTGTGTGTGTGTGTGTGTTGTCCATACTCCTCATTATTCAATTTTATTTTCCCCCTTTGCCCTTCCTTCCTTGGTGAGAGTGTGAGGGCAGTGTGGAAGGGAGGGAGGTGGAAAGGAAAGGAAGATTAATAAGAGCAGAAGGGTTGAGGGAAATGAGGAGGAGTTGTGGAGGAATAAAAGGGAGGGGGGGGGTTGAAATAGTTATAAGGAGAATGGGAAAGATTCCTTCTCCTCCCCTCCCCTCCCCTTTTTTTCAGCGTGTTATTTGAACTAGAAGTGTAATTTAAAGGTTCGGAAAAGATGGTGGTAAAATACAGAGCTATGAGTGTTGTACTGAAGTGTATGTTGGCTGGTTGGGTTGGGTTGGGTTATTGTTGTTTGTTTTGTTTTTCTCTTTGAGATTACTGTATATAGACTACTCTCTCTCTCTCTCTCTCTCTCTCTCTCTCTCTCTCTCTCTCTCTCTCTCTCTCCCCTCTCTCTCTATTGCAGGGTGGTCTGACGATGATACGGATATTGATGATGATGTCAATGATGTTGATGATGATTAGGTAGATGTTGAATATAGTGATGATGATATGGATGTTGAAGATGGTGAGGTAGAGGTTACGGGTTATGATAGTGACAATTATGTAAGTATTGATGGGGTTGATGTTGATGTGGTTGATGAAAATGGTGATGATGTTACAGATGGGGAAGACGAGAATGTGTGTGTGTGTGTGTGTGTGTGTGTGTGCGCGCGCGCGTGTTTTTTGGAAAAAATGAAAATGAAACAGATTTTTTCCTTTTTATTATTTATCTATTTATTTTTGAAGGGACAATGATGATGTAGATGTTTGGGATGATGATAGTAATGTTGAAGGTGATGTTGATGTAGATGCTAAAGGTGACGATGGTGGTGATGGTAACGATGGCGTGGTTGTTGAGGGTGATAGTGGTGGCGGTAACTATGATGGAGATGTCAAAGATGAAGATGATGACAATGATGTATATATTGAAGATAACGATGGAAACGATGATCAAGATGATGATTATGACCATGATGCAGAGATTGAAGATGATAATCGTGACGAAAATGACTATACAGTTGTAGAAGATGGTGATAGCCTAGATGATGAAGATGATGATGTTGATAATGATGATGTAGAGGATGAAAGTAATGATGGTTATGTTGATTTACTGGCTGCAGCTGCTGCTATAGGTAATGAAGATGCTGATGGTGATGATTATGTAAATGCTGAAGATGATGATGGGGATGATGATGAATAATCCTGTATGCTTGCAGAATTGAAAATGTGAAATGGATATAAACGTTTTTTGCTATGTCTTCCTCCCCCTTCCCCAAACATGTTTTGTATAGT
>CM054149.1:30276971-30286971 GCA_028751875.1 Rapana venosa | reverse complement strand
CCCCATCTTTCTTGTCGCAACTACCGTTAAAATATTCTCTGATGTTGTGTAATCCAACGCAGTGTTTGTTATTTTTGCTTGTTTTTTTCTCTCTTTCTTTCTTTCTTCCTTTATACATCCTTCTCTTGAACTTTTAGCATCACAATCACAACCATAGGCTGATCCTTTCACATGGGGGGGAGGGTGGTGGGGGTGAGGGAGGAGGGGTGGGGGTGGGGGGAATGGCATCCATATGATCTTGTTCAAAAAGTGTGCAAGTCCCCTACCACCACCACCACCACCCCACCCCCCACCCTGTTCTCAACATTCAACGCGTCGGTTCATTCAAGATGGCGGCCACTACCACCACCACCACCATCACGACCATCACCACTACCACCACGGACCTTCTAAAGAGACCAAGGGGAGGCCACGCGCCGATCCATCATAATTATTTGCAATCCTCTAGCCAAGGGACACGCACGTGCTGAAAGCGACAATATTTTGTCTGTTTGCCATTGGTGGAAAGAGGGCGCGCGGCGCGAAAGAGGACACGCGGCAGGACGCACGTGCGTTTGCTGCGATCTTTTTTTTTTTTTTTTTTTGGTTTTTTTTTGGGGGGTGTTGTTGGCTTTTTTAAGAAGAGCGCGACGCTACACGTCCGAGTGTGTGCAAACGCGCTGTTGTTTGTTGTTCAAGAGGGGACGTGGTTGGGGGATGGGGGTGGGGGTGGAGGTGGAGGAAGGGGAGATAAGGGGGAGGGGGGGGGGTGGCAGGGAGGGGGGTTAGTTAACTAGGCTGCGGCGTCGATGTCGTTGAACATCTTCTCGCTTGAGCAGATTGGTTGGAAGCGTATTGAGGAGTGGGCGGAGGGAGGAGGTGGGGGAGGGGGGGGGGGGGGTTGGCGTAGGGGAGGGTACGGGGGTCGAGGGTGGTGGGGAGGGGTGGGTGGGGTCACTACGATGTCTTGATGGAGTTAATTAACTGGGCGCCCCTTCCCGCCCTCCTCCCCCCCCCCCCCCCCCCTTCCGTCCCCGAAAGAGTGGGGGGGGGTCATCCTCCTCCTCCTCCTCCTCTTCCTTCCTTGGTCTCTTGGGTTCTATAACTCCCCCTAATCCAGATTCTCCAGTCAAAGATTTGCCCTAGGTACACCTCCTATACGCGGAATCAAGGTCATGCACGATCATCTGGACCTGCAAGAGTGAAGGAGACGGGACAGCCTAGTGGTTAGAACATTGCTCTCGCAATCTGACGACCCGGGTTCGATTCCCGTTCAAGGGGATATTTTCCCCTGGAGTTAACATCAGTGCAGACTCCACTCTCCCCAAAGTCCTTCGGATGAGACTATAAAGCGAGGTCCCGTGTGCGAATGCACGCAGAACATTTCGCGCACACGTTAAATCCTGTTCCGCTTTTCGTAAGAGTAGGCCATTGTGTGCCAGTGGGAACAGACGACAGAATTTACAAAACCGCATACACACGGGGACTAGATACAAAAAAGCACATAAGTGCTTATTCCATTATCCTCGATATAAAAGAATGAAATAAAAGGAAAATTATCCGTCATTTTTTTGTTGTTGGTGTTGGGTTTTTTTGGATTCGTTTACTCATGTTTTGTCTGTGTGCGTTTTTTTTTCTTCTAATTTTGTATTTAAAACATTTGTCAAGTATTTAGGTATTCGTTCAGTCAATCATGTATTCCTTTATTCATTCATTAATGTGTTTGTTTCTTTTATCTATCTATCTATCTATCTATCTACCTATCTATCTATCTATCTATCTATCTATCCATCTATCTACCTGTCTGTCTATCTGTCCGCCTGTCTGCCTATCTATCTATCTATCTACCTGTCTGTCTGTCTGTCTATCTGTTTGTCTGTCTTTCTTTCTTTCTATCGATCTCTCTTTCTATCATCTATCTATCTATTTGCTTGCTTATTTATTTATTTGTTTTAAATTTTCTTGTTTGCTTATTTAGTTATCAATTTACCTTTCTTAAAAGGAAGGTGAGGGGGAACGTTCAATTTCTGTCCATGCTACTTGCTTTCTGCCTCTGTCTGTCTGTCTGCCTGTCTCTCTGTCTGCATATCTGTTTGTTTGTCTCTCTGTCACACATACACACACACACACACATATACATACACACACAGTGAATGAGTGAGTGAGTGAGTGAGTGAGAGAGATAGAGAGAGTTAGTTCACTTTCTTGTTTAAAATCGTCAATAAAAGCATACTATTCTGCCTCTTAGAGTGGGAAATATACTAGTTTTGGCAGCTACGGAATATTTAACCCATGCGCAAGATACAGAATCTACACTGGACCAGATTGAACATCTTCTTTTCTGAGCAACAAAACTGAGATTGATCATCGGTAATGTTTCACATATTCGATACTCCCCCCCCCCCCTGCCCCCCCCCCCCCCCCCCCCACACACACACACGACTACAATCATTAAAGAAGCCACATTCCGTCTTCAAAACCGTTGTTTAATTCAAGATAACACTAGTAGTATTTCTGTGTGTTTTTATGTTGTGATCGCTTCCTACCGATGCACGATAGCCTACTCTTCATCAAAAGATAGAATGCGGAAGTAGGGGGCAGGGGGGATGGTGTAGCTTGGTGGTTAAAGCGTTGCGCACGCCATTGGATAGCCTAGGTTCAAGTACCATTGAGACGCCCACCCGTTCAGGGAGTTAACTGGAGTTCCGTGAAGGAAGGTGGCAGGATGGTTAAGACGTTCGCCTGCCAACAAGTAAACCGTGAGGTTCTGGGTTCGATTCCCAGCCTCGCCCTTTCTTCCCAGTTTGACAAAAAACTTGAACTGAAAGTCAAAGTCCTTCGGATGAGACTATAAACCGAGGCCCCGTGTGCGAACGCATGCAGAACATCTTGCGCACACGTTAAATCCTGTTCCGCTTTTCGAAAGAGTAGGCCATTGCGTACCGGTGGGAACAGATGACAAAATTTTAAAAACCGCATACACACGCATACTTTTTTTTTAAAAGTCATTGAGGGCATTTGATTTGTGCTTTCAAGATTCAGCGCATTATAAATGTCCATACATATATTAACTGACTCCACTTCTCCGATTAAAAAAATATATTTAACCCACCTGCCCCCCCCCCCCCCCCCCCCCCCCCCCCCCAAAAAATTACACAAATCTATCATGGAACATGACTAGTTGTTGACTCTTCCAACCATGATAAAACCGTCACACAAACGATATACCATATTTTAAATGTTTATGCTCTTTGAAAGAAATTAGTGATGGTTTGATTTCTTTTTCATGTTAATGTGATTTATCATAAACAAAGTGGGTTGGGGTTCTTTTAAAACGAAAAAAAGAAAAAAACTACAAACAAGTAAATAAAAAAGCCCACTCCTATCAACCTCTTCTATATTCACACACTCGGCGCGCTACACCACCCCCCCCCCCCCCCCCAACCCCCCCAAAAAATAAAATCCCTTAACAATAGCAATCAAAACATGATTCTTACCAAAAAAAGTGAGAAATCAACGACTTCCCCCGTGTAAAATGCCATATCATAAAATCCCCCCCAACAACAACACCCAAAAAAATGGACAGGCATTGCAACTGCAAAATCAAATGCGTTAGCACATAATTCCCACCCATATATTTCGAAAAAGTTAACAAGGGAAGGGAAGAGAGAAAGTGTGTGTGCTATGTGTGTGTGCGTGCGCGCGCGCGTGCGTGTGTGTGTGTGTGTGTGTGTGTGTGTGTGTTGTGTGGAGGGGGAGGGCGGAGAGGGCTCGATTGAATGAAAGAGTGTGACTGATGAAAGTGCAAAAGAAGGGGAGAAGAGAGAAGAGGAAAGAAGGACATAACCCCCCCCCCCCCCCCCACACACACCACACACACACACAACACACCACACACACCCCCACCTCCATCATGCTCCCCCACCCACCCCCCCCACCCCTCTCCCCCACAAGAACACAAAAAGGCTCTGGGAGGAAAAAAGCTGGGGGCACATGTGAAAACATATTGATCCTCCAAACCCAAAACCGTTAACTCTTGGATTTCATGGGGTGCCATACAACGCCTCGCTCAGGTGTGTTAGATGCGTCACGACCAAAGACACACGCGGCGCGTCCTTTACGCCACGTGACCAACGCGTGCCGGACGCTTTTACCGCCAACAAAAGCTGCACACGCAACGTAGAAAGAGGCCAGGGCCCCAACCTCTCCCAAGCAACGTTCTTCCCCCAGAAGGCAGGGACACGTTTCTCTCCCTTTGGACGTGAGGCTTGTCAATGGGGGAGTGGTCTGCTCTTTGATTACCCTTCTCTTTCGATCCGCCAGAGTCCGTTTTTCATTCTGGCCGCCCGTCCGTGAACTCCCAAGTCTGGAATGGTTTCAAAGACATCGTTCAGTTCCATAAATATCTGGAAAGAGGGGGGGGGGGGGGGGGGGTTCTTGTGATTGGGGGGGGGGGGGGGGGGGGGGGGGGGTATGCCTTTAGGGTGAGGGTTGCAGAGGAAGCTTTTTCGTGTGTTTTGTTTTTTTGCTGTTGTGATGGTTGTTGATGTGGGTGTGGGTGTTCGTCGTTTGTTAAGACTCTTCAGTCAGGTTGTTGACTGTGGTAAGATGTGGTTGGAACTGGCGATGGGTTGTTGTTGTTGTGGTGGTGATGGTGGGGTGGGTGATGGTGATGTAGAGGTGATGTATGTAGTATCGGATATGTGTTTCAAAAGGAAAGTGTGGGTTTGTTGTTGTGTATGTGTAAAAATGTTCAGTCGAGTATATCGAGAGTAGTTGTGGCAAGGATGGTTTATGAATAAGATCACACACACACACACACACACACACACACACACACACACACACACACACACACACACACACACATACACACACGTTCATTTTTATTATTTTAAGAATCTTACAAGGATTTTTTTTTGGGGGGGGATGTTTTGATAGATTACGCATTGTGGATTTTATATAATGTGTCTTATCCTTTCGACATGACTTTTAAAAATAAAAAACGTTAAAAAGATAGACATATAAGGCATATTGTACTGTTTTGTATTGCTGTATTATTGTATTGTATTGTATTTATTGTCTTTTTGTGGTAACTCTACTTATGCACATTTGTTTGTTTTTCTCTGTGTGTTGTGATGTGCTTTGTGTGTGTGGTGTGTGTGTGTGTGTGTGTGTGTGTGTGTTCATGCCTGCCTGCTTGCCCAGTTTTGTCTGGTCTCTCTCTATAGCTCTTTGACTAGGGATTCGCCAAGAATCGTTATTTTCATAACCAAGATCACGATTTCTTGTTCCTCAATCAGATCTTTCACCACAAAAAGAAGACGGGACACCAGAGAGACACAGAGAGAGGACAGTGACATCTTTATCTCTTCCATCGTCCATCTTTATCGCCAGCACAACCAAACAAAGCCCAGCTCTGGCCTCTTGCCTGATGGCTGAAACTCCTCCCTGCAAACTCTCTCCACTGCCCACTGTCAAAGGGGCCAGGCGAGGGTCTGCCCCCTCTGCACGTGGGGCACGTGTTTCATGCTGGGCTCACGTGGCTGAGGCGCCAGACAGAGGTCTCGGCCCCTGTTCATCAGCACACAGGACCCTGTCTCTCAGGCACGTGCCTAACAGCGGTGAGGCTGGGGGGAAATGGGGGGAAGAGAGGCTGCTCCTTGTCTTGTCTGCAGAAACCTTGGTCACCCCGGTTTTTACTCCTATCATTATTTTCTGCTCCTTGTCAGCTCTCGTCCATTTTCTAGTAGCCAAGGTTGAGGGGCAGGCAGTGCTTCTGTTTCCTCCCCTTACCCCTCCCCCCTACCCCCCTTTCCCCTGGTTGTCTGAGCTCGTTTGCCTCTAGGGGTGTGATTGTAGTACCATGTGCAGAAAGTGTTACCTTGTCATTTTTAGGATTTCATATTGGTAGGTGTGAGAAATGTTTCATAGTTTTGAAGTCTTTAGTGTTGTGGGTCTCCTTAGCTTGTGGCTTCAGTCTATTCAGGAGGATTCTTAGCGTGACTTTTCTTGGATGGCTATCCATCAAAGTAAGAGCAGACAGGTATCAGAGCAGGAGGGTGTACAATAGAGCAAACTTTCAACCTAAGAAAATACTCTGTGAGGAGTACCTGCAACACCAGCAAGATTTTGCACCGCATCTTTGTGGACTTTGTGAAGGCGTTCGACAGTGTTTAGTATACAGCTTTGTGGTCAACCATGAGGTTGTATAACATCAATGCCAACCTGTTCAGAACCATAGAATGCCTCTATGACAAGGCAACCAGCGCAGTCTACTACGACAACAACATAGGAGGAGGGTTCCGAATCTGAACTGGAGTACGCCAAGGATGCCTGCATTCTCCTACCTTCTACATCTTCTTAGAGAGAATAATGGCTGACAGACTTGAAAACTGTGAGGGAACAGCCAGCATTACAAACTTTGTTTTGCAGAGGCCTTTCACTCGGACTGAGTTTGCTATGGGCTCATTCGGGAGACTGGAACCACACAGTCGAGCTTCATCCACTTTACGGACTCAATTTTGAGAATGTTGCTCAGATCACCTAATCAACACTGTAGGTGTATGTATCTCTCAGGCCAGTGGACACCGGGATATGATATGACAGGAATTCAAGGTTACTGCCCTGTCAAGTAGTCTCAAAGCTGAAGCACTTCCATAGCACCATCATCACTTCATTCTCATCACCATTGATAATCATGCAATAGAAAAAAACAATATGTATCTGGTTCTGTGGTCCCGATTGTATTCGTTTCATGGTGACTCCAGTATCGGTTTCCCAAACATTCCTGTGCTGTGGTGAGTTAGTATCAAAGCCTGTAGAGCCGGAGGTTCACGGGAGAAGGTCGTTGGAGGGACGTTGTGGTGGTCGCCACCCTGGATGGGTGTCTCACCCAGGCTTGCTCTACGACTAACATGTCCTGCATGTGCTGGCTCAGAACAGGCACCACTGATCACTACCAAGCAGCAGTGCAGGCTCCCTCTGGCTGGTGGCACCATGGAGGTCTGACGTTAATAGGCTCCCTGTGGACTTCTGGCCCTGAGGATGCGACACGAGGAGCCTCTGTGCGGCTGGGGAGGAGAAAGTTGAGATAAGTGGCGGTAGAACTGCAGGACAGGAACGTCACAGAAAATGAGACAGCGAAAATAAAAAGTTAGTTATCAGGACTTTATTTGTTGCACACACACATACACACATGCACGCACACATACACATACATACATACACATACACACACGCGCGCGTGCACGAAAAAAATCAACCAACAAAAACTATCAAAAGTTACAAAATATACTTTTTAAAAAGAACTAAACAAACAAACAAAAAAACAGACACCTCCCCCAAAACAAAACAAAACCCCTTAAAAAAGTCAGACAAGAAAGCAAAAAATGAATAATCCCCAAGACTAAAACACAAGCAGATTAAGGTCAACAAATTTTGAAGAAAATAAAAAAGGAGCCACAAAAATATTTGTAAATAATTCTGTTAAATAATAGCACACATGTAAGCAGCTGACTTTAAGGGAGACGAAAACCCCCCACCAACCAACTACTTAAATAAAAAGAAACAAACCCACGTTTGATAAAGCAGCCATGGAAGCGTAAATCATAGCTCTACTACAGTACAGCATCAATAGGAACTATTATTACAGACAGATGTCGCTCTTTCTCTGTTTCTGGTCCATCCACCTGGAATGACCTCCCTCTGTCACTTCGCCAAAAGCCTTCATTAACAATTTTGATACCTTCAAATCCAGCCTCACAATACACTTATTTCCTACCTGAGACTTTCCCCTCATATCTGTCTCTAATTTTCAACAGCTTCCTTCACCTCCTAAGTGTGTTCGCCAGTGTGTGTGTGTGTGTGTGCGTGCGTGCGTGCGTGCGTGTGTGTGTGCGTGCGTACGTGCGTGCGTGCGCGCGCATGGATTTGAAATCTGTTGTCCATTATTTTTAAGGATTGTTGCATGCGTGTAAATGATTTGAGTGCAAGTGCTTTGATTTTTTTTTTTACAAGATTCAGCGCTATATAAAATCCATGTATTATTACTATTATTAGATTAAATAATTAACACCAAGCACTATTGTGCTGGTATGATGCCTCTCTGCTAGGTAACATTACCATCACAAGTTTGCAGTTCTATGGAATGAGCAAATTCTAAAGAATGGACACTGTCATTCATTTATTGTTTATAGAACTCGTCTCCTGGTCTTCCCACTCCCCTCCCTCTTCCTTTTTATTCGTTCCTCATCCAGAGCTCTGAGGTTCACCAATGGTAAGATTTTGCATAATTATGCGACCGTTTTTACCCACATTAAGTTAGCCGCATTCTAACTTCGGGGATGGCACTGTGTGCATGCGTGTTGTTTAGTTGTTGTTGTTTTTAAAGTAATTATTGTCATCTCGAAATGATCTACTCTTTCGAAAGGCAGAACGGGTTTTTAACGTGTGCGCAAGTTGTTGTGAGTGGGTTGGCACACGGGGCTCCGGTTTATAGTGTCATCTGAAGAATCTTTTTGGGAGGATAGAGTGGAGTCGGCACTGAGGTTAACTCCAGGGGAATAGTCCGCAAAACATTTACCACTATGGTCCCACCCATCCCCTGGTAAACAAACAAACAAATAATTATGTCTTCCCTCTTTTCTCCTAACTCCCTGAGGAGTACTTTGGGCACTGCACTGATTTTGTTTCCCCCAGCCATGTCTCTTGGTCTAGTTGAACCTGGCAGAGCTCGTCTCTCTCCAAGGAAAAACTATTTATTTATTTTATTTTATTTATTTTACATATCTTATTCATTTATTTTTCTTATATCCCTTTAAGTCACGGTAGATTTCTCTGCGTGGAATTCGGGCTACTCTCCCCTGGGACAGCGCGTCGCCACAAGAGCAGCGCCACCCATTTTTTTTCTTGTCCTTCTGCAACTGTAATTTTGTTTCCCTATCAGAGTGAATTTTTCTATAAAATTTTGCCAAAGACAACTCTCTAATTGTCGTGGGTTCTTTGCGTGCGCTAAATACTTATGTGTAACACACGGTACCTCGGTTTATCGTCTCACCGGAAAGACTGGCATCCAGACCACCACTCATGGTCTAATGGATGGAAGAAAAGTTTCGGGCCCAAACGGGAATCGAACCACTGCACACTTCCGACCCGGACTTTTCGCTTTCTAGGCAGGTGCGTTACCTCTAGATCAACGATCAGATGAGTGAATTAGCTAGATGAATAACACATTAATAGTGAATATAAATTATACACTTTCTTTTTTTAATCATCACATAAACATTATTAATGGAACCACAATCACCACTGAATCTGTTTTAGAGATGCCTTATCTTAATTCTACATCTTAAAAGAATATGCAGGATGTGTGTGTGCGCATGCGTGTGTGTGGGGTGGGGTGGGGTGAGTGGGTGGGTGTGGGGGTGAGTGGGTATGGTGTGAAAAGCAATATTTTGTTGTTGTTTTGTTGTTGTTTGGTTGTTGTTGGTTTGTTTTCTTGTTGTTATTGTTGTGTGGTTGTTGGTTGTTGTTTTTTTAGGGGGGTTAATTCTTAGATGGTACATCGAATAAGCAGCACAGCTACTTTTATTTCATCAAATCTACCATGAAAACCAAGAAAAACAATAACTAATCTATCTATCTATTCACCTATCTATCTATTTATCTATCTATCAACCTACCTATCTATCTACCCATTCAATTATTCCTCATTTATTCATGTTTTAAAGGATGGGACCAAGAGACGTGGTAGTATGTGTATGTATGCATGCATGCGCGCACACCCCACACCCCTCCACACACACACATACGCAAGGGAAAAAATAACAAACTTTTACGAGCGCATGCATGCCTACGATTGCTTTCCATATTATAAAAATGTATACACCTGTTCCTAAATGCATGCTACCGCGCTGTGCATGCTATGCTATGAGAGTGAACGTGAAGTGAACCTGTAGCCACTGCAACAACTTAGCTGGAGCGCCCGGTAACTCTATCACCACTGAAAATGTAGGAGTAG
>CM054149.1:30269471-30271971 GCA_028751875.1 Rapana venosa | reverse complement strand
ATCAAAAGACGATTATAAAAAGAGGAAGAAAATATGCTTAAAATATATGTGGCACACAAAAAAATAATGAATAGGAGAAAATAACACCTAGTGAATCTTTGTGCCTTACATACATACATATATAAATCATATAATTATACACGTTTAAGACTATAACGGGTTTACTGTTTTAGGGAAACACAAACATAACGCACCATGTGCCCTATAATTATAATACCTAAAGAGAGAGGTGGATCTACTGGAGTTCATCAGGTTCAACTTGATCAAGAGATTGGTACTACCTCAAAAACTTCAGTGCACTAAGCGCCCGAACGACTTCTCAAGGAGTTGAGAGGAGTGCCTAAAACACTATGCCACACAAAGAAGAAGAAGAATAAAGTCTGACACACGCTTTCCTACTGCCAGGGTGACGTAACTCTAACTGGTGCAAATTGGTAGACTAGAGTTGTCTGATCTTGACTGATGTCAGCAGGCGTCGCCACATATGTGACATATGTGTGAAAAGCCCCCCTTCCGTTTCCCGTTCAACTGCCACTGCCTTCCGTTAATTTGTCGTCTTGGGGGTGAGACAGACATAGGCACATTTGCGGGTACATTGGTGCGTGTACTGGTGCGCATGCGAGTAACACGCAGGCGTGCACGCATGCACGACACACACGCGTACATACACGCGCACTACGCGGACGTGCGCTTGCCGCTCGCGCACGCGCGCGCGCGCACGCCCTCAAACACACACACACACACACACAGCGTGTGAAAGGAAGATGCAGTGAGAAAGGAAAACGAGGCAAGAAAGGGCAAACGCATGCAGAGGCTGGGTGAGAGGCACATTGAAATGAATGTGCGAATAATTCCTACAATAAATGTCCGATAATTACCACGAAAAAGCCCTAGCGTGATAATAAAATGAAAGCAAGCAAGCACGCACACGCACGCACACACACACACACACACACACACACACACCACAGGAGGGCGGGATAGCTCGGTGGTTAGACCTTTACGCATTGAGCTCGTGATCTGTTGGTGTGGGTTCGAATCTGGTACAAGGGGAATTTATTTCCCCTGGAATTAACATCTGCGCCGACTCCACTCCCCACCCCCCACCCCCACCTCCCCCCCCCAAAAAAAAATTCTTCGGGTGAGACTGCAATCCGAGGTCCCGTGTGCAAACGCACGCAGAACATCTTGTGCACACACGTTAAAACTTGTTCCACTCTTCAGAAGAGTGGATCATTATGTGCCCGGTGGGAACGGATGACAAAATTTACAAAACTGCATACACACAGGGTAGGTAAAGGTAAAGGAGTCCCATAACCTGTAAGGTCGTAGGGGAGCGAGGCGTCAGAGACCTCACTTCTCTAGGGCCAGCATATTGAGGGCGGCGCCCATCTCCTCTCCCTCGCTGCTTTACCTTCCCTGACCCTAAAGAGGGCAGGTACCCATTTACAGCTCGGTGAACTGGGGGAACTGTACTGAAACCAAGGCGCGCAAACGGTCACCCATCCAACTGGTAACCACGCTCGAGGCTGCTTAACTTGGCTGGGGGAAAGCGAGTGCTCTGACCACTGAGCTATCCCCTCCCAGTTTTTTTACACACAGGGACTGGGTGTAAAAAAAAAGCGCATGAGTGCTTATCCCTTTGAGGGCCATGGAGATGTATTGTTGTGGCTCTCAAGAGACGCATTTTCCTCGAAACAAGAGAATAAAAATTAAAAAAAATTGTTTTTTAAAACAACAACACACACACACACACAAACCATAAAACCAGAGCAAAGCAAAACAAAGCCATACCAGCGGGAACAGCAGGCAGAAAAAGGGGGTATTCGTTTTGATAGTGTGTGTGTGTGTGTGTGTGTGTGTGTTGAGGAGGCTGGTGTTGTTTAAAGGCAGGGGGGGGGGGCAGAGGGGGGAGAGAGGCAGAAGCAGGGGTTGGAGGAAAGAGGAGAGAGAAAGAGAGAAGGGGGAGAGAGGGAGGGAGGAGATAGAAGGTATGGGGATTGGGGGTAGGGGAAGGTTAAGGGAAGGGAGGTCAATAGGTGAGAGGGGAGAGGGGGTGGGCGGAGGGGAGTAGTGTACTGAACAGTATTTGGTGGGTATGTAATGAGGTAAGAGGCACACCAAAGTCTCTCTCTCTCTCTCTCTCTCTCTCTCTCTCTCTCTCTCTCTCTCTCTCTCTCTCTCTCTCTCTCCTTTCCATCCAAACCACCAGTCAAGAAAAATCCACCAAACAAAAACATCTCATTAAAAACTGGAACCTCACCAATCTATTACCTACATAACCTACCCCGGGTAGCAAGCAAACTACATCTACACCCCTCTCCCCCTCTTCCATCCCCCTCTCCCCTCCCCCCCCCCCCCCCCCCCCCCCCCCACATAACAAAAGGAGACTTTTAAACCTTCCTCACCCGAAAAAGAACCGACAACTCTAACCAACCTACCGGCTTCCGGCAGCAAGTCCGGTCGTCCTTCGGCTATTTCCTTTTCTGGAGCAGGGAAA
>CM054149.1:30191571-30263971 GCA_028751875.1 Rapana venosa | reverse complement strand
AACCCCCCCCCCACCCACTCCCCTTTCTGTTTATGTGTTCTTTTTTGTTTCTTCTTTTGATTTAAAAATTTTCATATGGTCAAAAGGGGGGGCAATAGAGTATTCTTTAACAAAAAATTGTTTTTTTTTGGCGGATTTTATTCTTTTCGTTTGTTTTTTTTTTTTGTGTTTTTGTTTGTTTTCGTTTGTGGGTTTTCTTGGTTTTTTAGGGGGGGGGGTTGTTTTGTTTCTCTTCGTTTTTTTTTTCGCTTTAAAAAACAATCTTCATTTTCTATCTATTATTCACTAGCCTTTTTGGCCCCTAGGGCGCATCTTTAAACCAACCAAACAATTAGTTATCCATGTTTAAGTTACATTGACAGACTATATTTATATCTAATGCGCAGTAAAAAAATAACAAAGACAATAAAAATGCAAAACCCTGAATATTCGTAAATCTCTTTAGAAACACACTGAACTTTCAGTTTTTTGCTTTGTTTGCTCCTTTACCACGTCAATGAAAAAATAATTTTTTCCGAAAAAATCTAAAAACCAAAAGGTTTTACCATCTGTCTCTTCTGTCTCAAAAAACCAAAAATGGGTTTTTTGTTTTTTTATTTGTGTTGTTGTCGTTGTTTGCTTTTTTTTATGAGCTTTTTGTTGTTTGTTTGTTGGTTGTTGTTTTTTTGTTATTGTTGTTTTATTGTTGTTGGGTGTTGTTGTTTTTTTTGGGGGGGGAAGTTGTGTGGTTGGCTTTGTTTAAGGTTTTAATTTTCGATTTTTTTTTTGCGCGTATTATTAAGTACGTTCTACATAATTGCATATACAAACTGTCAGTCTATTTTGTTTGGAACAATACATAATCAGTTCATCAGGTATTTTTGACCCTAGCTTATTTTTAAATTTGGTCATCTGTAGTTTCAGCATACATCGTGCCCTGAATAATTTCATAAGTCTTTTTGTATGTGTGTGTGAATGCGCATGGTGTTGTTGCGTGCTGTTTTTTGGGTTTTCACTGTTCACTGGTCCCAAAAACCCCGCCGGGGCGTGGGGGGCGCTGCATGGGGACGAACGGGGGAAGCTGGCTCCCTTAGGCGGGGGGGGGTCCCTGGGTGACACTAAAGTCCTCCCCTGTCCAAATCACGGAGTCGTCGGCCCCCTTTTTCCCCTCTGTCTGCCCCGTTTCTCTTCCCCTGGACTGTTCCTTGCAGGATGGTCTTTGCAATCCTTCGACGTTTACGTGCCCCCAAATACCACCCTGAGTTTCCTCTTTTTGGGGTCCCTTTGGTCAGTAGTTTTCAAAAATCCCCCCACCTTTTGAGTGATCATTCGGGGCGGACTTCTTTGGGGTTTTTAAAATGTTTCCTTTTTAAAGAAAATTGGCCAAGGAGCCTTCTGGGGCCCACTCTTTTTCTACTGCTTTGGATCCTCCTTGAAAGGTCGGGGCGTTCAGATCCATGCCCTCACAGGGCTAAAACCTAAATTGAGGTGACTAGGGGCTTTAGGTAACTTTCCCCTTGGGTTTCCGAAGGATGTTTTTCCCTCCCCCCATATGGTTTTTCGGGTCTTCCCAAATTGCTGCGCTGTTTTTGCCGGTATTTTTATATTTTCCCGGTCTTCGATCCCCCCACTTTAAGGGGAAGAGGTCTACAAAAAAAGAAAGGGGACACCAGGCGATTTTAAAAATTTTTACTAAAGATTAAACCAAAAACAAACACTTTTGGTAGGGGATACAAATTCCAAAGGAAAATTTTTGAAAAGGGAAAATTCTACTCCCAAAGCAATACAATCACACAAACAAAAAAAAAAACTAAAAAAAAATACAGTTTAAAAAAAAATTTAAAACAAAGTAAAAAGGGCACCCTGTTTCCCTAAAACGCGAAAAGGAAATTTTCCAGACAGCTGTCTGAAATTTTTTCCTCAAATGGCAAAATTTTACCTTGAAGACCAAAAGTCAAAACCCGTAAGAAAAAATTAAAACAAAATAAAGAAGGGTTTTTAATTCAAATTTTTAACATTACAAGAAAAGAAGTCAAGTCTCTACTAAATGAATAAAAAAACTCGTATAAACCTAACTTCGAGAAAAAATATTTTAATGAAAAGAAAAAAAAATTTTAATACTTTAATAAAAAAAGAAAAAGAAAATCTTAAAAAATTTCATTTATTTTTCAAACTAAAAGTCCCCATTAAAGGGAAGATCCCAAATTATATTGTGGAAAACTTTAAAAAAATTTAAAAGAAACCCAAGATGATGGATTAAAACATCAAATCATATTAGACAAAAAAATTTGGACTGAACATTTAAAAACACTTATTGGTAAAAAAACCGGGCAAATAGTTCCAGCCCCAAAAAAAGAAAGGGTCCAAATCAGGTTTAATGAATTAAAAGAATCAAATTTAACCCCCTGCTGAAAAGGGCAAAATTACAAAAAGAGGAAAAAAAACAAAAACAATCAAAAACTAAAAAAATAACAAATCGCCGGAAAAGAGGGAAAAATCACAAACGAAATGAATCAAATCATTTTTTAAACAAATTTTGTTATGGGGGGGTTTAATGCGGAAAAATTTTAAATTTTAAAGAAATTTAAAAAACGGGGAAAATCCCTGTGACTGGAAAGTAGGATGAATGTCCCCCAATCTATAAAAACGGTTTCATAAAACCCCCAAAAACCTAAAAAGAGAATAACTTTGACAAACACTTTTGGAAAAAATTTTTGTCAAATACAGAACCATAAATTTCGGGAATTTTTTTTAAAAAAAACAAAAATTTGTCAGAGAACAAGCGGGTTTTTCCAAAAAAAGCATGCAGAACAAGGGAACCAAAATTTTCCTACTTAAAATTTAATAGATATGTACTAAAAAAGAAAAACTAAAAGACAAAAATTTTGCTTTTTTGTAGTTTTTCCAGAAAGGGGTTTCGATAATGGTGGCATGGGGGCTTTTTAAAAAATTTAAAACCCGAAATGGGAATAACAGGCAAAACTTTTAATTTTCATTAAAAACAGAAATTCCAAGGAACAAAAATTTAAACAAAAATCCGGGGCCCAAACACAAAAAAGAAACCCATAGTCAAAAAAGGGGTTTAAAAATTGGGGAAATAAAATTAAGTTCTACTTTATTTAATGTAAAAGTAAATTTGAAATAGTTCAATATACTGATGAAAAGATTCGCCAAATATAACCGTAAAAGACAAAATTTCCCCTTGTTTACCTATGCTAGGGCCCTTTGGCATTCCCTATCAACAACCAAAATAGGTCTTAAAACCAAAACTGAACAAACTCAAGAAACTTTTTAAAATTTGGGGTTTTAAAAGGGAATAAACAAAACAAAAACAAAGGTAAAGTCTTTACGAGATCACCCCCCAAAATTTCCCAAATTCTTTTTAAAAGTGGAGACTTTTAAATTTGGGAAAAGTAAAAAATTTAAAAAATAAAAAAGGTGTCGTTTTTCATCAAAAAGGGGAAAATTTTTCCAACAACACAAAACATTTATTTTAAAACAAACCAACAAAAAAATATACGCCTTTAAAAAGAGCAATTCAGGGAAACAAAAATTTAAAGACAACTATAAAAATGCGTTTTTTTCAAAATCACGAAAAACCCCTTTTTTTTAAACCTTTTGGGGGCAAATTTTGGGGTTTCCTTTTTTTTTTTAAGGGGGGAAACAGATTTAATATTGATAAACGGTTCAAGGCTGCAAATCCAATCAGTTTTTGAAATGGAAATTTCCATTAAATTTTGAAAAACAAATAAAAGGGAATTTTCATAAAAAAGCTTTATTACAACCCCCCCTTTGGGTGAATTGGGAAATTTTCCCAAACTACCCTTAAAATCATATGCCCAAAATAAAAACCTTTTGGATTCTTTTGGGACAGAATCAAAACCAGACTTTTATATTAAAAAAAAGTATACATTTTTTGTATCTGAATAATACCCCACAATAAAGGGATAAACACGTGAAAAAAAAACGTACACAATTGGTTTCAAACATGTCGGGAAAAAACCAAAAGCACCCCCCTTAATGTTCAGGGGGTTTGAGTTATGCTTTTAGAAGAAAACTTGAGGAAAAGAAAAAAAAACCATTTTGGATCTACCAAAAGAAAGAATTTGCAAAACAAAAATTTTTATGTTTTTTGCTACCAAAGAATACAGTTTGGGGAACCAAACTTATAAACTATTAAAACAAAAAATCATAAGAAGACATAAATTTAAATTTTCCCCACAACTGTCACAAAATTTTTAAGATAGAAAAAGGGAGACACCAAAAATATATCCAGAAGGAAAAAAATTAGATCCTGTAACAAAATTGAAGGAAAGAAAATTTTTTTTATTGATAAATGCAATTTTTTAAAAAGGGTAACTCCAAAAAAATTTGTTTTTTAAAAAAACAAAAAAAAAAAAAAGACAAAAACGGGAAAAAATGTGTACATAAAATTTTAAAATGGGGGTAATCACATTGAATATATCAAAGGGAAAACACAGATATTTGTATGAAATTTTTTGAAAAGAGAGAAAAAAGAGAAGTAAAATACCAAAATTTTTTTTTGTGTACACACTTTTAGGGCCCCAAAAAGATAATAATTTAAAAGTTATGTTTTTTTTGGGGTCAAATAATTTTAAAAATTTAAATGGCCCAAAAAAATATTCGAACTGAAAAACTGAAATTTTAAAATGGCCCCCAAGGGATTGAAATGGCAAAAATTTTCCCCCCAGTTCTTTTCTGCTGGAGGGGATCTTTTTGGTGTTGGGGGGCCTGTTTACATGAGCTTGGGGTTTTTCCCCGGGGCTGAATTTTCCAAATTTCCGTATCGTGAGGGAAAAATTCGCCATTTGGGTTCCCCTAGGGTTGGCCAGTTTTCCCCTTCATTTCCCCGCCAGAAACCCTCAATGTCAAAGGCAAAAATTTAGGTTGGTGAATTTTTCCCCCCCCCAATGGGGGGCCGGCCTTTTGGGCTTCCAACGTCATCTGGAACGTTCCCAGGGAAAAAGGTTTAAAAATTTGTGGCCCGGGGACAGCAACATCCCTGTCGGACCCCAAATGAGGTACGGAACCCTTTTCCCCACCGTCCCTGTACGAGTACTGAGGACCCGGTGGCCTTTGATAAAACTCCTTGATGGTGTGGGTCAGCTTCTGGCCCATGTTGAATTTGTTCATGGTGGCCCCCAAGGTCATGCCATACTCATCGAAGGCCTTCTTTAAAATCAATGAAGACGTGAAAATGGGCTTGTTGATGCTGGCCCGAATTTTTCACCAGAACCCCCAGGTTGAATAAACCCGTTTTTGGGTGCTTCTATTTTGGGCGGAAACCGGCCCTGCTCTTCGGCGATGACCTTTTCTGCCCCTTTGGGTTTTAGCCCCGTTTTAGGGTCCCCTTTCCGCATGACTTTACTGGCAATTTACCCTTTTGGGACTGATTGTCCTGTTTTTGGCACTGGGTGAGAAATTTTCCCTTTTTTTGGGGGAGAGGGGATGATGAAATGGAAATTGGGTTTTATGGGGTAGGCCCCCTTTTCCCCGGGCGCCAGAATTTTTGTTGCAGGATTTCTTTTTAAAGGGTGTCTGTCATGCTTTCCCCCTGGTTTTTATCAGCTCTGCTGGGATTTTTTTCGGGTTCCTGCGATTTTCCTTTTTTCAAAAAAAAGATCTAATTTCACTTCTACTTCCTCCGTAGAAATTTGGGGAAATTGTCTTTTTTCGATGAGGCATGGGTTGCAAAACGCTGGGGTCGCCTAGCGTCGATGATTGTAAAAGGTTCAAAAACAGTAATTCCCTCCATCTGCCCCCCGATTTTTCCCTTTTTTTCTGGGTTTGGCTTTCCCCTTTTTTTGTCCCTGGGTTTTTACTTTTTTCTTGCCTGGTTTTTTTGTTTTTGGGGAGCTTTTTTCACAATCCCGGTATGCCCCCTTTTTGCTTTTAAATTTTTTTGTCGGGTCCTTTGATTTTTGTACATGTTTCTCTATCCAATTCCTCCTTGGGCTTCCCATTTTCTTTACCTGATCCTTTTTTGTTTACTTCTCTGACTCAACGGGTCCTGTTTAAGGTTCTTGCTCTTTTTCCAGTTTTCGTCTTTTTTTCCACATATTCAAGAATTTATCATCTGTACCATGGTTGGTTTTTTTTCGGGGGAAGTTTGCCAAGAAGTATGCCCTTGGGTGTCTCAATTTATCACTGGGTTAAAACTGGTGGCAAACTTTCGGGGATCTTTTTCCCAATGCCAGCAAAGGTGCAAATTTTCCCCCCTATTGTTGCTTGGGAAAGGGCTCGGGCGATGGTGGGGGGCCTTCAGTTTGGCCAGGTTTAAAATTTTGGGCTGGTGTTTTTTGGTTTTTATGGTCTTCTTCCCAAACGGACTCTAAAAAATTCAGGGGCAAAGAGCATGATCGCTGCCCTTTTCCCGCACCCCGGGAATGTCCTCCCTCCCTTGGCCCCTGTTACACCAAAATCGAAAAAACCCGGGGCTGCCCAGATTAGTCAATCTGGGGTTTGGATGGATCCCCTTGGGTGCATGCCATGTCCAGCGTCGGGGTGCCTTGTGTTCTCCAAGGATATTGGGAGCACCGTGTCGTTGTAGCTGGAAAATTCCAGTAGTCGGAGTCCTCGCTCATTGTGAACGCATTACAGGAGGGACCCAGAATTTGCTCCAGTCTTTCAGTGCGCCCTCCGCCCACCTTGGCGTTCCAGTCTCCCTGGATGATCAAGATGTCTTTCCTTTGTTCATCTTATCGATGATGCCCCTGTATTTGGGTTGTAGAATTCCTCTACGATTCATCATCGTGATCCTTGTTGGTGCGTAGGCTTGATCACTGTGATGTTGAATGGGCTTGCCCTGAGGCGGATGGCCATAAGCCGGCTGTTTACGGGGTAGTATCCTATTACCGAGTTCTTGATGTTCTTGTTGACAAGCATGCCTACGCCATTGATATGCTTGTCCTGCTCCCCGCTATAGTAGAGCATATGAACCCTCGTCAGTATGGTGTTCACCGTGCTCTTTCCATCTGACCTCACAGAGACCTACCAGATGCCAGGTGTACCTGCCCAGCTCGTATAGCAGTTCTTGGAGTTTGCCTGTTTGGCCAGAATCTGACGTTATGTGAGTGGTCTTTAAAAAGATGAGTGGGGGGGGGGGGGGGGGTGGAAAACGGCAGGTGTGGCTGTGACCCCAGTATGTAGTACCTTCTCTTCATCCTCCCCTTCTTCCTCCTCCTCCACACCTGAACCATTCCACCACTACCACCCCCCCTACCCCCCACTCCCACCTCCCCCAGTAGGGACAAAACCCCTCTCCTCCCCCCTTTTCCCCTTTCCCCATTGCAAGCAGGACGGTGCAAAACAAAAAAAATCTCTTCCCACTGACCACACAAAAAGCCAAATGAACCACCACCACCACTAGTACCACCACCGCTACCAACCAACACCAACCAAAGCAACACCAGTATAACAATAGCCAGTAGGAGTAGTAACAGTATGGTAGTGTAGTTAGTAGCAAGCCGCTTCATAGGTCTGCTACTACACTACGATACACTACGCTACACTACACTACACTACACTACGCTACACTACACTACGCTACACTACACTACGATACACTACGCTACACTACACTACGCTACACTACACTACGCTACACTACACTAAGGCCACCACGGTGTGGGGTGGGTGTGAGTGTGTGTTTGTTCAATGTTGGTGTAACCTTCTATTGAGCTGTTGACTTAGCATCTATAAGGCGGAGAGTGTTTCCAGTGTTTCCAGCCAGTACCCTCCTCACCCTCCCTTCACCCCCCCTCCACCCAACCCCCACCCCTAGCTTTTTTTTTTCTTCCTTACCTGAATGGGTAGTCGGTTCATTTTTGGGAGTCCTGTTGTTAGAGTGGACACTAGAAATCTGGCCACCTTTGGGTCACTTTGTCTGTCTGTGTGTTGTCGGTCTCTGTGAGTCTGTCTGTCTGTATCTCAGTCTCTCTCTCCTGTGTCTTTCTGTGTCTCTGTCTTTGGGTGTCTCTGTCTCTCTGTGTCTGTCTGACTCTCTCTCACTCTGTGTGTGTGCGTGTGTTTGTCTGTTTGTCTCTCTGTCTTTGTCTCTCTCTCTCTCTCTCCATCTTTTTCTATCCATGTATGTATGTATGTATCTACCTATCTATCTATCTATCTACCTCTGCCAAACACACACACGCACACACACACACACACACGCACACACACGCGCACGCGCGCGCAGACACACACGTACGCACGCACGCACGTACGCACACACACACAGACCTCATTGTCACCTTAACAATCTGCGCTCCAGAACGCTGGGTTCCATTGTGGTGTAACGCTTCTGAATTCTGCTACGCGCTGTGTTGATTTATCGTAAAGGGAGGGGAGGGGTTGGGGTACAGGGGGGGGGGGAGGGTGTGTGGGGTGGGTGCGTGAGAGAGAGAGAGGGAGAGAGAAGAGAGAGAAGAGAGAGAGAGAGAGAGAGAGAGAGAGGGGAGAGAGAGAGCACTGATACTGGAACATAGACCGACAAAACATTCTTTTGGCAAGCAATGCATAATTATATCATATATAGCCCTTATAAACTTATAAACAGCAACATTACGATAAGTGATATGTATGAGCGCTCTGATTTGTAATTGCAAGATATAGCGCTCTATAAATTCCATATATTATTATTATTATTATTATTATGAATGCCCAATACTTGAGGCAGCTTGCATGCAGTGTGGACAGGAAAAGGCTCCAAACGTTGAAGGACAGAAGAAGCCACCAGAGGGAGAAACAGTGTCCAGTTACGTCTATAACAACTGTGGCAATGACTGCCGTGCATGGAGTGGTCTGCTGAGCCCCTCCAAAGAAGATGGTCCAAAGAAGACTGAAATAAAAGAAGGCGCAGCTTTTAAAAACAATTTTCAGAAATAATCACACTCAGATCTATATCTATCTATCTATTTATGTATATATATATATATATATATATATATATATATATATATATATATATATATATATATATATATATATATAATTATATATTAGATGTATACCTACATACATACATACATACATGCATGCATACATATATAATCATATAACCAAAAAGTCCATGAAATCAATGAATGCGTTATTTGTGCTGTGCCCCCCCCCCCCCCCCCCTAAAAGGGCTCTGTAGCTGAGACATCAGACGTTAATTAATGTGTCCAGCTTATTAATTTTGGCATGGTCTGGCGAATCCCAAGTTGTATACCCGAAAATTCAGCACATACACGTAAATACACTTCAATGTAATTAACGGCATATTCCCAACTTAAAGTTCCTGTTCAAGTGTTAGAAATCAAATCAACAGCAGCTAGGTGACAGCTACGGGAGGGAGGGAGAGAGAGAGAGAGAGAGAGAGAGAGACAGACGACAGACAGACAGAAAGAGACACAGACAGACAGGCAGGCAGGCAGACAGACAGACAGACGGGGGGACTTAAGACAGCAAAGAGAAAAGCCAGGCAACAAAGGTATAACACGAACAATGCCATTCATACAGATACACACACACACACACACACACAGGGCAAACTTTACCCTAGAATCCCACGCTGAAAAGATCCAGAAGAGCTGGCTAGTTAGGGCGCAAAACCGGGCTGGCTGCTGGGCCAAAGGGCGCATTGTTATCCTGTCCCAGAGCCTATCGCTAACTGGGCGAACAATCCAAGACGGTTCAACCAACATGAGCTGGACCACATGAAAGACCAGGCCTGTTTGAGACCGCCTGCTTGCTTGCCCAAGTGATTTTTCTGGGGAGAAACGAGGTGGGTGGTGCTGGACTGAGCCTGGGAATCTGTTACTGTTCTCATGTTAAAAAGCTCTTGAGTCTATACTCACCTCTCCCCCACACGTACAGTAAAGGTCTCCCCAACCTTTTGTTGAACCATCCAAGTCTCCTTAAGGGTCCTTTTCTTTCTTGTAACCAGCAGTCAAGTTGAGGGCAGTAATTCCTGTTTGCAGGTCTTTTGATTAGGCTTAATCAAATTTGAAGAGGACTGGGCGGGAGAACTGTTGCAGGTTGTGTTTCAGGGGGACTTCCTGTCTTGTTGGGACAAAAACAGATCAAATAAGGAGTTCACACCTTCTGTGGGTAGGTGAGGAGAGGGTGGTTTGGTTTTTTTGTGGTTTTTTTTTATATCTGGGTTTACGCTGGGGGTGTATTTGGGGGTGTTGTCGAGGGTGGTTTTTTTGGAGGGGTACATTATCGCCGAAGATGAAATTTGAGCCCAGGTTTTTATTGTCCATGATCTTCAAAGGGGATTTGTCCGTTTTCATTTCCGGCTTGAAGACTGGGTAGGAGGCCTAGAATTCGACCTCCCACAAGCGTTGGTAATTATTGCTTGTGGCTGTGGTGGTGGTGGTTATATTATTCATAATTATTATGATGATGATAGAATTATAGACTGGTTTTTTTTGGCATTAAAAAACAGCATTTAAAAAAAAGTCACAGCTACGGATGCATGAAACAAATAACAACAAATACAAGAAGTAACCAACACGAAGCTGTTGGCAATGGCTGTCCATGCTTTCAAACTTGAGCTGTTACATGGGGGATGCAAGACAGCCTAGTGGTTAGAACGTTGCACTTATGATCTGATGGCCTGGGATCGAGCCACCACCTCTTGGCTCTTCATAGGCAACATCACCGAACCCCGTGGCATGAGAACCCATGAAGTCAGGAGGACCAGCGAAGACCGGAGCCAAGGGAGAAGGAGGAAAATGTCACCGTCACCGGGGGCGGCGGCTAATACCAAAGTCGACAGGTGAGACGGTGTATACCCACCTATATAAGGCAGCTGCATTCCGACTTCGGGGATGATGTCTTAATACACCCCAGTATGCAGGCGGTTTTCAAATCTTGTCATCCATTTCTTCCGTCACACAATAGCCTACTCCTTGGAAAAAAGTGGAACGGGTTTTAACTTGTGGGCAAGATGTTCCGAGTGGGATCGCACACAGGGGTCTTCGGCTTAAAATCTCATCTGAAGGACTTCCAGGGGGAAAAGAATCGCTACTAGCGTTAACTCTAGGGGAGAAAGGTCCATGGAGTTGGGTGCCTCAGTGATGGCTCAAACCAGGGCCGTCTGTTCACAAGCTCACTGATCTAACCACTACATCTAGGTTATCTGACACCTTACCCCCCCCCCCCCCCCTCCCCTAAATACACACAAACACACACACACACACGCTTGTCTTTTTGTAAAGAAAGAAAAAAAGGGACTGACGATTATGGGCCCATTATTCAAGATCAGGAGATGAATGGCAGACAGAGCGGCAGGGAGGTAAGGAGGCAAGTACACACACTGTGATGCATTAGGAGATGCTGCTGCCGCTTGTGTGTGTGTGTTTATTTTATTTATTTATTCTTTTATTTTTAGGATAATGGAATAAGCAATCGTGTGCTTTTTTACATCCAGTCCCCGTGTGTTTGCAGTATGTGTGTGTGTGTATGCAACGCGCGCGCGTGCACGCATGTGTGTATGTAAGTTTTTCACACGAGATAATCAATATATATATATAATATATATATATATATATATATATATATATATATATTATATATTCTTGTGTGAAAAAAAAATATATAGATATATAATATATATAGATATATAAATATATATATATATATGTCTGTGTGTGTGTGTTTGTGTGTTGTACTTTTGCTTGAAAAAGCCTCAAAGGACTTTTTATTAGACAGTTCAACAGTTCAAGTTCTTAAATTTTTCAATCAGGTTGATAATCAACAGTCAGTTTCAATCAATTCACACGACTGCTAATTAAAGCATCATGTTTCAATATTTTAAGATTCACAGAACTCTTGTTGATCTTTGGATTTGTGATGTAATTTCTCTTGGACTGAAAAATTAAGACTGACCTTTTGCGTGCTACATTCATGGAAAAGAAGGAATAACTGTGAAGGGAGGGAACAAATGATCCGTTGCAATACACGTGTGTGTGTGTGTGTGTGTGTGTGTGTGTATGTGTGTGTGTGTATGTGTGTGTGTGTGCGTGCGTGCGTGCGTGCCTGTGTGTGTGTTTATTACTCAGAAAAAAATGTCTATATATTTTATTTTGCATGAAAAAAGCCGCCCACAAGAAACAAACTTGAGGACAGCTCCATAATTAAGTTCTTAGTTATTTTACTCTAGTTTATAATCACCCATCAGCAATACGCAATTCAAACTAATGTCTAAAGTGACGTGTTTAAGCTCCACAGAACTCTGGTTGATCCGTGGAATTATAGTCAATTTTCTTGATTATGATTAATTCCTGGAATCAAGATGAATAATCCTGGATTTCGTGCCCAACACTCTTGAAAAATGAAAATAATATTTGTCAAGGGATAAAAGAAAAACCAGATTCTTTTCTGTATATGCGTGAATGTGTTTATGCGCGTGCGTGCATGCGCACATGTATGTGCATACATGCATAGCAGTATGTATGTGTGTACGTGTGTGTATATATGGAGACACGCAGACAGACATATACATATAATTAGTGTGTGTATGTGTGTGTGTGTGTGTGTGTGTGTGTGTGTGTGTGTGTGTGTGTGTGTGTGTGTGTGTGTGTGTGTGTGTGTGTGTGTGTGTGTGGAGAAGTAAATGAGCAGCACAGCAAAGAGAGAGACAGACAGAGACAGACTTACAGACACACACACACACACACACACACACACACAACACCCCACACACGGACAGTACAGACAGACAAACAAACACACACACACACACACACACACACACACACACAGAGGAGGTGTGCAAAAGGTGAGGTGGAAGATGAGAAGAGTGCTGAGATGTGGAGGTAATCATGAAATAATCCAGGGGGGGGGGGGGGGGGGGAGGTTGTGGAGATGATGCCAGCAAAGCGGTGGAGAGGGGAGGAAGACAAGAGGGTGGGAGAGGGAAGGAGAGGACCGAGGAGGGGGAGCGGTGAGAGGAGGGGGGGGGGGGGTGGTGGTTAAGGTATCACGCAGCTGCATTCTCTGCACAATCCTGTTTACAAACGACCGTCTATCAAAACAACAGTTGAAAGAAAAAAGGAAAGAAGGGGCAAAAAAAAAGAAGAAGGAATAGAGAGCAGCAAATTATGGAGCCCATTATTTAAGATCCGGAGACAAAAGGTAGACTGACAGGCAGACTAGCAGACAGACAGAGTGGCAGACATACAGGCAGACAGACAGGCAGACTAGCAGACAGACAGGCAGACAGACAGGCAGACTGGCAGACAGAGTGGCAGACATACAGGCAGGCAGACAGGCAGACTAGCAGACAGAGAGGCAGACAGACGGGCAGACTAGCAGACAGCACAGACTAGGGAGATGCAGACAGACAGAGTGGCAGCAGAGGAAAAGATAGCAGGGCGCAGACAGACTATGCAGACGAGATGGTGCGTGGTGGTCGGGTGTGAGATGTAGCGGCAGAAGGCTGACTGAGATAGCAGTGGCGTGCAGACAGACGGCGTGGAGAAGAGGATGACTGGCAGAACTGGCGCGCGCGACGCAGTGCATACAGCGATGCACAAATGGCCATGCGAATAGACGGCAGACAGACTGTTTTTGCAGATACCACTGTTGTGTCGTGCTCATCATGTTTGTTAGTGTGTGGTGGTCTGTCACTTGTCATTGTCACTGTCGTCTGTGTGCGTCGTGCGCGTGTGTTTATGTTCTGTGCCCTGCTGATCCCAATCTCAATAATGAATAATGATATGTGCAAAGAACATCTTTAATTATTAAAAAATTGTCAGAAATAGATTAAAATGTAAGGGATAGGAAAGTGTAAGAGGATAATAGGAGTAGGAGATTTGAGTAGGAAGAAAGAGATGCGGGAAAAGAAAAGAAAGAGAAGAAGAAGAGTAAGAAGAAGAAGCAGCAGCAGCAGCAGCAGCAGCAGCAGCAGCAGAAGAAGAAGAAGAAGAAGAAGAAGAAGAAGAAGAAGAAGAAGAGATGAAGATGATGATGATGATGATGATGATGATGATGATGATGATGATGATGATGATGATGATGATGATGATGATGAGATGACGACGATGACGGCGGACGATGACGATGACGACGACGACGACGACGATGCTGATGATGACGACGACGACGAAGACGACGACGATGACCATGGCGATGATGATGACAACGATGATGACGACGATGATGACGATGATGGTGATGGTTGCTATGATGACAATGAACACTATTACTATACTATGGCGATGATAATGCTGCTGCTGCTGCTGCTGCTGCTGCTGCTGCTGCTGCTGCTGCTGCTGCTGCTGCTGCTGCTGCTGATGATGATGATGATGATAGCAAAATGACAATGATACTGATCAGAGCAATGATGGCCTCTAATGATGATGACGATGATGAGGAGGATGAGGATGACGATGGCAAGGACGGCTGATCACTGTAAACAAAGGTAGTAATCACCAGTAAGCAGACCCTTAAAGGTCGTGACTGACATGGCCTCCAGACCGTACGGCCGGGACGGACAGGGTGAAACAGATTCCAAGATGGATCACTTCACTTCAGCGATACCTTCTCTGAGCCAACATATTATATGAAGGACGCCACCCCACCTACTAAGCTTTCTCCCTACCGCTGCACCATAGCAGCTAGTTCATGCCCCCACCCCCAACTCTCTCTCTCTCTCTCTCTCTCTCTCTCTCTCTGAATGAGTGTGTGTGTGTGTTGTTTGTGTGTGCGCGTATTTGCGCCAACGTGCCAGCATGCATGTCATAATTTAAATACATACAACTCCAACATTCAGCTGTCATTGACAACCATCCAAATCGTCGAAAAGGATTTATATAATTATTTACACAACCACAACCCTCCATTCATTGGAAAGGCACTTCCACAGAATCTCTCTCTCTCTCTCTCTCTCTCTCTCTCTCTCTCTGTGCACCCCCCCCCCCCTCCCTAACCATCCTCAACCCCCCCCCCCCCCTCCCATCCCCTCCAACCCTGCCTTCAACTGATTCCGACAATATGCATGCAAGGCAAGCATCAACAACTAATCTCAAACCCCCTTCCCATCCTCGCCCCAACCCCACCTCCCAACCTCCCAACCTCCAACCACACTGTAACAGACTAGTCAGGGGTGGTGAGGGGGGGTGGGGATGGGGGGGGGGGGGGGGTTGTAGAGGGATACAAGATTTATTTCCCCTCCGGACAGGACCTAGACTCTCTCTCTCCTTTCGGAAATCAACTGTCATCAGAAAACGTGGCCCGGTATCTGTTTACCGCGGCGCTATCATGCACCCTGGCCATAACAGCCGCCATCTTCCATCGGCTAGCTAATGGCGGAAACACATCAACGCCAGTCACGTGATCGCACCACTTCCGGCCGAGAGGGTCGAGTTTCATCGATTCCAATGGTTGATAGTAGGGGGGGGGGGGGGGGGGGGGGGGGAGAGGGTCGCGGCCGCTTCGATTAGCTTGTCAGCGCGTTGACAAATATTTAGGTGTTTCTCGCCTGGGCAAGCATCGATCAACCCAACGCTATGGAGGACACCAGAAAGCCAGAGCGTAGTAGTATGGGGGATGGTGTCGGTGGTGAGAGGGAGATTGGAGGGGGTGGAGGTGGAGGGGGGGAGGGGGGGAAGAGGAATGAGGGAAGGGTGGTAGTGGTGGTGGGATTGGGTTGGGTGGGGGGGTGGGAGGTTGGAGGCAGAGTTGAAGTGGGTTATGAGAGTGGGGGATAGGAGGAAGGACGGAGGAGGAGGGGGTGGTGGGGGTGGTGGTGACTCTCCTCCCTCTCTCTTCCCTCTCTAGCTTCCCCCTCCCCCACCCCCCTTCTCCCTCTCTCTCTCTCCCCTACTCCTCTCCTCTGGCTATCTCTGTGGCGGGGGGGGGGGGGGGGGGGGGGGGGGGGGGGGGGCCTCCGGAGGTGCAGCATCTTCCGGCGGAATATGGCGAGAAGTGTGATGTTTGTCAGCGGATGAATACAGGGAGCTGTAAAGAGCCTGCTTCCTACCCCCTCTCTCCCTCCCTCCCCCCTCTCCTCCTGCCTTACCCTCCTCCCTCCCCTGGGCAGGAGGCTGGCACCAAAATGGCAGTTTTCCAGCAAGAGAGACGATAAGCGGACAGAATAAAGACGTGGGGGGGAGGGGGGGAGGTAGGGGTGTGTGTGTTAGGGGGGTTTCCATCGTTTCCTGACTGTATAATTAATTGTGAGGAATTAGACGCTGTTTGTCACGAAGTCAGAGATTCAATGGTGAAGAGCAGAGATATGTAGGAAGGGGTGTTGTGTATAAAGTTATGATAGTCGTGTGAGTGTATAATTATTAGGAATCACTGATTGTCAAAGTACCACCAAGAGGCAAAAAAAAAAAAAAAAGAACGGGAACTTTCTCGTATAAAGGGGTGTCGTGTATATATAACGAATAGTCCTGTGAGTGTATATTACGAATGTGTAGTATCATTGATTGCAAGAGTAGCAAGGAATAAAAAGAACAGGAACTTCCTCGAATGAAGAGGTGTCGTATGTATAATGATATAGTCCCGTGAGTGTATCATTATTATGAAAGTGTATTATCATTGATTGTAAAAGTACCAAGGAATAAAAAGAACAGGAATTTCCTCCTCGTGTTGTATATCGAGCCATCTCATTTCATGGGTTTTTGAAAAAAAAAAAGTTAGAAAATGGAGAGAGAGACAGAGACAGAGAGACAGACAGACACAGAGACACACACAGACACAAACGGGCAGAGACAGAGAGGTGCTATACCCAGAAAGAGTGTGTCGCCCCCCGTCGCGCGCCACTTACTTGTCTCCCTGTTCCAAGAAAGCTGTTCATCTGTGGGAGTGGGCTTTTACTGCATACAGAATCTTGCCGCGTTTGTGGTGCATTCTTTTGCACACACTCAACTTTCCTCACACTTCGGTTTAGGGTAGTGGTTCATTTGAAGTGACACCACACACTCCCAGACAACACTTCTGAGGAATAAGGAAGAAAAAGAACAACCTTAGACCAGTTCTGACCCATGAACCTCTGGCTTTTTAGACGATAACGGTAACCCCCTAGGCTACAGATACATTTTACTTCACCTATCCCATAGTCCCGTGGAGGCACCAATGAAGATTTTGCAACCAGCTTCCTCCACTCCCCCCACGCGGTCCTCTGCTTTCCACAGCATATCGTTCCACTCAAGGCCAGTGCACAAGGCCAGTACCGATGTGTAATAGAGCTATGACAACTTTTTTTTTTCTTATTGCTCAGCTAGAATTCCAAGGTTCACCAATGGTGAGATTTTTTCCGGTTTTTTCCCCCCTTTAAGGTAGCTGCATTCCGACTTCGGATATGAATTGTATATAAAATTGTGTTAATATAAACATGCTTTATAGTAAAACTAATAAATAATTATTTATAATAATTAAAAATAATATAATATTTTTTAAATTTTTGTTGTGTTCCAGAAACATGTCACTTTATGATTGTGTTTTTTGTCCAAATTTTTCTGACAGTTTCTGTTTCCATTATCTAGCGATCGGTCTATGCGATAGTTAGCACCCGAGAACATTCATGGTCTTAAGTAACATGGGGGATAACTCAGCTAATCGGATAGACTAGCACCTTGAATCACAGGTCGAGTGATACGAGTAAAGTCCACGTTATTGGGAAACGTAGGCCTTTGCTTTCTACCAGAGTACTAGACAGTTATCTGGAAACGTTGAGGCTGGTAGGGCATTGCATTGCAAGTTAGACGAGCTGGGTTGATCGTTCAAGGATATTTCCACTCTAAGGTTCCGTCAGGGGATATCCCTGACGCACATAGTCAACCGTACCAAAGTCTGGATGAGACTATAAACCGAGGTCCCGTGTGTGAACGCACGCAGAACATCTTGCGCACACGTTAAATCCTGTTCCGCTTTTCATAAGAGTAGGCCATTGTGTGCCGGTGGGAACAAATGACAGAATTTACAAAACACATACACACGGGGACTGAATGTAAAAAAGAACATAAGTGCTTATTCAATTATCCTCGATATAAAAGAATAGAATAAAATAGAAAAATAGACAAATTTCTATCATCCATACTAACAGGTATAGCTGGTCTACTACTACTATTTTACGGAAGACGGATGGGTTTTTTAAGATGTGCTAAAGATGGTATTGTGCGTTAGGCATAAGGGATCTCGGTTTATGGTCGCATTTGAACAACTTGCTAAGAGAATAAAGTGGGTGCTAGTATTATATTGTATTGAATTGTGTTGTACTGTATTGTAATGCGTTGTGTTGTATTGCATTGTATTGTGTTGTAATGTTTTGTATTGTGTTGCATTGTATTGTATCAAATCGTATTATATTGCTGCGTATTGTATTGTATTGTATTGTATTGCATACCACTTCCATTCAGGGCAGACTTCTCTGTGTGAACTGAAGAACTTATAAGGCTCTCCCACCCCCTCCCCAGGGAGAGTGTGCTGCCTGCAAGAACTGCTCTTGTCATCCTTTGTTTCTCTATGAGAATAGTTTTTCGTCTTACATAATTTAGCTACGGACAATTCCTTTATTGCCATGGGTTGTTTAACATGTGCTAAATATGTGTGGCACACAGGACCTCTGATCATATCATCTGAAAGACTAGCATCTGAACCACCAATCAAGGTCTAGTGGATGGAAGGAAAAATTTGGGCCCAAAAAGGAGGTGGAACCCACGACCTCGCGTCACGCTTTCTAGACAGGTCCGTTACCTCTATACCAACGACCAACTCACACCTGCTGATTCCTTTTTCTTCGTTCCTCGGCTAGAGCTCCAAGGTTCAATTCATCAATGGTGAGATTTTGCATCTTAACGGTGATTCAAACCGGTGCTCCCAGATTACTGTCTGATGACAAGTCTGATGTTCTACCCACCAAAGTAGCTGCCCCTTCATCCTTCGCCAACCCCGTAGTCCCGTGGATCGTGGGGACACCAATGAAGATTTTGCAACCAGCTTCCTCCACTCCCCGTGGTCCTCTGCTTTCCGTAGCATTTCGTTCCACTCAAGGCCAAGCTAGTCCATTCTCTGATGTTGTCTTCCGATCGTTTTCTCTGACTGCCTCTTCGTCTCTCTCCTTGCACTTTTCCCTGTGGGACAGTCTGTACTTAGCCATATATCAAAGGAATAAACCAAACTCGCAAATTCTTGACCTGCCTACTTACAAACCAGCACTCTGGTCAAGAGTCCGTCTGGATTTCAGTTTTAGGTGAGTTTATATATGTATATGCCTTGTACATGTACGCACAAGAACGCGCTGTGCTTGGGTGTGCGTGCATGTGGTGTGATGTTGGTGGTACGTATTGACCGACTGACCTGGTTTGACCTTTTTGGTTTGGCTAGTGTCGTGTTGCTATGAGCAACGATGAATATCAACTGTGTGTTGAACTTTACACTCTTCATTCTTTTTTAAAATTTCTTTTGGAAGGTTGGGGGGTGGTGATGAGTGAGGGAGAGCAAACAGACCAGAATACCATCATAACGGGTACCAGACTACACAACTTGTAGAAAGTTCTGCATTGAAATACTTCAAAGAGCTAAACAGAAAGGAAGCAAAACCAACCCCTCCTTCCCCCCCTCCCCCCTCCTCCCCTCTCACCCTGCCTCTTGTTTTAAAAAATTGATTTTAATCCATAACACGAACAACTTCTTTAAATTCAAGTGAGAAAAAAATAATAAAGCCCACGTTTCTGTGATCCTGCTGTCGGGCCATCGCTCCCCTGTTCCATAACAGCAGTTGCTAATGACCTTAGATAACACTCAGCAGTACTTTGCCTCAAACATACTTCACTACTTCGTTCCAACAACTCCTACACGACACGTGCTGAGCTGGAGTTAAAGATCAACAAAACCTTCGCCATGTCAAGAACCGACAGCACCCTGAAACATTAGGCTAGCAGAATTCCACAGTCCAAGACTTAACTACCTGGGAGACGTCCTCTCCCAAGACTGGAGCGGCTTGTGTCAAACAGCTGGGTTTTCCACAAAACAAACTATTTGCGATCTTTCCGCACGCGCAGAGTCTCTTTGGTTTCTGGGCCAATCAGAACCCGCTGCGGCATTCGCTGCTGTGTATCCCGGCAAATCAACGAGCTACAGTGGCATTCAGTGCGGGACTGCTTCGTGCGTAACGGAAGTCAAGGGAGTGATAACAACAGGACACCTGCGCGAAATAATCCTTTTGATTGACATTGAAAGCTGGAACCTTTTAATTCTTAGCTTGCTACTGTTAGTGGATTTGGGGTGTAACGAGCTGGGTAGAAGCAATGAAGAAGCAATGATACCTATAGTTCTTTGTTATTGGGAAGGTTTAATGACAGTTGTGAAGTCGCTTGTAGCTTTGCATGTTGCAGTAAAGTCGTAGTTTTCAAGGACGATTATGGCAATAAAATCAGTTTTAGGTCACTGTTTTAAAAGTCAAGAAAATTTTATGGTGATTACAAGGCTTTTTTCTTTATAAAAAAGCTTAACAGATTTATGGCTAGTGCTCGTTTAATAAATCATTTTTAAAGCTCACTTCTTTCATTTCTAGCTTTAGAAAGAGGCAGTGATAGCAATCACGTCAATAAGTTTACAGTTTACAGCTGTGCAAATACTGTTTTTTGTTCTCAAAGATGCTTGTGGTAGCAACTGCATTGTTTACTTCACTGCATTTTTAAGGCTGTTTAGAAATGAGAGTTTCTTGCACTGTAACATGATTTTTTTTAAATGTGTAAGTTGGTTGATAGTCACTTACTTGTTCTCGTTTAGTGCTGACTATCATTTTTGTTGTTCTTGTTGGATGGTTTGTTTGTTTGTTTGCTTTCTTGCTTGCTTGTTCTTATCCCAAAACATAACTTGTCT
Organism: Rapana venosa; assembly: GCA_028751875.1. Classification (NCBI taxonomy): domain Eukaryota; kingdom Metazoa; phylum Mollusca; class Gastropoda; order Neogastropoda; family Muricidae; genus Rapana; species Rapana venosa. Next base: position 30,243,151 of record CM054149.1, on the reverse strand, counting down.
CCTGCTTTTTTTGTTGTTGCTTTAAAAAAAATTCTCTACACACATTACATGATTTTTCATCTTCATTTTAATCTATCAGTTTCTTTCCTTCTTGTTTTTCTTCTGCTTGGTTTTGGTTTTTGGTTGTTTTGGGGTGTGTTATTTGTGCTTTTTGTTTTGTTTTCCCTTTTTATGCTTTTGTTTGTCATTGTCTGTTATCATCTTTGAGGTAGTGATGGCACGAATATTTTTCAATTTTAGTTTTAGCTTTTTGTTTTTCAATGGCACAAGCTGTGTGGCCTCACTCCTGCACCAGTTGTCACCCCCTACATAACGAGGTACTGTGGTTAACCCGCCAGCCACAGAAACAAGAGGCCAGAGGTTCAACTCTTTTACATAAGCTAGGTTTTTTTCCCCAAATGCTACTTTAAACTTTCAAGCCGTGGTATGGGTGCAAGTCTTTCAGATGAAAACTTCTAATCAAACCCTCCCTGTGCAAGATACACTATGCACGCCTAAAAGAAAAGCCCAGTGCAAATAGAGTCTTGGCTTAAGGCCAGTTTCCAGAGTAAATAAAACACTGTCACAACCAATATAAATAGACATCGAGTGTGTGTGTGCATGCGCGCGCGCGCGCGCGCGTGTGTGTATCTGTGTGTGTGTGACTCCGTGTGTGTGTGTAGGGGTGGAAGGTTGTTGCGGGAGGGGGGTGGGAGGGGTGAGGGAAGGGTCAACATCCTATGCTGGCATCTTCTTTCTACAAAGAGACCAAGGGAAACTTGGCACTAAAGCAGGCGTTAAGTTCCATTGTATTAAAAGCTTATCCCCCTAGGCAGATTTCTGGCAGGTTGCATTAGGCTACCTTCTGCAACAGATTCAGAAAAGATCAGGTTACGGATGATATGTATACGACCTTAAAAGATTATCTATACAGTTTTCAGTCACTTTGTTTTTTCAAAAGGAAATGGGTATAATATTTCCCCCTGTCTCTTTTCCTAGTGGATATGGTTTTTTTAAAAACAACTACAAAAACAACAGCAACAAAAACCCACCCTATTGTTTACCTTTTATATTCATTGAAAGTCTGTCTGTCAGATGGAAACCTGTTCTGCAAGTAGCCTCCATGCACCCCATGACCTGATTCAACTTCACCTAGGGCTTGACAGCATCCCCTGACCAGATGAAAGAGGACATACCTCACTGACGCTGGTCTCCATTTAAAAAAAAGACAAACACAAAAAACCAAAACAAGACATTACTGTAATTACCATGTCAACGATATTGCGTCTGGTTATTTTGTACATTGCGTCCCCTGCTAAATGGCCCGTGTAGCTTATTAGCAGTAACCTCCCCTCCCCTCCCCCCACCCTGTATGTGTGTGTTTGTGTATGTATATGTGTGTGTGTGGAGAGAGAGAGAGAGAGAGAAGAGGAGGAAGAGGTGTGTGTGTGTGTGTGTGTGTGTGTGTGTGTGTGTGTGTGTGTGTGTGTGTGTGTGTGTGTGTGTGTGGTGTGTGTGTGTTGCCTTATTTTTGCATGTATTTTCCATGTATGCTTCTGTTCGTTGTGTTATAGCAATTTGCTAAAGTCAGTAAACTATTAGAGTTCCAGATCTCTCTCTCTCTCTCTCTCTCTCTCTCTCTCTCTTTCACGCATGCACGCACGCACACGCACACGCGCGCGCACACACACACACACACACACACACACACAACGGCCGTAAGAATTTCACCAAACTACAACTTCCTTCCTTACCACTACCTTTTGTCGTTGTTCTATGTTCCTGACCTGTGTGGCATCTTCCCTTTGCATACGTGTGCTAAGTAGTGGTATGAATGAAGCCCTCCACAGACTCCCCCATTAGCAGGCCTCTGACAGACAACCGTGTGGATAACGTCACTTCTATTAATAGGGAAAGACCGGGCAAGATCCTGCACTGCAATCTATACTGCACACACACAAAAGTTAGCGGGCGGTGTCAGAAGTTGAATAAACTGCAGAAAAGTTCAACATGATTGTATTCATTGTTGTGTTGTTGTTGTTGTTGTTGTTTAATGCGGAAAAACAGACTGTTTCAAGATGGATTGATCTATTTTAAGTGTCTATGAAATATATATATATATATAATATATATATATATATATATATTATAATGATAATAATATATATATATATATATAGAGAGAGAGAGAGAGAGAGAGAGAGAGAGAGAGATATTTATTGATTGATTGATTCTTTTATAGCAAGGATAACAGAATAAGCACTCATGTGCTTTTTTACATATAGTCCCCGTGTGTATGCGGTTTTGTAAATTTTGTCATCTGTTTCCACCGGCACACAATGGCCTACTCTTCCGAAAAGAGAAACAGGATTTAACGTGTGCGCAAGATGTTCTGCATGCGTTCGAACACGGGGCCTCGGTTTATAGTCTCATCCGAAGATAGATAGAGAGAGAGATAGAGAGACAGATAGATAGATAGATAGATAGATAGATAGATAGATAGATAGATAGATAGATAGATAGATAGATAGATAGATAGATAGATAGATAGATAGATAGATAGGTAGGTAGATGGATGGATGGATGGATGGATGGATGATAATGAGTCGACAGTGGGTAGTCTTATATAATGTTATGTAACTATTCGTGAGTTGTTCCTACATTCTTTTTCTTCACGTTGTGAACTCTCAAGGAAACCAGTGGAAGACAGAGAAAGATAGTGAGGGCTGGTTGTCAGGTCAGCCCATAGTCTTGCCTATAGTGGGGAAGGCTACATGTTTTGTGTAATGTAATGTCATGGACTGGCCAAGACTGCCCCACAGGGAAACAGTACAAGGAGGGGGACGGAGAGGCAGACAGAGAAAACGATGGGATGACAAACATCAGAGAGTGGACTGACCTTGCTTGAGTGGGTCGATTTGTAATTGACCCTGCAGGGAGTGGAGGAAGCTGGCTGCTAAATCTTCATTGGTGCCCCCACGGTCCACAGGACTACGGGATAGGTGAAGGTGAAGGTGGACGAAGTCTCAAGCCACGTCATGTGTCTAAGAGCTAGAGCTCATAAGCACCCTTAGTTCTCTCTGCCTCACCTTTGGAATCTTTACCAGTAAACTCTGACACGCACAAGAATATTTTTATTTTATTTAAAAACAAGGTCTTCGAGCCTTTTCTGTTTTGTTTTGTTAACCAAATGAAACTTAAGTTATCTTCTTTTGGCACCAAGAGTTAATATACAAATGAAATTGTTCAATGTTTATGACGTTAGATATCAGGTGCACATCTGATATTGCTATAAATAAAGAAAAATCCCAATGTGGTTATTGCTAAATTACATAAAAATACCCTGAGAAAAACATAGATCACATACATGGTTTCTTTGTTTTGTTGTTGGTCGGTTGATTGTATGTGTTGTGTGATGGGGGGGGGGGGGGGGGGGGGCGGAGGGACGAGGGGTGGTGAAAAAAGACAACTGTCTCAACATTAATGATCATGCATGAAGGTAGGACCTGGGAGTCCTTCCAGGGCAGTCAGTACAGTCCCTTCACAGAATATTGACACGCGCAGTGTCCACATCCCCTCCGCCCTCAAACCATCTCCTCTTCCATGTCCATCATAGCCTTTTACCTTCAGTTTCCCTACCAATGCACGTGCAACAACACGTGAACACGACCAGTGTCATTGAACCACCCGTTTTCACCTCCGCGCTCTATTTTTGGTAAAGAGTGGTACCACGTGTAGCTGCTATCCCGTGTCAAGAAAGAACAAGGCCGAAGGGTATCAGGCTGATGAAGCAGAAATCCCTTACACACGCTCTTTAGCTCAATCCCCGTGGAAGGCGACGGTGGTCGTCTTTGTGAAAGAAAGGAGGAAAAACAAAGGCATGAAAGCTTTCCATTAAGAGGAGATTTCACAGGCCAAAACACACAGCATTGTCCTTTGCTATCAAGATCCTGGGGGTGGGTGGGGGGAGGATTTCAAGATCATCAATGGAGTTACTAATGTGCATTTTTTTGTGTGCTCCAAATGCAGTGATGTTTGAACTTTGCTACATGATACTGACATTGACCTGGAAGTTGCTACATGCAGTCGTTCAAGTATGAAACTACATTTTCTTTTCTTAAAGTTGCCACTACTTCTAGGTTCATTTTGAAGGACTGTGATAGTTTGCATGCCAATAGGGTATCCACAACAAGCTCACCCTTCGCTACCACTTTAAAAAAATCTTGTAAGAAATCAAGTTAGATTTCATGTTTGAGAAGTTAATATTTTATCATATCTAGTTGTACTGAATTTGCATTTATTTTCTCCAAAGGAATTGATGTTTTAGCGAGTACAGTTGTACTAAGTTCGTATAGATTACATATAGCAGAACTTGATGTATTATCATGTTAAGTTTTGCTAACTTTGAATTTTTATATTCTCAAATGGAATTGATGTTTTAGCAGGAACAGTTGTACTTCGTATTGATTACATTAAGTAGAACTTAATGCATTAGCATGTTGTACTGAATTTGCATTTAATATTTTCACAAAAGGAATTGACGTTTTAGCATGTAAAGCTGCTCTAAATTGGTATTGATTATATCTATAATATAGAGCTTGATGCATTAGCATGTTAAGTTGCACTGAATTTGCAATGGTGTTGTTTTTTTAAGTTCGTGCTTTATCATGTTAGGTTGTAATGAATATATAATCGTTTAATTTACAAAAAAATGAAGTTATAGCGCGTTAAGCTGTAATGAACGTACCTTGGTTTTCTTTGAAGTTGATATTTTAACACATTGTGTTACATTAAATCTGCAAAGAGTTCCAGAGCCACCAAAGAAAAAAGAACACAGATGTATTACGGCATTGTTTGACACAACGTAGCAGTGAGATTCTGCATCCCTTTCCTGTCTAGAAGTTTGGGGGTATCGATTCTGACTTACAGATGGAATTAAACCTACAACAGCTTGCTTCTAGACAGATCTCTACCACCAGACCACCAAGGCACATCACAAAACATTCAACTGATACAAGTTTATTTTTATATATTGAACAAAGAGACCATCGTCATCTTCTTTTTCTTGGTTTAAAGACACGTTAATTCAGGGAAAAATAGTTATTATACCCGTAAACAATGTAAGCCACAAGAAGCCAATGGCTGGTAGTGTCTCCAAAGACAAAGCTTCACACATTCGTTCGGCAGCTGGTGTACAAGCAGTTACTTTGAAAATAACAATATAATATCTGCTGAAAATGCTTTAAAATACAAAATACCAAGGTAAAGAAATGGGAAAAACCATTACACCTCTTCCTTTTCTTCTTCTTGTTCTTGTTCTTCTTCTTCTTCTTCTCACGTTCAGACAGTTATTATTGTTGTCTGTGGTATGATCGAACATATGAATATCAGAAACACAAAATATCAATAATAAAAATGACAAAAGGGAATCCTTCAGGGCAGTCAGTGCAGCCCCCCCCCCCCCCCCCCCCCACCCCCCCCCCCCACCCCCCACCCCACCCCCCCCCACCCCCCCCCCACCCCCCCCACCCCCCCCCCCCCACCCCCTGTCATTCTGCTGACACGCGCATCTTCCACACCTCCTCACCCGACAACGCCCCCCATCCCCCCTCCCCCCATCCCCCCACAACCCAACCCCACCCCTCACTGTCCATCATAGCTTGTCTCCTCAACTTTTCCCCTCACAGATAGAAGCACGTGCAACACACGAACACGAAACTGTGTCATTGAACGACTACTGTTTCTTTCAAGCTTTCTCTTTCATTTTTCCTTTCTGAAAATCACACGTGTGGCTGGCTGAATGTCCTTGGTAATAGTAGGACAAGCTTCAAGCGTGTCATCTCTCTCTCCAGAAGCTCAGATTACCCTTTGCACTCCTTTGAACCCGTTTTCCTGAAAGGGCAACACAGCAATCTTTGAGAGAAAAGTCAGGGAAAAAGAAAAACCGACATGATTCTGTTATAAGAATAAGAAGCTTGTTCACTAACAAGGGAGGAAAAAAAAAAGGGGGGGGGGGGGGGGGGGGGAGAGGGGGGGGAATAAAACGAAAGAAAAAATGAATAAAGCAAGGACATAAACAAATTGGTGGTCTAGAGGTAAAACACATGCCTAGAAAGCCTTATGCGTGGGTTCGATTCTCTGTTTGAGCCCAACTTTTCCTCCGCCTACTCGGCATTGAGTGAGTGGTGGTCTCGGTGCTATTCTTTTAAATGAGACGATAAACTGAGAGCCTGTGTGCAACACGCATTCAGTGCATGTAAAAGAACCCACAGCAACAAGAGAGATATGCCCAGCTTTAGATGAGATCAGACCTGTAATAACTGTTTTAGACAGCTTTTGATCAACACAGCCCAAACACTTCAACCAACATGATAAGTGGAGGGTTTGTTTTGTTCTGGTTTGCTTTGCTTTGTTGCTGTTGTTATTGTTGTAGATATTGAACAAAGAGAACAAACATCTCAAATGCCAACCAGTACCATGTGTGGGTTTTGCTTTACTTTTCTTTGCTGTTGTTGTAAATATTGAACAAAGAGAACACTTGAAGACAAATGTCGTGCATCAAAACAAGGACTCCAACATGGCGGTCACTACAGCCCCTTCTCGTACACTACTTGACACGGGGTATCCCCTACATCTCCTAGACTTTCAAAGTTCCCTCACCTCCACTGTCCAGTGTCATTTCTGTCTCTCTCTCTCTCTCTCTCTCTCTCTCTCCAAGTTTTACCTTTCCTTCAACAGCACGTGTAACACGTGAACAAGAACAGTGCCATTAAACTGCTCTCTCTCTCTCTCTCTCTCTCTCGGACGACGTGACGGGACGAGAACTGAACGGGCGTGCTGTTAGTAAGCTGCTGCAAATTTTTGCATTTTAGCTTCAAAATGTCAGTTACTGGCCTTCCAGCTACTGTAATAACAACTTTAAACGCCCTGCTGATCGACAACGTCGTATCGAGTTGGAAAGTCGCGGGGGAGAGCGGCAGTGTTGTGTTCGTCTTGCGAATGAAGCCAGCTGACAAGCCAGTGTCAACAGAAATGGCGGACCCGGTGCTGAACCGTAACTCCGTGTTCAGTACTATCGCAAGAAACCCCTTGTCAAAGACGTCGCGATGTTCAAAGAAGTAGACAACACCAAGAAAGACAGGCAAGTCGCCAATGTGACAATAACAGTGTCTTGGAAGAGCCGGTCTTGTGTAACATTGACTCCCTGCTCGATGTGGAAACAGAAGGAAACAAACCAGTGTGTACACAGAACTATGTGTCAGCAGTGAATTGAATGCCTCAGCCACACCAGATTCACTTGTTCTACTGTGTGATCCAGCAACAGACAACAAGATCGGTGTGTCTTCTGAGGCGCCTGATGTGCAGGAAGAGCTGACAGTTGGCTGCACAGTGGATGACTCTGATACTGATACTGGTATTGTGAAACAGTATGTGTCTACTCTAACTGACAAACGTGTACAGCGTCGATTAAGGGACAGCAAGAGAAACACACGGTTTCGAAAGGTTGGTGGTACATAGTTCGGTTGATCAAAACATTGTGATGTGTGAATCAGATGACATCATCCTGGAATACTCTTGGAATGGAGATCCTGGCGAGGAATCTAAGTGTGTGTTCTGGTACATCAAGCAAGAAGAGAAAAACATGTTGCCAGAAGAACGTGTCAGGTTTGCCAGACTTCGTAAAGGGAAACAGTGTACTAACACACAACACACAGAGACAGTGGTGGCCAGTGCTGAGCAGGAGTTACATCATCTTCGGGACCTGATCTGGTCTTACATGGGCTGACTTCACTGGCTGTAGACTGGAAAAGGAAAGGCTGGTTTGAAAATTGAGACACTTGAGACACAGACAATAATGTATCCAATCTTGATGTACATACCACCACTGCCATGGTTTCCATGTCATTGTAATCGCGTCGCGTTCGATATCGTTGTTACCGCGCCGCAGCGCTATATGGCTTGATCGCTAAATAGCAATAAAATTGTGTCAATTGTGTCTCTCTCTCTCTCTCTCTCTCTCTCTCTCTCTCTCTCTCTCTTAGCGTCCATGGTTTGTTTCATCTAAAAGGTTGACACGTGTAGCTGCTTATCCTCAGTACAGACAAAACAAGTTGGAATGGATCAGTATGACGAATCCCCAATCCCCTACACACGCTCTTGATCCCATACCTAAGAGATGACAACGTGGTAGTCTTTTAGGTGGAGAAGTCGTAAAGGCAGCAACGGGAATATGCTCCATTAGGGCAGGATTACAGGGCATATGGCGTAATGTTTCGTTACCAAGGCTGTTGGAAAAGTGCTTCATTGTCATAAATGGATAGAATGGTGTGCATTGTTCTTTATGAGGCCTAAGAGTTCTTAAGCTACTCAGGGCGTGATACTGCCATTAACTTAAAAGTCACGCTAGCTTGGGTGAAAGAAGCATGTGCTAACAACCTCCTAGCGCTTTGGTTTCTCTGCTCTTTGATCATTTGAATGATTGTGAACTAGGCTGCTGTTGGACGTTTCCCAGCTTTGTTAACAACTAGAGGGTCATTCAGAGTTTTGCAACCCTGTCTCTCTCTCATCACGCCTGGAAATTGCTGTAAAAAAATTTTTGGCTAATCATTCATACCTCATTGAAGTCGGAATGCAGCTACCTTAATGGTGGGCATAACGGTCGCATACGCAAAATCTTACCATTGTTTTGTGAACCGCAGAATTCTTGCTTAGGAATTTTTTAAAAAATTGTACACAATGCTCAAATCCAGAATATAGGTCTAGTCATTAAACACTTAGAACCTTTTAGACACGGATCAGAAATCTTCTTGTTGAAAACAGACAAGGCTCGCAGTTTGTTTTATGAAGTTAACGTAATGGAAGGAATAACACGCTGCTATACTTGAAAATAACAATTTAAAAAAATACATATAACTTCTTGTCAAAGAATGTTTAGGTCTCATAATTATGCTCTTGTCTTCTCCATGGCTGTAGAACTCTCGAATAATTATTAATTCAAGTTAACATCCCCCCCCCTCTCACCCAAATCGAGTTCCTTTCAACAAAGTCTCTTTTTTTTTAAATCGACTTTCTTTCAACAAGATTTCTTATCCGCGTCGGTAATGTTCTGGGTTTTTTTTCTTTCTTTCTTTGTTATAGTTTTCTTTCTTTTTATATCATTTCGTTCTTTCTTTCTGTCTTCTTTTCTTTCCTTTTTTTCTGTTTACTATTTTTTTCTTTTCTTTCTTTCCTTCATTTTTTTAAAGAAAAAAATGTTTTCCCTTTTTTTTTTTATTAGTTACTTTCTTCTTGTCTTCGTTTCTTGTTGTTGCTCTCTCTCTCTCTCTCTCCCCTTCTCTCTCTCTCTCTCTCTCTCTCTTTCTCTCTCCTCGCTCTCTCTCCTTCCTTCCTTCCTTCCTTCCTTCTTTCCCTCCGCTTCCTTCCAGCAGCATACATACTCCCCAAAATCTCACCAATAGCAAGGTGCCTCAACGTTTTGTTGATTTAAAAAAAAATATATATATCATTATTTCGATTAGAGCTGTCCGATTTTTATTTAAATAACGAGGGCCTATCTTTTTCTCTTTTTTTAAAAACAAAACTTTGTCATTTTTGTTTTGGCAATTAAGAGTTGGTCCCTTTTGTTGTTAGTTTGCTTTGTCGTGAAAGGGAATCAGTTTTAACTATGCCACCTTTCCTTCACAAACATGTTGTCGCCCAGAACGCCCAACCCACCAACACCTGCCAAAAAGGCCATGAATCTCACATGTCAAAAACCCAGTAAATCCCCACTACAGCCACTCCCGCTCCCTCCTCCCTTTCCCCTGCACACACGCTTATCACCGTGTTCACAGACTTCTGTCTGAACACACACACACACACACACACACACACACACACACATACACACACACATACACACATACACCCCCATATCATACAGATGATAGGAGACCCACAGATGATGAAGACACACAGGTGATGAACACACAGAAACACAGATGATAGGAGACTCACAGACATACATATTATAGATGATAGGAGACACAGAGATGATAGGAGACACACAACAGACACATAGATGATAGAAGACACACAACAGACACACAGATGATAGGAGACACACAGACACACAGATGACAGAAACACACAGATCCACAAACACAGAGATGATAGGAGACGCATAGACACACAGATGATAGGAGACACACAACAGACACACAGATGATAGGAGACACACAACAGACACACAGATGATAGGAGACACACAACAGACACACAGATGATAGGAGACACACAACAGACACACAGATGATAGGAGACACACAGATGATAGGAGACACACAACAAACACACAGATGATAGGAGACACACAACAGACACACAGATGATAGGAGACACACAGATGATAGGAGACACACAGATGATAGGAGACACCCAGATGATAGGAGACACACAGATGATGAGACACACAACAAACACACAGACGGTAGGAGACACACAACAGACACACATATTATAGGAGACACACAACAGACACACAGATGATAGGAGACACACAACAGACACACAGATGATAGGAGACACAAACAGACACACAGATGATAGGAGAACACACAACAGACACACAGATGATAGGAGACACAAAACAGACACACAGATGATAGGAGAACACACAACAAACACACAGATGATAGGAGACACACAACAGACACACAGATGATAGGAGACACACAACAAACACACAGATGATAGGAGACACACAGATGATAGGAGACACACAACAAACACACAGATGATAGGAGACACACAACAGACACACAGATGATAGGAGACGCACAACAGACACACAGATGATAGGAGACATAGAGATGATAGGAGACACACAACAGACACACAGATGATAGGAGACACACAACAGACACACAGATGATAGGAGACATAGAGATGATAGGAGACACACAACAGACACACAGATGATAGGAGACACACAGATGATAGGAGACACACAGATGATAGGAGACACACAGATGATAGGAAACACACAACAGACACACAGATGATGGGAGACCACACAACAGACACACAGTTGATAGGAGACACACAACAGACACACAGATGATAGGAGACACACAACAGACACACAGATGATATGAGACACACAACAGACACACAGATGATAGGAGACACACCACAGACACACATATTATAGGAGACACACAACAAACACACAGATCATAGGAAACACACAACAGACACACAGATGATAGGAGACACACAACAGACACACAGATGATAGGAGACACACAGATGATAGGAGACCCACAGATGACATGGGTGGAAGAGGGGGATCCTGTGGATTGAAGGACTCACTCTACGGCACCTGCCAGAAAGCTGAATCACTCCATTAACACGATATCAACAAGCCGCCATGCTGGGCTTTTGCCTTCCGCCACACAAGCATCCTTAACTCTTAATGCACGTCGTTCCTGGCTACCGTGGTTCGCTTTCTGATGTTCGTAAGACGAGTTTCTGTCCTTATCGGGTTCGATGTGTAAACGTTTGCCTAAAATTGATGGGAAAATGATTAAGATTTAGTGTTAAAACTTCTTGAAACGTCTATTACTGTGTGAAAATTGACGTGAAAGCGAGAAAATAATTGAGAATACATTATAATGGTTGACATTTTATCTCATCAACTTTGATCTGTTGTGTTGTGCTTTTTTTATCATTATTTTGTTAAAATTTTATCTATATTATAGTTTTGGTTTTTTTGCGTTTAGATAGATTTTCTTATCAGATTAAAAAAAAAAAGAGTCGGGTTTAAAGCGTAAAGTTTGCATAAAATTGATGGACAACTAATTGAGAGTTAATGTTAAACTTCTTGAAACGTCTATTACTGTGTGAAAATTGGCGTAAAAGCACCAAAATAAATAACTGAGAATACATGATGATTGTTGAAATTTTGTCTCGTCAACTCTGATCTATTGTGTTATGGGGTTGGGTTTTGTAAATAATTTTTTTTGGTTTTAAATCCCTGTATATCATCGATTTTTTTTTTCGCATTCACATATACATTTTTCTATCAGAGAGAAAAAAAGAGACAAGTTAAAAAAAATTTAAAAGAAACTCATTCGTATCTCTCTGCCATCATATTCTATGCAGATTAACAATTCTCACACACACACATACTATAACGACACCAGTACAGTTAACGACACTCAACATTCGTCTCTTCCGGTGACGACGGCGCAGCTCTCCTCGCGTGCCGCGCACGCGCACTGGCATCACGTGACAGGGATCACTCTGGCTAGGCTACAACCCGGCTTGTCCTAGTGGGCAGACAGACAGCACGTGATGGTGATGGGTTTGTAATGTCGTCTGCGATGGGCGATGGGCGGGAGTGGCCATCTAATGGACAGGCCGCATGCCATCTCTGCTAGGGCCTAGGCCTGTCAGTCCTTCCGTGATCAGCTTTGCTGGATCATAAAGTTTGATAAAAGCTGTTGGGATGTGTGTGTGTGTGTGTGTGTGTGTGTGTGGTTAGGGTCTTGGTGATACCCCGGTCTTTTGGGAACTGATTAGCCACAGAGAGAGAGAGAGAGAGAGAGAGAGAGAGAGAGAGAGAGAGAGAGAGAGAGAGAGAGATGTTTGTTTTGCTCTGATAATAATACATTCGCTACTTGGTGACACCCGCTTTCAAACCAACACCTCTGTGTGTGTGTGTCTCTCTCTCTGTGTCTCTGTCTCTCATATGAGTATGTATGTATGTATAGATAGATAGATAGATAGATAGTGTGGGTGTGGGTGTGTTGTGTGTGTGCGTGCGTGCGTGCGTGCGTGTGTGTGTGTGTGTGCGTGCGTGTGCGTGCGCGTGTGCGCGTGCGCGTGTGTGTGTTGTTTTTGCTTGTTTGCACAGTGACGCTTTATTGATGAGAAACCTGCTCTTGCGTGGTATAAGGACAGTCTTAGCTGTGCTGTACATCTTGTCCAGTCTTATCTATGTCAATAATGAACCTCTGTGTTCTAGTGGAGGTTCAACAAACAAAAAAGAAGACTCGGTACACATTTTATGCAAGATGGTAAAAAGAACTTGTTGCCAGTACAGTGGCTGTGGAGTTTGTCTTGGGTTGTATTGCTTTGTGTTGCAATGTGTTGTGTTGTACTGTAGAGTTTGATACTACATTGTGCTGTCTTCCGTTGCATAGTAATCGGTTGTTGACTTGGTGGAGTGTCTGCAGTCTTTGGTGTTTTTTTCCTTCTTGTTTACGACAGCAGTGTAGCACTATATGTCCAAGATGAAAGAATGATATCCAAAACGCTGACTTTCTGTGGTGAAAGAAAAGGTAGCGTGATCCCATTTTTACTGTATCACAGTTATACCTATTGCTATCTCAGTGCTTATTCTTCCCCTTTGGGAAAAAAAGAAAGAAAGGACCAAAGAAAGGAAGGAAAAAAGGAAGGAAGAAAGAAAGAAAGCAAAGAAGGAAGGAAGGAAAAGAAAAGAAGAAAAGAAAGATAAGAAAAAAAAGAAAGACAGAAAGAAAAGAAAAAGAAAAAAAAAAGAACAGAAAAAGAAAAAGAAAGAAAGAAAAAACCAGAAGCAAGAAAAGACAAAAATAGAAACGAAAAAGGAAAGAAAGAACAAATGAAAAAATCAGAAAAAAAAAACGAGACAATAAAAGAAAGAAAAAAAACCGAGAAATCAAGAAAGAAAGAAAGAAAACCACAAATCAATCAAAACAAACAAGCGCTGAACACTGACGACGGCCAAAAATGGTCAAGTGTAAAAGATACCATTGAATTCATACATCCTTTCCCCCAATCAATGGCTCTCCGGCCTATAAAAGATCAGAGGATCTGTAGATTTCTTTGACAAGTTATCCTTTAATTGATAGACACCCTGATCAACAGATCCCAGGCCATGTGCAGATTAAGATGTAAACGATTCAGGTTTAAGGTTGCTGTGACACAATCATACTGGTGAAATAAACTCTGATTAGAAAGAGTCCATGTATGACTTATAAAGAAGAGTAACAGACTTGAACTTTGACTTGACTTGACTAACGCCTCTAAGTGCGGAAGAGTAACTGCACTGCTGAATGAGTGGCCATAAATATTACCTTGTGAAGTGGTGCAGATCAGATAGACATCAGTGGCGGTTACTTCGACCCCAAGCAGCAGCTGATGTCACATTGACCCTACTGATCTGTGATGAGTCACAGTGACCCAGTTATCCACATGGCTTTTGCTTAAAAAGGAAACCTTGTACATGAAAATGCCTTTCAGAACTTAGATCAATTGTAACTTCGTATAAAACAGAGTGATACATTCCCTTTGGCCTGTTCTAGCAGAAACCCAGTTGCATGGTTAACTTTGATCGAAGAACACAAAAGAACTAAAATGATAATAGACATAAGAACTTTTTCTAAAACAAAAAACACAAAATGCCTAACCCATACTGAAATCATAGGAATGCAATCCTGAGGCCAAAAATCAACTTCAAATGAGATTCGAACCACGGAATTTTTGCTTTCCAAACGAATTCACCAATCTCTGTGGTGCCATCAAAGACTAAAGCAGTATAGGAGAGAGAAAGAAAAAGATGAGATGAGTGCCGTAGAATTTAATCCTGCAAATCTAACAGGTTCCAGAGTTAAGGATGGTTAATTGAAACTTTCAGCCCGACGTGTCAGATTTCCTTTGAAGACAGGAGCTGCCCAAATTGCAAATTGCTTGAGGAAGGCCAAAAACGCCTCCAACAAGATGGAAATCGTTAGGAAACGGAAATCACACTGGAACAGGCCCAAGAAAGAGACTTTCAATATTCAACACCTGCTTGCTGACATGCTCAAGGGGGAAAGGGAAAAAAAAGAAACTTGGGCTACACAACATCGCCCGATTATAAATATACATACTTACATCAGCTTGAAGAAAGTGATGGCGACGGTGGTGGTGATGGTAGCGGCTGCGGTGGTGGTAACGGTAGTGATGATAGCGGCAGTGGTGTCTGGTGATGGTGGTGGTGATGGTGGTGGAAGTGGTAGTGATGGTGGTGGAAGTGATGGTGATGATGGTGGTAGTGATGGTGATGATGGTGGTGGGTGTAGCGAAGCTTCGTCTGCTGGTTGCAACTCGGATCAATGAAGGCTGCCGAGAGCATCTTTGTTGGCGGCATTTAGGGATATTGATTAACAATTGCCGGCAAATGGTCAGTTAAACAACCCCCAAGCTGCCATTCACATCTGAAGCTTGGGGGGGGGGGGGGGGGGGAGGGGGGGGGCTATGAAAGAAAAGTGGAAGCCGGCAGGAACACCGTGGCTGCAGTCTGCAACAGGGGAAAATAACAACATGGTAGCGCACCTGCCTAGTGAGCGAGAGGTGGGGGCTGATTCCTGTTTATGGCCCGAACTTGTTCCCCATCTTCTAGACCTTAAGACAGTGGTGGTCTGAGTAGTGCTATTCTTTTGGATGAGATGATAAATCGAGGTCCCGTGGTGCACTTAAAAGAACCCACGGCAATAAAAGAGTTGTCTCTGGCAAAATTCTGTCGAAAAAAGGCACTTTCATTGGGAAACAAAAAAAATAATGTACATGCTAACAGAAACTGTTTCTAGGAATGGGTGGTGCAGCTCTTGAGGCAGCTCTTGAGAGAAGCCCGTATTTCATGCAGGAAATCTGCCGCGACTGAAAATAGTATACGATAAAGTACACTACAATACAATAAAATGCAATACAACACAACACAACACAATACACAAAAGGTTACATTTATGAAGATCACACAGCACAGGTAAGCTGGAAAAAATCAAGATTATAGTATCCACATTTCTCTATATTTGTACAATGTAGATGTATTTTTTATGACTTCATGAGCATGCTTTAGTGTAAGAGACTGTAGACATTTATATTTTCTATGTTTTAGATTGTAATATGTATTCTTAATGTTGTATGATTTTACCTGCAGCACTTGCAGTATTTTCCTTGTAGTCTTGAGACTTAAATAGCTTTCTACAAAGTACTATTTCTTTAATCCTCTGCTTTATCTGACATCCTCTAAGACTTGAAAAAAAAATGTATTGTGTACTTATTTGGGTGGTTTAGAAAGCGCAGTCAGATAAGTGCAAGAAAGATTAAATTAATTATCTTACCCACTCATTGCTTGTTTCTACCTGTACATGCCTAATTTTGGAAAGAAGACTTGCAGCACAGAGAAGTGGAGAGTGATACAGCCTTTGCTCACCTATAACAATAAACCTTCATGCCAATGTCATGTCATAACTTGGGGTAGGGTAGCCTAGCGGTTATAGCCTTGTGCTCATGATAGGAACCCCAGGATTAAGTCACCACAGAGGCGCCCTTTCAAGGAATTTTATCCTGGAGTTAAAATCAGTAGTGACTTCAATCCCCCCAAAAGTCTGAATGAGACTATAAACCCGGGTTCCACAAGCCTACTCACAAGCTATTTTGTGCCCTTAAGAAGGGATCCAGTCCAATCCAATCTTGTTGATTATAGCCCCAGGGACCACAGAGGCTATATGGGGGCTATCACCTTGTAACACTTTAGATCTCAGAATAAAACTGTGCAACTATGTACAGATTTTTTTTAAAAAGCTTGCACACAGCTGTCATGTTTAGACACCATCCCCAAAATCGGAATGGGGCTGCCTTAATGATGGGTAAAAACGGTAACTTATGCAAAATGTCACCCCTGTTGAATCCCAGAGCTCTTGCTAAGGAGGTAAAAATAGTCCACACCCAGCATGCCAAGTAAAACAGCACAGCCTCCTGATCCCATCTAAGGTAAGGTATTGATCAGCCAGGTCTGTAAAAAGCATCCCTACAGACCCAAAATGAGATATTTCGATGAACTATTGCAGGCCCAAAATAGTTAAATAACCTTTCATGCCACTTGCCTCTGAGGCTTCAGGCAAAATGAATGGAACCATTGGAGGGAAAAGTGGCCCTGGTTTTTCTGCAAAACCAGAAAGGAAAGAAAGGCCACCAAATAACGTTTCTCTGCCAAAGCCTGTGGCTTCCATTGTTTTCTTTAGTTCTTTTGGTGGCAGGCCCCAGTCAATAAATTGTGATTTTGCTTTCACACTGCCTGCCAGCCTGTGTCAGTTGTAATGGGATTGTAGTGTCAGGGACTGTGGAACAAGTGGATTGGAGGAGACTGCCTGCCAGAGGCTCTGCTGAACCAACTTCAGTATGGGTGGGGGGAGATGGTTTGCCATTACAGACAGGCTGTACAAACCTTAGAGGAAGTCTTGGCTGTTATGAGGTGTTTTTTTAAAGAGCAGCCCCTATGCATAGTTTTCTTTTAAAACTATCTTGTATGAGTCAAAACTCTGTCTCCACCTGTCTGTATAGATATCTCTCTGAGTGATGTTTTACATGTGTATGTTTACAAGGACAGCTGATAAGACTAGACTTCCCCTGAAACATGTGTCCCAGCATTATCAAAGATCAATGGTTTCTTTACTCTCTCTGTGTTTCTCTCTCTGTCTCTCTGCGTGTCGCTCTCTCTCTCATCTTGCCTACCTCTCCTGCACATCCTAGATACCTACTAATGTCATAAATTTGGTCAAGCAGGTACTCTACCGTAGCCAGCACTACAGGCCTATCAACCCAGATGTGTGTCTTGTCTCACCCTGCTTTGCCTCACTTCAGGCAGTCAAACCTCTATCTTTTCATATCATTTATCCCCCCCCCCCCTCCCCCTTCAACTGTCATCCCCAAGCAGCAGCAGAAAGGCAGGAAAGCTGTGTTTTTGTGGCTGGATCTGGCTGCCCGTTTTGGAAATGGTTCCAGAAGTGTTCCAGAGATGGCAGCGGCTGTGTGTTTGTCCGCCATGCTTACCTTTCCTCTGTCTTGTTTCCTGCTAATACAAGAGTCAAATGGAAGATATCAAAGCTCTGTTTAAGCATGATTTAGTGTTTACATATACGAAATAAGCAAAGAACAATACAGCAGAGGAAAGGCATCAAGCTACAGCTTATTTCAAGCCCCTTCCCTTGGGAAGTTAGCATTTGATGCTTATGCAGGGAAAACTTAAGTTCTTTTTTATATATTAGACACACTTGCCTCACAGTTTGCAGTTTATTCAGAAATCAAATAGAATTTCCATTTATTTTATTTTAGTGTTACGCGCCTGTATGTATCTGATTTTACTATGTCTATTCATGACTATCTCATAACTATGTATGTATGTATCTCATTTAAATATGTTTATTCATGACTGTCTCACATAGGACTGTGTAATTCATGACTGTATCTGTCCATTGTGGTTCATGTTTCAATGCTTTACTTTTATCTCTCTTTAAAACCGCTTGGAATGGACAGGTTTGACATCTTTGCCAGAACTCAGCACAAGATGCACAATGTGTATGCCAATGCCATCTCACGACCTACCAGGCCACATAAGATAGCACAAACTAGATATGATGCAGACAACATCTACCATATGCTATCAATCAGCCAGACCCCTAGAAAGCCTTCTATATACCCCAGTTTGCTTCCATAGATTAACTCTTGCAAACCCAAAATAGTGAAATAACCTTTCATGCCACTTGCTTCTTAGGCTTCAGGCAAAATGAATGGAACAAGTGGAGGTAAAATGCAGCCCTGGTTTGGGTGCAAGGCCAAAATGAAAAGAAACTCCACTAAATAACCTTTCTCTGCCAAAGCCTGTGGCTTCCATTGTTTTCTTTAGTTCTTTTGGTGGCAGGTCCCAGTCAATAAATTGTGATTTTGCCTTCACACTGCCTGCCAGCCTGTGTCAGTTGTAATGGGATTGTAGTGTCAGGGACTGTGGAACAAGTGGATTGGAGGAGACTGCCTGCCAGAGGCTCTGCTGAACCAGCTTCAGTATTCTGGGAAAATGGTTTGTCATTGAAGATAAGGCAGTTCAGCTTTCAAAAGAAGTCTTCGCAGTTATTACTCTTTACAAAAACAAAAAACAAAAAGCAAAAAAAGAGCAGCACCTATGCATAGTTTTATTTTTGAACTATATTTTATGAGTCAAAACTCTGTCTCCACCTATTTGGCTGTCACTCAGCTGCTCTGTCTCTCTCTCACACTCTTAAATGTTATCAGTTCCTAGTTCCCAGTTGGGAGTTCTTCCCCCCCCCCCCTCTCTCTCTTTCTCTCTCTCTCTCTCTCTCTCTCTCTCTCTCTCTCTCTCTCTCTCTCTCTCTCTGTGTTTTGTTTATAGTCCCTAATCAGGGAAAGGGCCAGATGAAAAACCTATGCGCATGCTTATTCTGTTACCGTTGACAAATAAAGAAAAGAATAAAGAAAGATTCTCTCTTTCTCTAACCCATTCTTGCAGCCCTCTATACCCACTACTGTCATAAATTCAGCCATGCAAGTACTCCACAGCAGCCAGCACTACAGGCCTATAGCAACCCAGATAGTTCTCTTGCCCCACCCTGCCTTACCTCACTTTAGCCAGATCAACACCTACCATTTCATCTCATTTTATCTCCAACACCTCCTCCCCCTTCCCTCCTGGCTGTTACCTTGAGGCAGCAGCAGGAAGACAGGAAAGCTGTGCTTTCCGTGCCTGGATAACACTGCCCCGTTTCGGAAATGGTTTCAGTAGTGTTCCAGAGATAACAGCTGCTGTGTGTTTGCTTCTCTTATGCTTACTTTTCCTCTGTCTTGTTTCCTGCTAATGCAAGAGTACAATGGAGGAAATTAAGGCTTTGTTTAAGCATGACTTATTGTGTGCATATACAAAAACACAAGCAAAGAACAATACAGCAAGGGAAAATATAGTTAGCTACAGTTTATTCAAAGCTTCCTCCCATTGGAAGTTAGAATTTGTTGCTTATGCAGGGAAAACTTCTTTACATGTTAGACACAATTGCTTCACAGTTTGCTATAGAGGAAAGTTTATTCAGAAATCAAATAGAATTTCATTTATTGTTTATTACTCTTATGCAGCTGTATATAATATATATATATATACATATATATATGTTATTTTATTATGTTTATTCATGACTATCATGTATAGGACTGTACCATTAGTGACTGTGCCTGTCCACTGTTGTTTAATTCATGTTTCAATGTTATTGCTTTACTTTTTCTCTCTTTAAAACGCTTGGAATGGAATTGTACTGATATGTTGACATCTTTGCCAGGACTCAGCACAAAATGCACAACTTTTATGCTTATGTCATCTCATGACCCATCAGGCCACTCCAGATATAATAGACTAGATATGATGCAGATAACATCTACCATAAGTTATCAATCAGCCAAGCTATCTCACTTAGTCTATGTAAATGAACTCAGCCAAGCTAGAAAAGTATGTCTTAGAGACCCCAGTTTTCCCATTCATTAGCTGTTGCAGACCCAAAACAGTGAAATAACCTTTCATGCCACTTGCCCCTGAGGCTTCAGGAAAAATGAATGGAACAAGTGGAGGGAAAATGTGGCCCTGATTTGGGTGCAAGGCCAAAATGAAAAGAAACTCCGCCAAATAACGTTTCTCTGCCAAAGCCTGTGGCTTCCATTGTTTTCTTTGGTTCTTTTGGTGGCAGGCCCCAGTCAATAAATTGTGATTTTGCTTTCACACTGCCTGCCAGCATGTGTCAGTTGTAATGGGATTGTAGTGTCAGGGACTGTGGAACAAGTGGATTGGAGGAGACTGCCTGCCAGAGGCTTTGCTGAACCAACTTCAGTATTTTGGGAAAATGGTTTGCCATTGATGATAAGGCAGTACAGCTTTCAGAAGTCTTTGCAGTTATTACTCTTTATAAAAAAAAATTTTAAAAAGAGAAGCACCTATGCATGTTTTTATTTTTGAACTTTTTTTTTATGAGTAAAAGCTCTGTCTCCACCTGTTTCACTGTCACTCAGTTGCTCTCTCTCTCTCTCTCTCTCTCTCTCTCTCTCTCTCTCCCTCTCTCTCTCTCTCTCTCTCTCTCTCGCTCTTAAATGTTACCAGTTCCTAGTTCCCAGTTGGGAGTTCTCTCTCTGTCCCCCCCCCCCTCTCTTTCTCTCTCTCTCTCTCTCTCTCTCTCTCTCTCTCTCTCTCTCTCTCTCTCTCTTCTCTCTCTCTCTCTCTCTCTCTTCTCTCTCTCTCTCTTTCTCTCTCTCTCTCTCTCTCTCTCTCTCTCTTTCTCTCTCTCTCTCTCTCTCTCTCTCTCTCTCTCTCTCTCTCTCTCTCTCTCTCTCTCTCTCTCTCTCTGTTTCTCTCATCTAATCCACCATTTCTTGCAGCCCTCTATACCCACTACTGTCATAAATTCAGCCATGCAAGTACTCCACAGCAGCCAGCACTACAGGCCTATAGCAACCCAGATAGTTCTCTTGCCCCACCCTGCCTTACCTCACTTTAGCCAGATCAACACCTACCATTTCATCTCATTTTATCTCCAACCTCTACCCCCCCTCCCCATTCCTTCCCTCCTGGCTGTTACCTTGAGGCAGCAGCAGGAAGACAGGAAAGCTGTGCTTTCCGTGCCTGGATCACACTGCCCCGTTTCGGAAATGGTTCTGGAAGTGTTCCAGAGATAACAGCTGCTGTGTGTTTGTTTCTCTTGTGCTTACCTTTCCTCTGTCTTGTTTCCTGCTAAGGCAAGAGTACAATGAAGGAAATTAAGGCTTTGTTTAAGCATGACTTATTGTGTACGTATACAAACACAAGCAAAGAACAATACAGCAAGGGAAAATATATTTAGCTACAGTTTATTCAAAGCTTCCTCCCATTGGAAGTTAGAATTTGTTGCTTATGCAGGGAAAACTTTTCTTCTTTACATGTTAGACACACGTTCTTCACAGTTTGCTCACAACGTTTACAGAATCTATAAGGGAAAGTTTATTTAGAAATTAAATAGAATTTTATTTACTTTTTCTTACTCTTATGCAGCTTTATATATATATATATATATATATATATATATATATATATATATATATATATATATATATATATATATATATATATATATGATTTTATTATGGTTGTTCATGACTATCATGTATTGGACTGTACCATTAATGACTATGCCTGTCAACTGTGGTTCAATTCATGTTTCAATGTTATTGCTTTACTTTTTATCTCTCTTTTGAAATGCTTGGAATGGAATTGTACTGATATGCTTGACGTCTTTACCAGGACTCAGTACAAGATGCACAATCTGTATGCCTATGTCATCTCATGACCCATCAGGCCACTCCAGATATAATAGACAATAGATATGATGCAGATAGCATCTACCATACTTTATCAATCAGCCAAGCTATCTTACTTGGTCTATGTAAATTAACTCAGCCAAGCTAGAAAAAGCATGCCTCGGGGACCCCAGTTTGCCCATTGATTAGCTGTTGCAGACCCAAAATAATGAAATAACCTTTCATGCTACTTGCCTCAGAGGCTTCAGGCAAAATGAATGGAACAAGTGGAGGAAAAATGGGGCCCTGATTTTGGGTGCAAGGCCAAAATGAAAAGAAAAACTCGCTAAATAATGTTTCTCTGCCAAAGCCTGTGGCTTCCATTGTTTTCTTTAGTTCTTTCCGTGGCAGGCCCCAGTCAATAAATTGTGATTTTGCTTTCACACTGCCTGCCAGCCTGTGTCAGTTGTAATGGGATTGTAGTGTCAGGGACCGGGGAACAAGTGGATTGGAGGAGACTGCCTGCCAAAGGCTCTGCTGAACCAACTTCGGTATGCTATGGGACTGGTTTGCCATTGAAGATAAGGTAGTATAGTTCTCAGAAAAAGTCTTTGCAGTTATGACTTCTTTTTTTTTTTTTAAAGAGCAACCCCTCTGCATAGTTTTCTTTTTGAGCTATATTTTGTGTGGAAGTGTAGGCAGGTTGTGCTGGTAGGAATATAGATGACAAAATTTATAAAACTGCATGCACACAGGGACTGGATTAGAGAAAAAGCACACGAGTGCTTACTCCATTATCATCAAACTAAAAGAATAAACTGAATAAAAGAATTGGAAACTGTCTTTCTATTTGTCTCTCTGTCTCTCTGTCTGTCTGTCTGTCTGTCTGTCTCTCTCTCTGTCTCTCTCTCTCTATGTGTGTGTGTGTATGTATATATATATATATATATATATATATATATAGTGAGAGAGAGAGAGAGAGAGAGAGAGAGAGAGAGAGAGAGAGAGAGAGAGAGAGAGAGAGAGAGAGAGAGAGAGAGAATTATTCTCTTTCTCTTGTCCACCCCTCCTGCACTTCCAAAGTACCAGCTACCGTCACCACCACCTCTACCAATCCTGTGTTCCACAATAGCTGCTGGCCTGACTACACAAGCCTCTCAACACAGACCTTTCTCTTGTCTCACCACCACCACCACCACCACCCTCAACCCCCGTCTTCACTGCAAACAAATCCATGTCCACCAGTTCACCCTGTTCTACACCTCCCCCCACCCCCACTCATTCAACACCCCCCCCCCCCCCACCACCCCCACCAATCCCACCCTCATCTCCCAGACTATTATTCCAGACATGCAGCAGGAAAGCTGCAAGGCAAGAAAGCTGTTTCTTTTTCGGGGCTGGATCACGCTGTCCTGTTTCAGAAAGGGTTTCTTGAGAGTTCCAGAGAGAGAGAGAGAGCAATGACTGCTGGTTTGTCTGCTATACTGATCTTTCCTCTGTTTTGTTTCTTGTTAACACAGTGCTGTTCAACTGCACCAGACTCTCGCGCACCCATGGTCCATAATATTCTGTACGCCTTATGATTGTTGTTATACTCACACTTCATGCCTTGTTTCTGTTTTGTTGTGATCCGAGAACATTTTAGATCAACAGAACAGAAATGGAAGAAAATCAAGATTTGATAAAATATTGCGCCATGGCGCAGTAGTTAGCGCCTTGGGTTACGGACTGGAAGGTCGCGGGTTCGATTCCCACATAAGAGTCATAGGGATTTTTCGGACTCCGGCCGGCTCCTACCCAGAGTGAGTGTGCTGTGGGCTCAGTGGGAAGACTGGGACCACACAGTCGAACTTCATCCACTTAACGGATGCGAGTTTGAGAGTGTTGTTCAAATTACCTGACCAACATTGCAGGGTGTCTGTATCTCTCGGCCGGTTGACGCCTGGATACTTATATTATGATAGTAAGCGTAGAGTACAACCCTGTCAAGTAGTCTCAAAGCATATGCACTTCCACAGCAGCAGCATTACGTCATCCTCATTGTCATTGATCATCATGCAATAAAAAAAATTGCCTCTGATTCGGTGGTCCCAGTTGCTCTGGTCTCATGGTGACCTCAGATTCAGTTTGCCCATACACTTCTGTGCTTGTGGTGAGTTTGTGTCAAAGCCTTTGGGGTTGGAGGTTCACGGGGGACAGTATTTGGAGGGACGTTGTGGTGGTTGCCACCTCGGGTGGGCAACTCACTCAGTGTGGCTCCACGATTGAGCTAATACTGTCGTTAGTAGGGGGCTTAGTAGGTGGTGTTTTGCGTATGTTAGCTCAGAACAGGCACCACTGAACACCACTAAAGTGACCCAGCAGCAGTGCAGGGCCCCTCTGGCTTGTGGCCCCACGGCGGCCTGATAGTGATGGGCTCCCTGTGGACCTCCGACTCTGAGGATGAGACATAACAAATCTGGGTACGGCTGTGGCGGGGAGCTTGGAATGAGCGGCGTGGGAACAGCAGGACGGGGGACGTCACAGAAGATGAGGCAGCAACAAAAAAGTTGTTCTAGTTTATGCAATTTGGGGTGTTTGTTTATTTGGGGGTTGGTTATATTTTGTTCCTGGGCTAGAGCTCCAAGGTTCACCAAATGGTGGGAGTGTGCGTGTGCAACCATTTATCCAGGGACCAGGGTGTGTGACTGTGTATGTGTGTGTTGTGTGTGCGTGCATGCGTGTGTGCACAATTGGACTTGTTGGAACTATTAGTTGTTACTGGTTGTATGACTGTGTAAGAGTTGAGTGCAAGTGCTTTGATTTGTCTCTGCAAGATATAGTGCTATGTAAACTCCATTTATTATTATTATTATTATTATTATTTATTATTATTATATCCGCCATTAAGGTTGCCACATTCCCACTTCCGGGATGATGTCTAAAATATGACACCAGTGTGTATGTGTTTTCGAAATTTAATTTTGTCATCCACTCCTATGGGCACGCAATGACTTCTTCCATAAGGCAGAAGGGGTTTTAACGCGTGCACAATATGCTCTACGTGCGTTTGCACATGGGACCTTGGTTTATAGTCTCAACTGATGGACTTTTCCGGGGAGTGGAGTCAGTACTGATGTTAACTCCAGGGGAAAAATCCCTTTAAATGGGAGCCTCCATTGTGGCTCGACTCCAGGTGGCCAGGGCAGGAGTGCAACACTCAAATCACTACACAACAACAAAAACAGCAACGACAACAACAACACAACACACACTCACCACAACACAGAGACAGCAGACCTCCCACAGAGACCATACCAAGCCTACCACCAAAGCCCCTGTCACACGTTATAACCGATCACCAGCCCTGTCACTACTTCATGAGAAAATGGCCCAGTGGAGTTAGTCACGCTTAATTTCCCCGATTATCTTCTTCTGCAGCTTGTGGGCAGGAAACTTGCAGGTGTTCGCACAGGCAGAAAACACGGTGATGGATAGTAGGTTTGGGGATAGGGGTCACCTGAAAACTAAGGAGACTGAGGAAAATAATATACTTTAAAAAAAAGTAGAGTGGGAGGAAGGGAGCAAAGCAGTATGGAAAGAACGAATGAAAGCAGGAGAAAAAAAGGAAGAGAGATGAAGGCTACAGTACAGAAAAAAGGTGGAGGAGGAAGAGGATAAAAAAATAGTTACAAGAAGAAGAATGAATAGGGGAAAGCTAGCCAGTCTGATAAGGAAACAAATACAGTTGCAGACAGGAAAAAAGAAATAAAAATGGGTGGCACTGCTCTTGTGCTATTTCATCTGCCTTGACTTATAGTGGTATGAATAAATAAAAATAAAATAAATAAAGGAATAAATAAAATAAAGGAAAAGGACAAAGAAATAAAAGAAGAAAATGATAAAAGCAGAAGACTACACAGCAGGAGAACAAGAAGAACAAACTCATGAAGGAGAAGAAAAATGCGAAGAAGAAAAGAGCAAGGATGACGAGAAGAATGCGAAGAAGAATGCAAAGAAGAATGCGAAGAAGAATGGAAGAAGAAGGGAAGAAGAATGCGAAGAAGAATGAAGAAGAAGAAGAAGAATGCGAAGAAGAAGAAGAAGAAGAAGAAGAAGAAGAAGAAGAAGAAGAAGAAGAAGAAGAAGAAGAAGAAGAAGAAGAAGAAGAAGAAGAAGGAGGAGGAGGAGGAGGAGGAGGAGGAGGAGGAGAGATAAAGAAGAAGGAGGAGGAGGAGAACAAGAACAAGAACAAGAAGAACAACAAGACAAGAAGACGAAAAAATCAGCAGCACACGTGGAAAAGAGTCATTGATTTCTATAATTCTTGACACTGCCAGGGCTAAACACTGCAGCTTGGGGAAACAAAAGCTGCATTAATCATAACAACCAGTCAATGACAGACACATTAGATGTGTGTGAGAGAGAGAGAGAGAGAGAGAGAGAGAGAGAGAGAGAGAGAGAGAGAGAGAGAGAGAGAGAGAGAGAGAGAGAGAGAGAGAGAGAGAGAGAGGGGGGCGGGAACCTAGTTGTTGATCTCCGATTGCTGCCCATAATTATAGTAAGACAAGGAAACTTGGAGAGGGGGACGATCAACTGTGGTAAAATAATCAACATTTTCATTTCAGGTACTCTTCTATTTTGTAGTTAAAATGCTTCGAGGTAGAGAGGTGTGCCCACTATGAGAAATTTCGAAAGTGATATTAAGTGTGGATTTTCCTGGCCTGGCTTGTCTCTCCTTGTCTTGTTTCCCCTTGCCTTGCCTTGCAATGTCCTGATTTGAATCTTCCTGTCTCTTTCATCTCCTCAACTGTGGGAAATGTTGCAAATAATTATAGCAAAACACAAAAATGTATGGTAGGAAGTTTGGGTTGTTTTATCTAGACTGCTCATTTAGACAGCTATCTGCTCTCAATTGCTTTTCGCTATTGTTTGTGGTTTGTTTTGCATGTTTACTTTTCCTTCTAATTTCTTCCGTGCTTATTTACTTTTTTCTTGAAGGTTTTTTGCTCATTTGTTTGTTTGGGTGTTTTTTTTCCCTCTTTTGTTCTCTCTCTTCTTCTTCTAACTGAGTACAAAGAAGATTGGTTTCAGGCTCACACTGTACTATACACGCTATAGGCTGCACACTCTCAAGTTCATTTTTGAAGATTGCACTAAGATTGGGGCCGAAACTTTTCCCCATCCATTAGACCATGAGTGGTGGTCTGGGCGCTAGTCTTACGGATGAGACGATAAACCGAGGTCCCGTGTGTTATACAAAGTTATTCAGCGCACGTAAATGAACCCACGGCAACAAGAGAGTTGTCCTGGCAAAATTCTTAGAAAAAAGACACTCTGGTAGGGAAACAAATAGAGTTGCAAA
This sequence comes from Rapana venosa, assembly GCA_028751875.1. Classification (NCBI taxonomy): domain Eukaryota; kingdom Metazoa; phylum Mollusca; class Gastropoda; order Neogastropoda; family Muricidae; genus Rapana; species Rapana venosa. The sequence goes on along the minus strand of CM054149.1, from coordinate 30,215,721 downwards.
CCAAAACAAAAAAAGGTGGCACTGCTCTTGTGGCGACGCGCTCTTCCCGGGGAGAGCAGCCCGAATTTCACGCAGAGAAATCTCGTGACTTAAAGTGGTATGAATAAATAAATAGATAAATAAGATTATAGTTTAGCATGAATAATGATGGGAAAAAACCCCACAATAAACAAACAAAAACTGCAGTGAACTGTTAACTAAACAGTCTTTGTCAAAGTTATCATCCATCACTGAAATACATTTTTTATAAAAATCCCACAGTTAAATTACTTGCAAAGTCTACATGACTTTTTTTTTTAGATTACCATTGGTTATGTGTATTGCATCCTAACTTAACAAAGCACGCAAATGCAATACTTCATAATCAGGATTACATTGTTAATCTACACCAAATAATTTTTTACAAATGTTTTGATTCGTGCTCTCTTCCAACAAGGTAATTCTCCATGAAGAGAAACTCTGGTGCAAGACACGGAAGAGATGGAGGACACTGTTTCATGTTTTGGGGGGCTTGTTATTGATTTAGGGTTTAAGTCGTCATTACTGTTGCCTGGTTGAGGAAGCCATGTGGATTTAGATGTAATTAGTGTTGCTTTGATTGCAGTCAGTGCGGATTCAGTCACGACTAAGATCTGGTTTCTGCTTTAATTAACCACATAGAAACTACTACCATGGATGACTGATTTCATATGATTTTATTTAAACTACTTCCATTGAGCAAATAATCGTTAGGATCTGATCAACTCAACTAGCATCAGTATCACTTATAGGTTGGGTTCTGGTTGATGTTTTGTCATGTATAAAACACTTACCTTTGGTTGGGGGTTTTCAATATTGTTTTGTACCTGATGATAACACTTTTTCCCCTTTATTTGGTGTCTTTGTTTAACAGAAAATCCCGTTTTTGCTGTAATATCGGAATAGTGATTTTTTTTTTATAAATCTATTTTATGATAAATTCCAAGGTCAGGTAACTTTGCTTTGGGGATGGATTGATGTAGTGTTTAAGCTGCTAATGATTAAAACATAATTTTGTCAGTTGGTCTCAAGGTCGGTGTGTGTGTGTGTGTGAGAGAGAGAGTGTGTGTGTGAGTGTGTTGTGTGTGTTGTGTGTGTGTGTTGTGGTGTGTGTGTGTGTGTGTGTGTGTGTGTGGTGTGTGTGTGTTTGTGTGTTGTGTGTGTGTTGTGGTGTGTGTGTGTGTGAGTGAGTTTGTGTTTGTGTGTGTGTGTGTGTGTGAGTGAGTGTGTGTGTGTTTGTGTGTGTGTGTGTGTGTTGTGTGTGTGTTTACTTATTTAGTCATTCTTTTATTTCGAGGATAATGGAATAAGCACTCATGTGCCTTTTTCATCCAGTCCCAGTGTGTGTGCAGTTTTGTAAATTTTGTCATCCGTTCCCACTGGCACACAATGGCCTGCTCTTCCGAAAATTGGAATGGGTTTTAACGTGTGCGCAAGGTGTTCTGCGTGTGTTCGCACAGGGGACCTCGGCTTATAGTCTCATCCAAGGGCTTTTTGTGTATGTGTTTTGTGTGTGTATGTGTGATATGTGTGTATATATGTGTGTTTGTGTGTGTTGCATGTGTTTGTGTATGTGTTTGTTTGTTTGTTTGTGCGTGTGTATTTGTGCAAGTGCAAGTGCCTATATAGGCAATGTTATGCAATTGTAATTTTTCCTTGATTTCATTTTTTACATGAAAAGTGTGAAGATCAAGAGATTGCAAAATTGTTTAGTGGTGTGGTGTGGTGGGGTGTGGTGTGGTGCGGTATGGTGTGGTGTGGTGTGTGGTGTGGTGTTTGGTTTTTGGATAGGCTTACTAGCCAAATTGACCAGAAAATGTCTTTGCATTAGTGCTCAGTTCTTGACTGTCTTTCCACTTCTCTTATTACCCAAGGTGAGTAGCAAACTTTAAGACATCAATATGAAGGCAATAATTATCAACATACTTGATTGGCTGTCATAAAAAGTCTATGTGCCACTTATTTAATTGAGCATGATATAAGGTTTCCCAGTACTGTCAACGTCCTAAGTATGGAGCTATATCCACATGAAATGAAGATCATAAAACTTGCTGTAATAAAATCAGCATTTAATCAAGGTAAGATAAGAATCCTTTGATTTCTTTGTTGTTGATTAGCTATTCTTGCTGCGTCTTTAGAATCCTCTACTCTCTTTTCTTTAGTCATTGCAGAGCAGGAGCCAGAATCAAAGAACACTGCCTTGGCTATGATTTGATCATGAACAAAAGGTAGGACAATTCTTCTACTCATTAGTACTTCACAATCAGAATCTAACACCATCACTTCTATCTTCCTTTTCTGCAGAAGAAAAGTTGTAATCAAAACAAATTCTGTCATTTATACTGTAGAATGGAGGCACGTGGTCGAGTGGTTTAGGCGGTCAACTCGTGATCCAGAGGTCGCGGGTTCGATCCCCGCTCGGCTCGGTGTTGTGTCCTTGGGAAAGACACTTTACTCCTATTTTCCTCACTCCACCCAGGTGTACAAGTGGGTACCAGCTCTGCTGGGGAAGTATCTGGCGACAGACTAGCGTCCTGTCACAGGGTGGTGAAAAACCATCAGTTCGCTTAACGCTACAGAAACCGGGATAAGCTCCGGCTCTATGGGCCTTCTGGCTCGAAAGAACTACTATACTGTAGAATAGAAGTTTTAAAGTTAAAATACTAGTCACGTGTGAATATACCAATATATTCTGTCATTTATACTGTAGAATAGAAGGTTTTAAAGCAAAAATACTAGTCACATGTGAATATACCAATAACTACACCCCTCTGTCAGTAAATAGTATGAACTAAAGAGGATATGTATTAAACATCTCATTCCACGGTAACGAATTATGCCATGCAGATACTCCAGAATAGTTGGCACCACAGACCTAAAAATCCTGACTTTCAACTCCCCTCACCCCATTCCATCCCACCCAGACAGTTTCACATACATTGTTTCATCCCCCCATCACACACATACACACACACACACACACACACACACACACCACACACACACACACACACACACACACACACACACACACACACACACACACTGTCCTGAAGGCGGCAGCAGCAGCAGCAAGAGGAAGAAGTAAAACAAAATACTTATTCCTTTCTGGATCACACTCTCCCATGTCAGAAACGGTTCCAGCAGAGCAATAAATATAACAGTGGTTGCTTGTTTGTCTGCAGCAATTGCTGCATCTTTTTGCCTTCCTTGGAAATAAGAGAGAATGGGAGCAAAGAAATCAATAAAGAGTTGAGAAGGTCTCCTTCTATTCTACGTATTCTATAGTATTAGTTGAGAATCAGAGGATTTTTTTTTTACCCACAAAGCATCTGAGAAGCCATTGTCATTGCCATTGCATCTCTTTGTCCAACCATCTGATTGTATCTGTTAAAATGGTAAACACACAAAGCGACCTATAAATTGACTGAATGGAATCAATAGCAAAGTACAGAGCACATGAAGTTACCTGCTACTGTTCCTTCTCTCCTGTTCAAATCCAATCTCACCTCACCCACCCAACTCTTCACACAATCCTTTAATCCTGAAAACACACACACACACACACACACCAAGAGCAGACCTCCCACGGACATTCCTACTAAAGCCCCTGTCACCTGTTATAACCGATCACCAGCCCTGTCACTACTTCATGAGAAAATGGCCCAGTGGAGTTAGTCACGCTTAATTTCCCCGATTATCTTCTTGTGCAGCTTGTGGGCAGGAAACTTGCAGGTGTTCGCACAGGCAGAAAACACGGTGATGGATAGTAGGTTTGGGGATGGGGGTCACTTGAACACTAACGAGACTGAGGGAAATGATATCATATAAATAAAAAGGAGAGAGAAAAGAAAGAGGAAATGAGGAAGGAGGAGGGACAGGAAGGAAAGAAGAAGAAGAAGAAGAAGAAGAAGAAGAAGAAGAAGAAGAAGAAGAAGAAGAAGAAGAAGAAGAAGAAGAAGAAGAAGAAGAAGAAGAAGAAGAAGAAGAATTGCAAGAAGAAGAAGAAGGAGGAGGAGGTAAAGGAGAAGACGAAATGGATGAATAACAAGAAGGCATTAGAGAGGGCATAGAAAAAGTCGGAGGAGGAGAAAAGAAAAAATATATATAAGACAGTGAAGAAGAGGGAGCAAGATTCAAAAGAAAACGAACAAATAAAGAAAAAACTATTTAAAAAAAAAAAACACGGAAAAGGAATAAAAGGCAAAAATAAGGAGAAAAAATCAAGAACCCCGAGAAAGAGAGAACAAAACACACACACTGACAAGCAAGAACAAAAAAACCAGCATACAGTTGCATATAGTTATATTGATTTCCATAATTCTTGACCCTGCCATGACTCCACAGGGCACTGTAGGGAAACAAAAGCTGCATTGTATTCATTCATCATAACAGGCAGTCAACACAAAACATATTAGGTGACTCTGTGTGCATGTGCGTGCGTGCGTGCGCGCGCACGTGTGTGTGTGTGTGTGTGAGAGAGAGAAAGAGAGAGAGAGAGAGAGAGAGAGAGAGAGAGAGAGAGAGAGAGAGAGAGAGAGAGAGAGAGAGAGAGAGAGAGAGAGAGAGATTTAAAATAAAAAGCCATTCTGGAAGAGATCTCCTGGGGCTCCTGAAAAGTCGAAACAAGACTGTTCTTTCAACGAACTTGGCTGTATGATTCATGTTTTACCTTCAGGCATTTTACTGTATGCTTGGAAAAGGTCTCCATTGTTAAGCAGCCTTTTAGCTATGACTAGTTTCAAAAGTGGTATGTGCAAGTCTTGATTTATCTTATTTTTGCCTTGTCTCTTCCTGTCTTCTTTTGATTTTTTATTTAAAAAATGAGAATTTTGATTTTTTAAAGTAAAAAATCTATTGTTTTGCATACTGGACTATGTTATTGAAATGAATCGTACACACGCTTATTTTCCTGCATATTTTATGCATTTTTCCCTTACTTTCTTGTTTTCTTAATATTGTTTTGCTTGCTTGCATACTTACATTTCCGAACCCTCTTCTCAAATGGTGAGCACAACGCTCTAACCACTAGGTTATCCCGCTCCCCATGCAGTTGTTGAGGTAGAAATACAGAGACAAAGCTAGTCTAAAGATAATTACATCTGGTACGTTCAATATGCACATATGTGTGGATTTGGTGGGGGGAAGGGGGGGCTTACTATTGCATAAACTTTTAAATTTAGAGTTAAGATGAAACACTCTGATCATACAACTGCTAGGACTTTTTCTTTTCTTTTTTGAAGGAAGGATGGGGAAAGGGGGGGGGGGGGGCAAGGAGGAGGGGGGGGGGGGTGGGACTGAAGTGGAATGAAGTGGAATGAAGGATGAACACTACCGAAACTGGCGGAACATATCAGTCAAATCACCCCCAGAACATGTCTCCGCTTGGATGCTCAGTTCCTCTAAACACCTCATGCTACTTCCCCCCAGCACCGTCCACCACCATCATGACCGCCACCCTTAACAGCAGCATCATCATCATCATTATCATCATCAATCTTCATTCAAAGGCTGAATGCATGCCCAAAACAAAAAACAACAACAACCGGTGAACCTGATACAGCATCAGACATCTCATCAGCACTTGGGCCACAAACGCCTTACGTCCCCCTCAGGAAGTCATAACTAAGACCTCGCTCAAAAGACGACCCGCTAGGTGATCACACAGCCAAGGTGAGTAAGCGCTGAAAAGGGGCTGGGGGAGGAGGAGCAGAAGACTAAAATGGAGGCGGCCCGGCCCTTACCTTGTCACTGGGTGATGAAAGAAGCCAATTCCAGGTAATTTTGCGATTATCTGGAGGCCTGAATGCCTTGAAGCGAGGAACAACGACCACGAATTCACGGACGGGAAGTGAAGGCGAGACTGATAGGATTTTTGGATTCAGTATGAAGACAGTAACTATGTATGTTCGTCAACCCTTATCTTTAAAAATATAATAATAAATGAATATAATATGATTTTAGCTTCAACTTGTTGTTGGTATGCACCTGATGGTGGTTTTTCTTTACGTGAATAATTATATAAAATATTAACATCTCCACTGCTAAGCTACGTTTGAACCAACAGAAAATTGAAAAGAAACCAAATATTGAAAAGAAACAAAAGAAAGCTACAAGATATATATATATATATATATATATATATATATATATATATATATATATATAATATATAGAGAGAGAGAGAGAGAGATAGATAGATAGATAGATAGATAGATAGATAGATAGATAGCTAGATAGATAGATAGATAGCTAGATAGTAGATAGATAGATAGATAGATAGATAGATAGATAGATAGATAGATAGATAGATAGATAGATAGATAGATAGATAGATAGATAGATAGATAGATAGATAGATAGATAGATAGATAGATAGATAGATAGATAGATAGATAGATAGATAGATAGATAGATAGAAAGAGAAACTGAAGTAATATCCAGGTAAACGTAAAAGTAACATAAGGTGGACACAATAGACTGGGCAGAATCATTGTATTTTTACAAAAACAAAAACAAGCTGAAGAGACTGCCTCTGTTTTAGTTATAATTTAAAAGTATCATGCGTTTGCTCCAGCTGTTAAAAGTGTATACTGACTGATAATGCTACACAAAACATGAAAGACTAAGACGTTGTAAAATGTTATTCGTACATGATTTTGAACTATAAATTAGCAAAACTTGTTTATAAGAAAAACCAGGATTTTCCTCGAAATTCATTTACTCATTGTAACACGTTCAAAATGCGCAGCATGTTTGGTATATAAGGAAAAAAAATGAAAGTGCAGTAAACTACTTTTTTTTCTAAATTAAAAGATTTTGCTTTAAGGTCATTTTTTTCTATCGTTTAATATTTTTCCAACAGTAGAAATCTTCTCCACTTACAAACATAACAAACACACACACACACACACACACACACACACACACACACACACACACACACACACACACACACATCACGCTTTCTGTTAGAATATTCTCAGTTCCTCTTGCTGCTTTGTCAGAATGCAACATCAGCCTGCCAGTAAAGGGGTCCAAATGGAAATAAAGACTTACATGGAAGTACATATATAAACCTTCAAACACTTGGTAGAGCTGAACCATACTGCTAGCAAAAAAACAATACAAACACGAAATCAGACATCCTCAGGTTTCATCTATATTTACTTCTCTATTTTTTTTACCCAATCCTACACCATATTCTACTCTTTTAAAGGCAACATCCATCACTCTTGTAACCATTAAAGTCACAAGTCACAAAGAGGAAGTTGTAAGGAAACCCTCGTGGTAAAGGCTGGGGCAAGGTAACCAGAACGATTATGTGTCATAAACAGTGGAGAAAACCCTAGAAAAGGGAGGCAAGCCGCAGTCAGTGACATGGCCATAACAGACGGCAATTTCAGGTAATTTTGTCATTATCTCTGATCCCACAGGCCTTGAGGCAGACAAAACAACTACAAAAACGAATAATAGCATCCAACAAAATCAGCAGTGGTTAAAAAAAAACAACAGCCACCCCCAAAAAGACTTGAGAATTCTAACAATGAAATCTAAAATCTTTAATCAAGAGCAATTAACAGGAATTGTCTTGTGTTCCTCGCCTAGAGGTCGGGGATTCACCAATGGTGAGACTGCGCCTCTGCCACCGTTTTTGCCCATCATTAGTAAGGGAAAAGAGAATTTTAATTTTTTCCCTTGGAAATGAGTTTGCGCCAAAAACATAATTATATGGAGTATGTAGATATGTAAAGAAAAGGAAAAGCAGCTGATGCAAAAGCCTGCTCTATGGTGGTATCAAAATGTGTTCTGACTTTTTATGATGCTAAACTGTTGAATACACACAGACATCAATGATGTGGCCACGAAACTCACACGGTATAAGCAGGAAGCTAATAACCAAGATCTCATCTAGAGAATCACAGTTACGTGATCACAGCTAGAGTGAGTGACCATCTGCTATAAACTGTGGAAGCAGGGCCCATAAAACGAGGCCAAACTGTAGCCTTTCCCAAGGTAATAACCAGGGCGGGGTAGCCTAGTGGGTAGAGCTCTGTGCCGCGGTTAGAGCCACCAGGGAGGCACCGGTGGAGGGAATTTGATCAGTATTGACTCCACTCCCCCGAAAGTCCTTCGCTTGAGACTATAAACCGAGGTCCTACGTGCAACATCTTGCACACATGTTAAACATGTTCCACGTATCGGAAGAGTACGCTATTGTCTCCCAGTAGGAACAGATGTCAGCTAGACATATTCAGAATTGAATGATGATGATGATGATGATGATGATGATGATGATGATGATGATGATGATGATGATGATGGCGACGATGATGACGATGATGATGATCTTGTCCAGGATATTCTAGCAACTGCTGTCGCTGCTCCATCTAGTTCCATTAAAGAAAAGATGTAAATGCTTCGTGAAAAAAGTTGAGACTAAAAGAGACTAAAAGAAAAAATAGAGACTAAAAGAAAACTACTAGTTATAATGCTAATGTAAAAATTTTGTTATAGGCAGAAACATCATAAGGTCATGGCTGAGAGGGAATACAGGCTATGCACCCACATGTACCCCCACCACAGAGTGGCTGTGTAGTTGCTATCATTTTAACTCCAGAGGAAAAGTCCCTCAGAACAGATAAGACTCAAACCCATGCAACTATTACAGGTTGGATGCTCTTACGAGTACGCTGTCTTGCCTACCTGTCGAGTGTATTATTAACATGTATATGATGTACACAACGTTATTCTATTAAAGGCAGGGTGTGTATCATGACATGGCGGCACTGCTGTAAAAGGCTAAAAACAGACCAGCCTGGACAAAACTATAGACAAATTCGTCCCTTTTGACCCCACCCCCCACCCCCCAATCCCCAGGGGACTTAGGACAATGACAACAATATCGACAAGAGAGATGATGATGTATACCAGAGCTTTTCCAACAATGTAATATTTTGGGTGGTCCATGTTGGTTCATTGAAGACGGGCTAACAAGCCTATTTCAGGCAAACCTCACTAATCCACTTGCTCCATTGTCCCTAACAATATAACCCCATTAGGGCTGACACAGGCTGTCAGGTACAATGAAAGCAAAATGAAACAGTATGGACCAGTGCTACAACAAGCACTGAAGAACAGCTCAGACACTGCAAGCTTTGGCGGAGAAGTGTTATTTAAGGGCTGTTCTGTACTTTGACTCGGCAGATCCTAGCCATATTTCTCCTGCCTGCCTCGTTTGTTTCTCCCCAAGCCCCAGAAGCAAATGGTAACAAAGGTCATGCAACCGATTCTTTTTGCCAGTAATTGTTAATCAATAGGCCTCAACATGGGTCAGTGGAGATGCTTTCTACAACCAGGCTCACATCAATAGCTGACCTGTAAGTATGGACCAGCACCACCTTCTGAAGACTGCTGCACCTTTTGTCTGCATACTGTCCTGCTGTGACGTCAACTTGACTTCATGCACGTGCATCTCGACACTTTAAGTGGGCAGGCATTGACAATATTGATGGATCGTCTTGGACGCATTAGGCTCCATTCTTGGGCCACTTTCTGTTTCCTGCCCATTTCCATCCTGTTAACGATGGCTTTAGCCTCTCTTGAGCCACTTGCATTTTTAGCAACTTTGTCTTCAATGGAAGTCTCTTGCTGCTGGCAGAAAACTTTGATTATGCAGAGCCCATTCTGATCTATTTGGCAGTTTGCAAAAATTCTGATATTTTATTCTGTGCTACTCATTTTTTCCTTATGATTTTGTTTTGCATTACATTATTATTATTCATGAGTTTTGTGTATGATATCGAAAAAAACTTTTGTAAGTGGTGCAAGATATACCAGTGGCTGGCTAGCTGGCTGGATGGATGGGCACACATGTGTGAGTGCATGTGCCTGTGTGAGTGTGAGTGTGAGAGAGTGTGTGTGTGTGTGTGTTTTGTGTGTGTGTGTGTGTGTGTGTGTGTGTGTGTGTGTGTGTGTGTGTGATATTTGTTAAAGGCTGGTGTCTACCAGGGCTTTTCAATGAAGGCTACGCTGTTTCTGATGGTCCATCTTTTCTTTGGCTTACAGAAGATGGTTCAATAAACCTAATGCAATCAGACTCTTCCAGTCCACTTGTTCCAGAGTCCTTAACAATACAGTCCATTAAAGCTGACACAGGCTGGCAGACAGTGTGAGGGCAAAATGAAAATGCATTGACCGGTGGCACAAAGGGACTAAAGATCAGATCGGAAGCTGCAGGCTTTGGCAGGGAAGTGTTCTCTAAAGGCTTTTCTTCACCTTGGTGTGGCAGACCATGGCCATCCTTCTCCTGCCTGCCTCGTTTGCTTTTCCCAAGCCACAGACACAACTGCAAGTCTGGGTTATTCAATTCCTCTACCAGCAATTGTTAATCAATAGGCATCAACAGAGCCAGTGGAGATGCTTTTGACAACTAGGCTCACATCAATAGCTGACCTGTAAGTATGGGCCAGCACCACCTTCTGAAGACTGTTGCACTTTTTGTCTGCATACTGTCCTGCTGTGACGTCAACTTGACTTCCTGCACATGCATCTTGACACTTTAAGTGGGCAGGCATTGACGACATTGATGGATCGTCTTGGACACATTAGGCTCCATTCTTGGGCCACTTTTTGCTTCCTACCCATTTCCATCCTGTTAACGATGGCTTTAGCCTCTCCTGAGCCATTTGCATTTTTAGCAACTTTGTCTTCAATGGAAATCTCTTTCTGCTGGCAGAAGCTTTGGTTACAACGGAGCTGTTTTCCTCCTTCTGGCAGAGCCTGCAAAGATTCTGATATTTTATTCCATGGTATTCAGTTTTGTTCTAATAAAAAAAAATTCCATTACATTGTCCATGATATTGAATAAGTTTTGTAAATGGGTGCAAGTTATATAAGTGGCTGGGTAGCTGGCTGGCTTTGTGCATGTGTGTGAAAGATAGGGTGGTGGGAAGAGAGATTTGTTAAAGGCCGGTGTCTACCAGGGCTTTCCAATGAAGGCTACGCTGTTTCTGATGGTCCATCTTTTCTTTGGCTTACAGAAGATGGTTCAATGAACCTAATGCAGACAGACTCTTCCAGTCCACTTGTTCCAGAGTCCTTAACAATACAGTCCATTAAAGCTGACACAGGCTGGCAGACAGTGTGAGGGCAAAATGAAAATGCATTGACCGGTGGCACAAAGGAACTAAAGATCAGATCGGAAGCTGCAGGCTTTGGCAGGGAAGTGTTCTCTAAAGGCTTTTCTTCACCTTGGTGTGGCAGACCATGGCCATCCTTCTCCTGCCTGCCTCGTTTGTTTCTCCCCAAGTCCCAGACACAACTGCCACTCTGGGTTATTCAACTCTTCTACCAGCAATGGTTAATCAATAGGCCTCAACATGGATCAGTGGAGATGCTTTCTACAACCAGGCTCACATCAATAGCTGACCTGTAAGTATGGGCCAGCACCACCTTCTGAAGACTGTTGCACCTTTTGTCTGCATACTGTCCTGCTGTGACGTCAACTTGACTTCCTGCACGTGCATCTTGACACTTTAAGTGGGCAGGCATTGACGATATTGATGGATCGTCTTGGACACATTAGGCTCCATTCTTGGGCCACTTTCTGTTCCCACCCATTTCCATCTTGTTAACGATGGCTTTAGCCTCTCTTGAGCCATTTGCATTTTTAGCAACTTTGTCTTTAATGGAAATCTCTTGCTGTAGTCAGAAAGCTTTGGTTAAGCAGAACCCATTCTCGTCTCTGTGGCAGAGTCTGCTAAGATTCTGGTGTTAATTCCTATGCTGTTCATTATTTTTTCCTTTTGCTTCCTTTTGCATTTCAATCTTATTTATGCCTTTTGTCTGTGATGATGAGTTTTGAGAGTGGTGCAAGATATAGGAGTGGCTGGGTCGATGATTGTGCATGTGTGTGTGTGTGTGCGTGCGTGTACGTGTGTGTGCATGTGTGTGTGTTGCATCTGTGTGTGTGTGTGTGTGTGTGTGTTATGGATAAAGATGACAGCATGATGAAAATGTAACTAAAAGAAAATCATAATGTGCCTGCACCTTTGCTCTTCCCCCCATAGTGGCAAACAATGACATCATGGCAAGACCTAGCCACTGGGAAATACAGGCAACTTTTCACAGCCCATAAATAAAACTGAGATGATGTAACAGCCAACATCCTAAGAAGGAAAATGTATGGGTACATAATGCTTTGTTTCCTTCTGAAATGCTGCAAGCTGAAGAAAAGCATTTTAGCCATGTATTTTCTATTAATTTTGTAGTCCTTGTTATAAATACATATTTTTTTCTTTACAAGGCAACATCCTAAAACAAATCAGCATGCAAGAATGTGTCTTCATTTGATATGTGGTGTCACTAAGGGCTATCCTAAAGATGCAGCACTGTTTCTGATGGTCCATCATTCTTCTGGCTTAGAGAAGACAGTTCAATAAACCTATCGCAGTCAGACACTTCCAATCCACTTGTTCCAGAGTCCTTGACAATAGAATCCCATTAGAACTGGCACGGGCTGGCATGCTGTGCTGGGACGAAATGAAAATGTATTGACCGGTGGCACAAAGGAACTAAAGATCAGATCGGAAGCTGCAGGCTTTGGCAGGGAAGTGTTCTCTAAAGGCTTTTCTTCACCTTGGTGTGGCAGACCATGGCCATCATTCTCCTGCCTGCCTCGTTTGTTTCTCCCCAAGCTTAACACGCAAGGAGTGACAAAGAGTGATTTCCCTATTTTGCCACCAATCGTTAATCAATAGTTCTAAATAGGGCCAGAGGAGGCCAGGCTCGGATCAATACCACAATAGCTGACCTGTAAGTATGGGTAAGGTTTTTCTCTCTCGCAGCTTTGCCAAAAATGCTGCACTGTTTCTAACGGTCCCTCCTTCCCCTGACATTATTGCCAGGGTTCAACAGAATATATTGCAGACAGACTTCTCCGGTCCATTTGTTCCTGAGTCCATGGCAATTGAATACCATTAGAAATGGCAGGCTGGCAGGCAGTGTGAAGACAAAATGAAACTATTGATGAATGCCACAATAAAGCTAAAGGAAATAAAAGAAGCGGCAGGCTTTGGCACGAAGGCATTATTTAGTGGCTTTTCTTCACCACAGCATCGCAGATCATGGCCCTATCATCCAGATTACTTTCATAATTTGTTATGCTCTAAGCCTCACATGGAAGCAGCAACGAAGGAGAATTTCGCTGACTATTTAAGTAACAATTGTTAATCAATGAGTGTAAATAGGGCCAACAAAGATGCATTCACGATGCATTGTGTATCCCTGCCTAATCAATGGCTGATCTTTTAGTATGGTTGACCATTTGGCACTACCTCTGAACACTGAGTGCTTGTTGCCTATATGCGGTTGAGATGCAAACTTGGCTTTCTGCACATGCATCTTGAGACATTAAGTGGGCAGGCGTTGAAGCTATTAACGACTGTCTTGGACATTTGGCTCCATTCTTCCGGCTCTCTTATGCTTCCAAATGATTTCCATCTTGTTCATGACGCTTTTAGCCTCTTCCAAGCCATTTGCATTTTTAGCAACTTTGTCTTCAAAGGAAACATTTCACTGCTGGCAGAGCGCTTCGATTAACCAGGAACCACTCTCATTTCTCTGGCAGACCCCTTAGCCTGTCCTATTCACCAGGCTTTTTTCCCCTTTTGCCTCCTTGGACCACGTCACATTATTATTCACGCATTTTATGCATGATGCTGGAAGACTTTTGTGTCAGTGTTGCAAAATATGTCAGTTTGTTAGTAGTAGTGATAGCAGCAGCAGCAGTAGCAGTAGCAGCAGCAGCAGCAGCAGCAGCAGCAGCAGCAGCAGTAGTAGCAGCAGCAGCAGCAGCAGCAGTAGTAGTAGTAGTAGTAGTAGTAGTAGTAGTAGTAGTAGTGTATGCGTGTGCGTTCGTGCGTGTGTGTGTGTGTGAAAGTCAAAGTCAAAGTCAGTTTGTTATTTCCAGATAGTACAGTCAATAAGCAATGCATTTGCTGTTATTTTCATCAAGCCATCTCTCTAAGAAAAAAAATAACTTCATCAGTAGCATTTAACAATAAAATCACTTACTTACTTAATCCTCTTCATCCCATGTGCCGGGACACAAGGCGCCAACAAAATCCCTCCAGCCTTTTCTGTCTTGGGCAAGCCAGCTCAATTCATTCCAGATCTTGCCCGCCTCTCTCATTTCCTCCTCTACTGTCCTCCTCCAAGTGCCGAGTGGTCTGCCTCGTTTCCTCTTCCCTGGTGGTGCCCATCTCAGCGCAGTATGAGGGAGTCTGTTCTTGCCCATTCGGAGAGAGTGTCCCAGCCACCTCCATCGCCGCTGTTTTACCTCGGCCACAATGTTGTTAATGCCGTGCGCTTTGACACTTCCCTGTTGATGACGTGCTGCTGCCAGTGAAGTTTCAGGATTCGGCGAAGACACCTTCCTTCAAAGCCTCTGAGCCTGCTCTCAATCTTCTTGTTGGTTCTCCATGTTTCCGAGGCATATAGGAGTACTGAGCGTACATTGGACTTGTAGATCTTCAACTTGGTTTTGGTGTGCAGGACAGTTGACTTCCAAATGTTTTTCAACCTACTAAATGCCCGGGCTGCAAGTCCTATCCTGGTTGAAATTTCTTTCTCAATGTTACTGTCGGCTGAGATGTAACTGCCGAGGTACTTGAAGTGTTCTACCTCCTCTAGAGCTGAGCCTCGCACACTGGTCTTCTCTGCACTCTTTGTCTTCACTTTCATGATCTTGGTCTTGTCGGGGTGAATCTGAAGTCCCACACTGCTGGCTATTTGGTCAACTCGTGATGTTTTTTCCTGGATGTCTTTCTGTGCATGCGACAGCAGTGCAATATCGTCGGCAAAGTCACAGTCTTCAAGCCTGGCTGTCAGTCCCCATACCAGCCCTCTCGCCCTATCGCTGGTGGCCCTCCTCATCACCCAGTCGATGACGACAAGGAAAATTGTCGGCGAGATCACGCAACCTTGTCTGACCCCTGTCTGCACGAGGAACCATTCGCTCTGCTGTCCATCATGTCGCACACAGCACTGGTTATCTGTGTACATGTCCTGTAGAATGTTGATGACTTTCAGAGGAAATCCATAGGCTTCCAAGATCTTCCACAGCGAAGGGTGATGGATGCTGTCAAAAGCCTTTTGGAAATCGATATAGTTGATGTAAAGTGATGAGTTCCATTCGATGGACTGTTCCACAATTGTTCGTAGAACAAAGATCTGATCTGTGCAGCTTCTCCCGCTTCTGAACCCTGCCTGCTCTTCCCGTAGGGTTCTCTCGATGGCTTGCCTCATACGCTGTAGAAGGACACGGCAAAAGATCTTCCCAGGGACAGAGAGCAAGTTGATTCCCCGCCAATTGCCGCACTCTGAGAGGTCGCCCTTCTTGGGAAGTTTCACTATGATGCCTTCCTTCCATGCGTCTGGAACCTTCTCCTCTTCCCAAACTTTGTTGAATAATTTTGTTAAGACCTTTGCGCTCGTCTTGGGGTCTGCCTTCAACATGTCTGCCGTGATTCTGTCCTCACCTGGTGCCCTGTTGCCCTTTGTTTGCCTGATGGCCTCCACAATTTCCTGCTGAGTGATGCATCCACGTCTCATCTCTATCTTGAAACCCATGTCTTCGATGGCTGCTTCCTCATCTGGGTCTGGTCTGTTTAAAGTCTCTCTAAAGTGTTCTGCCCATCTGTTGAGTTGGTCTATGTCTTTTGTCAAAACTTTCCCGGTCTTGTTCTTCACTACAGTGGGTTTGCTGGTGAATCTACCTGTTAGGGTCTTGGTGATCTTGTAGACGGTCCTAGAGTCTCCTTTCTCTGCTGCGGTTTGCGCCTCTGCTGCCAAGTTGTCTGCAAACTGTCTCTTGTCTCTCCTTGTGCTCTTCTTCACTTCTTTGTTTTTCTCTTTGTATGTTTCGGCGAATGTTTGTCTATCGTTTTCCGTTCCAGTGAGCATTCCAGGTTTTGCGATCGTTCTCTCCTCTATGAGTTGCCATGTGGTGTCTGATATCCACTCCTTCTTCTTTCTTCTTCTGTAGCCCAGTACAACTTTGCTGGTGTCTATGAAAGCTATCTGTACGTTACCGTATAGGGCGTTGATGTCATCTGCAGGTGTGTTGTCCAGGATTTGAAATCTGTTGGAAAGCTCAACAGTAAACTGACTTTTCGCTGCCTCACTGTTGAGTTTCCTTGAGTCAAAGAGTTGCTCATTTTTCTGTTTTGTGTTCTCTTGAGCTTTAGCTGGAGTCTGCACAACACAAGATGGTGATCGCTGCCAACGTCAGCTCCCCTAATGGCTCTCACGTCCTTCATGGAGCTCCTCCACTTCTGGTTGATGGCAATGTGGTCTATCTGGTTGCTGGTTCTTCCATCTGGTGATACCCATGTCAGTTTATGGATGGTTTTGTGTTGGAAGATGGTACCACCTATCACCAAACCGTTTTCAAGACATGTATCTGCAAAGCGCTGTCCATTGTCGTTTCTATTTCCCACTCCCTCCTCTCCCATGCAAGTTTCGTACCCGGTATTCTCCACTCCAACCTTCGCACTGAAGTCTCCCATGAGAAGTAGGATGTCGTGCTGTGGTGTCTTGTCTATTTGTTCCTGTAGGATGGTGTAGAACATGTCTTTCTCCTCCTCCGTGGCTTGCTCTGTTGGTGCGTAATACTGTATGATGGTGGTCTTGGTATATTTGGAGAAGAATCTGGCTGTGATGATTCTCGAGTTGACTGGCTCCCATCCCAGTAAGCTCTTTCTGGCCTCCTTGTCCATGATGATACCCACTCCGTCCTGATGTTGCCCATCCGTGCGACCAGAATAGCACACTGTCTCTCCTGAGCCAAGGGTCATGATGCCAGAGTCCGTCCACCTCATCTCACTGATTCCAAGGATGTTAAGCCTATATTTCTTCATCTCTTTCACGGCCTGCGCTGTCTTTCCAGCTTCATACAGCGTTCGCACATTCCAGGCTCCCACTCTCACCTCCTGTTTGGGCTTTGCCAAGGACATCGTCGGAATAGAAGTTTCCTTTCGGCTTTCACCACTATTCGTCATACAATGCCTTGCAGCATCTGTCCTGAGCTTGTCACCCAAGATTTGATTTATATTAGATCTTGTTGGCGTTTCTGTAGCAGGCTTTTTTGACGTGGCGGGTTGCTAGCCCAACGCACAACCTTCCCCATTTCTCATCCTGGACTTCGGACCAGGCAACGGCTGGGTTATAAAATCACTAGAACTGAAAAAAATGAAACACCTTTTTAAAGCAACACACACTCACAAATGACAAATAATAAACAAAAAAAAGAAAAAAATAAATTATATCAGGTTTCATTTTCACCACCTTGCATGGGCATCCCTCCAATCAGATAGGGGTGATTCAAATTGGTGCTCTCAAAATGAGCAGAAGAATGCGAAGAAGAATGCGAAGAAGAATGCGAAGAAGAATGCGAAGAAGAATGCGAAGAATGCGAAGAAGAAGAAGAACGAAGAAAATGCGAAGAAGAATGCGAAGAAGAAGAAAAAGAAAGAAGAAGAAGAAGAAGAAGAAGAAGAAGAAGAAGAAAAGAAGAAGAAGAAGAAGAAGAAGAAGAAAAGAAGAAGAAGATGAAGAAGAATGAAGAAGAAGAAGAAGAAGAAGAAGAAGAAGAAGAAGAAGACGAAGAAGAAGAAGAAGAGGAAGAAGAAGAAGAAGAAGAAGAAGAAGAAGAAGAAGAAGAAGAAATGATCATCATCATCATAATCATCATCATCCTGTCAGCACATATAGTATCCCCATCTTCTGGAAATTTTGTGCTAGGAATTCCCTCTTTTCTATCCCTCTCTTTTCTTCTGCCTTATTCTTTTCCTTGTCACAGTGATGTGTGAGGAGAGGTCACTATATAATAAGCCTTTGTTATGGACCACCCTGATTAAAATCTACTGACTGTGGCATCTGTCAATCATAGCATCTGACAAGTGACCATCTGTCAGCATAGGGCAATGTACTGACCAAAGGACTGATTAACCTATCCTCTATTTAACAAAATACCGTTTGTCATACCTTAGCCCCCTTCATTTCATGCAAACACCAGACGTTGCTCAAGATATAAGCTTACTTAGCATAGAGTGTGTGGATCTCACACACCACGTCCACAGTAGCACTTATGAAAAGAATCGGATAAAGAAAGTAGGCCTAGTGTCTGAGAGAGGCCAGCTTATCCCTTCTCACATCGCAGACCAAAGTTGATATCCACAGCTGGTCAGAGATGATATGCGAGCCCAGCCCTTAAGACTGATACCCCTTTCAAACAACGCCATAACAGCCCTCTTACTGCATCACAACCAACCTGTGGTCACGTGCCACTCGTCTGAATTGACAAGTCATGCCCAGTGGGAATGGTCGTAGTCACGTGATGTCATGGTGCGTGCACAGCACGTGAAAGACAGCAACAGCATCCTCTCACACAGTAAACGATCTTTGATTGCTAAAAATGATAGCCGTTTAATCATTAAATATTTTTGGGCAGGATTTAAGGATTTAAAGTCTGCTAACGTTGGTAACCCTATTGGTATTGTGCTTATGGCAGGGGTTTGTTTCATAGAAGGGTGTGGATGTTTTGTGAAAATGCATATAATCTTTGCAGTCTGGTAATTTTTTCAGGGTATCTAATTTTTTTTAAAAAACACCCACGTGTATGTGAAATGTAGTGATATTGTAAACTTGGGATTGGGTTGATGGTGGCTAAAAGTAACCGGTATTTGGTTTTGTTTCGTTTTTCTTCTTTGTTTGTGTTTGTTTATTGGAAGAGGGAAAAGTCAGATGTCCGTCAATGTGTCTGTTAGCGTGCATTTGGGCGTTCTGTGGAGCAAAATGCTCGACAAAGAAAAACAGAAAAAAGTGAAACAAACAGATAAATTAACAAACGTAAAGAAAGACAGGAAGGAAGAAAAGACAAAACAACGACTATCAAGAGGCATAAACAAATAGATGAATGGATAGATAAGTAAGTAAATCTATGAATAGAACGTAACAACTATGTACCTAATGTGTGTGCTTTTTGAATATGCTGTTTTCGCGTGCATACGTGCTTGTGTGTATTTGTGTATGTGTACTTGCAAGAGAGATTGAGAGAGACAGACAGACAGACAATCAGATAGATCTTTCTAAAGCGATTTATATACAATGCTTTTGCTGCAGGAGAAACTGAGTCATGGTATGAGATGATAATTAATGGTATGGTATGGTATGGTATGGCATGGTATGGTATGGTATGGTATGGTATGGTATGGTATGGTATGGTATGGTATGGTATGGTATGGTATGGTATGGTATGGTATGGTAGGGAAATGTGGGGTTCAGTTTGGTGCTTTTCACTCTACCAGAACGTGATACGAAGTGTCTTGTCACGTTATGTATGGCGACACATGAATAAAAGGACAAATATACCTTTGTAAGTGCCTGCATGAATGTATGTGCACTCACCTGTGCCGGTCTGCATTGTCACATAAGTAAGTGAGTATGCGTTGGTGTGGGTGTGTGTGGGTTTTTTTTCTGTGTGACCATGTGCCTGCATGCTTTAATATCTCCCCCTCACCCGACTATTCTACCGCTGCCTAAAAAAATTGTATATACTTGACCTCAGACTACTCATCTTCCCACGGTCTTTCTCAAAGCACTAACGAAAACCTTTAAACGTGACCTTGACTATAACCAACCGCTTGCTTTCAAAGTGATGAATTATTCCTACATTGGTCCGTTTGAGATTTACTAAATATTTTTCTACAAAATTAAATCTAACAAAATGGACAAGATCTCACAAAGTGTACACTGCAATACTAATTGAAGAAATTAAGCCATTGAGCAAAATGTTATCAGGTGGGTTTTGAGATTTTTGTGTGTGTTTGTTTGTTTTTTCATTGCTTGGCTAGAACTTTGAAGTTCACCAATGGTTAGATTTTTGCATATGCTACCTTCTTACCCACCATTAAGGTAGCTGCATTTTGACTTCGGGGATACGTTGTCAGTGAGTGGCTTCAACCTCACCATGGCAACACAGCTTCGGTGTTTTGGGCCAACATGTACCTTATGTATTTGTTTTCATGCTTTTCTGTTACATTTGTTTTAATGCTTAGGATCATTGTTGCACATACTGCTTTATAACAACAATAACAAAGGATGATAGAGATAAATGTATCCATAGTAATAATGATGATGGTGGTGACAATGTGACAATGATGATGTTGAGGAGGAGGAAGAGGAGGAAGAGGAGGAGGAATAATCATTCTTATACAGTGTGCAATCTTGCATTAGCCACTCCATGTAATGTGTTTATGTCTTTCACTCCACCCTATAAAACTACCCTGTAAGAAGTGGGCATCGTGGGGGCCACGCGTGCACACATCCACACACACACACACACACACACACACACAACACACACACACACATACATACATACATACATACATACATACATACATACATACATACATACATACATACATACATACATACATACACACACAAGATTCAAGATTTAATTCCTTTAACACCCCTTTGGGGTATGGAGGGTTACAAACATATTTAAAAGGAGAATAAACATAACAGCAATTCACTTTTAAAAGAGAGAGAGAGAGAAGAGAGAGAGAGAGAGAGAGAGAGAGAGAGAGAGAGAGAGAGAGAGAGAGAGAGAGAGAGAGAGATCAAAGTGAATGTGGTTCAGACAGCAAGATAAAAAGAGGAAAGAAGGAAAAATCAGGAGAATGAGGAGGACAGCCCTAAGTGGAGCTGAATGCTAATGAGTGTTTTCAGTTTGGGGCAGAGGAAATGCATTCGATGGCTAACGTGACTGCTCATGAATCCCCTCTTCTCAAACCATGTGTGCATCATTTGGTTTTGTGTGTGTGTGTGTGTGTGTGTGTGTGTGTGTGTGTGTGTGTGTGTGTGTGTCTGTGTGTGTGTGTGTGTGTGTGTGTGTGTGTGTGTGTGTGTGTGTGTGTGTGTGTGAAGTCAAGTCAAGTCAAAATTTCATTTCCAAATGGTACATTGAATAAGCAATGCATTTGATGTCACATGTCTTTCCTCTTCTTTCCTCTTTCTATATTGCTGTCTGAAGCACATTCACATTCACATGTGTGTGTGTGTCTGCGTGTGTGTGTGTCTGTGTGTCAATGTCTGTGCATGGGCATGAGCGCCTACAAGCCTGTGCGCATGTGTGTGTACACAAGCACGTGTGTGTGTGTGTGTGTGTGTGTGTGAATTTGAAATCTGTTATACTTATTCGGGAACAGTAGTGTGCACATAAATGATTTGAATGCAAGCACTTCGATTTGTTTGCTTTACAAAATTCAGAGCTATAACAGTTCCATATATCATCATCATCATCATCATCATCATCATCATCATTATTATTATTATTATTATTATTATCATCATTATTATTATTATCATCGTCATCATCACCATCATCATCATTGTTATTACTGTTAATGCAGCTAATTAATGGTGGGGGAAAATGTTTGCATACGCAGAATCTCACCATTGGTGAACCTTAAAGCTTTAGCCAAGGAAGCAACAACAACAAATAGGTTCTGCATCCTCACACAACAAAGAGAATGTAGGTGCAGTATGCCTGTTCAAATACTAGTTATGAATTTTGACCTGGAACTGAGATTTCTTAACTAAAATGAAGAATCATTACTTGTGAATGCATCCCGAAACTTACATTCTTTCCACCATAAATCATCTTTTAGGTCTTAAAATCAACAAAGCTTATGAAAAATGCGTAAGAATATAACAAATGATTACTTCAGATGTCTTAAAAGAATCTTGATCACAAAATTACAATGCATTGTCAAGGGGAAAAAAAGATTGTTGAGAGATCTCATGGTTGCCCTCACAAACTATCAACCTCACAAACTATCAACCTTATCACATAGTCTTTCTGGTAAGGATGAACCTTTAATGTATTTTTATCTGATCAGGTTTGAAGGAGGATGAAAGTTTCCCAACAAATAAGCATTACTTGTGTGTGTGTGTGTGTTTCCCTGACATGTATGTTCTTCCAAGGAAAAATCACCCATTGGTTCTGAATATCACAAGATCCTTTGAAAAATGTGTAATGTTTCAGCAAGTGATATTTTTTTTTAACATAAACACACTGTCTTGTCAGAATGTTAGTCTCACCACCTATGAACCCTAACACAGTCTTTTAGCAAGAATTGTCTTTGGATGAGACAATAAACCAAAGTCCTGTGTATAAACACATGCAGAACATCTTGAGCACATGTTAAAAACCTGCTTTGCCTCTGGGAAGAATAGGCCATTTGTGCTGGTGGGAATGAATGACAAAATTTACAAATCCACATGCATACCAGGACTTGATGTAAAAAAACACAAAAAACAACAGAAACAAAACAAAACAAGAGTGCTTATTCCATTATTCTTGAAATAAAAGAATGAATAAAAGGTAAACAAAGGTTGAGCGATTCTATTCCTTTCTAGAGTTCCTTGTTCTTGTCCTTTTTGATAGTTTTCTTTGAACAGAACACATTAAGGGTTCATTTTTGTTTTGTTTTATTGGTCAAAAGTTATCCCTGCACCTCGGCATTGACTGCAAAGGTTCAGTCACGCTGCTTCATTATGACAATAGCATCTATGGGATCTAGGCTTTGGTGAACCCATATGCTTGAAATCCTTGGTATTATCCAGGTGCAAAGCTTTAGAAAACGGGTAAGAGAAGTGTGTCATAGACAGCCTTTCCTTTCCAGCATCCCACGCCATGGGCAAGCAGCCACAGAGAGACTTTTGAAAGAAAAACTGGAATAAGAGGAGAGTGTGTGTGAAGGTGTGGATGAGATACACGTGTCAGTGTTGAAGAAGAAGCCTGCACTGACTTGCCTTCAGGGCGTGCCTGTACTTGTCTTTGTTCAATATGGGCAGGAAACGTGTGGTGACAGTAATTGTAGGTCAGGGTTCTCTTCTGTTTCAACATAAGGGATTGTGTTAGTGACCGTGGACTCACTTACTCTCTTTCTCTGACCCTCTCTGTTTTCTCCTGTCTCATTCTCTGAGTCTCTGTTTCTGTCTGTCTGTCTCTGTCCATGTCTCTGTCTGTCTGTCTGTCTGTCTGTCTGTCTGTCTCTCTCTCTCTCTCTCTCTCTCTCCTCTCTCTCTCTCTCTCTCTCTCTCTCTTGTATCTTATAATCCTCATTTTTGTTTGGATTTCTTTTTCTTAAAATAAGATGACACAAAGGTTATAAAATTATGTTGATCATGTTATCATTTATCCTTTTATGTTGAGGCTAGTGGAATAAGCACTAACATGTTTTAGTGCATCCAGTTCCTGTGTGCATGCAGTTTTGAAAATGTTGTCATCTATTCCTACCTGCTCACAATGGCTTTCAATGTGGGTATGTCAAGGGTTTGGGCACCTGAAGGATTGACATAACAAAAGAAAAGTTCCAGCTGTTTCAAAAAAAAGTTAGACTTTAATTACTAAGACAAGCAGACGCATGATACTTTCTTTGAATCAATGGGATGATCACAATGTCAGATTCTTTTTAAAAAGTTTCTGATTTATGTCTTGTGAGATTGAAAGATATAGGCTGTCTTGAGTATATTACTTGATACTGAACACTATATCTGATCTCTTGAGACCATGTGTAAGTTTGCAGTGTTAGTTATTATGCACATATGCACATGCAGCGTAAGCACACACACACACGCAGGCACGCACGCATGCGCGCGCATGCACACACACACAGGTCTACCAGATGGGTATCAGACAGAGAGGGAGAGAGACACACAGAGACAGAAACAGGGAGACAGAGAGACAGAGAGGCAGCAATGGAAAAAAAAGAGTAGGAGACTACACCTAAGTGGAGCTGAATGCTAATGAGTGTTTTCAGTTTGGGGCAGAGGAAATGCATTAGATGGCTAACGTGACTGCTCATGAATCCCCTCTTCTCAAACCGTGGTGTATGTGTGTGTGCATTCGCGTGTGTGAGTGCATGCATGCGTGCACTTCTTCTTTGTCTTAATACCTTTCCTATTTTAAGTGATATTAAACAAAAGGGAAAAAAAACAAGCAATTTGTTGTGGTTGTTCTTTATATTTCTAACGATTTGTTTGTGTTTAGGGGGG
>CM054149.1:30179071-30186571 GCA_028751875.1 Rapana venosa | reverse complement strand
AGAGAGAGAGAGAGAGAGAGAGAGAGAGAGAGAGAGAGAGAGAGAGCTTGCGCGCCTGCGCGTGTGCATAGGTCCAAGCACGTATGTTTCCACCCGCATGCACACGCATGCATGAGCCTTTGCATATGCAAATGCTTTCATGCAAAACCGTGGACAATGGAATGGTTTCCTAATCACGTATTTTGAAGAAAGCTCGAGGAGTGGTGTCTCTACCTAGTAGAATGCTGGCTGGCATGGGAGCGTGCCTGAATGCAAATTAGGAGAGGTGTAAAATGAAGACAATTGGCCTTATGATCAGGGTCTGTATGCTTTAAAACCAACCCACGTGAATACCCAAGGTGGTGTATTTTATTTTAAAAGAAAGTAAAGACAGAGGCAATGACAAAGGCGAAGACAAAGGGACAAAGACAACTGCGAAGACAAAGGTGAAAGCATGGACAAAGGCAAAGACAATCACACAAAGACAAAGGCTGATACAATGGCGAAGACAAAGACATACAGACAAACGTAAAAAGTGCAAAAACGAAGGCGAATGCAGTGAAAAAAGGCAAAAGGCAAAGACAAAGATGAATGTAATGACAAAGACAAAGACAAATGCAAAGACAAAGGCAAAGACAATGACAAAGAAAGGCAAAGACAAAAAGTGAATGCAATGACAAAAGCAAAGACAATGACAGAGGTAAGCAATGACAAAGACAAAAACAAAACGAAGACAAAGAAAAGGTCAAAGACAAAGACACAGAGGAAGGCAATGACAAAGACAAAGACAAATGCAAAGACGAAGACAAAGGCAAAGATGAAGACAAAAGTGAAGGTGAAGCACAGGTCAACAGTAAGGTTGAAGGCAAAGACAAAGTTATATAAAGACAATGGACAAGACAGACGAAGACAAAGACATGGACAAAGGTGGTTGCAAAGATAAGGGTGGATGCAAAGACAAAGGAGAAGATTAAGACAAAGAAGAAATTATGAAGACAAAGGCCATGACAAAGACAAAGGCCACGACAAAGACAAAAGGCCATGACAAAGACAAAGGCCATGACAAAGACAAAGGCAAAGACGAAGGACACGACAAAGGCAAAGGACATGACAAAGACAAAGGCCCTGACAAAGACAAAGGCAAAGATGAAGGACACAACAAAGGCAAAGGACATGACAAAGGCCACGACAAAGACAAAGGCAAAGGCATAGGCCATGACAAAGACAAAGGCCATGACAAAGACAAAGGCCATGACAAAGACAAAGGCAAAGACGAAGGACACGACAAAGGCAAAAGACATGACAAAGGCCACGACAAAGACAAAGGCAAAGACATAGGCCATGACAAAGACAAAGGACATGGCAAAGACAAAGGCCATGACAAAGACAAAGGCCATGACAAAGACAAAGGCAAAGATGAAGGACACTACAAAGGCAAAGGACATGACAAAGACAAAGGCCATGACAAAGACAAAGGCAAAGATGAAGGACACAACAAAGGCAAAGGACATGACAAAGACAAAGGAGAAGACTAAGACGAAGACAAAATTATGAAGACAAAGGACACGACAAAGACAAAGGCGAAAAGACAAACTAGACAAAGGACACGACAAAGGCAAAGGAGAAGACTAAGACAAAATTGTATAAGACAAAGATGGCGACAAAGACATAGGAACAGACGAAGAGAACGACAAATATACAAAGGAAAATGCAAATACAAGAGCTAAGTTTGTCTTTCAAACTCCATCAAATACCAAATGGTCCCTTGCCAAAGTGTACAACACAGTTGCTTTTTTGCTTGTTACAGATTTGTTTGTATGGTGTTTTCTGTTCCTGGGCTAGAGCTCCAAGGTTTACCTATGGTGAGATTGTGCGTATGCCATGGCTTTTGCTCACCATTAAGGTAGCCCCATACCGACTTCGGGGATGATATCTAAACACGAGACCTGTGTGCATGCAATTTTGAAATTTTGTCATCTGTTCCGACTAGCTTGCAATGGCCTACTCTTTGGAAAGGCGGAACGGGTTTGAACGTGTGCGCAAGATATCATGCGTGGGTTGGTACACGAGACCTTGGTTTATAGTCTCATGGGAAGGACTTCTGGGGAGTAGAGGCGGTACTGATGTAAGTCCAGGGGAAAAAATCCCCTTAAAGGGGTGCCTCTGTGGTGGCTCGATCTGGGGGCCTCAAATAACCAGGGCAACATTCCAACCACTAATGAGAAAGAAAAAGGCGAGGAAATGGAAGAAAAAAAAAAGAAAAAGAAAAGAAAAAAGAAAAGAAAAAGACAATAAAAAATAGAAGAACAAACAAAACAAAAAAAAAAAAAACAAAAAACCAAAAAAGACAGAAATACAGAATGGGGTAAAAAAAGCGAAAGTTAAAAAACCCAAAGAAACGAAGACAAAAACGACCAACCAATCAACCAAAAATCAATACAAACAAAGAACAGGACCGAGAGATGCAGACACCTGGTCCAACCATGAGAGCAATACTCTCCCGCAGGAGAGCAATACTCTCAAATTCGCATCTGTAAGGGGAACAATGCTCTATTTAACGCTTCTGTGACTCTGTCACCCAAACCCCAGCACACTGGATCACTGCTGGTACAGAGGTAGTAACTAACGCACCTGCCCAGAGTGCGATAAGAGCTGGTTCGATCCGGGGTTTGAGACCCGAACTTTTCCCATCATTTCAGACCTTGATTGGTGGTGGTGGTAGTGGTGGTGGTGGTGGTGGTGGTGTGTGTGTGTGTGTGGTGTGTGTGTTGTGTGTGTTTTATTTATTTTTTATTTGTTATTTATTCTTTTATATCGAGGATAATGGAATAAGCACTCATGTGCTTTTTTACAACCAGTCCCCGTGTGTATGCGGTTTTGTAAATTTCGTCATCTGTTCCCACCGGCACACAATGGCCTACTCTTTCGAAAAGCGGAACAGAATTTAACGCGTGCGCAAGATGTTCGCAAGATGTGTGTGTGTGTGTGTGTGTGTGTGTGTGTGTGTGTGTGTGCTAATTTATTTTTTTAATTTTTTTTTTTTTACACCACTTTAAGTCACGGCAGATTTCTCTGCGTGAAATTCGGGCTGCTCTCCCCGGGGAGAGCACGTCGCCACAAGGGCATCGCCACCCTTTTTTTTTACCCTGTCTGCAACAGTATTTGTTTCCCTATCAGAGTGGCTTTTTTTCTACAGAATTTTGCCAGCGACAACTCTCTTGTTGCCGTGGGTTCTTTTGCGTGCGCTAAATAATTATGTGCAACACACGGGACCTCGGTTTATCCTCTCAAGCGAAAGACTAGCGCCCAGACCACCACTCATGGTCTAATGGATGGGGGGAAAGTTTCGGGTCCAAACGGATTCGAACCACCGCACACTTCCGACCCGGACTTTTCGCTTTCTAGAGAGGCGCGTTACCTGTAGGCCACCGGTCCACTAATCTTTGGGATTAGAAAATAAACCCATGAAGTTCGTGGCCAACATGCTTTCAGCACACGTTAAAAACCGTCGTCCCTAACGAGATTCTCGAGAGAAAAAAAATCAAAACAAAACAAAACAAAACAACAACAAACCCAACTCTGTTAAGGGAAAGGAATGTACATGCAGATAGAACAACAACAAAAAATGGCATTGCTGTCGTGGCAGCACAAAATAGGCCTACTCTTTCGAAAGGCGGACGGGTTTTTAACATAATTATGCGCAAGATGTTCTGCGCGCTTTTGCTAGGAGAGGACTGATGTTAACTGCAGGGGTAACAAAACTTAAGAAACCCTCGAATGGGTGCCCGGGTGGTGGTTCGATCCCAGGCCGCTAGATCACGAGCACAACGCTCTAACCGCTAGGCTATCCCAGCCCCCAGAGACAATGGAACCACTCAGGAGCTGTGGGTTTGTGGACAGGTTGGTTGGTTGGTTTCTTTGAGAGCACTGAACTGCATGCTGCTCCTTAGTTTCTGAACTTGCTCGCTCCCTTCTTCCTTCTATCCCATTCATGCCTCTGTCTCTTTGTCTGGCTGTCTATCTCTGTTTAGCTCTGTCTCTGTCTGTCTGTCTGGCTGACTGTCTGTCTGTCTGTCTGTCTGTCTGTCTGTCTGTCTGTCTCTCTGTCTCTGTCTCTGTCTCTTCTCTCTCTCTCTCTCCTCTCTCTCTCTCTCTCCTCTCTCTCTCTCTCTCTCTCTCTCTCTGAAAATAGGATGACTACCACCCATGTAAATAAAGATTTTTTGTAGTATTCTTCCTCTCTCTCTCTCCACCCACCTCCTCTCTCCCCCACCCTCACCCTCTCCACCACTACCCCACCACCCTCCTCACCCTTCCCATCCCCTCCCTCTCCCCCACCACCCTCCTCACCCTTCCCATCCCCTCCCTCTCCCCTACTCCTTGTCTCCTCTCTCTCCTCCTAAGCTATTGCTATTCAGCACAATCGGTTCGTAATGTATAATGCCAATCCCTGAGAAAAAAAGGCAATCGTCATAATGAATCACATATCCTTCTACGTCATTTGCTTTGCAATGACCTCACAGAGAAGGAGGAAGAGGAGGATGAAAATATGTTTGCCTGCAATGCGTTATAAACGGACGGGGGGGGGGGGGGGGGGGGGGGGGGGGGAGGGGGAGAGTGGAGCTTCGATCGTCCCCCAAAGCGGGGTGGTGGTGGTATGGAGTATGGAGGGTTAATTTTGTTTTCATTACTCCTTCAATGCTTGTGGCTTGTGGGGGGGGGGGGGGGGGGGGGGGGGGGAAATTATTGTACCCGGTGCCAGTGTTTTGGAGGAGGCTACCGTGTGAAGACACACACCCTAGATAGAAATGATTTTGTTTAAAAAGGATTATTGTGTGTGGAGGGGGTGGGGAAGGGGGGGGGGGGGGCGGTGGGTGTATTGTGTGTGTGTGTGTGTGTGATGTGTGTGTGTGTGTGTGTGTGTGTGGTGTGGTGAGAGGTGGAGTAGAGATGTTGTGTGTGAGAGAGAGAGAGAGAGAGAGAGAGAGAGAGAGAGAGAGAGAGAGAGAGAGAGAGAGAGAGAGAGAGAGAGAGAGAGAGAGATGGTCATTCAAGTTAACACTTACGCGTGTCTGAAAATGCATCATGTTCTTGTGTGAGTATGCTTTGCGGATCATCTAAGATCAGCTCGCTTTTGATAATAATGATGATGTGGTCATGATGATGATCATGATGATTGTAATGAACGACAACGATGATGATGATGATGATGATGATGATGATGAATTTTTTTTCTTGGTACTGCTGCTGCTGTTGTATTATCATCATCACATCACCATCGTCATAACTACACTGTTACTGTTGTCATTGTGTCTGAGATTTAAAGTGGATTGTGCATCCTAATCTTTTATATAGTATGAGTCATTGCATTTTCAGGGAGAGAGTGGGAAGAGGAAGGGGGGAGGGGGGGAGCATAGGTCCGCTGCTTAAAAAAACAAACAACCCCCCCCCCCCCCCCCCCCCTCAAATCCAAACAACAACAGAAAAGAATCTTTAACGAAATTTATTTGAAAATATGCCTCATTCGGGTTGTTTTGTTGTTGTTGGTGGTGGTTTTTTTGGGGTGTTTTTTTTGGGGGGGGTTTTTTGTTGTTGTTGTTGTTTTTTTTTTGGTTTGTTGTTGTTTTTTGGGGGGGGGGTGGTAAAATTTCATAGGATTAACTTTCTCAAAGTATTTGATCTTTTTTTCCTTTGAGGACAAAGTGTTCTTCCCTTCAAATATAGGAATCCTCAGGCTGCTTTCGGGTTGGCTCTATTTGTGTGGTGTCTTTCTTTTCACAACTTTATTGTTTCTTTCTACCCGTCTTCTCTGGTCTTTCCTTGACTTATTTTTTATTTATGGATTGAAGTAAAATTATGAGCTGCTACGCCCAGGAACAGGGCATTGACACAGTATTATAGCATACACACCCCCCCCCCACACACACACACACACACACACATACGCGCACGCATGCACGCACGCACCTTTCTTTCTTTTATTTTTTTTTACCTGTCTGTAGGTAAAGTTCTTTCTGATAAGATACGTTTTTCTCCATACCCAATGTTTACCGACGACATCTTTTTTGCTTTTGGTTGGTTTGAACAGAATTATTTATTCAAGGAAAGAGTAACAAAAATACGAGTATATACCTTGACAGTTTGTGTCTGGTGCTTTAAATGTATCACGTTCTTTTTTTGTGTGTCTTCGTTTGCTTTGTTTCGCTTATGGGTTTTGTGTTTTTGTTTGTTTGTTTGTTGTTTTTCTTTTTGTGGTGGAGGTGGTTTCTTTTTTCGTTGTTTGTTCGGGTTCTTTTTTCTCGCTTTGTTTTATTGTTTTTGTTAGAGGTCTTTTGTTGTTCTGTTTTGTTGTTGTTTTGTTTTTTGTTGTTTGGTTGAGTTTGGGGGGGGGGGGGGTTCTTGTTTTCTTCTTTTTTTTCTTTTTTTTTTTTTGCTGGTCTCATCTGAGGGACTGTCACCTGAACCAAAAGCTTACAGTCTAAAAAAAAAAAGGGTACTGGGAGAGGGGGGGAGGGAACCATCTGGTTTGGGGGGAAAGGAATCAAACCCACGGTCTTTCTCTTTCTAAAGGCGGCTGGTGCATTACGGCTAGACTACTGGTCCATACAAGCAGGTGATGGCCACTCCCAAAGTCTCTCTCTTCTTTTTTGTGAGAGGAGAGAGGTATGCATCTCGCATGGTGTCGGACAACACTTTTCTCTCTTTCTTTCTGTTCTTGTCTCTTTTTTTTCTCTTTTTTTGTCCTTTTGTTTGTTTCTTTCTTTCTTTCTTTCTTTTTTTTGTCGTGCAGCTGCTATGTATGTCTGGTTTCGCGTCTGCTTTCCTACCTGTCCAGCCAATGGTAAACCTAGTCCTAGCGGTGATGTCGCCCACTTCGGATTTTTGTTGTTGTTGGGTGTTTTTTTGAGGAGGGGTATGGGGGTTGTTTGTTTGGTCCTCGTTTATGATATCCATTATAAAGGAATGGAATTTAAACACGCACACGCACACACACACACACACGCAAAACGCACGCGCACATCCATATACACACCCATGCCCGCAGACTCGCACTCACACACGCACGCATGCACACACACGCATGTACACATGGACACACACGCACGCGTGCGCGCGCGCGCACACACACACACACACACACACTCACACGCAAACACACACACAGAACACACACACACACAGACAACACAACACAACACACACACAGACACACACACAGACACACACACACACACACACACATACACACACATCTTTGTACGGAATCAAAAAGACCATTTAATGGAGGTTTTGTCATTGAGGATGGGTGTGGAGTAGAGAGGGGAGAGCGAGGACGGTAGAGGAACTTGGGAAGGGTGGATGAGACGGAATAAAATAGGGAGGGGGTGGGGAGGGGGAGAGGGCAGAGGGGTTGGGGAATGGGGGGGCAGTATTAACCGAGTGGATGGAGTAGTCTGACTGTGATTTGATGAAAAGATGAGAGCGCAGGTTTTCTGCAGCCCCGCTAAATTGTCCGTTTCA
>CM054149.1:30166571-30174071 GCA_028751875.1 Rapana venosa | reverse complement strand
GCTTGTCTTTATTTTCTATCTATCTGTCTCCAAGTGCACGCAAACAACATCTATCTGTCTATTTTCTGTCTTCAAATGCACGCATAAAAACATCTGTCTGTCCAAAGAAATCATGCACAATACAGTCTCACTGCATGCTTGTTCTGCAGTTACCCATACCCAATTTGTATACAAACTTCCCAATATCAAGCTTTCCTTACCACCTCAGAGACACCATGGTTTTTTTCAATGTACTTGAACAACTATCATCGAACAAGGCATGAGGTCAAATAAAAGTTATTTCATTGAACCGGGAGACCCAAACTACCCCCTAAAAATCAACTTCAGACTGCCGGTTTGCATTTCATACAATGGTGTACAGGAAGAAGAGTAATGAATTCTCCCACCAGGCCCACAACTTCTGAAAGGAAACTGAAAACACTGCAGTCTGCCATGACAAGTGGAGGCTGACTAGGCGCAAGTTTGGGGCAGATCAGGGAACGTGGTATGTTGTCTAGTTGGTAGAGCAACTTACTTTGAGATACACTTGCACCTCTTGTCAGCAGCAACACAGTAGTAGTGGCAGCACCAGTAGTAGCAGCAGCAGCACTAATCATAGAAATAGCAGCAATAACAGTAGAAGTAGTAGCATCAAAAGTAGTCCACCAGCAGCAGTAACAGTGACAGTGGAAGCAGCTGGGTTAATATTGATAGCATTGATGGCAGTAACAACAGTACTGATTGTACTTAAAACTGACTATGTCAACATGTTTCATTATCTCTGATTATCTGTCAGCTAGATAGATCAAATATTAAGACAAAAACCACCCACACCAGATATAATTGAAAATTCATTCTTCGATTGCTATAACCAACATGTAAGCACACCTCACAATATCACCTTTTCCTAAATTCCTCAGAGACATTAATTTTTTTTTCAATTTCCTAAACCAGCTTTCATCAAACAAGACACTAACATGGACCTTGGATAAAAAGGAACCTTCCCAATCAAACTGGGAAGCTCAAACTATTTACTCACACAAGTGTCTGCTGTCTGCAGCTCCTACGGTCATGGAAAGAGAGGTAATCAGCACTCCCAACAGGCGCCATAACTTTGCGCAGGAAACCGGAAACACTGCAGTAGCCATGACAAGTGGAGATGACTCTGTGCAACTCTGGGGCAAAGTAGGAAACTCGAAGATTGTTGCAATAACTTCTTTCCCTGAAAAAGTCTGTTATCTTCTCTCCCTTCACCAATGTTGTTCTAGTTCTTGCCATACATCGCTACAGTATATTGAATCTGGAATATAGCAGTGTGTGTGGGTGGGTGGGTGTATTTGGATATGTTTGTGTGTACACCACAGACACCCCCACCCCCATCCCCCCTTAAAAAAGAAAGGGATCAAAATAAGATTCCTGGGACATCATTTTCACAACATATATTTTTTATCGAACCTGAAAAGTCTCTAGCATCCTTACAGGGAGAAAAAGAGTATACACTCTTAGCCAGGCTGTTTCCCTACGAACATGACTGATGGTAAAGATGCCAGCACTGAGCGTGGCTGCCTTGTGGTTGGGTGACCATTCGAGCGCTTTGGCTTCAGTACAGTCCCCCAGCTCACCCAGCTATAAATGGCTACCTGCTCTCTTTAGGGACAGGGAAGGCAAAGCAGCAAGGGAGACAAGAGAGGTACCACCCTCAAGATGTTGGCCCCTTGAGAAGCTGAGGTCTCTGATACCTTGCTCCAAAATGGCACGCATACCTTATGGGGAACCATTTACTATTGCCTTTATATAATTATGCTAGTTGGGGTTGGGTATTTTTTAGGAAACGATGAACTGTGGTCTTATTTGTAACAAACAGTTTATGCTTTTAAAAGAACGAGTCACTGGCTGAATTTTGTACTCTACAAAGCTCTACACCATAATTCAAAACAAGACAACACAATGATAATATACAATGCAACACCGCACAACAGAACACAACACAACTCTACTCTACACAACACAATAGTACATTACACTAACTACACTACACTACAATAAATAAATAAAAATACTATGCTATACAGTACAGTACAATGCAATACAATGCTGTGTTATACAATGCAATACACTACAATACGATGTCAGCCTTCAGTCTTGGAAAACTATGGTGTGCGCTCTAGGTGTTCATTCCGGTACAGCCTCAGTTGTGGCTGGCCAATCTGACACACCACTGGTCTGTCTGCCTGGGCTGCAGCCTCTCTTCTCGTTCTCTTTGCCTCATGCTGCTGAGCAAGTGTCTCCTCGAACTATGAGAGACCTTTCTGCACAGTACAATACAATACAATACAATGCTTTCCAACACAATTCCTTTGGGCCACTGTTATTGACGCTTCCTTCATCAATCCACACAAGCAGCATTCATACTTCACACGGGAGGAAAACATGATGCTGGATAAAAGGAAACAAGCTGCTTGATATAAATGGACTGTCTGTCTCTCTTCCCCCCAGCATGCGAGGGAAGGGAGGTAATCAAAGGTTTACT
Organism: Rapana venosa; assembly: GCA_028751875.1. Classification (NCBI taxonomy): domain Eukaryota; kingdom Metazoa; phylum Mollusca; class Gastropoda; order Neogastropoda; family Muricidae; genus Rapana; species Rapana venosa. The sequence continues at coordinate 30,171,562 of CM054149.1, read as the reverse complement.
ACTCTATTGGCGCCACAACTGTACCGCCACAACTTCAGGAAGGAAGCGGAAACTTCGCAGACGCCATAACAACGGGAGCTCACTCCTGCTTGACACAAGCAGACGACAAAAGTGTGGTGGCTTGTTTAGCTATTGGAACGGGTTACTAGTTTTTTTTCAGAGAGCTTGCTATATTATATCAAGCAGGTCTTACATGATTTTTTTTCTCTCCTTTAAACAATCCGAGAGGGAACTAGATCTAGACATTTGCCTTTCTTTGTTGTTAAACTGCTTTGTTTCGTTGTGTATGTATGTAAAGCTAAATTTGTTTAATTCATAACCTGTACCACCGTGCTAATTTTACAATAAAAACAGGAGACTGTGGTGCCACGTCTTCTCAAAGCCATGAAAATGACAGTATTATTTTCTACCTCACCCCTTTCTTCATAAAGGAGACAGGAAAGTTCTGTGGTCAGAGCACTCCCTCTCTCCAAGTCAAGTATTAATCGTGGTTCCCAGTAGATTGGTGGCCGTGGGTGTGCTTTGGCTATAGTACAGTCCTCCAGTTCGTCCAGCTGTAAATTAGTACCTGCCCTCTTTAGGGACAGAGAAAGTAAAGCAGAGACGGAGGGGAGATGGGCACCACCTTCAGGATGCCAGCCCATAAGAGAAGCTTGGGTCTCTAACACTTCAGTTCTGAATGTCCACATAGGCTCTGGGAACACCTTTTACTATTACCTTTATAGATGCTAGTCTTTTGGATGAGAGGCAAGTGAGGTCTTGAGTGTAGCATACATTTTGTGTGGTGGTAGTAGCAGAAGTGACGATGGTAGCAGCAGCAGCAGCAGAAGTAGTAGTAGTAGAAGCAGTGATGGTCGTCATTATCATCGTGGCTCGTGTTTGAGCTACCATCGAGACACCCATTCGAGGGGATTTTTCCCCTGGAGTTAACATTACTACCAACTCCACTCCTCCCAAAGCCCTTCAGAAGAGACTATAAACTGAGGTCCTATATACAAACACTGGCAGAACATCTTGTGCATACGATAAAACCTGTTCCACCTGTCAATCATTGTGTGCTGGTAAGAACCAATGACAACATTTACAAAACCTTAGGCACATGAGGACTGGATGTTAAACACACACACACACACACACACACACACACACACACACACACCAACATAATTATGAGTGCTTATTCATTATCTTCGAAATGAAAGGTGTTTTTTTAATGGTCCTGGTGTTTCCATTCAGTCATAAGCACATTCCACCATAGGTACATACTGAGAAAAATTAATCCTGCAAAGTTACCTAAAATAAGACAGGAGTTATTGCTGAATGAGTGAAGGTTTTGACTGCCATCCAATGAATCAATCACATCGAAATACGTATCTCCTTCAGCAACATCAGGTGTGAATTAAGAGTGGATATTTCTAAATTTTACCATCAATCTCCCGGCTCAACTGAAAAGTGCAGACCTGCCAGTGCTTATTTCATTTTTAAAAATAATAATTATAGGTTCATACAGAAGATCAAATAAGCATGCTACAGAATATGTAATACATATCAGTGTTTGGTGAGTTATGAAAACATACACAAAACACCTTGCATGCACTTTGTACCTAAGAGATGGGCTTGACCAAGGTCACCTTGGTTTACATGGCCCGAGAGAGAGACAGACAGAGACAGACAGACACAGACAGACACAGACAGAGACAGAGAGAGCATGGGATTGGAACTCACACTTTCTCACCTCTGGTGATTATCACCCTAACCACAACACCCCCCACAAAACAAGCTTTTTTTCTCTACTGTCCATCTAACCTACACTCAACCATTATTGATTCACAGAGGGGAAAACAGCTCTCTCTCTCTCTTCTCTCTCTCTCTCTCTCTCTCTCTCTCTCTCTCCTCTCTCTCTCCTCTCTCTCTCTCTCTCTCTCCTCTCTCTCCTCTCTCTCTCTCTCTCTCTCTCTCTCTCTTCTCTCTCTCTCTCTCTCTCTCTCTCTTCTCCTCCTTCTCTCTCTCTCTCCTCTCTCTCTCTCATCTCTCTCTCCTCTCTCTCCTCTCTCTCTCTCTCTCTCTCTCTCTCTCTCTCTCTGTCTCTCTCTGGCTGTAGCTGTATCGGAACCAGGCTGGCTGGGAACATGATTCCCAGGATAAAATGAAAGCTACTTAATGGAACTGAGAGGAGGCCTGGACCTAGCCCTACTCCCTGAAAATGCTGTAACAACTTTGGATTGCCCTCTCTCTTTCTGTCCCTGCCACTAGCCCTGCTAGGGGAAAAGAGAGGTAATCAACGCTTCCACTGGCGTCACAACTTCGGGAAGGAAACCGGAAGCGCTGCAGCCGCCATAACAAGGGGAGCTGATTCCTGCGCCAGCTCAGTGGCAGACAATAAGAAAGATGGTGGTGATGGTGATCATGGTGGTAGTGGTGGTGGTGGTGGTGGTGGTGTGGGTGGTTAGTTAGTTAGTTGGGGGGTTTGTTTGGGTGTTGCAGTGACTTACTGGTATGGTGTGGTGTGGTGTGGGTGGGGTTTTTTTTCCTTTCTATTCACTGATATGATTCTAAAATATATTATTTGAAAAGATTGATAGCCTCTTTCCTCGCCCCCCCCCCCCCCCCCCCCCCCCCACCTACTCTTCTTTCTGTCATCATTAGTCTACACTCTTGGTTCGCTCTTTGGACGGGAGAGTGAATCTAGTGCCCTTACCTTTGGATTGGTTTCGTCACTTTGTTGTTGCTGCTGCTGCTGCTGCTTCTGCTGCTGTTGTTGTTGTTGTTGTTGTCGTTATTGTTATTGCTGTTGTTGTTCCTCAGGTGCATTTTTATTCCTCACCAAACCAGAAAATCTGTAGCGGTTGTTATTGGGGTGTGGTAGGTTTTTTTTAAGTAAAAGGACCTATTCTCATAACTCCCTTAAGGAAATTCTGTCCTATGAATTCCCTCTTTTCTGCCCCTCTCTTTCTTTCTGCCTTGTTCCTGTTCTTAATGTCATCTCCTTGACTTTTTTGTTGTTGGCCTTTTCGGTCCATTCTCCTGCCTTTCCTTTCCCCAAAAAGACTTGATTTAAAAGAGCAATTCTCTCCCACGTCGAAGTGTCGGATTCGCTGGGCCTGACTTGTCAGGCACATATTGTATTGTGTACCACTTTAAGTCAGGGCAGATTTCTCTGCGTGAAATTCGGGCTGCTCTCCCCGGAGCGAGCGCGTGGCCACAAGAGCAGCGCCACCCATTATTTTCTTTTCAATTCCTGTCTGCAACGGCAGCAAAAACGGCAGCACAACACATTTTCACTTATATGACAGACAACAATTATAGGAACTGTTACTGTACCTATAAGGTCGTAGGGGAGCGAGGCGTCAGAGACCTCACTGCTCTCGGGGCTAGCATGTTGAGGGCGGCGCCCATCTCCTCTCCCTCGCTGCTTTACCTTCCCTGACCCTAAACAGGGCAGGTACCCATTTACAGCTGGGAGAACTGGGAGAACTGTACTGAAGCCAAGGCGCGCAAACGGTCACCCATCCACTTGGTAACCACGCTCGACGCTGCTTAACTTGGCTGGGGGAAAGCGAGAATGCTCCGACCACTAAGCTATCCCGTCCCCCTTCACCCATATGACAGACAACAATAGTAACCCTTGCTGTCTGAGGGTTCGATAAAGGAGAAGAAGAACTAAACTACACTAGGCTCCAGAGTGGTTGCTGGGGCACTGAACTGATAAAAACACCAGCTGTCTCCATTTGTGGTGGTCATGTGCCAATGCCTGGGCCAAGACAAAGCTTTTTGTCTTTTTGGTTCAGTGATGTTGTCCATATCCCTTTCTCTCTCTCTGTCTGTCTCAGTCGCTTTCTGCCTCCTCAGACTATGCTTTGAAAGATGGTCTGTGAAAGATTGTCAGATCTTGTAACATGCTTATTATAGATCTACCACGTCAGGCTTCTTGTTGTTGATGTCGTTGTTCTTGTAGTTGTTGTTGTTGTTGTTTTGTTGGCTGGCTTTCGTGTTGTTGTTAGTGTTGGTCTTGTTTTGTTTTGTTGCTACTGTTAATGGTGTTTTTTGTTGGGTTGTGTGTGTATGTGCGTGCGTGCGTGCGTGCGCGCGCGCGCGGTGTGTGTGTGTGTGGGAGGGGGGGGGGTTTTGCAGGGGTGTTTTTTGTTGTTTGTTTATTGTTTGTTGTTGTTGTAGTGTGGGGTTTTTATGTTTGTTTGTGCTTCTTGGCGGGGGAGGTGGGGGGAGGGGAGTGTTGCTACTATTCTTGTTGATTTTTTGCAAGGCCTTTGTAGTGAGTGGTCCATGGCTTGTCTGAGGATGTTACCCACTGACCTCATTCATGATAAGACTCCAGGATGGAAATACTCAGCCATCTCCTGTAGTCTCGCATCTACAGTGCTTTTAAGAATTCCGTTCTAGCAGGTTCGCTGGTAACAACCCAAGACTTTCTTGCCTCCAGGTCCAGTTAATTTGAGTGGAAAGAACCCCTGTACGCCCTTCCAGGTTTGTTTTTTCCCCCCTCAGACTGATGTTCTGTTTTTCCTGATTGGTTTCACCTTTGCTGAGCTCCAGTTTAGAATTAGATCCCAAAGAGTCAACATTGCCAGGACTTGTTAAGTCTTGTCTGATCAGAATCCTTCGGATGAGACTATAAACCGAGGCCCCGTGTTCGAACGCATGTAGAACATCTTGCGCACACGTTAAATCCTGTTCCGCTTTTCGGAAGAGTAGGCCATTGTGTGCCGGTGGAAACAGATGATAAAATTTACAAAACCGCATACACACGGGGACTGGATGTAAAAAAGCACATGAGTGCTTATTCCATTATCCTCGATATAAAAGAATAAATAAAATAAAAAAAGAATTGTTTTATCTCCAAATACTTAAGCGTCTAAAGTTTACTGGGGAACTTGATTTTGAATGAGGGAGGGGGGGGAGTACTGCTCTGAATTAAAAATCTCTTTATCATTTTGTTATGTTTCGGACGGGTTTTTCCTTTGCTTGTTTCGTGT
>CM054149.1:30156571-30161571 GCA_028751875.1 Rapana venosa | reverse complement strand
AAAAAAGCACATTCGTACTTCTTATTCATTATCCTCGAAATAAAAGAATCTCTGAGTGAGTGTGACAGATCAGTGTGGAGACAATTGAAAAACAGTCAAAGAAAGAAGGTGTTCAAACAAGGTTGAATTGAGGGGCAGATAGTGTAACTGTGCTGCTGTTTGTATCAGACGACATTTCTGCAGCGTCCAAGCTTTGACCAGTACAGGATGGATGAGTGTTTTGACCATTCTGATTTTGAGATATTTACGTATAATAAAGGTTGTTTTTTTTATCTCTTGATAATGAAACCACAGCATACTGGTGATGATCGAAAACATGTATGTATGTGGTAATATTCTATTTTTGTTCTTTTTTCATTCTTTTTTTTTTTTTGACCACTCATCTGTGTTTTTGAACATTTTTTCATCCTATCTATTCGTAGTACACAAAATTAGAAGAAGAAAAAAATCAGGGGGAAAATAAACCCAGAAAGACAGAAATAGACCAACAAAGAAAAATTAATGAAAAAAGAAGAAATCGTGAATGATAAAAAGAAAATCAAAGAAATCGGATGAAAAGAAATAGCATTAAAGGAAGACAAAAAATAAAATGAATTGAAATAAAGTAGAATGAAATAAAATGACAAATAAAATCAAATAAAAATACCAGTTCTTCGCTTTTACAAAATAATGCATTTCCACTCCATATTATTCCCTCTAACGGGAGGAGTGCTGTTCACACAAAATAGCGAAAATGTTGTACACAATGTGCTCGAAAGAGCGGAGATTGTGTTTGCTTTTGTTTGTGTGTTTTCTTATTTTGCCGTATGATATTGATTTCTTTCTTAGAATTGAGCTACTTGTTTGATCGGTGAACCCTGCTTTGCCTCTGTAATCTCTCTGTCTGTCTGTCTGTCGCTCTGGTATTCAGTCTGTCTGTCTGTCTGTCTGTTGTACCTGTCTGTCCCCCTTTCCCCTTCTCTCTCTCTCTCTCTCTCTCTCTCTCTCTCTCTCTCTCTCTCTCTCTCTCTCTCTCTCTCTCTCTCTCTCTCTCTCTCTCTCTCTCTCTCTCTCTCTGCCTCTGTCTGTCTCTGTCTGTCTCTTTTTGTTGTCGTTTTCCAATGTACAAAAATGATGGACAGGAACTAAGCAATGCCACAGATGTATTGACAGTGCCCCCCCCCCCCCCCTCTCCTCTCTCTCCTCCCTCCCTCCTCTCTCTCTCTCTCTCTCTCTCTCTCTCTCTCTCTCTCTCTCTTGTTTGCTTTCTTTTTTTTCATCTTCATTATGTTTCCACTTCCATTAAAAGAAAGCGAAAAAAATCCCCCCCAAATCCTCATGATAATTAGGGAATTTTTTTTTTTATCATTTCGTTAATCACTGAGATTTGAACTCAAAACTTAATGGCTATGTTCTATTGTCGGAAAAGCACTACTCCACAAGGTTTGAGGGTGGGTTGGTGTTTTTCTTCAACCTCTACGTCCTATTTTCCCTCCTCTATAGTCAAAGAACAGAGATGAATAAATCAAATACAATGAAATCGTGCCTATTCTTCGTTTCTAAAGAATCATGCTTTTCTACTTCAATATTGTCACCATTAAAAAGGAGAGGTTTTCAAATAAGATAGCGAAAATTACGTACACAATTTTGTCCGAAAGAGCGTAGGATGTATCATTTGTTTCCTATTTTGCATTTATGATATTGATTTCTTTTAGAATAAAGGTAGTTTTTTGGGGGGTTGGTGCTGTTTGTTTCTTTCTCTGTTTTTGTCTTTGTCTGTCTGATTGTCTGTCTGTCTGTCTGTCTGTCTGTCTCTCTCTCTCTCTCTGTCTGTCTGTCTGTCTGTCTGTCTCTCTTCTCTCTCTCTCTCCTCTCTCTCCTCTCTCTCTCTCCTATCTGTCTGTCTGTCTGCCTGTCTGTCTCTCTGCGTTGATATTGATTTCCTTTAGAATAAAGGCTTTTTGTCGGTGCTGTTTGTTTCTGTCTGTTTTTGTCTTGGTCTGTCCGTCTGTGTGTTTGTCTGTCTGTCTGTCTGTCTTCTCTCTCCTCTCCTCTCTCTCTCTCTGTCTCTCTCTCTCTCTCTCTCTCTCTCTCTCTTCTCTCTCTCTCTCTCTCTCTCTCTCTCTCTTCTCTCTCTTCTCTTCTCTTCTCTTCTCTATTCTTCTCTACTCTTCTTCTTTTTCTTCATCTTCCTCTGTATCTTCTTCCTTCCTTCCATTCATTCATTCATTCCCTCTTTCTCGTTCGTCAATTCTACTTCTTTTTTTCCCTTTTGTTTTCCCTTCTTTTTAGCTCTCGCGTCAATATATGGGTTGTTTGGGTGGGGGGAGTTTGTTTTGTTTGATTGTTTTGTTGTTGTCGTTTTCTAATGTACAGAAATGATGGATAGGAACTAAACAATGCCACAGATGTAGGGAGAGCACCCCCTCTTTCCCCCTCTCTCTCTCTGTCTCCCCCCCCCCCCCCACCTCTCTCTGTCTCTGTCTCTCTCTCTCTCTCTCTCTCTCTCTCTGCCACTCTGTGTTCAAGACAGCAGAACAACAATGGGTCATTAAGGAACGGCTGGTTCTTGTCGATCTGTCTGTCTCCTCCTATGCCTCGGTCGTATAAACAAAATATGGAGAGACAGAGAGACAGAGAGAAGGGGTGGGGGGGGGGGGGGGGGGGGGGGGGGGGGGGGGGGGGGGGGGGGGGGGGGGGGGAGGAACCTCGGCAGAGTGGAGAGATGCAGAACAGGGCTGTAACCATCCCCTCAACCGGTGTGATCCGAAATAGGTTCAGATGATGATGATGATGATGACGACGACGACGACGACGATGGTGATGATGATGACGACGACGATGGTGATGATGATGACGACGACGATGATAATGACGACGATGATGATGATAATGACGACGAAGATGTTGCTGATAATAATGATGACCCCGACGACGACGACGACGACGTTAAGGAGGAGGAGGACGACGACGGCGACGACAACGACGGCGACGGCAACGACGACGACGACGACGACGACGACGACGACGACGATGATGATGATGATGATGATGATGATGATGATGACCACGATGACCACGATGACCACGATGATGATGAAAACAATGACGACAACGACGATGATGATGACGACGACGATGACAGCAACAACTTTGACGGTGACGATAACCGATGACTGATGACGACAACAACAACAACAACAACAAAAACGGCGACAATAATAACGACGATCACGACGATGACAATGATGGTGTGTTGGCAATGCTGTAGAGATGTTCGGACCATCAATACTAAGTAAAGTTGTTACGAGTGTTACCTCTACCAACCGAAGTAGACAGGCACTAACTCTACATTTGATTTTTTTTTTAAACAAAATTGTCAACTCTAATCCAATCGATGGTCTTGCGGTATCGTAGGCTACTCATCGATAGATGAGATGAGACGATAAATTAAAACTAAGGTTCCGTGTGCTAGACACATTTAGCGCACGTAAAACAACCCACAGCATCAACAAAGAGAGTTAATTGTCAAAATCTGTCACAATTTAGATGGGTTTTTAGTTATATTGCATATAATATCTTTTTTTTTTAAACTCTAGTGCAAAGCAAATCTGGATTAATCATCTGGCCCCCTTTAAGTTTATCATTGCCTGAAAAATCTTAACCTTGATTGCTCCATTTGATGAAGAAGTAAAATGACCTCAAAGATTTCCCTTATCAACACAACACAATTATAAATGGAAACGAAAAAAGATACAAACAGACACACAAACAAACAAAAAACAAACTCTTAAGCAAAAAAACACACAACAACAACAAAACCTAAAGCGATAATTAAGTTGTTCCTGGCCAAATCTCGATGTGAAAAGAAGCAGTGCAGTAATGGCCTACCTATTCAGTCAGAGACAGAGGAGGGTAAAAGGTAAAGGTGTCCCATAACCTATGTGGTCATAGGGGAGCGAGGCGTCAGAGACTTCAGCTTCTCCAGGGGCGGGCGACCATCTCCTCTCCCTCGCTGCTTTACCTTCCCTGACCCTAAAGAGGGAAAGTATCCATTTACAGCTGGGGGAACTGGGGAAACTGTACTGAAGCCAAGTCACCCACCCAAGTGGTAACCACGCTCAACGATGCTTCCAAGAGAAGGCAGCTGGAACTGTAGTGTAGTGTAGTGTAGTGTAGTGTAGTGTTGTGCAGCGCAGGGTAGCGCAATGGAGTGGAGTGTTGTGTAGCGCAGCGTAGTTAAGTGTCGTTTTCTATCAACACACACAAACACACTCTAAATAATGACCATAAACAGATATTACATTATAAATAAAACCTCAGTCAAGGCTGCGAACATAAAACGAGTACTCTAACTTCCGGGGGGGGGGGGGGGGGGGGGGGGGGGGGGGGGGGGGTCTGTTGTTTTACCCAATTATTCGTGCGTTCACAAAGACAATAAATGGGAAATGTCAGATTTTGAATCTTTTTTCTTTGCGATTTGCAGTCTGTGTTTTGGCTGCCCATATGGTGAAGGGGGATTGGGAAGGTGGCGGGGGGGGGGGGGGGGGGGGGGGGGGGGGGGGGGGGGGGGGGGGTGTGGTGGAGTTGTGTTGTGTGTGTTGTGTATGACTGGGGTTTGTTTGTACTACAAGAAGTTTCCAGATCCAGGAGAGGAGTTCTTATTTCCGTTGAGCCTGTCCACTTAATGCCATAAGCCTGTCCACTTAATGCCAATAACCACTTTACGACACAACACTCGTGCGTTAGATCACAAACACAGACAATGTTGAACACATGGGAAATCCCATTCCTACTTTTAAAGAAAGTGAACAGCATTTAATGGGGAGGGGGGTACGGATAACACGAACATATCCAGTATAGTAGCATGCCGGTTTACCCTTGTTTATTTTCCATTTTACTCAGGTATTAAAGTGTGGCTTTGTTTATTTGTTTGACAGGTTTACCCAGGTATGAGTGAATAGCCATGTACCTTTGTTTCTAATTCACTCTACCAAGGCATGAATGTTTAACTTTTCCTT
>CM054149.1:30134071-30151571 GCA_028751875.1 Rapana venosa | reverse complement strand
CCCCCCTCCCACTCCCCCCACCCCCCCACCCATGTCCCCCACCCCACCCGCCCTTCGCACCCCCCCCCCCCCCCCCCCCCCAAGTCTTCGGATGAGACTATAAACCGATGTCTCGTGTGTGAACGCACGCAGAACATCTTGCGCACACATTAAAACCCCTTCCGCTTTTCGGAAGAGTAGGCCATTGAATACTGGTGGGAACGGATTACAAAACTGTATACACACGGGGACTGGGGGCAAAAGAAAAGCACATGAGCTCTTATTCCATTATCCGCGATATAAAAGAATAAGTAAACACACACAAAACAACAGCCTTACCTTAACCTTAATTCTCTCTGTGCCAGGAGGCACACAAGGCTTGAACATCATTCCTCCATTGGTTCCGGTCTGCAGCTGTGCGTCGTGCGGCGTTCCACGTGCTCCAGCCTGCGCTGTTCCGCTCTACTTCTACCATTCGTCGCCATGTTGTTTTTGGGCGTCCCCTTTTCCTTCTCCCTTCAGGTGTCCATCCGAGGGCAACAGCACAGTCGTCACTCCTATCCTTTCTTAGGACATGTCCGATCCAGTTCCATCTCCGTCTTCTAATCTCCTGGCTGATTTTTTGTGCTCCTGCTATTTCCAAGACTGTCTTGTTGGCAATGTGTTCTTGCCATCGGATCTTGAAGATCCTCCTCAGACATTTGGTTCGGAAAATGTCTAGTTTCTCTTCTTCTCCTTTCGTTAATTTCCAGGTCTCACATCCGTAGAGAAGAACTGACAAACAAGGCTCTTGAAAAGGGAGGGCTTTGGTTTTTCTGCCGATGTCTCCCATTTGCCAGATGTTGGATAATCGTTTCTCTGCGCACTGGCCAGTGCTACTCTCTTCTTGACGTCTGCTGTTCTCCTCCGTCTTTGGTGACGTTTGCTCCGAGATAGGTGAAGTTCTCCACCTCTTCAACTTCCTGATCTCAAACCCTCAGACCGTCGATGTTCCTGCTGTTTATTTTCATGGCTTTGCACTTCTGTCCATTCAGCTTGAGTCCAACCTTTGCTGCGTTGTCTTCCAGTCTTTTAGTTTGTGTTGTAGATGATTCATGGTTGATGAAAGGAGGGCGATGTCGTCTGCAAAGTCAAGGTCTTCTAACATGTTCATGAAGCCCCATCTTATCCATTTCTCTCACCTTCCACTGTTCTTCTCATCCCCCAGTCTATCACGAGAAGGAAGAGGAATCCTGACATGCAGAAACCCCTGTTTCACCCGGTAATCACTGGGAACCAGTCTGTTGTTTCGGTGTCAACAATGACGGAGCATGAAAGTCCTCGTACATTGTCTTGACCATTGGATGAGTTTCTGTGGGATTCCATATTGACGCATGATGATCCAGAGACTGTCTCGGTGTATGGAGTCAAAGGCCTTTTCAAAGTCAATGAAGTGTATGTACAGTGTCGCGTTCCATTCGTTGACTTGTTCCAGATGTTCTGAGTATAAATATTTGGCCGACAGTTCCCCTCCCCTTTCGAATCCAGCTTGTTCTTTTCTGAGAGATGCGTCTACTCCTTCTTGTATTCTGTTGATGAGGATCTTGCTGAGCACCTTACTGGCCAAGGGTATAGTGTAATCCCACGCCAGTTTCCACACTCCTGAAGATTTCCTTTCTTTGGGATCTTGCATATGAGTCCTTTCGTCCATTGCGTTGGTACTGTCTCCTTTTCCAGACGAGGTCAAATATCCGTTTCAGTTCCTTGCCGGTCTGTTCAATGTCTGCTTTTAGCATCTCTGCTGTGATCTGGTCTGTCCTGGTGCTTTTCCGTTCCTTAGGGTCTTCAGTGCTTCTTGATTTCATGGATGGTTTGGGTTCTTCTGCTGAGATGTCTAGTTCTTCCACTTCCCCTGGTCATCTTGTGGTGGTTCATTCGGTGCGTCTCTGTTGAGAACTTCCTGGAAGTGTTCTCTCCATCTCTCTGTCTGGCCTCTTGATTCTTTAGCAGCTCCCCGTTCTTATTCTTCACTGCTGCTACTGGTCTAGTGCCTTGGTTGGTGAGCTGTTTCACAATGCTGTATAGTTCTTTCTGTCTCCCATTCTCTGCTGCGTTCTGCGCTCTCTCTGCTTTTTCTGACATTCCATCTCCTCTTGTCCTCTCGTACGCTTCTTTTCACTCCTTGTCTTTTTCCTTGTATGTTTCCTTCATTCTATTTCTGTATTCTCTCCGAGTGTGTACTGTTGATTCTTATGTTGATGCGCTTCCTCTCATCGATCAGCTTCCAGCTGTTCTCACTGATCCATGACTTGCTCTTTCCCTTTCTGTAGCCAAGGACCTCTTCTGCTGATTTGATGTATGCGTTCTTCTGATGTTCCCACACCTCTTCTACATCTTCAGTTTCGGTTCTGTTCTCTTCGAGTTTGGTCTTCACTGCATTGCAGAATTTCTTTCTTATATCTTCGTCCTTCAGTCGTTCAACGTCCAGTCTTGTCTTGGTTTTGTTGTTGTTTCTGCGTGAGCTGAGTCGTAACTTGATCCTCGTCTTCACCAGGTAGTGATCGCTGTTGGCATCTGCTCCCCTCTGTACTCGGCAGTCTTGTACTGATGATCTCCACTGTCCACTGATCAATAGGTGGTCAATTTGGTTTTTCACTCTTCCGTCCGCTGATGTCCATGTTGCTTTGTGAATGTCTTTGTGTGGGAATAGAGTTCCTGTGATAACTAGTCCATTCAGTTGGCTAAACTCGCATAGTTTCTGTCCATTGTCGTTCTGTCTCCCAAGTCCATGAGTACCCATTGTCCTTTCGTATCCAGTGTGGTCATTTCCCACTTTTGCGTTTAGGTCTCCCATGATGATGATGATGTCGTTCTTGTTGCACCCGTCCACTGTTTCCTGGAGTTGTTGGTAGAACTGCTCCTTTTCCTGGTCTTCCCTCTCGTTGTGCGGTGCGTACACTTGTATAACTGTCATCCGTCTGTATTTGGAGTAGAATCTTGCTGTGATGATCCTCTTGTTGACTGGTGTCCATTCCATGAGAGACTTCACTGCGTCCTGGCTCATCATGATGGCGACTCCTCCCTCGTGTAGTTGTTCGTCTCCACTGTAAATCACTGTCTGTCCTGATGCCAGCTTAATTTTTCCAGCTCCTGTCCATCTGGACTCGCTGATTCCGAGAATGTCAGTTGATATTCTATCATCTCTCTCGCGATCTGTGCTGCTGCGCCTCCTCTGTACATTGTCCTACGTCCCAATGTCCAATGTTAAGGTTATTTTTGGGGCTTGCAAAGGATCTTGTCGGAACGATGGGCTTCCCGCAGGCTTTCAACCCATCGTCGTCATGATGCCAGTGCCGGCGATCCCGCTCCCCCAGGGCTTGGTTTGAAGTTATGTTCATAGTTTCTGTAACTTTTTATTTTTTACTGGAGTAGGTAGTTGGCCTTCTGCCCAACCCCCATACTTGGAGGGCCAGTGGTTTTCTGTCAGGGTGGCCTTCCCTTAGACTGCGTTGGTCCACGGTGCAATCTCCCATCCGCCACCCGGGAGACGCGCCTCTACGCCGTGCAGTCCCAGCGCGAGGCAAAACAACAGCAACAACAACAAAACCCCACCTTCAACTTAAATTCAACAGGATCAACCCCGCAGTCACGTCTTTGGCATCACATCATTAAGATGATCCTAAAAGTAAAACCCAACATCTCTTTATCCACTTGGGCTAAGCTCTCCCCTGTCTCTTTCAGTGGGTCTCATAAAATCCCAAACCCTCTTTTTTTTTCTTTCCTGTGACACAAAATCTTCCCTGAATGTAGTGTTATTTTTGTAGGGGATGGGGGGTTAGCTCCCCATGTGTCCAATTTAGCCAATCAGCTACTCGAGGCGCGCACAGATGCACGGTCAAGGTCAGTTAGCAGGTAATGAAACAACATGGAAGGTTAGATTTTTCTGCGGAAGCTCTAAGATTTTAGCTTGTTCAGCTGCGGTCGTCACCTGAAGAAAACTAGAACAGCATGGGAGAAGACATCACCAACAATATTAATATTATTTTGAAACAGCGCTGACATTTGATGCCAAAGCTGTTGTTAGTTATGAACATGCCAGAGTTTGTCGTGGGTGTCGTTGGATTGAAAGATCTGAAAATTGCTTCAAGTGTGGTGTACTGTTCTGGAACTCTTTGTTTAACTCTCTCTCTCTCTCTCTCTCTCTCCTCTCTCTCTCTCTCCTCTCTCTCTCTCTCTCTCTCTCTCTCTCTCCTCATTTTGCTCCTCGTTATCACAGAAATGGGTGATTTGCAAGAAAGAAAAATATTACTCGAGGTATTCAAGGCTATGATTCGATCAAGTCTACTGTACTGTTAATAATTATCTGGGGAAAAAAAATTGCATGGAATCGGCAGGTCTATGTGTATAAACGCTTTTCGATGGACAATACAATTATAATGACTTTCTTTATTTCTTTCTTTCTTTATTCTTTTATTTCGAGGAGAAGGGAATAAGCATTCGTGTGCTTTTTTTCATCCAGTCCCCGTGTATAAGCAGTTTTGTAAATTTTGTCGGGATGGTACGAGTGCTGTACGCTTTGTTTTTCCTTGTGACACACTTTGAATTCCTGTATGAATAGCAATTATTAGACTTGATCTATATGAACAAGTCAGCAACATCATACATCATCATACACGTGTTTATATTTTCAGTATGAATATACATGTGTTAACATTTCAATATGAAATATAGAAATGAAAAAGAAACTATACTACAATGAATAATTACAATGCTCTCGTAAAAAAAAAAAACACCAAAAAAACTCCAGACTAGAACAGAAAACATTTGAGATAAAGAAACCCCAAAAAACAAAATACAAGCAAAAGAAAGTCAGTGTGATGGTACTATTTCGGGAAGGACCACAACAACAACAACAAAAACATCGGCTGCAATTATATCGGGCTCACACACCACTACTTTGAATCCATTGTCAGAAATGTGACACGGGCACAATTCCCTTTTTGCTTTCTGTTCTTTTTTTTAAAAAGATACTACAGCTTTTTACACATGCATGCTTCCTCCTCCTCCTCTTCCTCCTCCCCCTCCTCCCTCCTCCTACAAGACTAAAACGCACACGCCGGCTTGTCAGGCCCATACACACGTGCTCTGCGCGCGCCGGAGCGCGCAGTGGAAATGATTGATGGAACGCGTGCCGCGCGCATGCGTGTGTATTTCACGTGTTTCCGGTACTGAAGCTGCACCTGACTCGGAGGGTAGGGAGGAGGAAGAAGACATGCTCGATGGGAGAGAGAGAGGGGGGGGGAGAGAGGGGGGGGGGAAAGAGGAGGGGGGGGGGGCGGGGAGGAAGGAGGGAAAATATTAATTATTGTGTGCGCCTCTGTCAAAAGAAAAGCAACGTTCCGTGGCTTGGGGACGAAAGTTGTTTTTCGTGTTGGTCTGCAGGGGCTTTTGTGGGACCACCCGAGAGCTTTCCTTCCACTGAGCTGATCCTGTGTGTCGCTCGAGGAGGGGCTTTTTTCGCTTGCAGACCCTAAACAGTGTAGGTAATTAAATCAGCACCGCGCAGGCCTTTGTCAGGACTTATGGATTGTCACAAGTTCTGCCCAAGACCTGAACTATGACATCCCAGGTCGCGGCACTGGCAAAATCAGTGGGAGGGGGCGGGTGGGGTAGGGGGGGGGTGGACAGAAATAAAAGTGGGGGGGGGGAGGTGAGAATATGGAGGAGGTGCAAGACAAAGACTTTGGGGATTATTTCCATATAACTCCATTTTATTTATATCAAGGAGTGATGAACATTGTTATAATTGTTGTTATTTTGGGGCTTCATTCACACTTTTTCTGGGAAACCCTGTGAAAAACATTAATTAACTTGCATATTGTTGCCAAAAATGACCTTGATGAAATACAAGAGGGGAAGGGTATGGGGTGAGGTGAGATGAATTTTAAATGAAAGGTTTGATTCTAAATATTTTGTTGTTCGTTGTTTTGTTTCGTAGACTTGAATTTTTTTTTTTTACACAAATATCTTTCTTTTGTGTTGGTCAGATGGACAGCTCAGCCGCTGTGGTTTTTTTTAAATTATTTATTTTATTCTTTTATATCGAGGATAATTGAATAAGCACTCTTGTGCTTTTTTACATCCAGTCCCCGTGTGTATGCGGTTTTGTAAATTATGTCATCTGTTCCTACCGGTACACAATGGCCTACTCTTCCGAAAAGCGGAACAGGATTTAACGTATGCGCAAGATGTTCTGCGTGCGTTCGCACACGGGGCCTCGGTTTATAGTCTCATCCGAAGGACTTTTGGGGAGAGTGGAGTCTACACTGATGTTAACTCCAGGGCAAAATATCCCCTTGAACGAGAATCGAACCTGGGTCGTCAGTTCTAACCACTAGGCTATCCCGGCATTAGTACGCTATGGATCCTTCGAGTCATCGTGGAGTTTCTTGGCCCCTGGATGGAGTCATACTGGATCTTCTGTTGGAATGACCAATGCTTGGTTTTTTAACTGTCTTTAATTTCTAGCTGGATTTTGAGCTGAGTTATAAGGGCAAAAACGGTCGCATACGCAAAATTTCACCATTGGTGAACCTCGGAGATGTAGCGGAGAAACAAACAACAAAAAAGTTAGTATACAATGCAGTCATTCCTTTTATGTCAAACAGAGTAAACATACTTTGTCTAATTCATCGGATTCTTTCTTCTTCTTTTGTTTAAAGCAAACAATGCTGAAGTTATCTCTCTCTCTCTCTCTCTCTCTCTCTCTCTCTCTCTCTCTCTCTCTCTCTCTCTCTCTCTCTCTCCTCTCTCTCTTCTCTCTCTCTCTCTCTCTCTCTCTCTCTGATCAAGGCTGCATATACCATCATACCATACATAAACACCTCAAAACAGGTACACACACACATACGCGCGCGCGCGCTCGCACACACACACACACACACACACACACACACACATACACACACACACACGCACACACACACATACACACACACACGCACACACACACACACATACACACACACTACTACTACGAATACCTAGATTCAACCAATCCACAGTTGGCCGCCGCTCTTTCTCTATTTCTGGTTCATCGACCTGGAATGAGCTCCCTCTCTCTCTTCGCCAGAAGCCTAGTTATGACACTTTTAAATCCAGCCTCAAAACATATTTTTTTCAAACCTAAGATTTCCCCCCTCCTGTTTCATATCAGAACTATCCCACCTTCACTAACCCATGTCCTATCACCCTGCTAAAGTATATGATCTGTGTAAGTGTGTGTGTGTGTGTGTGTGTGCTTGCTTTTGAAAACATTTGACTATTGCAGTTTTATTTCATAGATTTGGTCTGAAGCGTACCATGTTTGTAATATCTGTTTGTTTAAACTATTGATTATTTGTCATTGGTTGCGTGGCTGTGTAAGATTAGGTTGAATACATGCGCTTTGATTTGTCTTTGCAAGATATAGCGCTATATAAGTTCCATTTATTATTATTATTATTATTATTATTATTATTACCACCACCACCGCCACCATCGAGACAGCCGTTCTAGAGGATTTTTCCCCTAGAGATAACATTAGTGCCAACCCCACTCTCCCGAAAGTCCTTCGGATGAGACTATAAACTGAGGTCCCGTCTGCGAACGCATTCAGAACATCTTGCTCACATATTAAAACCTGGGCCACCTTTTAGAAGAGTAGGCTATTTCATGCCGGTAGGCACACAAAAACAAGCACATGAAGCTCTTAGTCCATTATCCTCGAAATGAAAAAATGAAATGAAAAAATAAAACACACACACACACATGAAAGAGAGACAGACAGGAAGACAGAGTCAGTGAGGTTTCAATCTCATTCATCATTCCAAACTGTGAGTAATTTGGACTCTGACAGTTCTGCTGAAACAAACAAGCCAAGTCTGATCAGGCTTGTAAGAAACCTGATAGTGAGTCACTCCCGACACTGTGGTCGATTAACTCTGTCCTCGAGAGATGCCAGCAGAGTCAATGAATCCCACATCATCATCCGATCCCCACAGACAAATGATTCCAGTTTCTATAGCTCCCCACCCCAAGGTCCCACAAGTCGATACATCGTAGTTTTAGCAGATCTATGCCTCCGTCACTATATTCGAGGTCAGTATACTACATGGCGAGTATAGGATTGAGGGATCCTAGGATCAGAAGGTTCCTGCCTGAATCAGGGGATCTAGTGGTGAATGAATCAAAGGATAGAGGGATTTCGGGTGTCGTAGACTCCAGGTGAGTTGGTCTCATGATGAATGGATCCTTGATGAGTTGATTTCATGGCTGGTAGGTTACGAATATGGCAGATTTCTAGAATTATTAGATACTATTGCTGAAAGACATTGTATTTGTTAGATTCCAGATTGACAGCCCCTGGATGTACGCTGTGTGTCTACGTTCTTTTCTCTCTCAATCACTCTCTCTCTCTCACTCTCTCTCTCTCTCCTCTCTGTCTCTCTCTGTCTCTCTCTGTCTCTCTCTCTGTCTCTCTCTCTCTTTCTCTCTCTCTCTCTCTCTCTCTCTCTCTCTCTCTCTCCCCTCTCTCTCTCTCTCTCTCTCTCTCTCTCTCTCTCTCTCTCTCCCCTCTCTCTCTCTCTCTACAGCGTATAAGTCAGTGCCTCTATAAATCCTATACAACGTTCATAGATGCCACACCATGGTCGGCAGATACCATGGGTACTTGGTCTTCCATCAAAAGACCTGAGGCTGACATTCTTGGACAGCAAAAAAAAAAAAAAAATCAGGGTATACACTTTCTAAGGCCATTAAATTTGTTATTGATTCATTACGAGACAACAGTCCTGATTGATACCCTCCAAAAGATCAGTAGGTTCTTCAAGGGGTAGACTGGAACAGCATGGGGGGAAAGCTAGAAAAAGATGAGAGGAAGAAATGGAACAAGTACAAAACAAAAAACAGAGTGTGGAAAAAGAGAAAAAATCTGCCACATTCTGATTTTCTGCAGAGCAGTTTCCTTACATGTGGGAGTGTTGTGTAAACCTGTATTTTGTTTCTTTTAATTAAAACTGAACTTCATTGGCTTTTTGACCATTTGACTTTGACCAAAGCCGTTTTTTTCCTAAGATTGTTTTAAACAAATGACCAGTAACAGTTTCACCTTGTGGTACTCTTTGTGTTAATTCTGATTATATTTCGTTGAGGTATTATACACGTAAAAGAATGGAACAGAATCACTCATTTTTACTTTTTTTAAAATGAAGTAAACAGTCCAGGGATGTTAGCTTTAACTAAGAAAAATTGAGGGGGAAAATCAACGGCTGCTGCAAAGTTGATTAAACAAGGTTTCCCTATATCTCATAATGTGTTCGCACTCGGTTGGATGAAGGGGGATAATAAGATTTGTAGAGAGCTAATTATCATTACGCAAAATCATAATGTTGACAACCGTTCCTCGTTACGATAATGCGAGTAATTAAATCGATTACGTTGACAATCATAATAATAATAATTGCTACAATAACAAAAAATATTCTTGATCGCGATAATAACGCCAACGACAAAAAGGAGGACGATGAAAGTAAAGCTATGACTAATGATATTGATGACAGTTCCAGACATAAATACATCTCCCTCCCTTCTCTTTTCTGTCCTCTCCCCCCTCCCCGTGACGATTCAGACAGATTTATAATTAACCATTCATCGACAATTCAGTACTGGGGCAGCCTCTTAAAACCTTGAGATTGCTCCTTTCGCGCCGCCATTATCCGCGAAACGGGGAAAATGAGAACGCAAGCTTGTTTGGTTTCCAGTCAAAAGCTTGCGGTACAAAGACACATCACAGGGTTTAACACGTTCAATCGTTCCCGTTTGGGTCACTCTTCTGCGCGGCCGATTCCGGAGCTAGCGAAGAGAGAAAGATCGGCAGTCGCCGAAACATTATTACAAATTCATCGGACCGGATGGTTCCGGTAAAAAGATACTGTTCCAATAGCTCCCCCCTGCCTACGTCAATGCGCAGGCGCAATAATATAGGCTGGAGTTGGGGAAGGAGAGCGAGGGGAGGAGAGGGGAGACAAAAGAGAAATCCTGCTTCATTTCCACGTTCTTTTGACTTTGCACTGTTCGATTTTCGGCTTTGCATTCTATCTATTGAGCAGCGTAGCTCTTTTAGCCGGAGACGAATTAATGTTCCTGCGAGAGAGGAATATTGCAGAGATTGACAACCATTTCCGTCCTGGGGATTTGGGGGGAGGGGGGGAGGGGCTTTGGAACTCCGCAAGACCAACATAAACGACGACAAAGAAATTACCACCACCACCCCCCCCCCCCCCCCCCCCCCACCACCCTCACTTCTCTCTCTCTCCTTCTCTCTCTCTCTCTCTCTCTCTCTCTCTCTCTCTCTCCTCTCTCTCTCTCTCTCTCTCTGCGATTGCAGATGCATGTAATTCGACATTGAATCAGATTTCTGTGATGTGCATTAGTGTCTTTTTGAAGTGTCAGATATGAGATGGGTTTGTGGGGAAAGTTTGTCACACTTTTCTGTGGTTATTAAGAGGGTCTGTCTCTGTGTCTGTCTGTTAGTCTCTCTCTCTCTCTCTCTCTCTCTCTCTCTCTCTCGTCTCTCTCCTCTCTCTCTCTCTCTCTCTCTCTCTCTCTCTCTCTCTCAGTCTCGGTCAGCTGTTCTTGTTTCTGCATCATATATTTTTGTTTTCTTTGTTTCTGCGTATCTTTCATCATGAGGATTTTTTGGAGATAATCTCTAATTGATTTGTCCTCAACTGCATTCAAGCCAATTTCTTCAGTAATTATTAGCAGCGTCTTTCGCTTTCTCGCATGAAAATAGAACTTTCCTAATAGGGCAAGTCTAATAAAATTATCGTTTTCTGATTCTCTGTTATTCGGAAACAATTTTTGTTTTGCATTTTATTTTCAGATTTGTCTTTTGGGGACGGGATAGCTCAGTGGTCGGAGCACTCGCTTTCCCCCAGCCAAGTTAAGCAGCGTCGAGCGTGGTTACCAGTTGGATGGGTGACCATTTGCACGCCTTGGCTTCAGTACAGTTCCCCCAGTTCACCCAGCTGTAAATGGGTACCTGCTCTCGTTAGGGTCAGGGAAGGTAAAGCAGCGAGGGAGAGGAGATGGGCGCCGCCCTCAATATGCTGGCCCTAGAGAAGTGAGGTCTCTGACGCCTCGCTCCCCTACGACCTTATAGGTTATGGGACTCCTTTACCTTTACCTTTTACTTTTGGGGGGTTTGCCTTTTGTGTTTAGCTTATTAACTTTTCTGTCTGTCTTATTTGTTTCTTCTTCCGTTTATTTTATAAATTTTTGTTGTTGGGTTTTTTGTTTTTGTTTTGTTTTGGGGTTTGGGGTTTTTGTTGCTTTTGTTTTTGTTTTCTTTCTCTTCCTTCTCCCTCCCCCCCCCCCCCCCCCCCCCCCCCCCCCTCCTCCATTCTCTCCTCCATAGTTCTTTTTATGCTTCATTCTTTAATTCTTACTATTTTTCTTTCTTTCTAATCATTTTTTTTTTTTTTTTGGGGGGGGGGGCTTTGTTTTCTTGTGTTATTCTTCCCTATTTTATCACTCCATCTTTTCGGACCTATCGGGGCTGCTGTTCTTACGCCTCTCATTCCGATCCCGCCACCGGACCCCAGCAACTCACGATGCTCATTCTGTCGTTAGTTACATATCACAGCCAGGAGTCCACAAGATGCGATGAGGCCACCAACCAGAAGCGAACCTGCACTGCTGCTGCCAGATGACTTCTCATGGTGTTCAATAATGCATGCTTTGATTCCATGTATGCAGAACACTTAACCTAACGAACCCCTACCCACCAACTTACAAGAATCACAGCTTTTTCCGCGAACCTAGACATAATGACATGGACTGTCCTGCAGGGAACAACAGTACAAGGAGGGAGACGGAAGAGGCAGACAGAGAAAAACGATGGCAAGACAACATCACAGAGTGGACTGGCCTTGAGTGCCACAGAATTGCCACGGAAAGCAGAAGACCGCAGGGAGTGGAGGAAGCTGGTTGCAAAATCATTAGATCCCCCCACGGCCCACGAGACTACGGAATAGGTGAGATAAGGTGAGGAGACATAGAGAGACACCCTTCCTAGCATATAGTGACGGATACAGCTCCGCAAACATTTCCCACTCTCTTGAGTCCGGAGTGAACTCTGAAGTCACACCTCCACGCCACGTTAATAATGTAGGTGTTCTCTTGATGGGGGACACGGGGGCAGGGAGGGCACAGCCTCCTCAAGCTGTGGCAAATGCTGCACGAGCGCAGACAACCAGCATGATAACGAAAACGGTTCTGGGCATCCTCCGCCAAGTAGAGGGGTCGCAGACTAGACTGGTCTTGAGCATGAGCGGCTCTGAAGTCGGAATGTGTGGGCTGAGGCCTGGTGGGCAGACCTCCAGCAGCTCAGAGTCACAAGCACATAATAATAATAATAATAATAATAATAATAATAATAATAATAATAATAATAATAATAATAATAATAATAATAATAATAATAATAATAATAATAATAATAATAACAATAATAAATGGAACTTATATAGCGCTATTTCTTGCAAAGAGAAATCAAAGCGCATGCGTTCAACCTAATCTTACACAGTCATACAACCAATGACAAATAATCAATAGTTCAAACAGATATTACAAACATGGTACGCTGCAGATCATATCTATGAAGTAAAATTGCAATAGTCAAATGTTTTTGAAAAGCGCGCGCGCACACACACACACACACACACACACACACACACACACACACACACACACACAGGTCATAATTATACTTTAGCAGGGTGATAGACATGGGTTAGTGAAGGGTGGGATAGTTCTGATATGAAACAGGAGGGGGGAAATCTTAGGTTTGAAATAAATATGTCTTGAGGCTGGATTTAAAAGTGTCATAGCTAGGCTTCTGGCGAAGAGAGAGAGGGAGCTCGTTCCAGGTCGATGGACCCGAAATAGAGAAAGAGCGGCGGCCAACAGTAGATTGGTTGAATCTAAGAGAAGAAGATCAGGCACTACGCCTCCTCCCACCCAATATAGGACAACAAAGAAGAAGAAGAAGAAGAAGAAGAAGAAGAAGAAGAAGAAGAAGAGGAGGAGGAGGAGGAGGAAGAACAAGAAGAACAAGAAGAACAAGAACAAGAACAACAAGAACAAGAAGAAGAAGAGGACTGTCACTACATTCTTGTAATGACTATCCCGGCATGCACGAATTCGAAGATCCTGAAGACTTCAACAACAAGATCACCTAGAGATCAAAACAACGGGAGTCACTGGCATAGAGACGAGGTTTTTTTTGTTTTTATAGTATTGTATGAAGATCATATGATCCGCGGGAAAAAAAGAAAAAAGAAATCGGCAACGATGATGCTCTACAGGTCCACCTGTGTTTGAGACTGGGAAAGAGGACTGTTCTGCAAATGTTCTTTTCTGATAAATATCCTAGTGCGATCGATCTCTTCCAGCCATCATCTCTATTTTCGTCATCACTTTCATCATTTAATCACCATCACCACCACAAACACCACTCTAACTACCACCACTTCCAACAGCAACAACAAGAATAACAACAATAACAAAAACAACAATAACACCACCAACAACAACAATACAACAAAAACAACAATAACACCAACATCGTCTATTTCTCATCTTTTTCTTCTCTTTTTTTTTTCCATTTTTAACCATTTTACATACACATAATCTTGCGTAAACGGAACCCCACGACATCACCTACAGAGGAGGACTCAGACTGAACCTCATAACAGATCATCATCACCATCACGTGCTGTCAATAAACTTGTCAGACTATTGCCCCCCACAACCCCTGCACCCCCCCCCCCTTCCCACATCCCCATGCCCTCCTCCCCCCTCCCCAATCCATGTCGGTTTTCATCATGGGTTTGATCCTCTGCCCTCCCTTTGTCTCATGTTAGCCACTTTATCACAGCCTCTTTTTTTTCTTTCCCCATCTCATTTTCTTCATTTGCGTTTTTTGGTCCTCCTGTTTCTGAAAGCTTTTGCAGCCAGCTATGATTTGTGATTTAGTTAGATGACTCTGTGTGTTTTGTGTGTGTGTTGTGTGTGTGTGTGTGTGTGTGTGTGTGTGTGTGTGTTGTGTGTGTGTGTGTGTGTGTGTGTGTTGTGTGTGTGTGTGTGTGTTGTGTGTGTATGTGTGTGTGTGTGTGTGAGTGGTGTGTGTGTGTGTGTGTGTGTGTGTGTATGTGTGAGAGAAGAGAGAGGAGAGAGATCTATTTTGACAGGTAGTGTAAACTTGCAGCCAGCTGTTAATGATTCAATTCATAGGTTTTTCAATTTCTTCATTAGGTGCTCATTTTCTTCTTTCTTGTTTTTGTTGTTGATGTTTTATTTTCTTGTATTCAATTTATCACACACACACAAACACACGCACACACTGACACGCACGCACGCACACCACCACCATCACAACCACCACCACCAACAACAACAACAACAATAGTAACTGCAACAACAACAATAACAACAATAGACCAACAACCAACAAAACCACACACACAAAAACCCCAGACCCCTGCAACAACAACAACAAAAGTTCCTAACCATTCTACCACACACACACACACACACACACACACCATCCTACCCACAACCACCAAACCCTTTCTATCCCCCCCCTCACCCCACCCCCACCCCACCCCACCCCCACCCCCTTAACTCCCAAAACACCACAGATCACTAGCATGGCAGTCTTAACTGGCTTGATGGGCAGGCAGGCAGTCTCTTCTCCCTCCCTACTGCTGTTTTCATTTCATTGTCGGGGCCCAGACCGCTGCTCTTCGCGCCCCCCTCACCCACCCCCACCCACCCCTCACCCACCCTCACCCACCCATCCCACAAGATGTCAGTCAAGATGGCCGCTTAAAGAGAGACAATCCACGCTTTATGAAATGAGCATATTGGCAAGATTGAGCGACAGGGCAAGAGTGGCAGGGCAGCCCCTAGAATGAGGCCCCTGGGAGCGAAGGGATTGTGTGAGTGTGTGTGTGTTGGAGGGGGGGGGGGGCGAGGGGGGGGGAGAGGGGGGAGGGAGGGTTGTCAGGCGATGTCATCAATGTGTGTGAGGAGCAAACAGACCCATCTCACGCATGAAAAATACGAATGGGGAGCGAAGGAAAGAGAGAGAGAGAAAGATGGTTTGGGTTTTTTTACTCTCTCTCTCTCTCTCTCTCTCTCTGCCTCTGTGTATTCCTTTCTTCCTTTCTGGGTGGGCTTTTTTTTATTTAAATTTTTTTTTATCTGTGTTGAACATGTCTGCTATGAGAAGAGACGGAAGCGGAAACGTGAATGCTAAACCTGAATTTGATTGGTGTAGAGTTTTCTTTCTTTCGTTCGTTCTTTCTTTCTTTCTTTGCCACGTGTGCCTGGAAGTTCTGTTGATGTTTCTTCAAAGGTGGTGTAGTAGGGTGTGATAGAATGTCAACTATTCGTTGAGTGTTAGTTACTTTTGAGTATAAGAGCAATGTAAATATTCGATTGTTCAGTGTTGGGACGAATGTAGTAGGGGCGGAATTTTTTGCAGTAGAAGTAGCAGTAGTAGCAAAAGCAGTTTGTAGTAACAGCAGTAGCAGTACTCAGTGGGCGGTAGTGGTAGCAGCAAGAGCAAAAGTAGTAGTAGTAGTAGTAGTAGTAGTAGTAGTAGTAGTAGTAGTAGTAGTAGTAGTAGTTGGAGTAGTTGGAGTAGTTGTAGTTGTTGTAGTAGTGACAGATGCAAAAAAAATGTCATTAATGATGATGGTAGCAGCAGCAGTAAAGAAAAAAAAAGAAAAAGTAATAACAGTAGTAGCAGAGGCAGTCATGACAACAACAGTCATAGTAACAGTAATAATAGCAGAAACGTCAGCATTAACAAAATAGTGACAATAGTAACAGTATCAATAACAACAGCAACAGCAGCAACAATGGTAATGATAGCAGTGGCACCACCAGCTAGACTAATAGTAGTAGCAGAAAGTAATAGTAGTTGCAGAAGTAATAGAAGTTGCAGAAGTAACAGTAGTTGCAGAAGTAATAGTAGAAGAAATAGTAATTGCAGAAGTAATAGTAGTTGCAGAAGTAACAGTAGTTGCAGAAAGTAATAGTAGTTGCAGAAGTAATAGTAGTTGCAGAAGTTACAGTAGTTGCTGAAGTAATAGTAGAAGAAATAGTAATTGCAGAAGTAATAGTAGTTGTAGAAGTAACAGTAGTTGCAGAAAGTAATAGTTGTTGCAGAAGTAATAGAAGTTGCAGAAGTAACAGTAGTTACAGAAAGTAATAGTAGTTGCAGAAGTAATAGTAGTTGCAGAAGTAACAGTAGTTGCAGAAAGTAATAGTTGTTGCAGAAGTAATAGTAGTTGTAGAAGTAACAGTAGTTGCAGAAAGTAATAGTTGTTGCAGAAGTAACAGTAGTTGCAGAAGTAACAGTAGTTGCAGAAAGTAATAGTAGTTGCAGAAGTAATAGTAGTTGCAGAAGTAACAGTAGTTGCAGAAAGTAATAGTAGTTGCAGAAGTAATAGTAGTTGCAGAAGTTACAGTAGTTGCTGAAGTAATAGTAGAAGAACTAGTAATTGCAGAAGTAATAGTAGCAGTAATAGTTGTTGTAGAAGTAATAGTAATTGCAGAAGTAATCGTAGAAGTAATAGTAGTTGCAGAAAGTAATAGTAGTTGCAGAAGTAATAGTAGCTACAGAAGTAACAGTAGTTACAGAAGTAACAGTAGTTGCAGAAGTAACAGTAGTTGCAGAAAGTAACAGAAGTTGCAGAAGTAATAGTAGTTGCAGAAAGTAACAGAAGTTGCAGAAGTAATAGTAACTGCAGAAGCAGCAGCATAGGTAGCACCAGATGAAGTAGAAGCAGCAATAAAAGCATCAAGAATATTATATAACAGTTAGTAGTTGAATGCAGCAACGTTGGTAGAAGTAGCAGCAAAAGTAGCAGCATAACTGCCTCAGCAAAACAATTCTGTTGGTGCGGTGAATATTTGGCTTAGAGGATTTGGGGTTTAATTCCCCTCAGAGACCTGGGTAACGTTTGCAAGGACTGAAAGGCTCTGAACAGGTCGTACCCAGAAATGAGTGCTTGATGAATTCGGTATAGGAAAGGGACAGTGTCTTGCATCCTACAATAGAGTGTTGGTGATTTAAAGATTCTGTTTTGAAAAAATGCGGGTGGGGGGGGGGGGGGGGGGGGGGTTTGTTCAATCAAGGGAATAACCCTGCAGATGTTTGTAAACCACTCTGGGGCTGTTTAACACCAGAGCATCTTACAAAAGGAAGGCAAGGCAAAGTTCAGATTTACGAAGGCTGTTCAACACCTTATTAATTTTGATGCCCGTACTTTTCATCATAATCATCCCTATCTTAACTCATCATCACCCAGTGAGGGGGGAAAAGTTCTCAGGTTCTATGGCTCTTGATGATGATGATGATGATGATGATGATGATGATGATGATGATGATGATGATGATGATGATGATGATGATGATGATGATGAT
>CM054149.1:30111571-30129071 GCA_028751875.1 Rapana venosa | reverse complement strand
AGAAGCTGGAACAGAAGAAAGAAAGATGAAGAAAAAAAGAAAGAAAATGGAGGGCCGAGCTGGGCAAGAGAGAAGAGAGTCTAAGAGCAGAGAAGAGAAGAGCAGAGCAGAGAAGAGCAGAGCAGAGAAGAGAAGAGCAGAGTCTAAGAGCAGAGCCGAGCCGAGAAGGCAGACACGACCTTAATGACCGGGTCTTTGTTGGGTCTGTCTCTCCATCAAAGGCTAGCGGCCCTTGCTGCCCGAGTCCCAGTACCAACATTAGCCTGGGGAACCCTCCTTCTCTGAGGCCTGGAATGAAAAAGGAAGGGCGCAAGAGGGGACGACCCCGAGAACGTACTTCAGCTTTGTCCTCCCTCTCCTCCTCCTCCTCCTCCTCCTCCCTCCTCCTCCATCTTCCCTCTTCCCTCCCACTTTCAGCACTTGGATGAGAAGAGGAGGAGAAGGGGTGAGGTGATGGTGAGGGTGAGGGATGGGGTTAGGGGGTGGTGGGCAGGGTTAAAAGTGAGAAAATCAAAGAGTCAGAGAGTTGGAGAGGGTGAGGAAGTGAGTGAGCGACTCACGGTGTGACATAGTAGTAGTAGTGAGTGTGAGTGCTTGGCTGTGTAAAGTCTAGCAGCAACTAGAAAAAAAAACCTCTCCAGAAAACCACGGACTATCGTATGTTCTCCTTTGACTTCAACCAGACCGTAGACAGAGTGCTATGTCTAATGAGGAACTCTTAGAAAGACACGGGCCTGAAAAGAGAACAGATGACCTACAGGTTAGATTGATATTCCCTTCCTTCCTTCCTTTCCATTTGCTTCCTTCCTTCCCTTCCTTCCTTCCCTTCCCTCCTTCCTTCCTCCTTCTTCCCTTGCCGTCCCCAAGAGAAAGTTTGCTCTTATCTTCCTGTTAGAAAATCCTCCCAAATTCTCTATGAAGACCAATTTCAACATTTCGAATGCACAACAGACTACATGTGAGAACAAATTAATATTAAAAAAAGAAACAGAGGAAGATAGAACGGAGATGGGATAATGATTATGAAAGAAAGCAGAAACAGAAAATGATATAAATTGGAGACATACCCCCAAAAAATTTCACCAGAAAGTGTGTAGAGGTTAAATACAGACATTAATCAAGAAGAGACGAGATGAAATTTGAGCTTCAAAGGAATCAAGCTCATAGAATGGAGTACCAAAGTCTTCGCAAGACTAGAAAATAAAACAAAATGTAAGAAGAAAAAACTGTTAATTAAAGGGTTGGTTATTCGCAAGTTTATTTTACAACTGCCATTTTTTGCTATGAGGTAAGCAAGTCATCATATATGCCAAAGACTTTAGGGATGTTTTTATCATTTCATGCACTATTGATATGTGTCTTACTTCAAAGAAAACTTTTTGTTTAAACGATAGAAGAAATGGCTAGATAGAACGACGACCGAGGCAGAGAAAGGGCTCAAAACAAGAAAAGAAAAGAAAGGCTGAGAATGGAGCTTCATTAGAATCAGTCTTAGATAAGATTTTAAAAAAATAAGGTGCAGTTAATGTGCTTACACAAACAAGAAAATGCGAAAGAAATGAAAAAGCATAAGCATACTAAAAAGTGTTGACATATATTATAGATTTTAGTTGATATCGAATACTGTGTACATGATCTGCATGAGTAAATGGTGCATATTTTCATCTTTACCCTCACCTTTATCTACCCCGTAGTCCCATGGACCGTGGGAGCACTAATGAAGATTTTGCAACCAGCTTCCTCCACTCCCCGCGGATTTTCATCTTAGCCCAGGCTAAAAAGCTTAATCAGTTACTGATGTAAACAAAGTACCAAAGCCTGTATTACAATGTTGTTATACTATGAAATGTTTATGTGGAGATTGTCTTCATCCATAAAAAAACTCTTACCGTAACAACCTGCATGCTCTCCATTAATGAAAACAAAAACTTCGGAAGTCAGAGTATGGCTACCTTTATGGCAAGGTACTCGAAAAAAACCAGCCATACACGCCAACTTCTCATCCAGTACGCATTTACAGTCTCACAGTGATTCCTGGATGGGATGAGTAAGATAGGGTGCATATCCTGGATAGTCCTCAGAATGTTAAGCTGGGGAACACCCAACAAAAACAACCACAACAACAGCTATAATAACAATATTTTCATCTCGTCTGACTTCCAGAAAGTGTCAAATATAAACATGGTCTCTAATTTTTTTTAATTTCAAGTTCTTTTATTTTGAAGATAATAAATAAGTACCGTGTGTGCTTTTTACATCCAGTCCCCATGTGCATGTGGTGTTTGTAAATTCTTGTCATCCGTTCCCACAGGCACACATTGATGTGTTCTTTGAAAGTCGCTGTGTGTGCCGGCACGCGAGTGTCCGTGCGTGCGTGCAAGCGTGTGCGTGTGTTTGTAAATTCCACCAAAACGTCATCATTTACAACTAGGAACAACATTACCATTCACAAATAAAAA
This sequence comes from Rapana venosa, assembly GCA_028751875.1. Lineage (NCBI taxonomy): Eukaryota > Metazoa > Mollusca > Gastropoda > Neogastropoda > Muricidae > Rapana > Rapana venosa. The sequence continues at coordinate 30,126,612 of CM054149.1, read as the reverse complement.
GCATACACGTAGAAAAGCAATCATACTCTTACCATACCATTATTTTCATGCTTGGTATCGTTCTAGCTTAATTTTTTTTTGGTCTCTCCCCCCACATAAAGATGAAGAAAACTGTGCAAGTGCTATCACTTCAGCTAAACGAAGAAGTCATCCCGAAAAGTGATTAACTCTGAGACACATACCAAAGAAAAATAGTTAGGTATGGATGTTGATAGACAGATGGACAGATTCATGAAGAAAAACATGAAGGACAGGCACAGACAGACAGACAGGACGGGAGGCAGACAGACAGACAAAGATACGCGATGGCACAGAAGCAGAAGCATAGAGAAAACCAGACGCAGAAGTAAAAACAAAAGAAACTGAATGTGAGACGTACGAATATATGGAAGCAAAAAGCTATACATCATAATACATAGAAGAGACTCCGGGAAAAGAACAATGAAGTCAAGACAAACAAATGTAAGCAAAGCCAGACATAACACGGAAAAAGCACACAAAAAACTAAACGTATAAACATATAGAAGTTGAGTTTTTTTTTAAAGCTAGACATACTGGTATACAAAGAAACAGACCCACAGACAACAACAAAAAGGGACAGAAACAATGAATTCAAGACAGCCATACAGACAAACACACATGCCAACCAAAAAACAAAAACAAAAAGCACAGTCAGACACCAGACAGAAACACAAGACACAAAGAAATCCAGAAGAAGAAAGAAAAAAAAAGACAGAAACTCTTTTTGTTGACCAATGCCCGCAGGCCAAAAAAAAAAAAAAAAGCCCCACCCTTGCAAGCCACCACGGTGACAGACAGAAAGAGAAATGTCTTTCTGACACTCCAGAGCTAAGGATGGAGAGCTAGAGCACTGACAAACACACTGACAGACCTCAACGACACAGTAGCCAGCCAAAGAAAGGAAAGACCCCCCCCCCCCCAGCCCCCCCCACCCCCCACCCCTCACCCACCCCCACCCCCACCCCCCTCAAAGCAGAATAGAAAGAGAGGCAGAGAGACACAGACAGACAGACAGAAAGCCAGAGGGGGAAGGAAGGAGGGCGGGCGGGAGGCAGGCTAGGAGAAGTAGGAGTAGGAGTAGTAGTAGTGGAGTGGGTGGGGTGGATGGATGGGGATGCTTTAGGCCTTGCCGCCGTAGCAGCAACCGCGGAGGCAGCAGCAGCAGCAGCAGCAGCCGCAAGGGATCGATGAGAAGAAAGTGAGGGGCGGGCAAGCTAATGGTGCGTGGTCTCAATATTGCCACAATCCCAGCGTCTAATAAAGCCAGGGCTCTCACTTCATGACGGTGTCCATCGCCACCTCCGTAATCACCTCCCTCCGTCTTTAATGAGCGCTGCAGGACAGGGTTATAGCCTCCCTCACACCCACAGGAGGGAGGGCGGGAGGGCGGGGAAGGAGGGAGGGAGGGAGGAGGGAGGGAGGAGGAAGAGGAAGAAGAAAGAGAGAGAGAGGAGAAGGTGGGGGGAGATAACTTGGTTGGTCGTGTTGTGTGTGTGTGTGTGTGTGTGTGTGTGTGTATGTTGTTGTGTGTGTGTGTGTGTGGTGTGGGGAGGAGAGAGAGAGAGAGAGAGAGAGAGAGAGAGAGAGAGAGAGAGAGAGAGAGAAGAGAGAGAGGAGAGAGAGAGAGAGAGAGAGAGAGAGAGAGAGGAGAGAGGAGAGAGAGAGAGGAGGAGGAGGAGGGGCGGTGGTACAGATGAAAGATGAGGAAGAAGCCATCTTCGCGTTGAGGAGGGAGCTAAATGATGATGACCAGTGCGGTGTGGTCCGGTTCTTTAATGAAAGCGGGGATTGATAGATGGTCAGCTGACAATATGATTGCTTGATCAGGACTACAAGGCTGGCCACAGAGAGAGAGAGAGAGAGAGAGAGAGGAGAGAGAGAGAGAGAGAGAGAGGGAGGGAGGGAGGGCGGAAGCCGTGGAGAGGGGGGGGGGGGGGGGGGGAAGGGATGGAGACAGACAGACAGACAGACAGGCAGTCAGACAGACAGATATATTTATTTATTTATTTATTCGTTTATATCAAGAATAATGGAATAAGCACTCATGTGCTTTTTTTTTTTTACATCCAATCCCCGTGTGTATGCGGTTTTTGTAAATTTTGTCATCTGTTCCCACCGGCACACAATGGCCTACTCTTTCGAAAAGCGGAACAGGATTTAACGCGTGCGCAAGATGTTCTGCGTGCGTTCGCACACGGGGCCTCGGTTTATAGTCTCATCCGAAGGACTTTGACATTCAGTTCGATTTTTTGGTCAAACTGGGAAGAAAGGGCGAGGCTTGGAATCGAACCCACAACCTCACGGTTGACTTGTTGGCAGGCAAACATCTGAACCATCCTGCCACCTTCCTTCTTGATATAACGATATTGATATAACGATAACGGTAAGGAAATTTTATTTTCTGAGTGTAATAGAATAAGAAGAGAGAGACAGACGGACAGAGAGACAGAGACAGAGAGAAAGAATTTATTCGTTAAGAGCAATAGTTCTTTTAGAAGGAAATTAAACACTGAAAATGAATTTATATTTGCACAAAGCCCGTCTCACGAAAAAAAGCAATGTAAGTTATGTAACAGGAATACTTCATCATGTAAAATGTTTTATTTCAGAAGTTCATTAATTGCGCAACGGTGTTTTGATTTGCCGATATCAACGAATTGGTCTTCAACTGAAAAGGAATTTCCAAGTGCTTACATTAGACCAACTGTTCTTTAAGGCCTCTTCACACGGGGCAAGTCGAAACAAAAATAAAGTTTTATATGATGGACAAAGCGCAGTTTTTGGCAAACAACCTTCTATAAGAAAAATAATGTACGTAAGTATTATAGACTTAAAATCGTTAATCTTGCCACGATCCGTTTTGTAATGGCTGTCAATTCTGATTGACATGTAAACGGACACATCATACAGACAACTCAACATCCATAAAGCTATAACCTTTTTCAATATTTCGAATAGGATCATCCAGATTCTGTCATCTGCAATTCATCAGTCTTTTTCTCCAAAAACTTTTTTAAAGTCCCATGCATCTCAAACTGAAGTTGATCCACACAAAATTATAACAAAATACACACATTTTCATTTGTAACTTTGGACACCCACTTCTACTTATCAATCTTGTTTTATTTTGATAACATTTTCTTTTCGGAGGCTATTGTTGCTGTCATATGAGCGAAAATACGTTAGGTTGCTGTTAAGCGCCTGACAAGTCAGGCCCAGAGCATCCGACTTCGGTGTGAGAGAGACCTGTTATCTTTCAAGTTTTTCTGGGGGAAAAAAGGCAGAAGAATGGACCAATAATGAAGAAAATAGACAAGAAGGAGGTGAGGGGAAGAAAAAGAACGAGGCAGAAACAAAGAAAGAGATAGAAAAGAGGGAATTCCTAACACAGAATTTCCAGAAGGTGGGGATGCTATTTATGCTGACAGGCCCCCAGCATCCCCACGGGAAATATCCTGTAGGCTTTTATAAGGCACACTGTATGCATCCATGTAAAATATTTGTAACCAGAATTGAACGAATTCTACAACAATGTATAAAGAAATTCTCACAAATGATTATATGCACAAATTTTTGCTAATGATACCTAAAAGAATATAGGACTACAGCCACAACCCTGTTTTACACCAGAGTTGCTGTTAAGGGCATTTTGTCAGTGCAAGCCCCATCCCTACTGCTGCACTCTTGCTCTTGCTCAGTCTAGTCATGCATACTTAACAATACACTTATAGTTTTCTTCCTACATCACTTTCAAATAAGATGCTCCACTGCAAAGTGTATCACGACGAAAAGATTTCTCAGAATCAGTAGATTCACATGAAAGCTTTTTTTTTTATATCAGCACTGTACATAGTTTATTATATACATCACACATTTAAATACTCTGTAAATAATAGGGTTGTTCGAGTCACAATGCTTACATGACATGAACACAATAGACTTGACCATTCCAGAATAGTTTGTTTAACCAGATAAAGGATATTTCTTTTTAAAGAAAAAAAATATCCCGATATTTTTGAAAAGATAGTATTGTTTTTGATGGTTTAGTTTTTATAAGTTCAGCAATAGTTTTATCTGAACCAAATGCCTTATGTGTCTGCATCTTTCTTAAAGGTAATCGAATCTTATCTTTTGATAGATGTTGGTTTAAGTCATCATAATCACAAACATTATCTTTCTGACCTCAATATCCTCCAGTCAACACCTTAGTTGTAGTTATTATCATTGTTGTTGTTATCCATCAAAATTTTGCTAAGGACAACTCATTGTTCTCCTTGGTTCTTTTAAGCGCACTAAATTTGCATCATACTTTAGGAGCTAGGTTTATCATCACATGGGGCAGACTGAATTCAAACCAGCGCTTGGTTGATGAAAGAGAAGAGATGGCAGGGGTGGGATTTGAACCTAGGGCTTATCATCACACCGTAGACGAGCATGTTACCACAAAACCCCCCAATCCACCCCTTAGCGTTTCATGGTTAAGGTGGAAGGCACTTCAACATGAAAAGAACCAGGATGAAAGGAACGGAAGAAATAAAAACAATAACAACAACAACAACACTTTGCGACTTGCCCTGCTGTGACTTGCACTAACAACCACAAAGACAGACCCACCCACCAACGAAATCAACTTCACCTCAGCATGAACTTGAATGACAACGCCACCCCAAATCTCCACCAACACGAAGGGAAATCACTCGAGCAACTAACGGTACACTGGCCCCGATGACCCTCATAACCATATTTCAGTCCTCAACATCACCCTGCCCCCTCCCCCTCTTACCCTACACTACCCTACCCTAACCCCATTCAAAGAGTTTTATTTCCAGATCCAACAGCAGCCCTTGTTTACAAACCACTGCCCCTGAAAAATAGGGGAAGCCTAGGGTAAAAGGGGAGAAGAGAAGTGAAGAGAAGCGAGGAAGAAGAGAAGAAGAAGAGAATGAACGATAGTGATGGTCATTAGTATCTGCTGCGCGGTGGTGGCAGTAGCAGCAGTAGTGTAGGGGGTCATGAACCAGCCTCCCTCAAGGGGAAACAATGGATTCAAAGCACTTGGGCGTCCACATCAAAAGACAGAGGGGGCGACAGCACGGCTGAGCTGTTTAGGACCCCCCCAAGTACCCATTGTGGGGGGCTGGGTTATTGGGCCAACACGCTCTAAGATTGCGCGCGGTGCCAGAGTCTTGCAGGGATTCCATTGTTTCTCTCCTGGCGCTCCAATCACAACAACAAGCTGGCCTGAATTATGCATGAGTTTTAAGCGGTAGGAAGTGAATAGGAGTGGGGTGGAGGTGGGGTGGGATGGGGAGGGGTGGGGTGGGGTGGAAAGGGGTGGCAGGGGAGGAGAGAAGATTTGTGGGTGGAGACAGACAAACAGACAGACACACACACAGACAAACAGACAGAGAGATAGAGATAAGACAGACAGACAAATAGAGAGAGACAGAGACATAGAGAGACAGACAGAGAGACACAGAGAGAGACAGACAGGACAGTCAGACAAACAGAGAGACAGAAAGAGACAGATAGAGATAGAGACACAGAGACAGATAGATAGAGACACAGAAACAGACAGACAGTCGTAGCCAGAGACAGACAGAGACAGATAGAGAAAGATAGAGAAAGAGACACAGAGACAGACAAACACAGACAGACAGACAGACCAAGGCAGAGACAGACAGACAGACAAAATCACACACACGCACACACACACACACTCACGCACACTCACACACACTCACACACACACGCACAAGCACACACACGCGCACACACACGCACACACACACACACGAAAAGAATGAGACACGGAGGCAAGACGCCGGGCGGCGCGATTGGATTTCCTGATGGATTAAACGATCGTTTATTTCACTAAGCTTGAAAGATTGTCGATTTCCTCAACCTTCTCTCACTCTGTCACTAACCTTCTTTTTTTTCCCTCCCCTGATCCTCCCCCTTCCCTCTACTCTCTTACCACCCCCCCCCCTCCACCTCCTCCTCCCCAAACCTCCCCCTCAAGACCCCCCCCCCCCCCCCCCCCCCCCCCCCCCCCACCACCCCTAACCTCCCTCTAATAGCAGACGGTTCCAGCGTGTTGATTAAGATGAATGAGTGAGTGTTGCTTTCACCATTGTTTTGTCGTCTTCAGGATGGGTTTGCAAAGTGACCCCATTCTAGACTTCACGCCGCAGCAGCGGGAAGGGAATGGGGGTGGGTGGGGGGGGGGGGGGGTGAGTGCAGGGGGGTGCAGGGGGGGGTGCAAGGGGGAGAACATAAAGTAGCAGCGGTTTAGTTTGGGTTTTGGTTTTTTCGTTGTTGTTGTTTTGTTTTATTGAACAGGTAAAGGAAGGGTTAGTTAGCTTATGTCTTAGACATTCTTGGGCCTGTGTGTGTGTGTGTGTGTGTGTGTGTGTGTGTGTGTGTGTGTGTGTGTGTGTGTGTGTGTGTGTGTGTGTGTGTGTGTGTGTGTGTGTGTGTGTGTGTGTGTGTGTGTGTGTGTGTGTGTGTGTGTGTGTGTGTGTGTGTGTGTGTGTGTGTGTCGGGGGTTGGGGGTCGGGGCAGGGTGGGTTAGTTGGAAAGGAGGACAACTTGTGATGGTTGTGTGTGTGTGTGTGTGGAGGGGGGGGGGGGAGGTCAGTTGGGGGGAGGGATGGGAGAAGGTGTGTTGTTTGGGGGCAGGAAAGGGAGATGGAGTGAGGGGTGGGGGGGGGGGGGGGGTTACGGTATTAATTTACAAATATGGTGGTTAGGTCGTTGGTAAAATTCAGTGACATAGTGGATTAAAATTTATTATCAATATCATTTTCTGTCTTTCTTTCTTTGTGTAAAATTCTTCTCTTTCCTTTTCTTCTTCTTCTTCTTCTTCTTCTTCTTCTTCTTCTTCTTCTTCTTCTTCTTCTTCTTCTTCTTCTTCTTCTTTCTTCTTCTTCTTCTTTCTCTTCTTCTTCTTCTTCTTCTTCGTCTTCGTCTTTGTCTTCTTCTTCTTCTTCTTCTTCTTCTTCTTCTTCTTCTCGTCGTCGTCTTCTTTTTTTTCTTCTCCTCCTCCTCTCTTCCTCCTCTTCTCCTCCTCCTCCTTCTACTACTACTAGTACTACTAGTACTACTACTGCTGCTGCTGCTGCTGCTGCTATGATTACTACTACTACTACCACTACCACTACCACTACCACTAAGACTTCTTCTTCTTCCCTTCCTTCCATCTTTCCTTCTCCACCATGACCAGCTTCAGCAACAACAACAACAACAACTACAACATTAAAAGCAACAGGAGCAGCCGCAACATCATAAGCACCAGCAGCAGAAAGCATTAATTTTTTAAGTGGAGAAAAATAACGAGTTTCTGTATAGTACAGTCTGTACTCTTTATAAAGGTTTTCTGCAAGTTGTTGCTAAAACCGCATATTAAAATGACTAATTTTATCTTAGTGAGAAAAAGCAGCCGTAACATTATTATTACAGAAATATTAAGAGAGAGAGAGAGAGAGAGAGAGAGAGAGAGAGAGAGAGAGAGAGAGAGAGGAGAGAGAGAGAGAGAGAGAGAGAGAGAGAGAGAGAGAGAGAGAGAGAGAGAGAGAGAGAGAGAGAGGAGAGAGAGAAGTTAGCTTCTTTTTTTTTGTATTTTGGTTCTATTATTTCGACGATAATGGAATAAGCGCTCATGTGCTTTCTTTTTTTTTGTTTTTTGTTTTTTGCTTTTTTATTTTTTACATCAAGTTCCAGTACGTATACAATTTTGTAAACGAATGAAGTCAGTGTGTCATTCTGCTGACATACACCGCCGAACGAGTTACAGAACGGTAACGATTTTCAGATTCTGAGAGAGAGAGAGAGCATACATGCATAAGCGGTCTTGACTTTTTTCCCTCCGACCAACAAAAAAAACAATGGTGGAGAGGAGGAGGGTGTTTGTTATTCCAACAATGCTAGATTGCCTAGCAAACAATCACGGCACCGAGGCTTCTACTGGACAAGGCTTGGTGAGACAACAAGCTAGCTAGCTAGTCCATCAAGGTTTCTTTCTGATGGAAAAGCTGGTTTAGCGATTAAGAGTGTGGCGTGGACTGTGCACCGTTTTCGTTTTCGTTGGGAGGAGAGAGAGAGAGAGAGAGAGAAGAGAGGAGAGAGAGAGAGAGAGAGAGAGAGAGAGAGAGAGAGAGAGAGAGAGAGAGAGAGAGAGAGAGAGAGAGAGAGAGAGAGAAGAGAATGCGAATGCGAATGCGAACGTTTTATTCATTATAGGCCTTGGCCCCTCATGAAGGGTGTGTGTGTATATAATCAAAATTCCAAAACATGTTGCATAAGAAATATTTGTGAACAGAAGAATAATACCTCAAGTACAGATAGTATGAGAGAGAGAGAGAGTCAGACAGTCAGACAGAGAGACAGAGACAGAGAGACAGAGACATACTCAGAGACACAGACACAGAGATATAGAAACAGAGAGACAGAGACGGAGAGACAGAGACGGAGATATAGAGACAGAGACAGAAAGACAGAGAGGCAGAGACAGAGAAACAAAGACACAAAGAGAGAGAACGTGTGAGAGTGTGTTTATTTTCATTTATTTATTTTATTCTTTTATATCGAGGATAAGTGTGTGTTGTGTGTTTGTGTGTTTTGTATGTGTGTTGTGTGTGTTGGTTGTGTTCTTGTCTGTCTGTCTGTCTGTCTGTGTCTGTGTGTGTCTGTCTGTGTCTGTGTGTCTGTGTGTGTGTTGTGTTAGCTACTGACCGTACTATCAACATTGCAACTAAAACCCACACCATCCCAACAGAAACCATAATTATAGGAGTGTGTGTGTTTGTTGTGTGTGTTTGTGTGTGTGTGTGTGTGGTGCGTGTGGTGGTGCGTGCGGATGCGTGCGTGTGTGTGTGTGTGTGTGTGTGTGTGTGTGTGTGCGTGGTGCGTGTCGTGTGTGTGTGTGTGTGTGTGTGTGTGTGGTGTGTGTGTGTGACCTGCGTGCTGCCACGCGTTCTGTCATTTCTGGGGATGGGAAAACCTCAAAAAGGAGCGTCCAGTTAGAACCCAGAGGAAGCTGTCAATGTCCAGTCTGGCTTAGTGACCACTCCTGCTCCATCCGTCCGTCTGGCCTCTTCACATGACCTGTTTAATAATAATAATAATAATAATAATAATAATAATAATACATGGAACTTATATAACGCTAAATCTTGAAAAGACAAATCAAAGCGCATGCATTCAACCTAATCTTACACAGTCATGCAATCAATGACAAATGATCAATAGTTTAAACAAACAGATATTTACATACATAGTGCTTAGTTGTAGCAATAAATACAGAGCTTGCAGTTATGACAGGTTTCTTTGCACACACAGTTTGGCATGTGAGGGAAGGTGGCAGGATGGTGTAGACATTAGCCTGCCTAATAAGCAGTAAACTGTGAGGTTCTGAGCACGATTCCCAGCCTTGCGCGCTTTCTTCCCATTTTTGACAAGGAAAATCAAACTGGAGTGTCAAGTCTTTTGGAGGAAACTTTAAACCTGTCGGACTTTTTTTTTGCCAGGAACAACGTAATCTCTTGTTGCCGTAGTAGGTTCTTGTAAATGAACTAATGTAGGCGGTCCTTCGGATGAGACTATAAACCGAGGCCCCGTGTTCGAACGCATGCTGAACATCTTGCGCACACGTTAAATCCTGTTCCGCTTTTCGGAAGAGTAGGCCATTGTGTGCCGGTGGAAACAGATGACAAAATTTACAAAACCGCGTAAACACGGGGACTGGAAGTAAAAAAGCACATGAGTGTTTATTCCATTATCCTCGATATAAAAGAATAAATAAATAAATAAATAAATAAATCATGCAAGACCTCAGTTTACCGTCTCAACAAAAAGACTTACAACCCCCCCCCCCCTCCCCCCCCCCAAGACCACCCCCCATGGTTAAGAAGACGGGAGGAAAAGTTGGATCTCAAATGGGGAATCATCTCGCGACCCTCAGTATTGTATTCTAGTGCATCACTGCTAGGTAAGCGATCCAACCTAGAAACGTACACCCACACAGTTTACCATCCTACAGGTTTCGGAACAAACCCCAGGGTCTTTTTTTTGTTACCTCCTGTCCTGTGACGTTCCTGTCCTGCTGTTCCCACGTCGCTCATTTCGATCTCTCTGCCCCAGCCATGGCCAGGTTCGTTAGGTCGAAGTCCACAAGGAGCTAGCTCACCAATGTCAAGCCCTCATTGAGCCATCAGCTGGAGGGACCCTGCACTGCTGCTGGGTCACTTTGGTGGTGTTCAGTGGTTTCTGTTCTGAGCTAACATACACAGCACACCACCTATACGGGACGGGATAGCCTAGTGATTAGAACATTGCGCTCGCAATCTGACGACCCGGGTTCGAATACCGTTCAAGGGGATATTTTCCTCTGGAGTTCTCATCAGTTCAGACTCCACTCTCCCCAAAAAGTCCTTCGTATGAGACTATAAACCGAGGCCCCGTGTGCGAACGCACACAGAACATCTTACGCACACGTTAAATCTTGTTCCGCTTATCGTAAGAATAGGCCATTGTGTGCCGGTGGGAACAGATGACAGAAATTACAAAAACCGCATACACACGGGGACTGGATGTAAAAAAGCACATAAGTGCTTATTCCATTATCCTCGATATAAAAGAATAAATAAAATTAAAATAAATGCTGACGACTAATACATATGAGCTATGCCCAGTGGCGGAGCCAGTGAGTAAGACGCCCACTGAAGCCAGGAGATCATTGCTACAAAACAGCATCAGCACTAGACTACCAATCACAGTCTAGGGTGCAGCTTTGTCGGCACAGAGAGAGAGAGAGAGAGAGAGAGAGAGAGAGAGAGAGAAGGAGAGAGAGAGAGAGAGAGAGAGAGAGAGAGAGACAGCTGACAGGGAGTGCACTCTATTTGTAACTGTCAGGCAGCTTTCAGTGTCTGACCTGGATCAGGGACTAACTCCACTTCATCCTCCTTACTTCTTCATTACCAGTGTAGTAGCAGTACTTGTCAACCTACAGGGAAGACAGATTACTCTGCATGAAGGTCGAGCTGCTATCCCTTAATTATGCATAGGACTTTAGATCACTACGAGATTAGTGTCACTTTTTTTTTTCTCTGTTAGAAGGGGAAGTTTGTTTTCGCATTACAGTGACCATTAATTCACAATTTTACCACGGGTATTACTCTATTGTTGTCATGGCTCTTTTATGTGCATTAAATGATCTAGAAGGTGGTGGGATAATTTTTGGCTTGAGGTGGGGAATGATCCTGAGAACTAACTGCATTACAGCTAGTCCACCGATCCACCTAGTGGCACACAACCAACAGAGTCCACCCTTTTCTCAATACGGGAATGAACCCAGGACTTTTGCTTCTAGTCTAGGCCCTGGGATAAGTGTGTGTCTATTTTGCAGGTAAAGGGAGTGGTGGGGGGGGGGGGGGTCTGAAAGGGAATGTCCATTTGTGACTGTCAGGAAGCTTTCAGTGGTCGGTCTGGCTCAGTGACTGCCCCACTCCGGCCTCTGTCCCTTCTCCTCACTTTTCTTTTAAGTAGCAGCAGTATACAACTTACAAAAAGACAGATTACCCTGCACAAAGTTGAAACAAGTTGCTGTTCCAGGGAAGAATGTCTTGTCACAAGATGAGTACTACATTTTTCTCTTGTGAGCAGATACAATTATTTCCCTACAAGAGGGACTTTTTATGGTTCATATTTTTTTCTTTACCAGACACACCACTCGGTTTTTTGCTGCTGTTGTTCTTTGTAAGTGTCCTGATGTAGAGAGTTCACACAAGACTTCAGTTGATCCTCTAAGCCGATGCTACTCAGACCACCACTCAGAGCCTAGGGGATGGGAGTGAAGAAAGTCTGGCTTCAGACGGAGAACAATCCTGGGGTTTTCTGCTGTCTGTACTGGTGCATTACCACTAGACCACACTCTACCTGCTAGTAGCCACACAGCCACAAAATCCACTATTCTGTAGGTATTAGAACAAGCCAGGGATTTGTGGCTTTCTGGATCAGTCCATTGCTACTAGCCCACCACCCCACAGAATAGGTGCAGCCCTTTTGTGGGTAGGGAGGAGGGAGGAGGAGTTTGAAAGGGAGTGTACTTCATTTGTAACTGTCAGGCAGCTTTCAGTGTCTGGTCTGGCTCAGTGACTGTTGCTCTTCATCCTCCTTACTTCTTGGTCTCCATGTTAGTAGCAGTAGTTTACAGCTTGGAGCTATGACAGATTGGCCTGCCTGAACCTCAAGCTGCTCTCCTAAGGAGACTGTATAACCACAAGATCAGTGCCACATTTTTTCCTGTTAACATTTGTTTCCCTATTGCGGTGACTTCTTTGTTCATAATTTTGCTAGGGACATCACTTTTGTTGCTGTGGGTTTGGGGGGATTCGGGATTTTGTTGTTGTTTGGTGTGGGTTTTTTAAAAATCATATTCTCCCATAGAAAATGTAAGTTACACACAGCATTTTTGTCAGTTGCCACATCAAGAGGACTAGCACCCATATCACTACTCACAGTCAAGTATATGTGGTTTTTAAATTTAAAAGAAGACTCCAGCTGTAGAGGGGAGAAAATCCAGGACATTTCACTTTCTGGATAACTGTATTACTGCTAGAATGACGAAACACCAAATAGCACACAACCACACAGTTTTCCATTGTGTGGGGGGTACATGATGAGATATGAGGGTGTGGGGGGGGGGGGGAGGGAAGGGAGGAACTGAGAGGGAGTGTATTGTTAACTGCCAGGAAGATTTCAGCATCTGGTCTGGTCTTGCTCAGTGATGGTTACCTTCTATGCTCCTTACTTCTGCATGATCACTGTGGTAGTAGAAGAATAAAAAAGTAAAGGTGTTCCATACCCTCTGTGGTCACAAGAGAATGAGGTATCAGAGAAGAGAGCTCAGCACTTCTCTCAGGGCTAGCATGTGGTCACTAGGGTATGAGGTATCAGAAAGTTCAGCTTCTACTAAAATGTCAGCATCTTGAGGGTGGCGTATCTCTCTTTCCCCCCTCATTGCTTTACTTTTCTTAACCCCAGGCAAGGCAGAAACCCAATTACAGCTGGGTGGACTGGGGGACTGTAATGAAGCCAAGGTGAATGAACGGTCACCCATCTGCAAGGTAACCACACTCAACGATGCTTAACCTTAGCTGGGGGGGGGGGGGGGGGGGAGCAATAAATAACGATTACCACTGTGGCCACTGAGCTATCCCATCCCTCTACAGAGCTTTACAACTTAGAATCTCGGCAGATTTCTTCCTGGGATTTTCAGGCAGCTCTTCTTGGGCTGATCCAATCTCCACAAATAACAGCACACATTCATTGTTTCTTCCTATCTGCAGAAGTGTTTGTTTCCTGAATAGAGTAGCGTTTTTGTTCAGAAGTTTTGCTGGCGACATCACTCTTGGTGCTATGGCTTCGTAAAAATAAAAACAACCCACTAATGTAACATAACTATGTAGATTGTATACAGCACCTCAGTTCACTGTCGCGTCAACAAAAACTAATTTTCACTTCCCAACTCAGACTAGTGGATGGGTTTTTATTTTTTAAAGGTCCAAGCTTTAGTTAGCATAGGCCAAAAGCAGTGTCAGTTATTGATGTCAGCTACTTGCCAAGGCCTACACTAAAACGTTGTTATGTTGTAAAATGTTGTGTTGAGATTGCCTTCAGCCGTGACAAGCTCTTAACATAACAACCTGCATTCTCCTTTGTTAAAGAAGAAAATAATCCTCTGAAGTCGGAGTATGGCTTCCTATATGGCGCGGTACTTTAAAAAAACAGTCATTCACGCAAACTTCTTACTCAATGTGCAATTTCAATCTCACCGTAATTCCCAAGTGGAATGAGTTAGTCAGAGTGCACATTCTGGATAACCTCCAGAGTGTTAAGCTGGGGAACGCACAACCACCACCACCACCACCACCATCACCACAACCACCACCACCACCACAACAACAACAACAACGACGTAGGGAACAATCCTAGTACCTCTCACTTTCTAGACTACTGCATTATTTTCTGCTAGCAACACTGACCCACCCAAACAGCACACACAGCCAGACATAGGCTAGTTTGCCATTTTGTGGGTCTCTCTATCAGACAAGGGGAAGAGAGGAAGAGAGAAGTGAAGAGGGAGTGTGTTTCATTTGTAACTGTCAGGAAGCTTTCAGCATCTGGTCTGGCTCAGTGACCCTTCTCCCCCTCCCTCCATCCTCCTTACTTCTTCATGACCATTTTTTTGGGGGGATGGAGAGTCCTTGGGCTGAAGTTTGTGTACAGTAGTGGAAGATGGAGTTGGGGAGGGGGTGGGTGGGGGGGGGGGGGGGGGGGGGAGAGAAGAGGATGTGTTCAAAGAGGAGAGAGAGTGTGTGTGTGTTGTGGTGTGTGTGTGGTGTGGTGTGGTGTGGTGTGGTGTGTGTGGTGTGTTGTGTGTGTGTGTGTGTGTGTGTGTTGTGTTGTGTGTGTGTGTGTGTGTGTGTGTTGTGTGTGTGTGTGGTGTGTGTGGTGTGGTGTGTGTGGTGTGTGTGTGTGTGTGTGTGTGTGTGTGTGGTGTGTGTGTGTGTTGTGTGTGTGTGTGTGTGTGTGTGTGTGTGTGTGTGTGTGTGTGTGTGTGTGTGTGTGTGTGTGTGTGTGTGTGTGTGTGTGTGTGTGTGTGTGTTGTGTGTGGTTGTGTTGGTGTGGTGTGGTGTATGTATGCGTGCGTGCGTGTGTGTGTGTGCGTGTGCGCGCGTAAACAATAGATATTAAAGACAGAGTGCGACAGAAGAAGAGACGGGTCTAGCCTTTCTTTCGCTCTGGCTTATTTGGGGATAAGAAGACCTTGAGGCTGGAGTTGTGCCTAGCTGTGCTAGATGACAAAAACGGATATGTCTCCTACCCTCGCGGGGATGCCAGAGGCCGGCCTGTCAGTATAAATAGCATCTCCACCTTCTGGAAATTCTGTGCTAGGAATTCCCTCTTTTTGTGGTAGGAATTCCCTCTTTATGTGCTAGGAATTCTCTCTTTTTGTGCTA
>CM054149.1:30099071-30109071 GCA_028751875.1 Rapana venosa | reverse complement strand
TGGCACCCAAAGTAGCATCAGAAAAAGATTGATGGTGCAGTACCACGCACTTCAGAGATCGTGAAGAATGGTGGACTAAAAGCAAGTCGTCATTTGTTTCTGCGAGGGATATTTTCAGACTCATGGCC
Organism: Rapana venosa; assembly: GCA_028751875.1. Taxonomy (NCBI): domain Eukaryota; kingdom Metazoa; phylum Mollusca; class Gastropoda; order Neogastropoda; family Muricidae; genus Rapana; species Rapana venosa. Next base: position 30,108,943 of record CM054149.1, on the reverse strand, counting down.
CGTCTCTGTTGTTGTTCATCTTTCCTTCTTTATTATCTTTTTTTTTTGTGGTGGTGGTGGTGTGGTAAATAAATACTTAACGTCGGCTGTGTAGGAGCGATTATTTTGGATATCTCGGGTTAATTAATGATTCATAGAATCATTTCTTGATAAAGCAAACAAACGAAAAAAATGATTGTTAAATATTTTACCTCTTTTCTAGAACTACACAGCTGATAAAAGTATCTCTGCTCGATTTATTATAGATATATTTATAAAATCATGGATGATTAGAGGAATAACGAATGTTTTTTGAAACTTGACTACAGCTGTTTGTTATAAGACTTATTTCTACCATTTTTTGTTTGCCTGTTGTGTGCACCGAATATAATAATTATTTATCTATGGACTGCTCGTGGTCCCACACTGGTGACCCTGCCAGTACACCTGAGGCTAAGAGGCTGACCTGTATGGGAAAATGAGGGCGTCGAATGTTTGACTTACACGCAGAAAACTTTGATGGGTTTAATTCTAAACTACCTCAGGGTTGAATCAGAAGCTGGTCTTACATTACAAGAATAATTATATATTATATATGTGTATTCCGTCTTGATGTTGTGATAAGTGTTTCACGCAGGTTTGAATTTATAAAGGGATTATGATTATAGCAAGTTTGCTCTCAACAGTGGATTACAGCCATTATACTGGGTAATAGCAAACGAAGGGATTGCTTGATTTTATTTACACAATTTGCCATTTTCGGAAGTTAGAGAACGAAAAGCGAAGTGCCGTTGTTTGTCTCCTGCAGATTTCAACATGCAGTCCTCTTACTGAGCGTTCTTTTTGTTGTTTGTTGTTGTTCCGTCTGGATCATATGGAAATACTCCCGGAAGACGGAATGTGGCTTCCTTAATGGTAGGTGAAAGTGGTCAGATAGGCAAAATCTCACTATTGGTGAACCCGGAGCTGAAACCGAGGAAGAGGAAAAAAACTGCAAACATCCAGACACACGCAGTGTTGATCAGGTGATTTTAGCAAACCTTTGGATTTCATAGCAGTAAAGGGAACTGATACTTACTCATTCTGTGTACCGGTCTTTCTTCTGACCCCAAAGCGCGCTCAACTTTGGGTAGGGGAAACAGTTAACATTGATCCGGCAAACATTTGGCCCTGATGGGGGTTGAACCCATGACTCCTCCAGTTAAGAATCCATTTTTGTGCACTCATTACTCAGCTGATCGTGAAGCGACAGATCAGGAAGCAGAATTACAGACTGCCATCATTTTGGCCAATAAAGTTATTCTCATTGATAAATGCCAACTTTTTGGTCAATAAAGTTATTCCCATTGATAAATCAAATGCCAACATTTTGGTCAATAAAGGTATTCCCATTGATAAATGCCAACATTTTGGTCAATAAAGTTATTCCCATTGATAAATGCCAACTTTTGGGTCAATAAAGTTATTCCCATTGATAAATGCCAACATTTTGGCCAATAAAGTTATTCCCATTGATAAATGCCAACTTTTGGGTCAATAAAGTTATTCCCATTGATAAATGCCAACATTTTGGCCAATTAAGTTTTTCCCATTGATAAATGCCAACATTTTGGCCAATAAAGTTATTCCCATTGATAAATGCCAACATTTTGGTCAATAAAGTTATTCCCATTGATAAATGCCAACATTTTGGCCAATAAAGTTATTCTCATTGATAAATGCCAACTTTTGGGTCAATAAAGTTATTCTCATTGATAAATGCCAACATTTTGGTCAATAAAGTTACTCCCATTGATAAATGCCAACATTTTGACCAATAAAGTTATTCTCATTGATAAATGCCAACATTTGGGCCAATAAAGTTATTCTCATTGATAAATTCCGACATTTTGGTCAATAAAGTTATTCCCATTGATAAATGCCAACATTTTGGTCAATTAAGTTATTCCCATTGATAATAATGAGGTTCCCTTTCATGTCTAATCAAGTACATCGTGACTGCCTTCTTTTTTTGCAATTAGACATTCCCTGGATATATCAGTCAGATGGCTCGCATTGAGATAAGCTCCTAAATGTCGTCATGAAGGTACTACAAAAGTAGCCACGGATTAGATGATACATCCCAGTGCAAGCACACTGGAAACCCATGGTCATTCAACAGGACCAGCAGCAGAAGACTGATGGTGTACTACCACGCACTTCAGCAGTTGTGTGAAGAATGGGGACTGACTAAAAGCAAGTCGTGATTAGCTTCTGTCAGGAACGTTTCAGACTCTTCTGTGCAGCTGATATCCTTTTGTATTTTTGTCCGTTGCGTTGATGGATGCTTAGATAGATGTGCTTGGTAGATAGGTTTGATGGAATGGTTTGGAAGGCGTGGGTCAATATTTGATGTGAATACAGCTTTGACGAAAGACCTCCTTCAAACATGCCTAGTTCCTAACTTAGGTAATGATTATCTTGCACCAACTTTTCACACTTGATTCCAGTAGTCTTTGATATGATGATCCTTGTCAACTATATCAAGAAAGTAGGTATCGTAAAACCAAATGAAAAAGAATGTCGCACTAAAAAAAAATTTTTAAACAACAAATTTACAAACATGGAATCAATCCTGTGAAATTGTTCCTGTAAAGTATGATATCTTCACGAAGCTCAATTTAGCAGATAGAATAACTGCGGGTAAAAAATTAATCTAGTGAATTCATGTCTGCATAGACTCAAAGACCATCATTCGTCCACGCGTTTTTAGCGCAGCCAAATGAAATATTGTATTTTAAACCAGGAGTGAGCAAAATTATGGAAAAAGGGTGAGACAAAAAGAAGAAAAGAGAACAAAACATTGACAACATTGGCGGACAGACAGAAACACTTACTAAGTATATCATAATTATTATCATGAGCTTCAACAAACACGAAAAAGTACATTCAGTCACAGTTTTCAATGTTGCATACAGTCTTATCCCCAGGAAAGGCGTCAGGAAGAGAAAATACTATAGTGTGACACATTTCTGTTAATTAACAGACACAATTAAAACATCGTGATTCCTTAGACTTGGGATGAACCTGAAAGCCTAGGGGAAAACTACGTGAGTTGTTGTTGGGAGTAGGGAACTGGGATAATGGTGATGTTGGGTGTTCCTATGCTGGTAACAACGGATATGCATGTGAAATTAAGAAACTTACAAACGACAGGGGAAAAATGGGGAAATTATTTTGCTATTATATTGAAAAACTGTCTTATGTACATTACATTTTTTTCTTCAGTAGAAAATAGCTTCAGATTTAGCGAGAAACTTTCAAAATGTTTTCATAGTTATAATATTTTGCTAAGTACTACCATGCAGGTTGAATGAGCAAAGAATAGCGAATTCACTTTTAATCGACATCTGTGGATTTCGGTCTACATAACAGCAGAGTAAGGGATTGCGTGATTCTACACACTTTACCATATTAGGAAGACGGAGGGGGGGGGGGGGGGGGGGGGGCTGAAAGCAACTCGTCATTTTGTATTTGTCATGGAGGTTTCAACACGCTGTCTTCTTACAGATTGAGTCTTCATCTCAGCAGGATTGTAAAACTATGCTTCCATACACTACATGACTCATGGCTTTTTCCTTTCCTACAGCACAGGGAAATGGGTATCTGTCAGCTGTAAATGGGTACCTACCTCTTTAGGGTCAGGGAAGGTAAAGCAGCGAGGGAGAGGAGATGGGCGCCGCCCTCAATATGCTGGCCTCTTGAGAAGTTGAGGTCTCTGATACCTCGCTCCCCTACTACGACCTTATAGGTTATAGGAACACCTTTACCTTTCTTACAGCACAGGGTCGCTCATGATGTTTAACAGTCAGTAACAGGACTTCAACACGCAGACATTATAAGTTGATTGAATAGCGGCCTTTGAATGTCATCTCTTGCGTTCATGAAGCTGTGAGTTCAAATCTCGGCAGCAGCATCTGGTGAATTAAGGGTGGGGATTTGTTTTATACGATCTTTCAGTTCAAGTTCAAGCTTTGATCTATTATTGCTTTCATTCTGTTCGTGTACATACGCATGCAGAAGTTCAGATGGGTAGGTTACAGATCCTGAAATTAATGCTAGCGTTCGAGCGACCTATGGAAATGAACATACCCAGCATGCATCCTGTACCTGGAGAGGGATGGGCTCCACCAGGTTCACCTCGCCCAAGAGACACACGGCCTGAAACATTAACTGCAGCGCCCCCAACAACTCCTTAGGGAGTTAGGGAGAACAGAGAGGGAAAATACTGGATAAACAAGTTACAATAAATGTCAGGTTTCCTGTTCGTTTTTTCTTTTTGGTCTATTATAGATTCAGAAGCAAAGTTCAACTTTACCGTCTATTTTATGTAAGCAGAGTTGTAGGTGTGGTTGTGGCGGGAGATTGAAATGAGCGGAGTGGGAACAGCAGGACAGGAACGTCACAGAAGATGAGGCAACAAAAACAATAGATATTGTACCAAAATATACATGATGATATATTTTTGTGTCACAGCTATTGGTGATGACAGCAGTTAGGATATCTTACTTATTAAAGAACCATCGTTATTCTGCACTCTCTCTCTCTCTCTCTCTCTCTCTCTCTCTCTCTCTCTCTCTCTCTCTCTCTCTCTCTCTCTCTCTCTCTCTCTCTCTCTCTCTCTCTCTCTCTCTCTCTCTCTCACACACACACACACACAACACACACAACAACACACAACATACACACACACATACACCTACACACACACGGATGATAAAATTTACAAAACTGCGTGCATACGGGGACTGGATGTAAAAAAAAACCCACATGAATGCTTATTCCATTAACCTCGAAATAAAACCATAACACACACATTTTTTCTCCAAAAAGAAGGGAGGTACGGCGGCACAGAGAGAGAGAGAGAGAGAGAGAGAGAGAGAGAGAGAGAAGAGACAGACAGACAGACAGACGAGACAGACAGACAGACAGACAGAGACAGACAGACAGAGACAGACAGACAGACAGACAGAGACAGACAGACAGACAGAGACAGACACAGACACAGACAGACAGAGAACAGACAGACAGAGAGACAAGAGAGAGAAACAGACACAGAGAGAACAGACAGAGAGAGACAGACAGACAGAGCGAAGGCAGGGGTGGCAGCAGAATCAGAGGCAGACGAAGGGATGGCGTGATGGCACGCACTTGCCCAGTGGCCAGGATCAGGGGGCTAAAAGCAAGTGGCCATTTGTATCTGTCAGGCAGATTTCGACGCCTGGCCGGCTTCAGAGGCCGGAGTCTCTACCCGGCTAGCATCCCTGTTGCCGGGATTTCTCTGTGTTCCCATTTCAGTTCCTGACTTCTGTCATTTGCGATGGTCTGGTAAGTCTCTCCAGGCTTACCAGTTCATCAGCAGATAGGACTCAACAAGAAAGAAAGAAAAAAGTAGGAATTTGTAAAACCTGATTTTTGGGGGAGGGTGAACAAATTAGGTCAGACCACTAAAAGAATGCACTGGTTTGTACAAAAGATCTGAGGTACAGAAGAGAAAGCTTGGCTGATGGCGCCATGCAGCAAGATCTAGAGGACATGCTGAACAATATTATTCTCTGGGAAGCTGTTGAAGGAAGGACACAGAGGTGTAAGACATTTCTTCTTCTTCTTCTTCGTCATCGAACGCTCAGACAGCAACTACTGGTGTCTGTCACATAAGCAGAAATGCGTTGCGCTGCCGTTAAGCGCCTGACAGATCACGCCCAGCGCATCCGACTTGGGCATGGGAGAGAATTTTTATTTGATAAGTCTTTCTGGAATAAAAAAAGGCAGAGAATGGACCAAGACGGCAGAAAATAAGAAGGAGGTGACAAGAAGAAAAGGACAAGAAAGAAACAAAGAGAGGGATAGAAAAGGGGGAATTCGTAACACAGAATTTCCAGAAGGTGGAGATGTTGCGTATACTGACAGGTCCCCGGCAACCTCACGGGGGGTGTAGACATTTAAAAATGATAGAAAGAAAACATACGCAATGGATAGAGCCAGAGAAACCATTCATGGAGGCCAGTGCTTTGGTGCACAACTGTCATAAATGGGGAAATCTGGTGATGAGTTCTTTTGTTTGGCGCCCCTATAACTTTCCTCGAGAACAAAGAATGATGTGTTAGTTTACTGGGTGACAAAGAATCGTTGGTGTGACTGTTTTCTAACTGTCTCCTGAGACGCGCTTTTTCTTTAACTCTTGTTTGTTACTTATTACCTGTTACCTGTTACCCATTATCTGTCTCCTAGTCTGGTTGACCGTTGGGGCACCACAGAAGATTTTGCAGCCAGCTTCCTCCACTCCTCGCGGTTCTCAGTTTTCCAATCTTGGTTACTGTTAGATGATTTCCCTCTTCTGTGGAGACATAACCTAAGGAAGTTAGAGTAATTTTTCAGATAAGTTTAGTCAATCGGACATAGATTCTGGTGAAGGTATCGTCCTCTGTTCAGGACGTGTTCTGTTGAAGACGTCAGTTTTTCAGGAATTTGGCTTTGAGAAAATAGTCTGTCATTGACGTAGTCTGTTGAAGTTATAGTTTTTTGAGAACATGGTCTGTTGTGAACAGTGTGTGTGTTGATGGCATCATAAGTTGAGGTCATACGTCATCGCAAGTTGGTAACACTTAGGACACCGTGTGTTGAGGACACACACCATCTGTTCAACATGTCATCTGTTGAGGGCACCAGCTATTGTAGGAATGATCTGTTTTGGACATTGTGTGTAAAGCACGTCATCTGTTTTGGACATTGTGTGTAAAGCACGTCATCTGTTTTGGACATTGTGTGTAAAGCACATCATCTGTTTAGCACATCATCTGTTTAGCACATCATCTGTTTAGCACATCATCTGTTTAGCACATCAGCTGTTTTGTACATTGTGTGTTGAGGACACCATCTGCTGAGCACGTGATTTGTTGAGGACATCATATGTTGAGGACATCATCTGTTTAGGACATCAACTGTTCAGGACATGGTGTGTTAAGTACATCATATATTAAGCATATCATCTGCTGAACACATCTCCTGTTGACTTCAGTTGGGTTGTTGTTTTTTTAAAGAGCTTCTGCAGCGGTATAAGAATGGAACAAGATCCAAGGACTTTGCTGGAAACAATTTCCCAAGGGAACAGTCGGTGAATGGAGATTGGGAGGTTGAGAGAGGGGAGGAAGGTGGACCCACAACATTGCAGAATAGCTTGGACAACTCTTTGCAAAGACCAGAGCTATGGCTCCCAATCGACATAATGGAAAAATCTAGTAAATAACACTTCAGTGCCGCGCCCATATACCTTTTAGGGAGATAAGGGGAGAAGAAGAAAAAGAAGGAAGAGGAGGAGAAAGAGGATGGTATTGATTGTTTTCGATTTGTGTGTTTAAAGGAAAACATTAGGAATGCAATCCTTTTGTTTTCTCTAAAACTCAGTATCATTTCTTTCATAAAAAATAATAAATATTGGCATGCAAGAAGTTGCTACAACACCATCGCCAGATAGTTTTGACATATTCTTGGAATCGTTGTTAATCACAACTTGCTTTTTGAACCCCCCCCAAATCCCGGAGTGTTGATTCGTTTATTTTCTTTGCTTCTGCTTCTTTCTTCTTCTTCTTCTTCTTGATTTCTCCATTCATCAATACAGAAGACAATGCCATGCTGCATGCAGTCAAGAGGAGACTCCGTTTTTGTTTTCCATTCCTCATTCATCTTTGGAAATCTTCCCTCCCTTCTCTCTCCTTTCTCTTGTTTTCTCAACCCTCCTGCCTCCTTGAACCCCCTCTCCCCAACCCCCCACCCCCACCCCTCCACCACATCCTTCCACTTCCACCATTCCCCACCCTTCCCCACCCTTCCCCACCCTGATGGAGAACCCCAAAAACCCTAGAGCCAGAAGGACCTTCAGGGCGTCCTGAGGAGTGTGCAGGAGCCCTCTTCATTCAATCACCGCTCTCCCAGACCACACGACCCCATCAGAGAAGAAGACAGGGAGGGTCTGTCGGGGGACAATTCATTTCAGCCTGCAGGGGGGGGGGGGGGGGGGGATGGATCATGGTGGGGGGGGGGGGGGGGCTAGAAGGAGGAAGGAGGCTGGGGCTGAGGCCAGAGAGAGAGAGAGAGAGATGGCCGGGGAAAGAGACGGAGGCTGTGATAATGGGAGGATAGGGGGAGTGGGGGGGGGGGGGAGGCAGGAAGGGGGTGGGGGGGGGGGGGGGATAGGCAGCATGTTGCGACACCGGCCCCGCGCGCGCCTCTCTAACTTGGGGAAGGAAATCCAATTTTCTAGCCGTCCAGATAAAGCCGCCGCGCTTAAAGGCAGCCCCGGGAAAGAAAATTAATCGCCGAATATTTTTCTTGTCTCCGCCTTCCGCCAGTTTAGATACCTATCACCGGCCAACCCCCCACCCCTCCACCCCCCACCCCTCCACCCCAACCCACCCAACCCCTAACCCCTACCCCTCTCCTCCCTTGGTGGTATAGTAGAGCTCTTTTGGACGGAGGGAGGGTTGAGAAAATCACTTCTATCGATCCCCGATCCCGATCCCGATCCCAATCCCAGCCCAGGGTTCTTTTTTTTTTTTTTTTTGGCCTGTGCTTGCGCACGCAGCTTACATTTCCGCGCAGTAATTGTGACGACCCTGGCCCCCGTCAATTTGTTGTCCGCGGGCCCTGTGGATTTATGACGCCGGGGGCCAAGATGGAGGAGGTTCCAGTCGATTAGGAGAAATAGAAATCAAGGGATAGATCCCTGGCAGAATGGGATAATGGCCGACATCAAGCTCGGGGCTTGCGTCAGGATTTCTTGTAGACAAGTAGAGGCTGCCATCGTGGAAGGAGAGAAGGAAGGGTTGGGGTGTGGGGTGGTGTGGGGTGTGGGGTGGGGTGTGGGGTGTGGGGTGAGTTTGTTTGGGTGAGGTGGAGGGTGAGGAGTGATGATGATGATGATGGGGAGAAAATTGTGTGGTCTTGGTTTTAAAGCAGCCATTTTGGGGTTTTTTGTTTTTTTGTTTGTTTGTTGTTGGGGGTTTTTTGGAGGGGGTGGTTGTTTTTTTCTGTCTGAAAACCGGAATGGCATTGGAAGCAATGAAATGGTCTTGGTGGGGTTTTTATGTGTGTGTGGAAATAAGTTAAAGAGGAAGTTGGGATTGTTAGAGAATCGTAGTGGTTTTATAACGAGCTTTTTATTTTATTTATTTTTTTTTACTAATTTTAAAGGTGTTTTATTTTTATTCGTGTTGTTGTAGAAGTTTTAGTCTTTGGAGACTGAAAATTTGATTTTTTACCAATGTCTTGAAAATATTGATTTACAAAAATAAAAAATCCAATTTCAAAATGTTGCTTTGTGCTGATCACCAGGTTGACTGTAAACAGTTGTTTCCCCTCTAAGTGGCACTATATGACATGTATATGTACATGTGGTGTGTGTGTGTGTGTGTGTGTGTGTGGTGTGGTGTGGTGTGTGTGTGTGTGTGTGTGTGTGTGTGTGTGGTGTGTGTGTGTGTGTGTGTGTGTGTGTGTGTGTGTGTGTGTGTGTGTGTGTGTGTGTGTGTTAGATAGGTATATTTTAGATGGGTAGAGCACTATGGGGACGGGATAGCTCAGTGGTCAAAGCACTCGCTTTCCCCCATCCAGCGTGCTTACCACTTGGATGGGCGACCGTTTGCGCGCCTTAACTTCAGTATAGTCGCCCAGTTCACGCAGCAGTACATGGGTACCTGCCCTCTTTAGGGTCATCAGGGAAGGTAAAGCAGCGAGGGAGAGGAGATGGACGCCGCCCTCAATATGCTAAGCCCCTGGAGAAGCTGAGGTCTCTGATGCCTCGCTCCCCTACGACCACCGCATAGGTTATGGGACACCTTTACCATTCATTACCTTTACTT
>CM054149.1:30086571-30094071 GCA_028751875.1 Rapana venosa | reverse complement strand
AAACCAATCAGTTTTGTCACTAAAATGAATATCTTTTTAAAAATTGCTTTTGGAATAAACAACAACAACAACAATCAAAATGAAAGAAAATAATTTGCAAAACCCTCGTCTCAGAAATATGAGCCACCATCATCACCATCATCATCACCACCCTACCCAGTAAAAATGGTCAGTGCATGACAAACCACGGAATGAATGCACACAATGTTGAGTGAGGATAATAATTATATATTTACGATGCGGACAACATCACACAATAATTCATCAACATAAAAAACACCACAACCAAAACAGATGTCATTCTTAGTTAATCATCACAGTACAGTACTGACGTCATAAAGACCCGGATGTTCGTTCGTCACGACAGGATATACACAAATGCGCATGTCCAGGCGTAAAAAAAAAAGTCTAGTTTCTCGATTTGTGCCCTTTCTAGAAACAAAAAATGTTATGCACTTTGTGATTTTCCTCAACTCATTGTGTACGTAAATCTAGTTTCATGTATTGCCATTATGTGGGTAAATCAAGATCTATGATTTTGTTTAGTTTATGCAGATGTGTGTGTATGTGTGTGTGCGTGCGCGCGCGCGTTTGTGTATGTGTGCGTGTGTGTGTGTGCGTGCGTACGCACGCTTGCGCTCATGCGTGCGTGCGTTTGTGTGTGTGTGTGTGTGTGTGTATGTGTGTGTGTGTGTGTGTGTATGTGTATGTGTGTGTTGTGTGTTGTGTGTGTGTGTGTGTGTGTGTGTGTGTGTGTGTGTGTGTGTGTGTGTGTGTGTGTGTGTGTGTATGTTGTGTGTGTGTGTGTGTGTAAAGTTGCTGAAACGTATTGTCGTTTTGCATACGCCACTGATTTGTTCACACTCTTCTGTGTTTTTAATTAACATCTTCTTTTTTTAAACACACACACTAAGCACTACATCAAACACTGACTGAAGTTTGTATTCATTACAGTATCTGTGTCACAACCGTATTAGACTTTGTCAAATTAAGTGTGAAATTTTCAACTTCTGTTCTGTATTCGCAAAAGTAAGTGCTTTCAATGTCCAATTTTGGTACCTAGCAACAAAACATTTTTTTGCTAGGGGTACTGATATTAAAAAAACCAAAAGCAACTCTGATACATGTGGCAGAACCATTGTTTTCTGGCAAAATATCTTAAATGATAGGGGGAAAAGTTATCTTTCATCAAACGTTCTTGATAACACATTGGGGGATGTTCTAAAATTATCCCTGCTCTTGGATTTTCTTGGCGCTTATTTGCAGGACATGGGACTGACGTGGAATGTTGATGGGTTTGGGGTGGGGGGGTGGGGGGGGTTCCTCGTTGCAGCAATGCGGTGGGTTGTCAGTTTGATAGATGCACATTTACGAAATGCACATGCTCACGATCCTCTGTGTGTGTGCGCGCGTATGTATGTGTGTGTGTATGTGTGTGTGCGTGTGTGCGTGTGTGTGTGCGTGCGTGCGTGTGGTGTGTGTGTGTGACAAACAAGCACAAGAGGCAGGTATACAATAACTGTTCGCCCCCCTGTGTGTCTGTATGTGTGTGTGTCTCTCTCTCTCTCCTACGTTCGAGTCAATGCAGGTCTGCAGGGAAGCAGAAATCCAGAAACAAAGACTACAACAACCGAAGCTATAATAATTATATAACAAACACGCACCAACTGTAGAAGGATAAAGGCACCTTAAATTGTTGGCAGAAGTGTCAGGGGTCCCTCTCACCAAACGGTGACAACACGTCTGCACAAACGCAGTCTGGACCCAATGAGCTGTATGTACTCCCTTCAGCAAAAATCAAGGGCTAACTCCATTGGGCCTCTGATGCTGATAGTTTGCCATAGTTCTTTTCTGACGACAAACTGCAGGCTTCTGACGGTTATATAACTAGCAGTACACTCTCCTGTCCTTTGACGACAGACTTCAGTTTTCTGATGTTAAACCATCTTCTACAATCTCATGACAGATCCCCAGCTTTTGACGCTTCTATCAAACCATATATACCTTTCGGTCATCTGACGACAAATCTCCGACTTTTCACGCTTAAGGTTAACCATACATCCTTTTTTCTGACAGCAACCTACAGACTTCTGATGCTCATTGTCAGCAATATTCCACAGTTTGACCACACACAAAAAACCCCGTCAAACTGGCCACAATGTCCAGTCTCTGTGCCTGCCTGTCCTTCACCACAGTGTTGTAGGGGGTTGGGACACAATCTATAACAACAGTTCTGTGTCCCAACGTTAACAAACACGAGAGTCCTTTTTTTTGTCTCTCAAGCATTCCCAGTCAGTCCATACATCTAGGCACCCTGGTCTCATGCCGGATAGAGCAAAAGAAGGACGCGCAACAGCTTTCAGACTTAAGGACTTCAAGCTCCTACCAGCACCCAAAACGCTGAGAGTTTGAACAATCCTGAACCTGTGCTCATGTATCTAGTTGATGCTCACTGCGCCATGATGACTTCTCCATGCTGTCCTGACGTTTCTGGTCCTGTTGTCGCAATGCTAACGTCATGGCACCGCTAACGCAGCTGACGTCACAACCTGGTTTGGGGTGGGGTTTTTTTTTATACATTTTAGGGTTAGGAGCTGTGGGGATGTAGGGGCTGTAAGTGTTGTTGATGACGATGATGATGATGATCGTTATTGGCAAACGCGAGAAGGTCCAGACATCCTCAGAGTTTGCAGAAATCCCTGACAGTCACTTCAGTGATGACAGCGTGTCCCCCGATGATCAGGAGTAGTAAGAACTGAGATGGGGCGGCATGTGAGAGGCCGGGTGGGAGGCCGGGTGGTTGGTCATGTTGTGGTACAGATTCCCACCCGTACTAGGGGGCCAGTACCCGGAATGAGACGCAAACAGCCCCGACGGCGAGTTAGAGATAGAGGAGTGAGTGTTCATGAAGTTGAACTTGGGACTGTGAGGGTGGTGGGCGGGGTGGTGGGGGTGGTAGGGGGACATGAAAATGTCCTGCTGGTACTTGTAGGCCGTGGGGTCAGTGGTGGACGGCTGCATGGCTTGCGCCAACCCGGCGAAGTCGAACTTGTAGGCGTAGCGCTTGCCGTGCACCTTGGTCATGATGTTCTTGTCGTAGTAGTAGCGCAGCGCGCGGCTGAGCTTGTCGTAGTTCATGTTGGGCTTGGACTTGCGTTCTCCCCAGCGTCGGGCCACCTCGTCCGGGTCCACCAGCTTGAATCCCTGTGTCTTCAGTAGAGTGCAGGCCTGAGCTTGTCGAGTCCGTGGCCTTCGGACTGGTACTGCCACAGCGTCGGCCCCGTCCGTGCCAACAGCATCGAATCCAATGATAGTGCTTCAACTAGTGAGACCCCGTTGGCCAGTCGATCACAGCACAGTGGTAAAAAGAGTACCTGCCCCGACCTGATACAAGAACAGATGTCAATAAAAAGTGTGTAAATGTCAACACTGCCACAGTCTCAAACCCATGAAAACAGTGTAATAAAAGTAGTAAATGCAAAAGATCCTGGAAACAGTAATAAAAATAAACATTTGAATACTCACCTAAACATGCCCCAACGCCGAAGACGGATGCAGGTATCCTGGAAACTAAAATGATATCATGGTAAAATAAGTGAAAATCTAAAGAGTGAATACTACGATGAAAAGGAATCTGAAACATCTGTCAGCAACCGTGCCAACATATGAGATAACTTTACAACATAGTTACATAATGTTGTAATTGTATGTCCTGATGATCTAAGATTCGTAAAATTACTGCAGCAAACTCTATGATTTCTAACGTTAACAACTCTCCAAAAACAAACGGTGGTTATGCTAGATCGTTCGAATAAAATGTAATATAAGTTACATTGGACATTAATGAGCACGTACCAAAACAACACAAGATCCCATCAGGGACCTGAACCAATGAGATATGGTTTCGGATCCTTCGATGAAACAATGTAACTAATGCACAAATCTGGGAAATAATCAAGCAGGAAACTTCATATAACAATGATCATGTTTGGAACCTTTGATAACCCATCTTAAACAACAGAAACTAATGGCACAGACTTCTAGAGAAAAACAAAGAAAAAACAGATGGACAATCCACTTGAGTACTTCTTAGCCTAGGGATGTGATCTTATCACTTCGTAGTTGCACAATGGAAAAACTGAAAATCTGATCTCAACAAAAAAGGAAGAAAGAAAATTAAAGAAAAACCAAAACTCTGACAAAATCAGTAGGAACTACTTTAGCTGGATCTGTCTAGATCCTTGCATATTGATACACTTCTTCTTAGGGACTATTTAATATATATCTTAACTGTGTGACTCTTTCGCCTGATATGCTTGCGTTGTGGTATGTCTACACACAAAAAAGGTAATATAAAAAGAGCACTTAAACAACATTCATCTGTCTGATACAAAAAAAGTTAGTTTTTACACATAGAAACAATAACACTATAATATATTGTTTACCATTTTTTTTAAAATGGTAGGAGGAACAGTAGGGGTGGTAGTGGAGGACGGGTGGGGGAGGGGGGTGTTACTCTTCAATGCTTTGACAACCACCATCCTTGAAATCTATTGAAGAACGTTACAACGCCATGGCTTAACCATTTCCCGTCCAGCATTTCATTTCGCCGGTTCCAAACAATATGGCTGGCGCGTGCTTTCCGGTTTAGGTAAAAAAAACTCGGCCAGTCATGCGCTTGCCACGTAAAGTGTGCATGCATTTCCCTTACCGCTGTAACCTTGTTTCAGTCTGGCACGTGCTTCCATCCAAACAGCCTGGGCGTTATGCGGGCGACCATTTGAACTAACATGCGTCCATGTGCGTGGGTTTGCACGTGCGAAAATGTGTTGACAATGGGAGATCCGATAGTTAAGCGTCTTCAGTTTTCCCTGGGTGTTTATTTTTCATTTAAACTATCTCAACTCGGGCTTCATTGTGTGTGTTTATGCGTGATGAGCCATAACAAAGAGCCCGTATAGGTTTTGCTGATGAAAAGATAGATCTTTTTCCAATTGGCTTGAGCAAGAATAGATCGTTTTCAAATTGGCTAAAATCAGCACAGTATGTGTGTGTGTGTGGAGGGAGGGGGGGGGGGGGGGGAGGGGAGGTAAACGTCAAAGTTTTAAGTTGATATGGATAGCAGGCCAAGTGCCTATCTGATAAAGCAAACGTTTTCCCTTTTTATGTGTTGTTTTTGAGGCAATAAGTCATGAGACTCATTGGTGCGAGAAATTCCGTTTGTGTTAGAAGGTAATCGTGCGAAAAATTCCGTTTGTGTTAGAAGGTAATCTAGAATCTCTCTCGTCTATTACATGCACAAGTTTCCGCGGTGGTTTTTTTTTTTTAATTAAAACCTGGTTGTGTTGAATTTGATTCGATTGGATTGGATTGTACAGCACGTATAGTGTATTGTATCGCGTATGAAGTATGGGATCTTTAACATGCATATTTGATCTAAATCATGTATAGTATAAACGAACAGAATTAAGGCTTTGACAGGGCTGCACTTTAAATTGACATTGGAGATGATAAAAATTCCAAGTTTTAATTCACCAAACGCCGTTTCTGATATTTGAACCCAGTATACCTCAAGGACTTGAAGTCAAACATTCTTACCCACTCGGCTATAGCTTCAGTCATATACAGACTAAAACAATATTAAAACCAGCTTTTCTCTCGTTCTTAGTATCAAGAAGCCGACAGACGAGCAGACAGACAGACAGGCAAGCAGACAGACAGAGAGACAGGCAGGCAAGCAGACAGACAGAGAGACAGGCAGGCAAGCAGACAGACAGAGAGACAGACAGGCAAGCAGACAGACAGAGAGACAGACAGGCAAGCAGACAGACAGAGAGACAGACAGGCAAGCAGACAGACAGAGAGACAGACAGGCAAGCAGACAGACAGGCAAGCAGACAGAGAGACAGACAGGCAAGCAGACAGACAGAGAGACAGACAGGCAAGCAGACAGAGAGACAAACAGGCAAGCAGACAGACAGAGAGACAGACAGGCAAGCAGACAGACAGAGAGACAGGCAGGCAAGCAGACAGACAGAGAGACAGGCAAGCAGACAGAGAGACAGACAGGCAAGCAGATAGACAGAGAGACAGACAGGCAAGCAGACAGACAGAGAGACAGACAGGCAAGCAGACAGACAGAGAGACAGACAGGCAAGCAGACAGACAGACAGAGAGACAGACAGGCAAGCAGACAGAGAGACAGACAGGCAAGCAGACAGACAGGCAAGCAGACAGAGAGACAGACAGGCAAGCAGACAGACAGACAGAGAGACAGACAGGCAAGCAGACAGACACAGAGAGAGACAGATTTAGGTTGGTGGAAAGAGCATGGGTTGGGGAGGGATGGGGGAGGGGGGGGGGGGGGTGGAGGATAATGGAAAAGCAGGAGACACTAACCTTGCCCTATCAGACTGTCTAATCACAATGACCCGCATGTCCCTTCACCACCTCGACGTGATAAGCGATTACACACACCGCGCGCGCGCGCCGCGCACACACAACACACACACAACACACAGCACATACACACACAGGCGCATGTGCGCGTGCAAAAATGCACACACACTCATGCACGCACACAGACACAGGCGCATGTGCGCGTGCAAACACACACACACACACATTAAGATGCATGTGTGCGTGCAAACACACACACACACACACACACACACAAAGGTGCATGTGTGCGTGCAAACACACACACACACACACACAGACGCATTTGCGCGTGCAAACATGCATACAGAGAGACAGACAGACAGAAAGTCACAGACAGATAAACAAAACTGTCATTTATGACCGGCTTTACAGTCAAGCCGGAAGAGAAGAGAACAAAAATGGCAACCTTACACAAACATTTTTTTTTTTAAACTTTAGACACCTACCCCCCCCCCCCCCCCCTCTCCTTAAAAAACAACAACAAACCCCAAACACACACACACACACACAACAACAACAACAACAACCACCACCAAACAATCCCACAGGAGAGAAAAAAAAGGAAGGGTCTAAACTATCGTCTAAACTATCGCCATTTTTCGAAGTCTCATAAATGTCCGTCATTGTTTTTCTCCAGGCTAAACATGTTTCCCTTTTCACTAGAAATAACAGGAGCTCTATCTAAGCTTGGTGCTGTTCTAGATTTTTTTTATACAATCATGAAGTATTTCCCCTTCCTCTCCCTCTTCCCCCCCCCCCCCCCCCCCCCTCCCTCCACCTCAACAAGAACTGACTATAGTTAGGTTGTTATTGTTGTTGTTGTTGTTGTTATTATCATATGCATGTCTCAGGGAAGGTTTATGATTTAAGGACAACAAAATATGATAGCGAAGTCAAGACTGTTGCAATTCAATAGTTGCAGCATCCGGGGTAACTATAACCTTCAGTGTCACGTGACATCGCTGACCTTGATCATGGTAGTCAGATCCGCTTTATATTTTTTTTTCTAAAATTCCTTCTTCTTTTACCCTTCTTTCACCCATTAGATAAAACCCAGAC
>CM054149.1:30060446-30073571 GCA_028751875.1 Rapana venosa | reverse complement strand
TTTTTCCCTAATGATTGGAAAAAAAAAAAACAAACACTGTGCACTTACTTGGGAAAGGATGCTTCTGAATGCTGCGAGGAGGAATCTCGGCGCCTGACAGAGGAACTGTGGACATACAGAGACATAATACATACATTTAATTTAATAGTTTTTTAATTTTAGACGGACGAAGAAAAGTGAAACAACAAAAGATAATAATAAAGAACCATAAAGAAGACAGAAAAAAAGATCACAAATGACTTCGAAGTAAAAAACAATGAATACAGTTACAAATCCTGCTCTCATTCTCTCTCTCTCTCTCTCTCTCTCTCTCTCTCTC
Source organism: Rapana venosa (assembly GCA_028751875.1). Lineage (NCBI taxonomy): Eukaryota > Metazoa > Mollusca > Gastropoda > Neogastropoda > Muricidae > Rapana > Rapana venosa. Next base: position 30,073,252 of record CM054149.1, on the reverse strand, counting down.
TTCTCTTCTCATCTCTCTCTCTCTCTCTATCTCCCTCCCCCCCCCCCTCCTCTCTCTCTCTCTACCCCCTCTCCCTCTCTCTCTACTCTCTCTCTCTCCCTCTCCCTCTCCTTCCTCCTTCTCCAGACATCAAAGATGCCGACCCCACAGTACACATCACACACACACACACACTCACACACACTTTCACACCATTAATGTGGCTATTTGCCCATGTGGTAACAGTCTTTCCTAGGCTTGGCTATTTGCAGTCTTATTAGCTAGCCTACAGGCAGGCAGGCAGGCAGTACCCCGTCACACCCACAGAAGGGGCCTTTTGTTACTTGGTATTTGCCTAACCAGATTTCTCTGTTGACGAAATTGTAACACTACCAGTCCTGTCTGTCTGGCTGTGTGTCTGTCTGTCTGTCTGCCTGCCTGCCTGCCTGCCTGCCTGCCCGCCTGTCTGTCTGTCTGTTTGTCTGTCTCAAACGTTTTTGTGAATGCTTGATATTCTGTAACCCTTGGAAAACTTTTGAAAGAAAAAAAAAAGAACGAAAACTATTCTCTCTCTCTCTCTCTCTTCCTCTCTCTCTCTCTCTCTCCTCCTCTCTCTCTCTCTCTCCTCTCTCTCTCTCTTTCTCTCTGTCCTGTGTGAGTCTCTGTGTCTCTGTCTCTGCTGTCTGCTCTGTCTGTCTCTGTCTCTCTCTCTCTCTCTCTCTCTCTCTCTCTCTCTCTCTCTCTCTCTCTCTCTCTTCTCTCTCTCTCTCTCTCTCTCTTTCAACATACACGCGCGCGTTTGTGAATGCTTTATATTTTGTAACCCTTGGAAAATAAAAATTAAAGAAAAAGACTCTCTCTCTCTCTCTCTCTCTCTCTCTCTCCTCTCAAAAGTTTGTGAATGCTTAATATTCTGTAACCCTTGGAAAAAACATTTTAAAAAAAAGAAAAAAGACTCTGTCTCTCTGTCTGACTGTCTCTCTGTCTATCTGTATGTCCGTCTCTCTCTCTCTTTCTATGTCTCTCTCACTCTCTCTCTCTCTCTCTCTCTCTCTCTCTCTCTCTCTCTCTCTCTCTCTCTCTCTCTCTCTCTCTCCTTCAGGCAAGTGATAATGACACCTGAGGACTACCATACATTCCACTTTCGCTTTTCGCACCACACGCTATGCAATAGGAAATAGCCAACAATTTTCGGTTCCGGTAATTTTCTCGTGAAGCAAGGGAGAGGCATTATTCTATGGCACACCGCAAGAATCAATAGTTGCAGGTGTGTGTGTGTGTGTGTGTGTGTGTGTGTGTGTGTGTGTGTGTGTGTGTGTGTGTGGTGGGTTTGTTGTGTGTGTGTGTGTGCAACCGCAGGTGTATCAAGTTAACTATCAAATGTTGCTGTGGTTTTGTTCTTCGTCTGTCTGTCTGGCTTGCTGGCTGTCTGTCTATCTATCTGCCTGTGTGTGTGTGTGTGTGTGTGTGTGTGTGTGTGTGTGTGTGTGTGTGTGTGTGTGTGTGTGTGTGGTGTGTGTGTGTGTGTGTGTGTGTGTGTGTGTTGTACATTTAATTTTTCTTCAGTTAACAATACAAATACAATATGACAATGATTCAGGATATGTATATGAATCAGTAACTGTTTAGAATAAGGAAAGCAAAAGACTGAGCACAACATACCGCAGCAAATACAGTCACACAGACGTGAACAAAAATACAAGACATAACAAAAAATATTGCATTGCATTACATCACATTGCATTGTAGAACTAACGATAAAAGGTAAGGGTAAAGGTGTCCCATAATCTGTGCGGTCGTTGGGGAGCGAGGCATCAGAGATCTCAGCTTCTCCAGGGGCCAGCATATTGAGGACGGCGCCCATCTCCTCTCCCTCGCTGCTTTACCTTCCCTGACCCTATAGAGGCAGATACCCATTTACAGCTGGGTGAACTGGGGGACTGTACTGAAGCCACGGCGCTCAAACGGTTACCCATCCAAGTGGTAACCACGCTCGATGCTGCTTAACCTTAGCTGGGGGGAAAGCGAGTGCTCTGACCACTGAGCTATCCCGTCCCCAGACGAACTAATGATACAATATCAACAACAACATATATTTTTCCCCTTTTCACAAGACTGGTTGGCAACAGCAAGAGCGCCATCATCATCACCATCGTCGCCGTCGTTATCATCATCATCATTACCAACAACAACAACAACAGCATTAACAACGACAACAACACGACATGATACAGAGGGTTAGCTCAGGTTTGATTTTTTTTAAGGAAATAAAATTAATAAGCCATAGAAATCATAGAGTTTCCCTAAACTTGACATAGACCTTTCACTTCAATCTAGTGATCATTGTCCTTCCTTCTTTCTTTCATTTGTTCTTCTCTCTCTCTCTCTCTCTCTCTCTCTCTCTCTCTCTCTCTCTCTCTCTCTCTCTCTCTCTCTCTCTCTTCTTCTCTTCCTTCTTCTCTTTGCTTTTATTTTCTCTCTTTTTTTCTGTCTTTGATTTTCATAAAAGCGACCAAGTTGTTTACTGATCAATCAATCAGTACCCATCAATATGAAGAGGAACTGTTGAGAAAATAAAGACATTCTGTTGAGTTGGATATATTTATGTCTGGACGGGGCAAAAAAGAAAAAAATCATCACCAAATTTGGTGTTACGAGCGCTGAAGGAAATAAATGTCAGAAAAATAAATGATTCTTACTCAAAAAAGTTGTTAGACGTATAATTATGCTTGATTGCCAAACAAGCCACTTAAAACGTACAAAGGCGCACATAACTATCCCATGGTAATAGAAAGAATATGGTCATGGTGCCTAACATCTTGTGAGAAGTATCATGACTAAACAGCTGTAATAAGGACAATACCTGTCTTCCTCTCTCTTACCTTGGCTTTGAGGACTGGACTGGGGGGTCCATGCTGTCTTACCATAGGACGGATCTGAAATCACAACCAAGAGAAATGTTAGAAAACAATCTAGCTGTCACAGTGATGGTGGTAGCAGTAGTAGTAGTAGTAGTAGTAGTAGTAGTAGTAGTAGTAGTAGTAGTAGTAGTGTAGTAGTAGTAGTAGTAGTTTAGTAGTAGTAGTAGATGAGGAGGGGAGGAGTGAGGAGGAGTGAGTAGTGAGTAGTAGAGTAGTAGTAGGTAGGTAGGTGTAGTAGTAGTAGGTAGGAGGAGGAGGAGGAGGAGGAGGAGGAGGAGGAGGAGGAGGAGGAGGAGCAGGCAGCAGCAGCAGCAGCAGCAAGCAGCAGCAGCAGCAGCAGCAGCAGCAGCAGCGAGAAAAAAATGTTCACTTTTGCAATAATTGCCATTTTCACCACCACTGCCACCACCATCAGCAGCAGCAGCATCGTTGTCATCATTATCATCGTTGTCTTGTATCACTTAAACAGTCATTAACATCATTAACGCCATCAACAAGACTTTCGAGCTCCTTGCTTGTTCTTTCTTATCTACAAAACTAGTTATACATATACTGTTGTGTGGTTGGGTTGTTTTTTTTAATAAATGTTCAAGTAAAAATATTCAACACGTGTTTAAGGTTCAACAAACTGAACACGCAAATCAAAACAACAGGAGAATTTCACCATTGAAACAAAACTTCAGTGTTACTTCATGCCTTCAGTTCTTCATTACCTAGAAACAACCGGCATGTTTCCGTTTTTTCTATATACTTTTAGAAGTAAATATATGATGATGATGATGATGATGATGATGATGATGATGATGATGATAGAGAGAAGAAGAAAGAAGAAGAAGAATGAAGAGAGAAGAAGAAGAAGAAAAGAAGGAAAGAAGAAAGTAGAACTTCGAAACATAACAACATCGAAAATTATAAATACAGATGGAATCAAACGTGTGTTTGTATCTGTGGAGTGTAGAAAGAAAGAACATAATTATAGAGAACTGGACAGTAGAAGGTCTTCAAAACAGAACATTATTCAATACATTGTACGACTTGGCTTTGAATAACTGCCCCATCCCAACCTTTACATCATCCAATATATTTTCATACATGCACATACGCGAGCACACGTGTGTCTCCTAGCCTGGCAGTTTGGAACTATGCCCGCCCCCCCCCCCCCCCTCCTCCCCCTCTTCCTCCCAGCGCGTCACAAACTTTATTGTTAGGAAGAAAAAAAAGCAGCTAAAAATAACAGATATTCATAATCAAACATTTACAGCAGCAGCAACAACAGTCATAAATAACAATGCACAAACAACAATGTTTTCCATCCCAAAATTTCACCACCACCACCACCACTACCCCAGCGCGTCACAAACTTTATTTTAGAAGGAAAAAAAAAAGCAGCTAAAAATAACATATATTCATAATCAAACATGTACAGCAACAACAGCAACACTAACAATAATAATAACCATGACTAAACGCACAAACAACAACGTGTTCCACCAGAAAAGTTCATGGTCCCGACCTAAACCACGTTGTAAAAAAAAGGGCCAACACCGTTTTGCTTCCCCTATCAAGACAGAGGGGACAAGTTAGTTTACACCAACCAAGTTTTCCTTCCTACAGCCTGAGCAAATGGCAGGCTCTCTGTCTCTCTCTCTCTCTGTGTCTCTGTCTCTATCTCTTCTCTCTCTCTGTCTCTATCTCTGTCTGTCTGTCCTCTCTCTGTCTCTCTTTCTCCCTCCCTCTCTCTCTCTCTGTTTCCTCCCTCCCCCCCCTCTCTCTGTCTCTATTTCTCTCTCTCTCTGTCCCTCCCTCCTCTCTCTCTGTCCCCCTCCCCCTCTCTCTCTCTAACTCTCTCTTTCTCCTTCTCCCTCTCTCTCTCTCTCTCTGTCCCCCCCTCATCTCTCTCTCTCTCTCTCTCTCTCTCCTCCCTTCCCCCCTCCCCCTCTCTCTCTGTCTCTTCTCCTTTCCCTCTCTCTCTCTCTCTCTCCCTCCTCTCTCTCTGTTCTCTCTCCCTCCCTCTCTCTCTCTCTGTCCCTCCCTCCCTTCTCTCTCTCTCTCTGTCCCTCCCCCCCCTCTTCTTCTCTCTCTCTCCTCTCTCTCCCTCCCCCCCTCCCCCCCTCTCTGTCTCTTCTCTCTGTCTCTCTCCCTCCCACTTTCTCTTCTCTCTCCTCTCTCTCTCTCTCTCTCTCTCCTCTCTCTCTCTCTGTCCTCCCCTCTCTCTCCCTCCAGCCCCCCTCCCACCCCCTCTCTCTCTCTCTCTCTCTTTCTCTCTCTCTTCTATCGATCCCTCCTTCAGCAAGGAGAACCATCGATCTGTTCTCTTCATCTTTTGGTGGCGGCTCTTGTGGGGGGGGGGGGGGGGGGGGGGGGGTGGTGAGAGAGGATGGGTAGAGTGGATGAGGGGGAAGAGGAAAGAAAGAGAGAGAGAGAGAGAGAGAGAGAGAGAGAGAGAGAGAGAGAGTAGAGAGAAGCAGTATTTAGGTTGAGAGGTAGTGTGGGGATAGGGGAGGGGTGGAGGATGGGGGTGTAGATGGGATTGATATATTATGTGGGGGGTGGGGGGTGGGGTGCGTGTTACAGGAATGGTGGAGGGATGGATGGGTAGGGAGGGGTGTAATAGAGTGTGATTTGTATGCTGTTGGGAGTGTGTTGGGGGGTTTTGGGGTTGGGTGGTGTTGTGGGTGTTTGTTTTTTTTTTAGCTTGAGGCTAAATCAAAGGGAGGTGAAGTCGTGTGTGTGTGTGTGTGTGTGTGTGTGTGTGTGTTGTGTGTGTGTGTGTGTGTGTGTGTGTTTGTGTGTGTGTATGTGTGTGTGTATGTGTGTGTATTGTGCGTGTGTGGTTTTGTGTGGTGTCGTGTGTGTGTGTGTGTGTGTGCTGTGTGTGGAGAGAGTGAGAGAGAGAGAGAGGGGGGGGGGGATGTGTGTGTATGTGTGTGTGAAGTCTTGTGTGTGTGAGAGGGGGAGGGGGCTCTGTGTGTGTATGCATGTGAAGTCGTGTGTGTGTGTGTGTGAATGAATGAATCAAATATCAGAATCAGAAATTATTTCTTGTCATAAAAGTCACTGGTGTGTGTTAGGGGGACGGGATAGCTCAGTTGGTCAGAGCACTCGCTTTCCCCAAGCTAAGGTTAAGCAGCATCGAGCGTGGTTACCAAGTGGATGGGTGACCGTTTGCACGCCTTGGCTTCAAGTACAGTTCCCCCAGTTCATCCAGCTGTGTAAATAGGTACCTGCCCTCTTTAGGATCAGGGAAGGTAAAGCAGCGAGGGAGAGGAGATGGGCGCCGCCCTCAATACGCTGGCCCCTTTGAGAAGTTGAGGTCTCTGATGCCTCGCTCCCCTACGACCACATAGGTTATGGGGAGAGGGCGGGGTGGGGATGGGGGGGGGGGGGGTGGGGGGGGCGGGGTTCGAAACAGACATAGAGACAAAGGCAAGAACAAAGACCAAACAAGACAGACACAGAAACAAACAAAGAAAGTATATCTATGTATCATTCCGTCTGACCGTGTATCTCTCTCTCTCTCTCCCTCTCTCTCTCTCTCTCCATCCATCCATCCATCCCTATCCACTATTGCTTGCTATCAGCAGAGAGATTGAAGATGCTGGTTATGAAAGCGGGAGGGATAGGGGAAGGGGGTTGGTTTTGATAAGGAGGTGGTGGTAGAGGGCGGGGGGGGGGGGGGGGGGGTAGGGGGTGGAGGGGGAAGGGAGGGGGGGGGGATGGGAGGGTGGAGACCACAAACGCAGGAAACATTTTAAGGCATCGGTCAAGAGCTGTTCTGGCACTTCTTGACAGCCGTTGCCATGGAAACGCTATCGTTCAATGGGGGCGGGGTGGGGGTGAGGGGTGGGGGTGGGGGGGGGTGTGGGGGTGGTGATGTCATTGTGTCTCGGGGATGGGGGCTCTTTCTCTTGTGTGTGTGTGGTGTGTGTTGTGGGTGATGTGGTGTGTGTGTGTGTGTTTGTTGTATGTGTTGTTGTTTGTGTGTGTGTGTGTTGTTGTGTGTGTGTTTGTTGTGTTCTGTGTGTGTGTGATGCGTGTTGTTTGTGTGTCTGTGGTTTGTGTGTGTGTGTGCTGTGTGTGTGTGTGTGGTGTTTATGTTGTGTGTGTGTTGTGTGGTGTGTGTGTGTGTGTGTGTGTGTGTGTGTTGTGTGTGTGTTGCTGTGTGTGTGTGTGTGTGTGTGTTGTGTGTGTGTGTGTGTTTGTGTGTGTGTTGTGTGTGTGTGGTTTGTGTTTCTGTGTGTTTCTGTGTGAGTGAGTGAATGTTGTGGTGTTTCCGTGTGTGCGTGTGTGCGCGCGTGCGTGCGTGCGTGGGGTCTATCTTGAGCATACATTAATCCTGCTCCTTTCGCAAGAATAGGCCATTGCGTGACGGTAGGAACGGATGACCCCCCAAAAAATAACAATTTCAAAACCACATGCACACTGGTAGTGTCCTTAGACATCATCCAAAGAAGTCGGAATGCGGATACCTTAATGGCGGGGCTAAACAAACAAAAAATAAGATCGCATACACAAAAATTCGGGTGAACCTTGCAGCTCTTCTCATCGAGGCTCAGGGGTGAAAAGACTCGAACATAATAATTATGTAAACTTGAAGAGAAGAAGAAGAAGAGAAGAAGAAGAAGGAAGAAGAAGAAGAAGAAGAAGAAGAAGAAGAAGAAGAAGAAGAAGAAGAAGAAGAAGAAGAAAAGAAGAAGAAGAAGAAGAAGAGGAGAGGGGAGAGAAGAAGAAGAAGAAGAAGAGAGAAGAAGAAAGAAGAAGAAGAAGAGAAGAAGAAGAAGAAGAAGAAGAAGAAGAGAAGAATGAAGAAGAAGAAGAGAGGATGAGAGAGAGAGAGAGAGATGAGATGAGATGAGATGAGATGAGGTTTATATGTGTTGTGGTGTGACTGCGGGTGTGTCTAAATCACCAAGTAGTGAATAGACATTAAACAAAACAAAACGAAAACAAAAACAAAACAGAAAAGAGAAAGTCACAGCTACACAACACACAACACAGCACAACACAACACAACACAGCACAACACATTTCTCCTTTTCATGAAGGGGCTGATGGCAAAGAAGCCTCTAGCTTATCCAGTTACCCTCACACTAACGTCATATTCGAGCCCGATACCACTACAGCTCCAAAGTTTTCAGAGACAAATGTCATGATTTATGATCTATTGGTCATCTCGAGAGCCAATACTTGTTTGTAGTTATCTGTGTTGATTGATCTGCTTGTTGTTGAGTGCCTTATTTGTCAGTATCTTTCTGATATTTCCATCTTGAGTTGGCTGTGGGGGCCATTGCAGAAAAGGGGTGTTTCCTAATGGTTTGTGTCGAGAGACTCTACCCATTCCGCAAGCAGGCTGGACACTACAATCAGAATCATGAGTACTGCAGGCATTTCTAAGCATTTCTAGGCATTTCTTTTTTTTTTTAAACCATGCTTTGTTAAAAGTCCCTTTGGAAAAAAAACAAGTGAACAAAAAGATGCTAGGGGTGTTTAAAAACAAAGTTAAAAACTAAACCCACAGAGAACACATCAAAGCGAAACAAGAAACGAATACAAAAATTCAAAGAAATTAACGAAACAAAATAACGCATGCATGCCCATACCCCCCCCCCCCCCCCACACCACACACACACGCCCCACACACACCAAAAACACACACGTGGCAACATATCGTCTGGGCATGTTACCATTCTACCACCCAAAACCCCTAGGAAAAAAAAAACAATCAAAAAAATTTCCCAAGTAACAAAAGTTTTGAACAAATACTCCACCCCCCCCCCCCCCCCCCCCCCCCCCCCCCCCCCCCCCCCCCCAAAAAAAGCAAAAAAAAACCCCACCCCAAAACAAAAGAAACAGCAACAGGAAACAACCAAGCGAAAGAGAAAAAAAACGATAAAACCCTCACTGAAACAACTAGAAAAAAAACTAAACAAGAAACAACCAATAAAACAAAAAAACGCACAAAAACGGAAAACCCGCCAAACAAACAAAAACAAACAAATTTGGAAACAAACGAGAGGCATCAAGATAAAAAGGGGGAAGGCAACATACGAACAGCTACAAACACCAAACAAACAAACAAAAAGGAGGGGAAGGAGATGAAAATGAAAAAGAAAGAAAGAAAGAAAAGTACCAGGAGACAGACAGGGGGAGAGGGGAGAGAGAGAGAGAGAGATGAGAGAGAGGAGAGAGAGAGAGAGAGGGTGAGAGTGGAGAGAGAGAGGAGAGTGAGAGAGGAAGAGAGAGAGAGGGGAGAACTCGAACTCGAAAATCGAAAGATTTATTCACAAAAAGGCCATTGGCCCACTACATGAAGGGGGGTTGCCAAACTGCTTAGTATTTTAGTGAGAAGTTAACACACACACACACACCACACACCAACCACACACACACACACAAAGTGTTAATTTTATTTCTCACAAAATACCACAATACAAAAATCAGTTCCAAAAAATATGACTTCAGAAACCAAGATATATATATTTTTATATATATATATATATATATATATAGGGGAGAGAGAGAGAGGGAAGAGAGGGAGACTGAGAGAGAGAAGAGGAGAGAGGAGAGATGAGGAGAGAGGGAGGAAAAGAGAGAGTGAGAGGAGGGGAGAAAAGAGGAGAGAAGTATTGACGTTGGTTTATTGGAAGATGACACTTGCCAATTAGGGTTGTTCAACCATCCGGTGACCACCAGGGGGGAAAAAGACGAGACAAGCTTCCTCCACCCCCCGCCCCGCCTTTAGAAGCAAGTGTGTGTTTGTGTGTGTGTGTGTGTGTGTGTGTGTGTGTGTGTGCGTTGTGGTGTTGTGTGTGTGAGTGAGAGAGATTTTTATATATTAATTATTATTATTTTATTTTATTTTTATCACATCATCATCATCAATCATCATCATCATCATTATCATCATTATTATTATTATTATTATTGTTCTTCTTCTTCTTCTTCTTTTATTTCGAGGATAATGGAATAAGTACTCACGTGCTTTTTTCCCCACCCAGTCTCCCGTGTGTATGCAGTTTTGTAAATTTTGTCATCGGTTTCTAGGACAAGTTAAGTTGTTCATTTGTGATTTAAATTTGTTTCTTGATATTTGGTATTATAATCCATATCCCTAAGGGATGACAGGAAATAAAGAATTTGAATTTGTCACGATTTCTGAAGATACTCTTTCGTTTGGTTACACACATCATTCTCTATTTAGGTTTCTGTCACATACTAGATACATGTCATGATCATGGCAGGACAAGACTAAGTAATTTTACCCAGTCCTGTCTAGCTTTTCTCTTCATCCCGTAGTGGAATCTCTGCTTTTTTATAAAATAAAAAAAATAGTAATGAAGTGGATCGGTGGTCTAGAGATAACGCGCCTGTCTAGAAAGCGAAAAGTCCGGGTCGGAAGTGTGCGGTGGTTCGAATCCTGTTTGGGCCCGAAACTTTTCCCCCATCCATTAGACCATGAGTGGTGGTTTGGGCGCTAGTCTTTCGGATGAGACGATAAACCGAGGTCCTGTGTGCTACACAAAATTATTCAGCGCACGTAAAAGAACCCACGGCAACAAGAGAGTTGTCCCTGGCGAAATTCTTAGAAAAAAGCCACTCTGATAGGGAAAAAAATACAGTTGCAGACACAAAAAAGGGGGTGGCGCTGCTCTTGTGGCGACGGGCTCTCCCCGGGGAGAGCAGCCCGAATTTTACCCAGAGAAATCTCGTGACTTAAAGTGGTATAAATGAAATGAAATGAAAATGATGATCAAAATAATGAAAATGAAAATAATGGACACACGGCGTTTTACGTAACAAAGGTTTAAAAAAAAAACCCACAATCATACAAACAGATATATCTAATACAAAATATTCATGACAAACATTTTGCATTCATTTCTCTCTTATCCTGATGAAACCGAATCTCTGTCACTCATCTATTTTCCCTGCCCCAGGAAACCTTAGGCAAGTCGAACCTTGTGAAGCCTATCCCTCTGCAATGTGCTGAATGGTTGCTGTTGTTGTTGTTGTTGTTGTGTTTGTTCTTTGGCTAGACCTCTGAGGTTCACCAGTGATGTGATTTTGCCTAGGCGACAGTTTTTACCCACAACTACGGTTGCCGCATTTCGACTTCGGGGATGGTGTCTAAATACGACACCTATGTGTTTGCATTTTTGGTTGGATTTACTTTTTAATTTTGTCATCCGTTCCTACTAGTACAAAATGGCCTACTCGGGGCCTCGGTTTATAGTCTCACAGAAGGACTTTTGGGGGGAGTGGAGTCAGTACTGATGTTAAGTCCTGGGTAAAGATAATCCCCTAAAACGGGTGCCTCAGTGGTGGTTCGATCCCAGGCCGTCAGATCACGAGCGCAACGCTCTGACCACTAGGCTATCCAGCCCCCAACAGACTGTACGACTGGGGTGTTCGTCATCCGTACCACCGGCCATAGTCGGCTTACTCTTTTACGAATGTTAGGTAGGTTTTTCATGTGTGCGCGAGATGTGTTAAATAAGATGCATGCGTTTGTGCCTTCAGCGCCTGGGGGCAACAGCAAAGTGAGAGGCTGTATGATCAGTGGCTTTCCCACTCATGGACTTCCACTTTACAGCTTAGTCTATAGTGATCGACTATGACTCTCTGACTAGGAGGATCGACTTGCAGTCATGTGCTGCAGCCCTAGGCTCTAGTTGGCCTTTGGAGAACATCTCTAAAGCTGACAGTCATGGGCATAATGACGGCCGAGCGAGTGGAGACGTCCTGTGGGCAAGGCATCTCCACTATAATCAAATATCTGCCCAATTTCCTAAACAGCGGCTGCCTCTTCTGCTGTTTTGGAGATCATCGTCGAACACGACGGACAAACATAGGCTACAGCATTCAACACTTTCTTTTGTAGTCTCATCCCAAAGACTTCGTGTGAGTGATAGGACTTTTTGAAATTCTCTTCTTGTCCTGTCTAGTTTATGCTTGTACTATAATTACATTCTGACTATATTCTGACTTAGTTTGAATAATCTCATCATCTGTCATCTGTTTCCATCGCCGCTGTCGTCTGTAGGAGTTCCACATAACACAATCAGGGGTCGCCATTTCTCTCTCTGTCTCTGCTGAGTTCTACGATCTCCTGTAGCCCTCCTCCCAGACCACTGATCTCAGTGATGTTGGCAATTTAGGATCTTGGTGATCTGCCTCTTTTCCTTCTGCCCTCAAAAGTGTTGAATATAGTTGGTTTTTCTTTTAAATAAATAAATTTAAAGAGTAAGATTATTTCGTACTTTGTGTAGGCTATATACTTTCCTTTACCCTTCTGTGTCTTTGTTATTTTCTTTGCTTGTTTGCTTTCCCGATGTCTTTATTCCTTCATTAATCATAATCTTCGTTTATATCATATACTGTTGTAGGCGTCCAATGTCAATTGTTGTAACTAAAAAAAGCGACAATTGCAATAGCAAAAACCCCGATACTGTGACGCCTGCCCCTGCTATATTGATGTTTGCCTATGTTGTCTTTCTATCGAATAAACCATGTTTAAACCAGCAGTGTGGTGTGGTCTAGAGGTAACGCACCCGTCGAAAAAGCCAGCGGTTCCGGGATCAAACCCTCTCTGAACCCAAACTTTCCTTCCTCCGATCCACTAAACCAAGAGCGGCGGTGTGGGTGCTAGTCTTTCAGAGCAGACGATAAAACGAGGTCCCGTGTGCAACATGCGTTCAGCTCACGCAAAAGAACCCACGCCAACAACACAGATGTACCCGGCAGAATTCTGCAGGAAAAGCCACTCTTTATAGGGAAACGAAATACAAGACACATGCAGACAGGTTAAAAAAAATGTAATGTGTGGCGCTGCTCTTGTGGCGACGCACTGGCCCCGGAGAGAGCAGCCACAATGTCAGGTACAGAAATCCGAATAATAATAATAAT
>CM054149.1:30030446-30055446 GCA_028751875.1 Rapana venosa | reverse complement strand
GTTTAATTTTTTTTCTATCCATCTATCGATCTATCTGTCTGAGTTTGTTTTGTTCTTTTACATTTTATACCACTTTTAAGTCACGGCAGATTTCTCTGCATGAAATTCGGGCTGCTCTCCCCGTAGAGAGCGTGCGTCGCCACAAGAGCAGCGCCACCCCTTTTTTTCCCCCTGTCTGCAACTGTATTTATCTGAGTGGTCTTTTTTTTCTTCTGAATTTTGCCAGGGACAACTCTCTTGTTGCCGTGGGTTCTTTTACGTGCGCTAAATAATTATATGTAACACACACAGGACCTCGGTTTATCGTCTAATCCGAAAGACTAGCTAATCCAAGACTATTACTCATGGTCAAATGGATAGGGGAGGAGTTTCGGGTCCAAACGGGATTAAAACCACAGCACACTTCCGACCCGGACTTTTGGCTTTCTAGACAGGCGCGTTATAACCTCTAGGCTACCGATCTACCTTTTTCTTGTTTTTGTTTTTGTTTTGTTTTATCTAAAGAACCCAGCAGCAACACATGAACTATGAGTACAACAAGCACAAGCTTTTGAAAAGTACTCTTGGAAGAAGATGTACAAAAAGTAGTGCTGTTTGGGTTTGTTTGTTTGTTTGTTTGGGTTGGTTGGTTGGTTTGGGGGCTCTTTTTGTTTGTTTGCTAGTTTGTTTTTTCTTATATCATCTTTGATATTACGAGATGCGTTATCATATAATCATATCATCGCTGAGAAGTTATTGTATTATTCATCTTCTTCAACAGTATTGAAAATAACTTGAACGTTATACCAGCCTTTGTCTGGTATTTTTGTCTTAAATTGTCTTAAGATTTTTTTTATATATCATTATACCAATCTTTGGTGTTGTTCATGCTTTTAAAATAAGTTAGTTGTTGGGTGTTTTTTTTAACTAGTAAGATTTGCATTTTTGTTGCTGATTTTTTTCCTGCCCGGATCATCTCATATGGTTTAAACAAATGTTTATTCATTTTAAAAAAATCATTCCATATAATTATGTGCATGGATATTGATTTATTGTTGCTGAAGAATATCGCGTCAGGTAGAGGAAAACATTATTATTATTATTATTATTATTATTATCATTATTATTATTATTATTATTATTGTTGTTGTTGTTGTTGTTCTTGTTCTTGTTATTATCATTATCATTATTTACTTGTTTAAAAAAACCCTAAATATTTCATCATAACGCGTGTATTTTTGGTCTTTTTCTCTCATCACACAACACACACACCCACACCCACACAAACACAAACACACACACACACACATATATATATATATATATATATATATATATATATATATATATATATATATATAATACCACCACACTCCACTCCCCCTCCTCCTCCAACCGCCAACAAAAGGTTACTGTTTGAAAACAAAACAAAAACGTGACTGTGGATGACTTTGCTATTCGTTTTTGTATATAAACTTAATGAGAATCGACGTTCTAACAACACAAGCGCTTTATCTAAAGTTTGTTTGCTACCTTGTAGCCTGTTTAGTTATCTTTTGTAGCACATCATTCTAACCATACTTTAAACTATTGTTTCGTTTATCTGCATATTGTTATATGTATATACTGGGATGGGGGTTAAGCCTAGTGGGTAGAGCATAAAACTCGTGATCTGACAAACCCGGGATCAAGCCATCACGGAGACTACACGCCCATTTCCCCCTGGAGTCAACATCAATACTGACTCTACTCCCTCCCACAAAAGCCCTTAGTAGGACGAAACTATAATTATTATAAACTGAGGGATTCGTGTTCGAATGCACGCGAGACATCTTGCGCACCCGCTGAAAACATTATTTTTATTTAGGGAGTTTTCCCTTGGAGTTAATCTTACTACTGACCCTACTCCCTCCCACAAAAGTTCTTAGTAGGTTGAGACTATAAACCGAGGGCCCCGTGTGCGAATGCACGCAGAACATCTTTGCGAACGTTAAAAAACACAAACACCCACTCTTTCAGATGAGTAGGCCATTTCGAGCTTGTAGGAACGGATGACAAATTTAAAACAAAAACAAAAAAAACCCTGGCATGCACGCAGGTGTCGTGTTTAGACACCATCCCTGAAGTCGGAATGCAGCTACCTTAATAGTGGGCAAAAACGGTTCGGATACGCAAAAATCCCACCATTGGAGAACCTCGAAACTTATATATATATATATATATATATATATATATATATATATATATATATATATAGAGAGAGAGAGAGAGAGAGAGAGAGAGAGAGAGAGAGAGAGAGAGAGAGAGAGAGAGAGAGAGAGAGAGAGAGAGAGAGAGAGAGAGAGAGAGAGAGAGAGAGAGAGAGAGAGATGTGAGTGTGTGTGTCAAAATTTCTTCTCTTTGACGGTAACTTCGAAACTCTAGCCAAGGAACGGAAAGAAAACAAAAGCAAATCACACAAAAACGAACAAAAAAAACCCAACCAAACAACAATAACCAACAAAAAAAACCTGTGTTCACAAGTTCCCCAACAACACAGGAACACACAACGCTCTCTACCCACTAGGCTCAACTGCTTGAAGCCTGGTTTTCAGCATTGACAAAGCCTCAATCATTAAGTGGCCTGAGAGGACGTACGTCTTTTGTAGGACTGAGCTACCTGTCAATGACGGAATCGATCACATCACACACACACACACACACACACACACACACACACACACACACAACACCACACACACATACAAACACGCGCGCGCACACAACCACACACACACACACACACACACACACACACACACACACACAGGGGACGGGATAGCCTAGTGGTTAGAACATTGCGCTCGCAATCTGACCACCCGGGTTCGATTCCCGTTCAAGGGGATATTTTCCCCTGGAGTTCACATCAGTGCAGACTCCACTCTCCCCAAAAGTCCTTCGGATGAGACTATAAACCTAGGCTCTGTGTGTGAACGCACGCAGAGCATCTCGCGCACACGTTAAAATCCTGTTCCGCTTTTCTTAAGAGTAGATCATTTAGTGCCGGAGGGAACAGATGACAACGTACAAAACCGCATACACACGGGGACTGGATGTAAAAATGCACATGAGTGCTTATTCCATTATCCTCGATATAAAAGAATAAATTAAATTATATTAAATAAATAAACACACACACACGCTTACGCTCATAAACACACGCGCGCGCGTGCGCGCGCGCACACACACACACACACATACAACACACACACACACAACACACCACACACACACACACACACACACACACACACACACACACACACACACACACACACACACACACACACCACAAAACACACAACACACACACACACATCGATCCTCAGTCTATCTTGTTCACCTTCACGGTTCCATGAACAGACACAGCGACTGTCTGTTGTATGATACAAACACTTCATCTCTCTTCCTCTCACCCTGCAGGAAAATCGACAGAAAAGAAAAAAAAGGGTAGAAGCATATTATATACGTTCATACGCACACGCACAAGCATGGTCTCACACACACGCGCGCGCGCGCGCACGAACACATACGTACACTGCGCATATACACGCATCCATGCGTGCGTGCACGCGCGTGCGCGCACACACACACACACCGTATTGATTCTCCAAACCCATTTTTGTCTCTCTTCCTTTACAATAGTAGACCTATGTGTAAGTTGTATTGTACCGTGATTTAATGTCTTGTATTGTGTTGTATTCTGTGCATCATATCGTATTGTACACTACTTATTTGTAATCGTATTGTACAGTACTGTTTTGTAATATGTTGTGTTGAATTGCATTTTTTTTGTATTATATTGTGTGGTATTGTTTTTGCAGTTTTTTCAGCGCTGTATAAATTCCATACATTATTATTATTATATCGTGTTGTGTTATGCTGTACTGTATTCCATTGTATTATGTTGTGCTGTTTTGTATTATGTTTTATTATAACTATATATAATCTCTGCATATTTTTTCTGCATAAAATTCAGGCTGCCGTTTTCGAAATGAACGTATCCCCAATGTGCACCGCCACCCTTTTTTTTCTTTTCTTTCTTTTTTTTTTTTTAAAGTTCTCTGTTCATGTACATTGTTTCCCTTTTAAGAGTGCCATCTTTTATTTCCAAACTTTGCCACTTACAACTCTTTTGTTGTCGTGGGTTCCTTTAAGTAAGCCACATGCGTGTTTTACACTGGATCTTGGTTTATTGTCCCAACCGAAAGACTAGCGCCCAAACAACTTCTTGTGATCTAGCGGTTGCGGGGCGGGAGGGGGGTGCAGAATCAGCTGTGAATGGAACCTGAGGCTTGTTGGTTTTTATATAAGTGCAGTACTACAGGACCGTTGATTTTCTTTCATTATTTTCTTGGATTGCTCTTGTACCTGATCTTGTAAGGACACAACGGAGAGAGAGAGAGAGAGAGAGAGAGAGAGAGAGAGAGAGAGAGAGAGAGAGAGAGACAGAGAGAGACAGAGAGACAGAGAGACAGAGAGACAGAGACAGAGACAGACAGACAGACAGAGAGACAGACACATCGAGGGAGCGAGTATCAGAAAGAGGGAAAGAGGGATAGAGAGGCAGAGAGGGACGAAGATATCGTGAGACATACACAGACAGAGACAGACAGACAGATAGACAGAGACAGACAGACAGACAGAAACCTAGACAAAGATACAGACAAACTCACAAAGAGACAGAGACGGGCAAAAAGCCTATCCGCCGTAATATTATCACATTATCCAAACACAAAACCGCAAACAAGACAATAAGTATAACGTGGGTTCGCCTAAGACTAGAGTTAGACAATATTAATCACCACGCATTTTAATAAAAGAAAATATCAAACAAAAAAGATGGGGGTTAAGGAAGGAAGATAAGAGCTTACCAAAACGCAAAAACGAAAACGAAAAAGGAAATTAATTGGAGGAATCGTGATCATTCTTGTCTGTCTTCAGTTCTGTCTGAAAGATGGGTTTTGTAGTTGTTGTTATTGGTTGGTTGGTTGGTTGGTTGGTTGGTTGACTTTTTCTTTTGTTGTTGTTGTTGAGCGTTCCTCAGTTTAACACCCTTTGTGTCACCCAGAATACACACTCTGTCTCCTTCATCACACCTGGGAATCACTGATATTAATTTTTATTTATTTATTTTAATACGTTTATTCATTTATTCTTTTACCACGATGATAATGGAATAAACACTCGTGAACTCTTCCTCTTTTTTTACATCCAATCCCTGTGTTCATACGGTTTTGCAAATTTTGTCAACCGTTCCCACCGGCACACAACGGCCTACTCTTCCAAAAAGGCGGGATAGGTTTTAACGTGTGCGCAAGATGTTCTGCGTGCGTTCACACACGGGGCCTCGATTTACAGTCTCATCCGAATGACTTTGAAAGAACTTTGTGTACATGGCTGGGATTTTTTTTTTTTTTTTGTAATCCCAAGTACCGCCTCGCCATATTGGCAGCCATAACCCGACTTCAGAGGATTTTTTTCTCCTTTAACAGGAGAGGACAGGTCTGTTATTCTGTCAAGAGCTTTTGTCATGGATGAAGACAATTTGCAAGGTACCATTTTCAAAGCATGAACACCATTTCAATGTAGGCTTAGGCGCTTTATTTTACATCAAAGACTTCCAAGATTGCAGTGTTTTATTTGTTGGCCTGGGTCTGTGTTCGGTTCGTTGGGTGGGGAGGGGGAGGGAGAAAGGGGTGGGGAAGGGGGGGGGGTGTTTGTTTTGTTTTGTTTTGTTTTGTTTTTGTTGCGGTTTTGTTTCGCTTGGTTGGTTTGTTGGTTGATTTTTTTTTCTATGGGGAAGGAGGAGGGAGGTGGCAATGTGTGACTTAACTTAGGAAGAGAAAGTGTTGTGTATCTGTCTGTTTGTCTGTTTGTCTGTCTATATGTCTGTCTGTCTGTCTGTCTGTCTGTCTCTCTCTCTCTCTCTCTCTCTCTCTCTCTCTCTCTCTCTCTCTCTCTCTCTCTCTCGCTCTCTCACACACATTTAACCACTAAAAAACAAACAGAAGAAGGAGAAAACCCAGTGCCATCTACTATCCACAAACGGGAACAAAAACTAGGGACAGATAAAATACAAATAAACAAAATGAAAATTAATATTAAAAAGAGGGGGGGGGGGGGGGGCTTAACATAAATAAAGACATACAAACATGAATATAATAATGTTTGATGTAAAGTTACCTGCACACACACACACACACACACACACACACACACACACATGCGCGCGCGCCAGAAGTATTCGTGCACAAACTGGCGCGCGCGCATGTGTGTGTGTGTGTGTGTGTGTGTGTGTGTGTGTGTGTGTGTGTGTGTGTGTGTGTGTGTGTGTGTGTGTGTGTGTGTTCGACAAACTCAAAGCTACAACTTTTTATTTTTTAAGTCATATTTGAGTTAGCTATCTTGATATTTAAAAAACCCAAACTCAGTCTGATTAATAAAAACAAAAACCAAATTTATTAGAAGATGCAGATAAATACGAAAAATGAATAGACAAAATAAATAGACGATTAAATGAATGAATAGACAAATAAGTAGCAGAGAAAGAGGGTTTACACGCGCAAAAAGGAAAGCCTTAACCACACACACAAAACCACAAAAATCTCATGGTCGAGTCAACGCTCCTCCTCCGTTCTCTCCCCCCCCCCCCCCCCTCCCTCCCCCCCCCCCCCCCCCCCTCCACCCCTCCCCCCAAGTGTTTTTTGATGGCGTGGGTGTCGATTTTTTTCTCTCTTTTTTCTACTGTTAACAGTTTGTAGCATTGGAAGAAATCACAGTGGTGTTGTCTGATTTTCTATGATGAAATTCATCATTGGAGAAAAGGATGATGAACCCGAGCTATCGTGTGGCATTATGCGATTAGCGCATGGAAAAGATCCCACGGCATTAAAGAGTGGTCCCTGTGCAAAATTACTCAGAAAAGAAATCTCATTCTTAAAAGCAAATAATTATTAAGTAAATAAATGAATAATTATATGAATAGAGAATGAATGAATAAAATAATGGAGGAACAAAGAAAGAAAAAACTTGAAGAATGAAAGAAAGAAAGAAAGAAAGAAAGAATGAATGAATGAATGAATGAATGAATGAATGAATGAATGAATGAATGAATGAATGAATGAATGAATGAATGAATGAAACTGAAAGGGGAAAAAAACCAAAGATTTGTCATGGTACCGGTTCTTGTGCCCACATGAATAAACAAATACAATAATTATTAGACTGATCAATTCATTCATGCGTTCATTATAATACTATATAAATTTTTAAAGAAGTGAAGAAAGAAAGAAAGAAAGAAAGAAAGAAAGAAAGAAAGAAAGAAAGAAAGAAAGAAAAAGAAAGGGCACCAAAATGAAACAGACATATTAAATACAATTATTCAAATGTGGATACTTTGTTTAATTAGTTTTCAAAGGACTTCTCTCTCTCTCTCTCTCTCTCTCTCTCTCTCTCTCTCTCTCTCTCTCTCGTGTGTGTGTTTATTGTGTGTGTGCACGTGCGTGCGTGTGTGCGTACATTCGTGTGTGTGTATGTGCGCGCGCGCGCGCGCGCGCGCGTGTGTGTGTGTGTGTGTGTGTGTGTGTGTGTGTGTGTGTGTGTGTGTGTGTGTGTGTGAGTGAGTGTGCGTGTATGTGTGTGTCTGTCTGTCTGTGTGTGTCAATGTGTGAGTGAGTGTGTGTGTGTGTGTAAAGTGTGGATAGGAAAGAAATTAATTTTAACAAAAATCATGGCAATTTCATCTAAGATTTTTATGTCAGTCATAAGTTAAAGAAAGAAAGGAAGGAAGGAAGGAAGGAAGACAGACAGACAGACAGACAGACAGACAGACAGACAGACAGACAGACAGACAGACAAGCAAAAAGAAAAAGAAAAGAGAAAAGAAATGATGAATGGAAGAAACGCGGAAAAAATAAGGGAAAAAACAAAAACAAAACAAACAAACAACAACAAAAGAAAAAGAAGAAAGAAAAAAAGAAAAGAAAAGAATGAAAGAAAGAAAGAAAAGAAAACTTCCCAGAAGCTAACGAACAAGCTATAAAGGAAGACTAAAAAAAAAAAAAAGATTAAAATGATTTAAATACAAGTAGATTAACAAAAACAAAAAAACCCATTTTTTTCTATAAAAGGACAGAAAAGATTAAAAAAAAGAAGAAAAAAAACTTTAGCAAATTAAAAGCGGGAGAACAAAAAAGAAAAAAAGGAGGAGGCAGGGGGGAAAAAACAAACAAAGAAAAAACAAACACAAAGAAAGAAAAAAAAGGAAACAAAGACGTAGTAAGTACGACCACCAAAAAAATCCCCACATCTGAAAAAAAAAAAAAACATGAAAAGAAAAGACAAACGAACAGAGAGAAAACAGAACGCAGTTTTATCTCATAAGTGGCAAACACGTTGTTTAGTATGAACAACACAAAATCATAATCAAAATCAAATCATGTCAGAATGAAATGAAATCAAATGAAATGAGACGGGGATGCACACTTTTTTTCTCTTGAAAAAAAAAACCACCAACAAAATTTCTAAACGAAACATTATCTGATAGTTTCAATTCTAAAACATATAAAATAATTCTCTAATAGTTTCAATCTTTCTTTAATTATTACAAAAGTAAAAACAAAACAAAAAAACAAGTTTTTAACAAAACCCTACCAAAACAACAAAATGGAAAACCAAACAACAACAAAATTAAAAAAGCAAAACAAAATCTAACTTTATCAGTTTTAGCGCAAAGTTAGAAACCAATAATAATGCAAGTCACATAACATATTGTAATATTATAGCAAATAGTCACTGAAAATATTATCTTCTTCTTCTTCTGCATCTCTCTCTCTCTCTCTCTCTCTCTCTCTCTCTCTCTCTCTCTCTCTCTCTCTCTCTCTCTCTCTCTCTCTCTGTCTGTCTGTCTGTCTGTCTGTCTGTCTGTCTGTCTGTCTGCTGGCTGCATATTTGGGTGTATGCATATTTTGGTGTCCATGCCAGTTTGTTGTTGTATGTAATTATGCCAATGTCTGATCAAAGCTAGCAAGAAGTTCAATTTCATTTTCTTCCCTTTTCTCCACTCTGGTCCCGTAAAAAAGGATTGAGGCCAAAAGCCAATGTACACTTAAAACTCTTTCAGAGTTCAGAGTTCTCCGTCTCTTTCTTTGTCTGTCTGTCTGTCTGTCTGTCTGTCTGTCTGTCTGTCTGTCTCTCTCTCTCTCTCTCTCTCTCTCTCTCTCTCTCTCTTCTCCTCTCTCTCCTCTCTCTCTCTCTCTCTCTCTCTCTCTCTCAGCGCGTGATAGCATAGTTATGTGTTAGAATATGTGTGTGTATAATTTGTGTGTGAAAGTGTGAGTGGTGTATGGGTGCATGCTTGTGTGTGAGAGTGCGTGTATGTGTGCATGCTTGTGTGTGTGTGAGTGTGAGTGTATGTGTGCATGCTTTTGTTTGTGAGTGTGAGTGTGTGCGTGCATGCTTTGTGTGTGTGTGTGTGTGTGTGTGAGTGTATGTGTGCATGCTTGTGTGTGTGTGTTTGTGTGTGTGTGTGTGTGTGTACACACGTATACATGCAAGCGAATGTGGGCGTTTGTGGACGTCTATGTAAGCATGCGTACATAATGGCGTTTAAACATCATCATAATCATCACATCATTATCGTCACCGTCGTCATCATCATCATCATTATTACTATTATTATAATCACTATCATCATCACCATCATCATCATCATCATCATCACTGCTATCAACACCATCATTATTCCTGTGAACATTTTCTACCTGCTACCTGTTTCTGTTCGTCCCTCGGTTACAACTCCGAAGTTCCGCCAGATTTTTGCACGTGCGCACGCTACCGGTTTTTCTCCTGCCATTAATGTAGCCACATTCCGACTTCGGGGATGACCGCTACTTTCGACGACCGTCATCAACAATCATGATGATGATGATGATGATGGTGATAATAATAATAATAATAATAATAATAATAATAATAATAATAATAATAATAATAATAATAACGACAACAACAATAACAAGAAGAAGAAGAAGAAGAAGAAGAAGAATCTATAACTCTCATCAACACTGTCAAACGAAGTGTATCAACAATATTATTTATTTTGTACAGTACAGATGCAGACCTTCGTGCGTGCTCCGGCATTTTCTTTTTGAATACTTATCTGTTGTGACAATGCTAAAAAAAAATAATGATAAATAAACAACAACAACAACAACAAAATGAAAATAATCCACAACTTTCTTTCTTATCTGTTTGTGACAATGCTAAAAAAAAGAAAAATAATAAACAACTACAACAACAAAATGAAAATAAACCACAACTTTCTTTCTTCTCAACATCTCATCACACACACACACACACACACACACATACACACACACACACACACACACACACCACCCCCCCCCCCCAAAAAAAAAAAAACCAAAAAAACAACAAAAAAACCCAACAACCAAGCTCACCTGGAAACATCATACTTGGAGGGATGCTGGTAAAGGTACAGGCCCTGTAGTACTCCTGTTGCGTTATCGTCTGCATCTCGACAGCTGTCTGCAGTAGTAGTAGTAGAAGTAGTAGAAGTAGAAGAAGTAGTAGTAGTAGAATGTCACCACCGTCAGGTGCCTGCGTGGCCACACACCCAGAGATGATCCCGCACCTCACCACCACCAACCGCTAACTAACTAACTAACTAACTACCACCACCGCGTCTACACACACACACACTCTCAACTTGTCTCTTCTGCTGTCGTCACTTCCAAAATGACACCCACCCACACACATACACACATACACACACAGAACAAAGTTAGCAGCAGTAAAGAGTTTTGTGAAGCAGCACTTCAGGAAACAGGTCTATATACGCGTGGCGAAAAAAGAGAAGAAGAAGAAGAAGAAAAAAAAAGTTTCGAGTGTTGTTTCATCTGACACTTTCCAGAGACTGGGAGAGAACGAGAGAGTGCTTGAACTGGCAAGGATCGCTTTCAAAAACAAGCTAAGTTGCACAAAAAGGGGTAGTAGTAGGTAGATAGATAGATCTGTCCTTCACGAAATTTCAGGAGGAAGAAGATGGTGGTACAGGTTTCAAAAACAGGCTGGCTGGCTGGCTGGATGGATGGATGGATGGATGGATGTCTTTATAACCTTGTTTGTTTCTGTTCCGAGACGAAAAAGTGATTTTTTTTTTTTTTATAAATGATGCTGCGTCAGTCAATAATGTCTCTCCTTGCTCTTTCCTGTCATGTTTGCAGAGAAAAAGGGTGAGCTCTTTTCTCTCCCCCTGTACTGTCTTTCCTCTCCAGACTTTTCTTTCTTTCTCTCTTCTCTCTCTCTCTCTCTCTCTGCCACCAGATCCCAGACCTCTAGCCTGCCCCTGCTTCCTTCCTTCCTTCCTTCCTTCTGTCTGTCCTTCTCCCTCCTCTCTCTCTCTCTCTATCTCTATCCACTAAGGGAGGGGTGCTTTATGCTGGATGAAGAGGGGGAGAAAACTAGTAACCCCCCACCTCCGTCCCCTATACCTACCCCCCTCTCTCTCTCTTCTCTCCTTCTACTACTTCTGGATGGCAGCCAACTAAACTAAACTAAACACACACACACTAACACTAACACCCCCAGGGTTGGTTGGTTGGCACAAATAGGGTCGGTCTGCCTTGGTAGCAAGCACTTTGGTTTCCCCTCCCCATTCACTGTCCCGACCCCGACCGACGGAACGAAGGAACCCAAGCCCAAAGCAAGGGGGTAGCCTAGTGTGGATTGTTCTTATGTATCTAATTATCTCTGCTGCTGGCACCAGCTTCCGAAGAAGAAAGAAGAAGGGGGGTGCAGAAGCGCAATTTCCTAGCGGAACCTCGGATGCTCCTGAGTTGCCGGTGACAAGACGACCTTCCCGCCCCGAAAAGAGAGGAAATGCTCAAGCACCGATTTTAAATCAGTTCCGCCTTGCTTGGCCATAGGCGGAGGAAGCTGGCCATTGATTTACACCCCTCGCCATTTATACCCAAAGTCATGTTTAATCACAAACCCGATCGCAGGCGGGCCAATCAGCGCCCCAATTATCGCCGATCGCGCTGTGATTGGCTGGCGGCGAAAGCTCCGTTTGGCTTGGCCGTGAGAGGCCGTGTGTGTCATGGCGCTGCGGCGGAGGTCGCTATGGCGACGCAAGGGCTTGGCTGGGGAGGGCCCACGTGCGCGGGGTGTCGTGTGGGGGACAGACATGGCTGCCGTGACTGGTGGCGCAGCCGCGCGGCGCTCTTTTCTTAGTTGGGGAGGAGGAGGAGGGGTGGGGTGGGAGGATGAGGAGGGAGGGAGGGAGGCGGGGGTGTGGCTCCCGCTAGGCAGTCCAAAAGACCCCTCCCTCCTTCTTCTTCTTGACTGGCTAGCGGGCAAAAAGAAGGAAGGAAGGAAGGGAGGAGGAGGAGGAGGAGTAAGTAGGAGGAGAGGGTTGGTTGGTTTGGTTGGTTGGTTGGTTGGTTGACTACGCTGCTGGCGCTTGCTCTCTCTCGCGTTCTCTCTCTCTCTCTCTCTCTCCCTCTCTCTCCCTCTCTCTCTATGACATGGGAGAGAGAAAGAAAGAGAGAGTGAGGGGGTGGGGGGTGAGGCATGGAATAGCCAGAACCACAGAGATCGAGAGAAAGAGAGAGGAGAGAGAGAGCGAGAGAGAGAGAGGAGAGAGAGAGAGAGAGAGAGAGAGAGAGAGAGTGAGAGATGAGAGAGAGAGAGAGAGTGCACGAGGGTACCAGAGAGAATGAGAGAGAGAGAGAGAGAGAGAGAGAGAGAGTTGTCAGGGGCTGGATGAAAGACAGCCGGTTTAGGTGTCGCTGCACCTTGGCGTGGCAACTTGCCACAGCGACTTGTCTGTTCTTTTCTGTTCTGTTGTTTTCTTCTGTTTTCTTCTCCTCCTGGTGGTATGGCTGCCTTTCGAGGGTTTTTTGTGGGTTTCTTGGGTTTTTTAGAGATAAGATAGGGTTGTTAGGGGGTTTTTTTCTTCTTCGGGGATTTTTGCTGTCCCTGTTCAGGTTTCTAAGCTAGTTTTGTTTTGAACTCTTCACAATGAGAAGGATGGGTGGGGGCGGGGGTGGGGATTTTGAAGTCTTCTTTTATCTTATGCTGCCACTTTTGTTTTACCTCTCTCTCTCTCTCTCTCTCTCTCTCTCTCTCTCTCTCTCCTCTCTCATACACTTTTTAGTGTGTGTTGTGTTTTACATTGTATATTTGCGGTGTTTCTGTTCTGTTTTGTGTTTGATCGGTGGTCTCGCGGTAAGGCACCTGTATAGAGAGCGAGAAATCCAAGGTTCGAGTCTCACCCTCAGCCCAACATGTCCCCTCATACACAAAGCCATGAATGGAGAAGATTAATTTGAGTGCTAGTTTTGCAGACAAGGGGAAGAAACTAATGTCTAGTAGTGTCTCAGTCACAAACACACACACACACACACACACACACACACACACACACACACACACACACGCCACTCAAAGCAAAACTAAGCAGCATAAACACCATTATGTACATATGCTTCTATAACGCAGTATACAGGTGCGTGAGGTTAAAAGAGAAGTTTGGTGTCCTTACATGGTTTTCTTGTCACTAACTGGATCAAGGCCTTCAATGGCCTTCAACTGCGCGAACCTGTTCCAAACGTGACTGAAAATTACTTTTAAACTGTTTAGCACATCGTTGTATAGCAACACGCTCCAAGGCACGATCTAAAATGATGACAATAAACAGATATTATATGAATTCACAAAGACTTAGTCGAGACTGCAAACGTAAAACTTCTTCCCAACTTTCCTGGGAAAATAAGATTATGTTGCTTTACGCGATTCGCACGCTGTCAAAGACAATAGGAAATCTCAAAATTGGGACTCGTTTGCCTGGTGATTTGCAGTCTGTGAATTGGCAGCCCACCTGTACTGATGAAGAAAAGGAGAAGGTAAATTTTTGCAGGAAGGTTCCAGACCAGGGAGGAGTTCTTGATCTCCGTTGAGCCGGTCTACCGAAGGTAGCCACATTCCCTCTTCCGGGATGTATGCGCACGTTCGCGCTTCCGTAACCCACCCAACACTTACATGAATGACGGGGTCTTTGACGTACATATGTGATGTTATGCATGTGTATAATATACACGAAGGTAATTAAGGCACTGGCAGGCTGCACTTGAAGCTGATCTGGCAGATCGTAAAAAACCCCGCCCTTAATTCACCAAGACGCTGCCAAGATTCGAACCCACGACTTCTGGACTTCGTGGGATTGAAGTTGAACGGTCCTAATCACTCGGCTGTAGCGTCCATCGAATGTTGATAATCATGTTAACGCAATCCAATAATGTTACGGCCGACACGTTGATAGTTATGTAATGTTGATCACGAGACTAGAAAAAGAAGGTAGATGTAACTATGTAGTTGTGGCTTCAGTCTTCTTACAATCTGCATCCCATGCAGTATCAGTGGTTCAGAAATTAAAAAAGAAAGGTAAGGGTGTCCCATAACCTATGTGGTCATAGGGGAGTGAGGCGTCAGACACCTCACTTCTTCAGGGTCCAGCAATTTGAGGGCGGCGCCCATCTCCTCTCCCTCGCTGCTTTACCTTCCCTGACCCTAAAGAGGGCAGGTACCCATTTACAGCTGGTGAACTGGGGGGACT
Source organism: Rapana venosa (assembly GCA_028751875.1). Lineage (NCBI taxonomy): Eukaryota > Metazoa > Mollusca > Gastropoda > Neogastropoda > Muricidae > Rapana > Rapana venosa. The sequence continues at coordinate 30,040,787 of CM054149.1, read as the reverse complement.
GTACTGAAGCCAAGGCGCGCAAACGGTCACCCATCCAAGTGGTAACCACGCTCAGAGGTAACACACCTGTTTACAAAGCGAGAAGTCGCTAGTGGATTCGATCCCTGTCAGGACCCGAACTTTTTCCCATCCACTAGAATAATATTTTGAGTTTTGATAGATGGTTTGGGTGGTGTTCATCGTGTGGATGAGACGATTAACCGAAATCCTGTGTGTAACACACATTTAGCACATGTAAACGAACTCGCAACAAGGTGTCCATTGCATTTTCAGAGGGGGGAAGTGGGGGGGGTATCCTCATAGGGGAAAACAAAATAAGACATATACAGACAGGATTGTTTTTTGTTTGTTTGTTTTTGTTTTGTTTGTTTTTGGTTGGTTTGTTTTTGCATAGGTGGCGCTGCTCATGCAGCGACGCGTTCTTGCCGGAAAGAGTATTCGGAATCTTATGAGGAGAAATCTGCTGAGACTGAAAGTGGTATGTATATACCTGCAGTCACCTCATCTCACCTCACCTCACCTGTCTCCCCTTACATGGCCTTGTGATGAAGAATCGCCAGGCCACACGGTCTCTGCTCCTGTAGAGGAATGATGTCTTGTAGCTTCAGTGTGCTGGCATCGGTGATGTTACCCATGGAGGATTTTACTGGCTTTCCTTGCTTACTCTTAGTATACAATGAAATATAACATAGCGCATCGCAACACAAGAAAAGCGCAATACACTACAAAATAAAACGATGCAATACGATTCAATACAATATAATATCAGCTCCGGAACAGGTGCAACAGTAAAGGTTCTGCTGGAAAGGAAAAATAGTGGATTTATTGTTGATCTAAACTAAACCCTAAGTCCTACTCGCTTATACCAGTAGGCCTATTTCTACATTATTTTCTTCTTTTTTTTCAATAAAAAAGGGTGTGGAGGGGGGGGGGGGCGGTGTAAGAGTCATTTTTACCATTCAAGCAAAGCTTTTTTCTTGTAGTTGATTGCAAATTACTTTTAGTTTAAACATAATTAATTTTATTCAGTACACATACAACATAAACAGACAACAACAAAGCATGGAGAAGGTATCAACCTACTACAGCTTATCTAATTAGTTTGAATTATTTTTAGAATATCGATTTCCTGTCGTGTGCGTGTGTGTGTGTGTGGTGTGTGTGTGTGTGTGTGGTGTGTGTGTGTGTGTGTGGTTGTGTGTGTGTGTGTGTGTGTGAGGTTTGGCTATGCGCACGTATTTGTATCTGTGACTGTACCAATGAAAATTAAAGTAAAAACAGAAAAGGCATAAAACATATTTTCCCCTTGTTTTTTGTTGTTGTTGTTGTTGTTTAAATGAGACCGTTTGATTAAGTTTGTGCTTTTGTGACGCCTTTCTTCAATTAAAGGGGGGAAAATCTGTTAAAACCAGTTGACAGACCTTACAGGCACATTTTGATCCTTAAAAAGGGGGGAAATAACACACAATGATAATGAAACCAACATTGAAAAACAAGGAGTGAAAGCAATTGTTTGAATTTGAATACAGAAATTGAAAAGCTTGACAAAGGCTTCGTTCAATAGGCAAAAAGAAGTTGGGTATCCATACCACGTCATAGCGACCGTGACGTCAGCTTGTCGTCTTAACAAACGCACGCAGAACATCTTGCGCACACGTTAACACCTGTTCCGCTTCTCGGAAGAGTAGGCCATTATATATATATCCATCCATTTCTCGTGTGCATGCAGTTTTGTCAATTTTGTCATCCGTTCCTACCAGCACATAGTAGCACAGAGAGAGAGAGAGAGAAAGATAGATAGATAGATAGATAGATAGATAGATAGATAGATAGATAGATAGATAGATAGATAGATAGATAGATAGATAGATAGATAGATAGATAGATAGATAGATTCTTGAAAAAGACAATATATTGAACGACACAAAACAATGGCAAAGAGTAGAGCTAATATCATGCTCATGTAACAGAATGTATGTCTAACACACGTATACAGTCATGCTATGACGAAAAATGAGTAAAAATGTGCATATTATGAGAACATGCATGAAACAAACGCACCAAATGACAGTTGATTTACAGGATTTTGCTTTAGGGATTAGATATAATTATATTGTATGAAAGTAGTAATCAAAAACAATACTAATGTTCGACTTTGATCACCATTGAAGTCGATAGAAGAAGTGGCAAAATTGAGAGAGAGAGAGAGAGAGAGAGAGAGAGAGAGAGAGAGAGAGAGAGAGAGAGAGAGAGAGAGAGAGAGAGAGAGAGAGAGAGAGAGAGAGAGAGCACATTAATGACAGGCTTGTGTTTTATACATAATTATTTGTCATCCATTCAAAAATAATTATCCCCCCCTCCGACCCCCGTGGAGATGCCAGGGGGACCTGTCATACAAATAAGCATCCCCACCTTCTGGAAATTCTGTGCTAGGAATTCTCTCTTTTCTATCCCTCTCTTTTTTTTTAATCTTTCTGCCTTGTTCCTTTACTTCCTGTCACCTCCGTCTTTGTCTATTTTCTGCCTTGTTGGTCTGGACATCCTCGTGCTTTTAGTTTCCAGAACAATTTAAAAGATAAGAATTCTTTCCCATGCCGATGGATGACTCCGCCTTGGTGATGTCCCTTGGCTTGTTGGCCTGGCTGAATGAGCGACACGGGAACTCATTGCTTTCGGATAACTCCGCTGGAACTATGCTATAATCTACAACAACAGCTCATGTCTCCACCTTGTGATGGTTTGTTGGTGGTAACCCTACAACAATCCCTAAATCGGATAGCTGCTCTAGGACTCTAGGACTATATAATCAAACCAACCAGCATTTGTCTTCTGATTAGTGGTGTTTGTTTTGTGGCGAAGTTCCTAAATCGGATAGCTCCTCTGGGATTTTAATATAATCAAACCAACCAACCAGCTCTTATCTCCATCTAAGCTTCCCCTTCTCAGTCCCTAAATCGGAAATCTCCGCGGGGACGTATATAATAATCCCAACTACAACTAAAATAACAAGCTCTTGTCTCATCTTGTTGATGCTCACTCCCTGGGCATAGCACAGTCGAATCAAGTTAACTTGAATCGTCCAAGAAAATTCTATTACAGAACTGTCAGTAGAGAGTGTCGCCACAAGAGCAGCGCCACTTTTGTCAAAAGGCCAATTTTTTTGTTAATTATTGATGAAAGTAAGGTGACAAGGCCTACATTCAAATGTTGGTATGTGGCGCGCATTGCCTTCAGTACAGTCCCCCAGTTCACCCACCCAGCTGTAAATGGGCGCCTGCCTCTTTAGGGTCAGGGAAGGTAAAGCAGCGAGGGAGAGGAGATGGGCACCGCCCTCAATATGCTGGCCCCTGGAGAAGCTGAAGTCTCTGATGCCTCACTTCCCAGCGACTGCATAATTATTATGTTATCCCTTTTACCTTTATGCGTTGAAATGATATGTTGATATTGTTTTCATTCACGAGTAGCTCTTAGCGTGACAATCTGGACGATCGAATTAGGGAAAAGCGTTTTATGAAGTCGGAGAATGGTGGCCTAAGTGGTGAGGCATTAAAAAAACCACCACACCCGCAAATTTCTCAACCAGTGTGTACTTAACGGTCTCACGGCGATTACCAGTGTGAAGAATAAGAAAGAGTGCCTGTTCTCGGTGACCCTAATAAATATGTTAAGTTCAGGAACGCCCAACAACATGCCCTGGTCAAGCTCTGAGTTGTGTGTGTGTTGCTAAAGCATAATTGAGTGTACAGCTGCATTTACATAAATGTGTTTGCCCGCACACACACACACACACACAGCGTTTGATTAATTATCAGTAATCCAATAACTATAAACAAAGAACTTCAGGTGTGCAGAGGTAAAGAACAAATTAACTAAAATGTGGTGTTTTTTTAATACGAACATAGCAAAATTGCCTATTAATAAGGAAAAAAAGCAAAATTCTCTATTTATAAGAAGAAAAACAAAATGTCCTATTAATAAGAAAAAAATTGCCTTTTAATAAGAGAGAGAAAAAACAAAAATTGCCTATTAATAATAAAGAAAAAAGCAAAACTGCCTATTAATAAGGAAAAAAAAAGCAAAATTGCCTATTTAATAACGAAGAAAAAAGCAAAATTTCCTATTAAAGCAAATTCCAAACAAATCTGTTGCTTTTGCATTGTAAATGACAAGTTTCTATGATCTTCGTTCCGTCTTTGCGCTCGTGAACTAGTTCTGTGTATATTATCATTTTTTATTTTATTTATTTATGTTACTCTTTTATATCGAGGATAATGGAATACGCACTTATGTGCTTTTTTACATCCAGTCCCCGTGTGTACGCGGTTTTGTAAATTCTGTCATCTGTTCCCACCGGCACACAATGGCCTACTCTTACGAAAAGCGGAACAGGATTTAACGTGTGCGCAAGACGTTCTGCGTGCTCTCGCACACGGGACCTCGGTTTATAGTCTCATCCGGACTTTTGGGGAGAGTGGAGTCTGCACTGATGTTAACTCCAGGGGAAAATATCCCCTTGAACGGGAATCGAACCCGGGTCGTCAGATTGCGAGCGCAATGTTCTAAACCACTAGGCTATCCCGTCTCCCATCATGTTGATTGAACACGATATAAGCTCCAACGTTGCTCTAACTCTTTATCATTATTATTATCATGATTTATTATTTGTATTTATTCTTTTATTTCGAGGATAATGGAATAAGCACTCACGTGGGTTTTTTTTACATCCAGTCCCCGTGTGTGTGCGTGCGCTTTTGTCAATTTTGTCATCCGTTCCCATGTGTTGTTGTGTGGGTGCAAAGTCTGCGATGTTCTGTTTCATTTCAAGAATTATGTTTTAAACCCATTTTCCCCCCCAAATCGCCAGATATTTTTTGTTCTTGTAAAGATGACATTTTCACCACCTTCACAACCACTTCCTCCTTACTACCACCACCTTTTCCTCCGACCCCTCCCCCCTTTCTCTCCTCCCTTCCTCCACCCCCCTCCCCCTCCCCTCTGCACAGAGCTTGACATCCCATCTCTCTCCTTTCTGCCCCTGTGTCACACCTTTGTGCACTGCATGCTTCACTACCCAGCCCAGGAACTTGGCTTTGTGCATAAGGCCTATTGGGTCTGCCTTGTCGACTCCACTTCACGTTTTTAGTTGCACAGTCCTTTTCACCACCTGCTTGCTCTTCTCCTGCTGTCTATAATTATATACACTGCCCAACACGCTGAACAAAAAAAAATATGGTAAAGTGCCATTTTGTATGGATTAGTCCAATCGAACACTTTTTTTTTTAAGTTGCATTTTAAAAATATTCAATCTTTTTTGTTGGTGTGTGTTTTCTTTTGTATTGTGGGGTGGGGGTGGGGTGGGGAATTGTTCAAGTTCTATTTAGCATTTTTCTTTGTTTCTGTGGGTGTTGGTTTTTTTGTGTGTGGAGCGGAAAGGATTTCTGTATTTGTCTAAAAGTCTTTGACAAAGGAAAAAGAACACTGCATGAGAATGGAACGATTTTTCAGTAGCTTTCACGCGGTGCAGTCTCTGTTAAACTGTATGGCAGCTGATACAATCATGTATTATTGTTGCAGTTTGTGTGTGAGCAATTTACAAGGTGGTTTTACATAGTTTTTCTGGGTCTTTTTTTATACGAATATAAATACGAACGTTTTATCATTTCAACAAAAAGAGATGTTCAAATGGTTTACAAGCCTATCTATATGCACATTTATCACATAAAACAACACAAATGAGTATAAGAACCTCAGGCAAACCATTTTTATACTTATGCATAATTATGAATGACAGAATCTAATCATCAATTATTTTCATACAATTATTCAATATATGCATAGAAACGCAGATTCGCGCACCAGTGCATACATACACACACCGGCGAACGCCCCCACACGCCCGCACGCATGCGCTCGCGCGCGCAAACACACACACACACACGCCAAAATGGTTACAAAAGTCCCACAATCAAACATACATCACGGAAAATACGCAATATTTAACTTTTTTTTTAAAGTAAAATTGCTTTCAAACAAAACAACAACACAACAAACCTCAATTTCGGTATTATGATATAATAATACATTGTCAAAGAGAAAGACTGTTCCTAAGAAGAGTCAAACTGGAACAACCCGACAATGTTTATACCATACCTCCCTTCCCCACCCCCACCCCATACCTCAGCCGATACATTCCCACTTCAGAGCAGCTCTTTTTTATGTACAGGATGCATGGGGTAACGTTGAGTCTCTGTAACCTATCGGACTTATTTAGACTGAAGTACAGATCTTTACGTGCGTCTGATCTAAATGGGAATTATGTTTACCACCCATTTTCCTCCCCAAATCGCCCAGATTTTTTTTCTCTGTAAGATGACATTTTCACCACCACTTCCTCCTTACTACCACCACCTTTTCCTCGGCCCCTCCCCATGAAGGGAATAAAGGCACTAAGAGGTCAGCATTTTAAGCTGATTTGCCAGAGCCTAAAAAGTCCCTACCCTTAAGGCTTAAATTCGCCTGATGCCATTGAGTTTCCTACCCACGACTTCAAGGACCCCGAGGATTGACGTCAATGGGTGCTAGCCAATCAGCTACCACATCCCTCAACAAATTATTGTCAGAGGTAGTCTTAACCTTTAACTAATAGAATAAACTGTTGTTGTTTTTTAATATTTACCCTATTGTCATTCACGAAAAACTATTTTGATTTTTACTGTTCCAAAGTTAATGATGTTACTGAGTTGTTGTTTTTAATATGTACAGCCTTCTAAAATTAATATGGACGGCACGTGGAATCTTGACGTATTGTCCCACATGAGATACTAGCATCCTGACCGCCACCAGTGGAGGGGGCGGGGAAGGGGTGGTTAAGAGAAATGAGTGGGTAGATGCTCTACTTTTGGGCAGGATTCAAACCCCAAACTAGTTCGACAGGTGTCTTAACTTGACCACATTAATCTCCACGAAAGACAACAAAAAAACCCCACTACATTCACATGTTTCTTTTGTGACTAAGTAGAATATAGCTCGCTGTTAGACATAGTGTACTTCTATAATTATTCACATTCTTCAAACTTTGCTACAATCTTCAGCTCCTTAGCAATGAAGATTTGTTTAACGTGCAACCTTCCTCCAGCTGCTGCTTCTTTCATACTGCCCTGTCCGACAGAACTTTTAATGTGTTGAAACACGGGCCTTTCGATTTGACTACGTCTGTTCCACTCAAAGTGATATTAGACATTGGGAGGAAGAGGGGTGCGTGTGTGCGTGTGTGCGTGTGTGTGTGTGTGTGTAATTTGTGTGTGTATGTGTGTGTGTGTGAATGACAATGACATATTCTTTTATTTCGAGGATAATGAATAAGCACTTATCTGCTTTTTTTACATCCAGTCCCCGCCCTTGCGGTATATATATATGTGTGTGTGGTGTGTGTGTGTGTGTGTGTGTGTGTGTGTGTGTGTGTGTGTGTGTGTGTGTGTGTGTGTGTGTGTGTGTGTGTGTGTGTGTGTGTGTGTGTGGAATTGAACCTAAGACTGTTCGTGTTTTTTTGTCCACCTGTGTGTGTGTGTGTGTTTGTGTTGTGTGTGTGTGTGTGTGAATTCTTCAGACGCTGATAGACTCCTGTGTCGGGATAATCACGACAGTTTGGAACTGTCTTCGAACCCTACAGACGGACCTACAGGTGATGCCCGTGTTAGGAGGCCATTGTCAGTCACCATCCAACTACCCTGCCCCTCTACCCTACCCGGACCTAACACCACCCTTGTAGCACCCCCACCCTCCTGTGAACCCCCTGCCCTACACACCCATCAATACACCCCTGCCACCCCACCCACCACCCACCCACCCCACCCCGCCCCCCACCCCACCCCACACACACCTTTTCAATAACCCCCACCCAGGGGTATTCTATTCATTCATAATCCAACAAAATGAAAAGCCTCACAAAACCTCAAAAACCCACCCTAGTTTACATCATCTCAAAATCGGAGGGGGGGGGAGAGGGGGGGGGGGCATAACTTAATGCCACCATCAGGTGAGAACCACGCCCTGGTAATGTTAAGCCACGAGCCTCTTTGGAAGAAAGAAAGAAAGAAAGAAGAAAGAAAGAAATGACAAGAAAGAAAAAAGCTTGCCGCTTGCATGTTGAAGAACTTTGGTGGAGGTGAGGCCTACTGTGGACTGGATGTGCTTGGAGAGCCAGAGGAAGAGGAGCACGTGCCTCTATTGAAGGAGTCGTTTGGCGCTCCTTATTGTGTAAGCTTCCTCTCACAGGGGCCTTGCTCGTTAATCTTGGCGACGGTTCACACCTTTTTTTGGGGGGAGGGGCGGGGAGGGTGGCCTGAGGTGTCAAGCAGGGTGTGTGGAGGGCTTGTGTTACCTGGTCAATGAGCGCTTAGGACTGCTCCTGTCTTGTGTGGAAAGGTAAGGGAAGGGTTGGTAGGATGGTGGTTGTGCCACACCTGAGAAAGTTGTCTTTCTGTCTCTATATGTCCCTCTCCCTCCCCCCCCCCCCCCCCCTTCCCCTACCCCCCCCCCCCCCCCCCCCCCATGCCTTTTTTTAGGTTAATTATGATATGTGTGTGTGATCATCTTGTACATCAAAGTCAGATTTGTCCTTTCATTTTGCCCCCCCCCCCCCTTTTTTTTGCTAGATGACTAATAAAGTTTGTATATTTAGCTGTTTGTATACAGAACAAAGAGAGAAGTCTTACAGAGCAGCTGAGAATTCATTTTTAGTGACTAAATAGGAATGAATAGTTAAGCATTCAGAGAATGCATCAATTTGAAATTTCTAGAGATATACAAAAATTTGCAAAATCTTCAGTGGAACCCCAACGGTCAAACTACACTAGGGGATTGGTGAGGTGAAGTGAAATGAGAAGGGATCAAAAATAAGCTGTAGCTTGATGCCTTCCCCCTGCTGTGTTGTTCTCTGCTTATGATGTATTTATATTGAATAAACAATGTTTACTTATTTATACCTCTTTCGGTCACGGCAGATTTCTCTGTGTGAAATTTGGGCTGCTCTCCCCAGGGGAGAGTGCGTCGCCACAAGAGCTACTAGCACCAGCCATTAAACCAAGTGACGTGAGATACAGACATAAAAAGCCTTTACGTACTGTGAAGAGAATCAGTAAAGAATCACCAACCCGGAAGAGCTTTCACAGCGCATCTCACCAGCCGCTGCATCAATCCTGAGCCCACAATGCCCCCGCCCACCCCCTTACCCCCAGTACACCCCACCCACCCCTTAGTGTGTGCCTCCAGGACTGGTCAGCCACACACGGCCTATGGACGAAGACAGCACAATAATAATAATAATATAATAAAATAATATAATATAATAATAATAACGAGAAGAAGAAGAAGAAGAAGAATTGGAATTTATATAGCACAACTGACATCATAGGTCATTGAAGATCTGCCAACAAGAGAAATAGACTGATCTTGAGGATGCAAAAACGAGTTTGGTCCAGGGGTGCCATGTTATTTCAAATACAAGTTTCAAATTCGCGAGAAGTCTGGCATGTCCATGATGTTGGTTTTGGTTTGGTTGTATTACATTTCCTGTGGAATGATCTGATTCAGGGGCTGCAACCATCAACCAGCTATCACCAACAATAACGATCCTCATGACAGGAAAGGGAATGCTTTTAAAGGTAAGGCAACAATAAACAGAGGCCAGGCTTCAGACACACGTAGTTTCAAAACCTCATGCCCCTGGTAAATCAATCTAGCTTCTGAACCACTCCAAAACAAGCACACAACATTTTGGGGGGAATTGGCACAGAATTTAGCCATCCTCGCCAAAAAGTGGGTTGTAACCTTTGAGTTGATCAAAAATCCCCAAACACTGTCAGCATAACCTCGCCACCTATGTCACAAAGAAACACACCAACAAGCATTTCGCGCGAAAACTTCGCTTACTTGCCGTGAATGGAACACTCCTCTGATACAAACCATTGGTAGTACACTGGCTTCTATTGTGTCTGCTCCAACAAGATCCAAGTTCACAGTTGTTTCATTCATTAACTTTGCCTCCTTTCCTTTTTACATGTCATCGAGTTTTTGGCAGAAGGTTCTCCAGTGGCTTGCCACGTCCTTCGTGGACAACATGACCGAGGCCTGCAAACTGAGGCTCCATGACAGCAAACACAGGAGCAGAGAGGGCGTGGCCTGGCCACCCTTCACGACAAAGAGTGGAGCTCCCACAGTGGGCCACAGGGGATGGAGACAGGTGACAGGTGAACTGGTTCACTTCACACTTCGCCGCCCCACCATCATATCCTCGTGAGATGAGGCCACCTTAGACTGATGTTTAATTTGAATCTTCGGGTA
>CM054149.1:30010446-30025446 GCA_028751875.1 Rapana venosa | reverse complement strand
CCAACACGAATACCAGCCACTTTGGCGCAGTGGTTAGCACGTGGAGTTCCTGGCTAGAAAACCGCGTGTTCGGATCCCAAAAAAGTCCTAGGGTTTTGGGGTGGGGGGATTTCCGGACTCCAGACGACTCCTACACAGAGTTAAAGGCGCTGTGGGTTCATTGGGAAGACTGGGACCACGCAGTCGAGCTTCATCTACTTTACAGATGCGATTTTTGAGAATGTTGCGGAAATTATCTGATCAACAACACTGCAGGTGTCTGTATCTCTCGGGCCCGTCTAAAACTGGGGACAAACTATGATCGGGATAAAAAGGTAAAGGTGTCCCATAACCTATGTGGTCGTAGGGGAATGAGGCATCAGAGACCTCAGCTTCTACAGGGGCAAGCATATATTGAGGGCGGCGCCCATCTCCTCTCCCTCGCTGCTTTACTTTCCCTGACCCTTTAAGAGGCAGGTGCCCATTTACAGCTGGGTGAACTGGAGGAACTGTACTGAAGCCAAGGCGCGCAAACGGTCACCCATCCCATTGGTAACCACGCTCGATGCTGCTTAACATTGGCTGGGAGAAAGCGAGTGCTCTGACCACTGAGCTATCGGGAACGTAGAGTATAGCCCAGTCAAGAAGAGAGCACATGCATGTCCATAGTATTAGCAACATTCACATCTTCATCACCACTGACTATAACACAATCATATTATAAAGAAAACTTCCAATGAAGTTGAGGCAATGCAGAAGTCAAATGATGTCAAGTCTTCTTCTCTCGTTCGCTTTTTACACCGTCAGATGTGTTTGGAAGAAAATAATGGTGGCATGTCTTTTCCAGCTCCTCTCGTGGGCTGTACAGCTTGGTTTGCAGGGTTATCTCCATCAGCCACACAATCTTCCTCAGGTCGCTTTATAGCCGTGTACCTCTGAAGGATGTGCTGGCCAGTCTGGTTTTCTTTGCCACAGTAATGTAAAGCCAGAAGTCGAGGGCTTTTTTAAAAATATACAACATAGCAAGAGACCTTAGTCCCTGTACAAATAAACATACAAGCGAGCGAAAGCAAACTAACGAGAACAAACAGACGAATAACAAACAAGCAAAATAAACAAATTAACAAACATATCTTCAGGTCGTTGACACTCATGCTACCCATAAACATAGCATATAAAGGAAAACAAATAAAATGTTAACTGCTAACTACAAAGAAAAAATCCAGACCACTGAAACGACATTTTCTAGTACCCAAAGGTAATAAACATCAGACATATTTATACTGAACATGCTAGGCTACTAGTCAACAAGAAAGTAGGCCAGACTATCGACAAGTACATAGGTCTGTAAGTCTGTCTGTAAAAAGGTCTATTGGAATCCGTTAATGATTAAGAGAGAGAGAAAGGGAGAGAGAGAGAGAGAGAGAGGAGAGAGAGAGAGAGAGAGAGAGAGAGAGAGAGAGAGAGAGAGAGAGAGAGAGAGAGAGAGAGAGAGAGAGAGAGAGAGAGAGAGAAGGGGGGGGTCAAGAAAATAAAAAGAGAGAAAAACAACAGAACTATAAAAAAAATTTAAAACAAAACAAAAGAATAAGAAAAAAATAAGACAGAATTAACAAACAAACCAAGAAAGTAGACAAAAAGGACCAACAGAAAGCTAGCATCAACCTAGGAAGAAAATTAAAATGCAGAAAAAAAAGTTCCGATGTACAAAGTCTGGAAAAAAAAGACAAATAGGGGCACAAATTTTTTTAAACGAGAACAAAAAGGAAAACAGGAGGAAAAGGGGAAAAGGGAAGGAAGAAAAGAAAGAAAGGGATAAACATCAGAAGAAAACCCTAGAAAATAAAAAAGACACAGAAACGCAAAACCAAACAGAACCAAATAAAGGACAACAACAACAACAAAATATCTTACATCAAAACTTGACGATACATTGCTTGGTATTTATTCATTGTCATCATTTATTGTTGCTCAAAGAGACAAATAAAACATCAACAACAACAACATTAACAACAATAAAGGAAGAAGAGAAAGGTAGACAAACAGGACTGCAACAACAACAACAACAACAAAGGGAGAAGAAGGGGGGTAGGGGGAGAGAAACAAGCAGGACTGAAGCCCCCGAAAGAATCTCATCAGAAAACTTGGTTCGGAAGAGTGCAGAAGTTCAGCGACATCATATTACCTATGGTTCACTCCTAGGTCGCACAGTTTACAAAAACAAAAACAAACAAAAAGGAAAAAATCTTTCACTAAAATTATGAGCTAGCTATATTCTCAGCCCTCAGCCTTGATCTGCTTGCACGTGATCAGAATGTCTAGGAAAATAAAAATGAATATGTAAAAGATATATTTTTTAAAAATCGATAGTTCAAATAGTGTTGCCTTGCCGTGTCCTCTTGAGATGATGCGGTCGGACAAAAATAGCTTGTTGCTTTGACAGAGGCTGCGAACTTTAGTTGATGAACTTTCGATTATAGCCTCTTGACTTAAGAGTAGTCAAATATTGAGGCACCACAGCTGCTATGCTGTAGGAGTGTGCGTGCATGCACGTACGCGCACACACACATACACATATTTGCATAATGAACACATAGGCGTTCGCACGCACACATACACGAGCACGTGCGTGCGTGCATGCATGTGCGTGTGAGTGCGCGCGCACACAAACACACACACACACACACACACACCGTAGAGTTAGAACGCACAGTTGTGAGGATGTGCAAAAATGGAGAAATATTTATAAGTCATTTCCAGGAGCAGGAGAGAGAGAGGGGGGGGGGGGGGAGAGAGCAATGAATGAACAAAGAGCAAGCCCTTCAGCAAAGTGTTTCACAAGTCACTGATACCTGTGGTTCTTTTTTTGTTATTAATTCGAAAAGTTTAGGTCATGTACAAAACCCGACTGTGACACAAAAACTTGACAGAAGAACCTAGTCTTGTAGTTCACTGGGCAAAGCAGCAGAGAATGAAAGGCAATGGCCCTGTGTTCAGTCACTAGTTAGGAGAGACAATCTGATCAACAAATCCAATAAGGTAGGAAGATGACACAAGGCTGTTTCTGGGATCTTCAACAGGCCAAAAACTGTCCTTTTGAAACATGTGGTTCAGGGGGACTGTTGGGAACGTGTTTGTTCCAATCTCTCCGCGTAAAAAAGACAAGCTGCTACATGAAATGTTTGAAGGGGTATACAAAGTAAAAAGGTCACTGTGTGCCCCAGCATTCACAAGGCACACATACTCCCATGCACAAGGTGATGTGTAACTTAAAATCGATCACTGATTGGCTGGAAGCAAGGATCTGGCCGTTTTATCCTGATCCAAACAGAACACATCCATCTCAAACAGTTGGGTTGAAACTGAAGCCACAAGCCCCTTGAGACATTTACAGTGACAGAGATCAGTTTGGGATCTGTTTCACCCTGACTGTCCCAGTTAGCCAACCTAAGGGTTCAGGAGGCCTGCTTTAGTGTAATGTTTGTTGAGTGTCTGTGTTCCCTTCCTCGTGATGGTCAGCTTAACACGTTCTCACAATATTTTGTGTTGACAGTGCTTTGTCTTATCTCAGTCAAAGAATAAAAGCGGTTTGATCTTTATCACCAGTCATCTTCCATTTAGGAATGTCTCTGTCTCTGAGATAATAAAGGTTTTGAATTTGAATTTGAATTTTGGTGTTGTCAATCAGCAGGGCAGTAAGGGCTTTCTCCACAGTCATTGGAAGAGCAGTCAATGGCTTTTTGAGAGAGATATAACCAGAATGTTTACACAGCACAAAGAAAAAACATGTCCCTGCTTTGTCTCAAATCATGTGACTCAAAAGAGAGACAGACAAAGAGAGAGAGAGAGGGGGGGGGGGGGGGGCAAAGGGAGAGTGTGTCAAGCCCCATTTGAGGAGGTTTGATTATATTCACAAACATTCATCTACAGAATCTCAATACAATACGTATTTATATATATCATATTATATTTTTCAGCGTTATGAAATTAAAATGATTATTTTTTTCTTTCGTTTTTTTTCAAAAAGGTTTATTTCGGCACATGGCAAATTCATTTGACCCTTTTTCATTTTTCGGAGATGGGATTAAGATTAAACTAAAGTAAGTTGGTCTGCTATGATGGGGAGAGACAGACAGACAGAGAGACACAGAGACACAGAGAGATACAGAGAGACAAGAGAGATGGAGAAAGAAGAAGAGAAGAAAGAAAGAGAAAGAAGAAAAAGAAAGAAAAAGAAAGAAAAAAAAAAAAAAGAAAGAAAGAAAGAAGAGAGAGAGAGAGAGAGAGAGAGAGAGGAGAGAGAGAGAGAGAGACAGAGATAGAGACAGAGACAGAGAGAGTGGTGAAGGAAGAACAAAACAAATTCATGCAATCTCAAATCAATCCTTAAAATCAAAAACGAAAAAAACAAAGAGAAAAAAAATTCCCCTCACTATTTTTTGGCCTGTTCGACTTTCCAGCCATTAGAGTTTATAAGGAAACTGGATCGAATTCGCGGCCAGAGGCATAATTTGCAGAACCGAAAATCTGTCATCCTCTCATTCTCGAAGCGATAAAAGGAGTGATGCTGAGCAATCCATTAAGGATTCAGTTTTCAAAACCATTACACATCTGGCTCAGGTAAAAGAAATACCTTACACAGGAGAGGCAATCGGAAATATGCCGATATTCTTTTAAGGTTACCACCCACTATTCTAAAGAATAGAAGCTGTGGGGGAAGAGGGGGGGGGGGGGGTTGAACAACAACCAAAAAGTCGGTCTCTACATTAAAGACATTTTCATCTACCTTTTTTTTTTTTAGGGGGTTGGGTGGTTGGTTGGGTGGGTGGGTTAGAAAGTTGGTGTATTTTCAGCAGGGTTAGCCTACCACAGGGGAGTGTTTGTTTCGAAATGATGCCTGGAATAAACTATTAGAGCTTTTGATCGCCAGTAACGATTCAGCTGAACGAGAGGTAGGGTCTTTAACGAGAGAGAAAGGGGTATGACAAAGACAGGGGTGAGTAGGGGGTGTGTGTGTGTGTGTGTGTGTGTGCGAGAGACAGAGACAGAGACACAGAGATATATATTCAGAGAAACAGAGGGAGAGAGAGACAGAGACCCATGGCCTCAGGGGTGTTAGGGAGCTCAGGTTGAAAAGAAGAGAAATTCGAGCTTCCCTCTAAAAGGTAGGGTCGAATGTTTCTCCATTATTGTCAAGTTCGCATCTTCACTCCATTCTTGCCTTATTCCCTTAGAAAAAAAAAAGAAGATTTCCCCGCTAAAGGAGCTAAGTGCCTTTTCCCAATCTAGAACTAAGAAACACAAACAGCTTTGATGTGTATCCCTAACGTGCAAAAGAAAGAACATTCGCTTAATAAAAGAGTTTGATACGGTCAAACCTTATTGATAGTAATAATAATAATAATAATGTATGGAATTTATATAGCGCTGAATCTTGTAAAGCAACAAATCAAAGCGCTCAGATTTTATTTCATACCACTTTAAGTCATGGCAGATTTCTCTCCGTGAAATTCGGGCTGCTCTCCCCGGGGAGAGCGGGAGAACGCGTCGCCACTTAGCGCTGCGCCACCCTTTCACCCTTTTTTTTTTTTTTTCTTTTTTTTTTCTGCAGCTGTATTTGTTTCCCTATCAGAGTGGCTTTTTTCTAAGAATTTTGCCAGGGACAACTCTCTTGTTGCCGTGGGTTTTTTTACGTGCGCTAAATAATTACGTGTAACACACGGGACCTCGGTTTATCGTCTCATCCGAAAGACTAGCGCCCAGACCACCACTCATGGTCTAATGGATGGGGGAAAAAATTTCCGGTCCAAACGGGGTACGAACCGCCGCACACTTCAGACCCGGACTTTTCGCTTTCTAGACAGGCGCGTTACCTCTAGACCACCGATCCATATAGTCCACTTCTCTTTTTTTTTCTTTTTCTTGTTTTTTTGGTAAAAGCTAAATCGCTGAAGATTCGGTGTCAAAGAAAACCAGGAGCTTATGGCGCCAGTTTAAGAGGTAATGAATTTTGAATATCATGCAGAGTGGTCTAAGAATAGCACCCCCTGTCAAAAAAAAAAAAAGCAAAACAATGTCATTAAAAATAGAGTACCATTAATTGACAAAAATAGCACCGACCAAGATTATTTTTAAAAAAAAGAGTTAATACACTCTCCCACACAAGTTTTTGGGTGGTATATAAAATGTTTAATAGCCCTCCAAATCTGCCCTTCCCCCCAAAACGTGAATATTTTCGTCTTCGCCCAGAAAACAGTATGTGGTTGTTTTCCGTTTCGGGATTTTGTTGCTTGTTTCAATCTGTGATTGTCTTTAGTTTTCTTTTGTAGGATTTGTATTGTTTGTTCTATTCTTAAATAAATATCCAATGGATTTATGGGGGCGGGGGAAGGAAGGGGGCGGGGGAGAGGAGGAAGGGGGAGGAAGGCAGACCCACGGACCCACTAAAAACTGTACTGACATGGGTCCAGGTTGTGATTCGACTTTTGGAAGTGTGATTCAGACATTCTGGCGGTGGAGATTCATAGGGAAGGATATGGTGACTTCTTCAATTCACGGTGGACGTGGACACACTCAGACTAGCTTGGTGAATGGGCTGTTAGTTTTAACAGCATCAAAGTTCTCATTTGTGAAACAGAGAGTGACCAATGCACAAGAAAAAGTCTAGTGCCAGTAATTTTTCCCCCCTCAATACGTTCCTAAACATGAAAATCTAATAACGATGCAGGTCATCATGAAATACGTGTCATAGCAGTAGGTCTATGTCATCTTCCTAAAATGTATGCAACTTGCTATTGTTAGGTTCAAACGTGACAAACAATATAAGAAATGCTTTCTGTCAAGTTTCCATCAAAACATAAGTACTGATCCCGTTTCTCAACTGGCTGTTTTGATAATTATCTGAAGCGAAAAGGCAAAGTAACATTTGGAGGCAAGAAAGCAGTATTCCTGTAGCTGATGCAACAGAACACTTTATTTTGCATTTTTTATTGGTTCCTGGGCTAGAGCTCGGAATTTCATCGATTGTGAGTTTTTTGAATGCGACCGTTTTTCTTTCTCCATCATTTAGGTAGCTGCATTTCGACTTCGGGAGTTAAATTGCATCTCAATTCAGATTTTGTCACTTACACAATATTAGTGACGCTCAGTATAGCGTAGTCTACACTTAAACCTATCATTAAAATCTTAAATCTGACAATCTTCTACTATCAGATTCAATTTTGTCACTTACATAACATTACTGATGCTTAGCTGGTGGCTGTATTGTGTTTCTTGATTACAATTGAACATATCAAACATATCTCAAATGTGACAAGATTGTGCGATTTTGATTGTCAGCAAACTATCTACATTCCTGATTTACTTTATTCACAATGACACACAACACCAGTGACAGTCATTTCTAGAATAAACTACATACTGATGGTTAGTTGTTGTTTTTTACCTTCAAATTGTTTATTCCACTTTAAGTCTCCCCAAAGTCGAAATATGGCTACCTTAAAGGAGAGTAAAATCGGTGGCATACGCCAAATCTCACCATTGGTGGACCTGGGGGCTTTAGCACAGGAATGAAAAGAAAACACACCTTGATTCCCATATTGAACAGTATCCTACATTTCTGTGTTTACAATGATCACACGAAACATTAGATTTAAATCTTCATCATCATACACACTGGAGTCCAACAATAATGGTCTTTTCTTAAAAGAAAAGATTGAACTGTGATAAAGAGAAAAATAAAATAAACATCCCAAGCCTCAGGTCCTTGAGGCAAAAAATGGTCGGCTCTTTTAGCCTGTTCTGAAAAGGTCTGTGAAAAGTAGCAAAAAGGAAGAGGCGTTCCGCGTGATTCATGGGACGGTGCTTTTAATGAACTTCCGGCGGGCTGCAGGTGGTTGCACGCTTTTGATGTTGTTTTTTCGTGTGTGTGTGTGTGATGTGGTTGTGTGTGTTGTAGTGTTGTGTGTGTGTGTGTGTTGTGGTGTTGTGTGTGTGTGTGGTTGTGTGTTGTGTGTGTGTGGTGTGTGTGTGTGTGTGTGTGTGTGTGTGGTGTGTGTGTGTGTGTGTGTGTGTGTGTGTGTGTGTGTGTGTGTGTGTGTGTGTGTGTGTGTGTGTGTGTGTGTGTGTGTGTGTGTGTGTGTGTGTGTGTGTGTGTGTGTGTGTGTGTGTGTGTGTGTGTGTGTGTGTGTGTGTGTGTGTGTGTGTGTGTGTGTGTGTGTGTGTGTGTGTGTGTGTGTGTGTGTGGTGTGTGTGTGTGTGTGTGTGTGCAAAATATTGCATGGTTCAAAATCAAAATGCGAGCACGAGAAATCTGTGAAGAGATAAGAAGTACATAACACGAGATGACACACAAATGTGTATGAGCACACACCTTTTGTGTTTGCAAATCTTTAATCACAATCATGTGTGTGCAAATGCACACTGGCTTTGAGCAAAATGTGCCAAAACACAGATTGACAGACGCAACTCTCAAGCAATCACGCAACTGTAGGTATGTGGGACTGAACAAGCTGTACTTGTACACACACACACACACACACACACACATATACACACACACAAACATACACACACACACATACACACATACACACACACACTACACACACACATATACACACACATACACACACACACACACAACATACACACACACATAACACACATACACACACACGCATACATACACACACACACACACACACACACACACACACACACACACACACACACACACACACACGCTTGAAATTGATGTTTCTGGGGGTCTTTTTGACCACGTTATGCTTTATCTGACTGGGTAAGTTGTTCATATACACACACACACACACCACACAAACATCACACACATACACACACACATACACAC
Organism: Rapana venosa; assembly: GCA_028751875.1. NCBI lineage: Eukaryota > Metazoa > Mollusca > Gastropoda > Neogastropoda > Muricidae > Rapana > Rapana venosa. The sequence continues at coordinate 30,016,598 of CM054149.1, read as the reverse complement.
ACACATACACACACACGCATACACACACACACACACACACACATACATACACACACACATACACACACACATACACACACATACACATACACACACACATACACACACACACAAATGCTTGAAATTGATGTTTCTAGGGGTCTTTTTGACCACATTATGCTTTATCTGACTGGGTAAGTTGTTCAGATGTTTGTCCTCTGGGTGGTTTCCTACCCTCCAGTTTATAAACCAGTTGACTGTTTGCCTGTCTCCCACAAGTCTTCTGTGTGGAGAAAGGTGGTTTTTGAGACAACTTATAATTGGAAAACAAAGAACTGTATTCCAAAACGGTGACAAAACATTAGTACATTGAACAATAATTATATGATGATGGAGAGAGGTGCAAGACAATGACATGTGTGAACTATAAGCCTTTGACTTGTTGATGCTCTTTTGTTTATGAGGATGTTGGATTTTCTAAATGCAGGTTTGTTTAAGCCAACATGCTTAATACTATGATAAGACACCATAGTTTAACTGTGGTCTAGAAGCTAGAAAGCAAATTGGGTTCAACCTGGGTCAGGGTTTGATCCCTGTTTGTGCCTGAAACTTTCCACCCATCCACTAGATCATGAGTGATGGTCTGGGTGCTAGCCTTTCAGATGAGATGATAAGCCAATATCCCATGTGCAACACGCACTTAGCTGTCCTAAAGAAACCATGGCAACAAGAGAATTGTCCCTGACAAAATATCTGTAGAATAAAAAGCCACTCTGATAGGGAAACTAATTAATACACCTGAAGACAGGAAAAGAGAAAAATAATAATAATGGGTGGTGCTGCACTTGTGAAAACACACTCACTCTGGGAAAGTAGCCCAGAATTTTACACAGAGAAATCTACCCCGACTTAAAGGGGTATTCAAGGACAATGATACAGTTTCTGACATTCTTTTACTGTGTTTTTTTTCCTCTTATCTCAGTGTTTCTTGTTTTTCAGCTCTGGTGTAATGTGATATTCCATTCTTCAGTTACAATTCCAATATCCACCGATAGTGAAACTTTTGCACCATCCTTATGGAATCATCTTGCACATCCCCATTAAGCATAATAATTTTAAAAATAATGTTGTGGTTCTGAATTAATAAAATTGAGAAGCAGGGAGAAAAAAACACATTGGCCTTCAGGGAAGACAAAAACAGGAGTCCACAATCTTTAGCATGTGTTCTTAAAAGGTCTGTGAAAAATCGCAAAGAGGAAGATGGCGGGGTTCGCGGTGATTCATGGGACCGTGCTTTTAATGAACTTCCGGCTGGCTGGCAGGTTGGTTGGCACTGGCTTTGTGTTTGTGACCGTGAGGGTGTGTGTGTGTGTGTGTGTGTGTGTGTGTGTGTGTGTGTGTGTGTGTGTGTGTGTGTGTGTGTGTGTGTGTGTGCGTGTGTGTGCCTGTGCCTGTGCCTGTGTGTGATTCTGTCTGTGATAAGAGGGAGGTATGTGTGTGTGTGTGTGTGTGTTCCAAATCGGGAGACAGGAAAGAGCAGGGCATGATTACATACAAACTTTTAAGAACACAGGTTCTGCTTTTTTTGTGCAAGATCAGGCACCTTTATGCCGCCAACAAGGGCATTATGAATGTGTATAAATAGTCTTCAATATATATTTTTTATTTTTTTATTTTTGTTCTTGTATATCGAGGATAATGGAATAAGCACTTATGTGCTTTTTTTTACATCCAGTCCCCGTGTGTATGCAGTTTTGTAAATTCTGTCATCTGTTCCCACCGGCACACAATGGCCTACTCTTACGAAAAGCGGAACAGGATTTAACATGTGCGCCAGATGTTCTGCGTGCGTTCGCACACGGGGCCTCGGCTTATAGTCTAATCCGAAGGACTTTTGGGGAGAGTGGAGTCTGCACTGATGTTAACTCCAGGGGAAAATATCCCCTTGAACGGGAATCGAACCCGGGTCGTCAGATTGCGAGCGCAATGCTCTGACCACTAGGCTATCCCTTCCCCCCTTTTAAAAATATTGACTGATAGACATAGAGATGAATGCACACCTCCACACTAGTCAGGTGAGCTTGCATAATTATGCGTGTACACACACATACATACGCACGCACGCTCACACTCGCATGCGTGCACACACGCACACACACACACGACACGACACACACACACCCACACACAACACACACACACACACACACACACACACGCACACACAATCACACAGTTGGGGGGGGAGAGGAGGGGAAGCAAGAGAGAAAGAGCAACAGACAAAGGTAGAGACCCAAAGACAGAGAGACAGACAGCCTTATTCATATTAAATGTCAAATTTCTGTTTCTCATCAGATTTTTTTTCTTATTGTTTATTGGTGACTATTAGTATTTTTGCTTTTGGTTCAGAGAGGTTATTTGTTTGTCTTTTTTTCTTGGGGGGCATGCAGGGGCTTTTGTGAAGTTATTTTTTCCTGTTCCTTTTTTACCCTGCTAAAGCTTGGTTGGCATATACGTCAGTTGTACAATTTCGTCTTTCTGATCTTTTTGTTTGTGGATTCCAACAGTGTGTGACTGCCTTATGATGTTTTCTTCTCTTCTCTCGTTCGCTTGTCAGATGTGTTTTGGGAGAAAAAATAATGGCATATCCTTTCCAGCTCTTTTCCTGGGCTGCACAGCTTGGTTTGCAAGGTCATCTCCATGGGATGTTGTCTGAAGCCATTCACCACGTGTGGTCAAATCCAGCCTATCTGGTTTCTTTTTTCTTGTGTGTATCACGGGGTAGGTAGGGCGTGTTTGGTTTTATGTCTCTAAGGTAGATGTCACTGCAGTCTGCTAAGCAAAATGCACTTAGGCAGCTTCTCCTCCTCTCACTCTCTCCCTCTTAATCTCTTCCCTTCTTCTCTTGTTTCCCTTGTTTCTCTCTCTACTCTTTCTCTTTCTCTCTGTACTGTTCTCTCTCATCTCTCTATTCTTCTCTTCATCTTCTCTACAATCTTCTCCATCTGTTCTTTTCTCTTCTTTCTCGTTCTTCTCTCTTTCTTCTCTTTTCTCGTCTCTCAATCCTTCATCTCTCTCTCTCTCTCTCTCTCTCTCTCTCTCTCTCTCTCTCTCTCTCTCCTCTCTCTCTCTCTTCTCTCTCTCTCTCTCTCTCTCTCTCCTCTCTCTCTTTCTCTCTCTCTTTCTCTCTCTCTCTTTCTCTCTCTCTCTCTCTCTCTCTCTTCTCTCTCTCTCTCTCTCTCTCTCTCTCTCTCTTCTCTCTCTCTCTCTCTCTCTCTCTTCTCTCGTCTCTCTCTGTCTTCCTTCTTTCTTTTTCGGTCTGCCTCTCTGCCTCCTGCTCTTCCCTACGAGGGTGGTATGCTGTTTCCCCTGTGCTTGTCATTTTCAAGAGGTCTGCCTGCTGTGGCTTGCTGACCATTCGACTTTGAGAGGAGGTTTTGATTTTGTGTGTGTGTGTGTGTGTGTGTTGTGTGTGTGTGTGTGTGTGGTGTTGTTGTGTGTGTGTGTGTGTGGTGTGTGTGTGTGTGTGTGTGTGTGTGTGTGTGTGTGGTGTGTGTGTGTGTGTGTGTGAGGTTATTCATGATAAAAAGGCTGGCTGACTGGCACTTGTGAAGTATGGGAGAGTGGGAGTGTTGTTTTGTGTTGTTTTTGTGTTGTGTTGTGACAACATCACATGGAGATGACCTTGCAAACCAAGCTGTACAGCCCAGGAAAGGAGCTGGAAAGGACATGCCATTTTTTCCCCCCAACATTCTGACTCCGATATATAATATTATATATATTATATATATTATATATATATAATATATATATATATATATAATAATATATATATATTATATTTTTTTAAAAGCACACGAGTGCTTCTTCCATTATCCTCGATATAAAAAAAATTAAAGTCATCTGAGCGCTTTGATTTGTTGCTTTACAAGATTCAGCGCTTTATAAATTCCATACATTATTATTATTATTATTATTATTATTGTTATAGTGTGCACTTTGCGCACTATAAGGTTTGCACTACATCCCCCCTTCCTTCTCTCTATTACTCCCCCCCCCCCCCCTTTCCTCTAGCAAATCAGCAGATTTGTCTTGATGTCAGGTTATTGGTTGTAAGTTTGTTGTGTGGTCAGGATTGGCTAGTGTTGGCTCCCGGAATTATTCATTGGTCAGCTGAAATCAGGAGTTTGGTAGGGCCAATCGTTCTTCCCCACCCTACCTGAACAACTAAAGTTGTGTGTAAAGATTTTACCTGAACAACTAAAGTTGTCAGGCATTTTCAGTACTTCTAACCTTCCACCCAACCAGCATCTTCCAAGGCAACAGAACACAACTGAGTGGGCTGTAAGTACATATTTTCTAACTTGTTGATTTGGCCATTTCGATCTGGGTATCCTACCCTGCAGCTAAGATTTTGCTTGGTATTGGTAGGCTGCTGCCCTTTTAGGAGTGTGGCAAGCATTGAAAATGTAAGCGGAATTAAAAGTAAATTTGATAGGCTTACTGTTTTCACAAATTGTAGGACATGAAGTTGGTATGATTTTCTGGATGTAATGGAGAAAACATAGGACTTGAATAGACTGAGGTTCTCCACTTTCAGCCTATGTAGACTAGGAAAACTCGTAAGTTGTAGATTTCAGGCTAAGGGCAATCTAGCTAAAGATTTCTTGGAATTTGTATTAATTGATATATGAAGTCTTGTTATTAAGGAAAGAGTGTTGCGGTTGTTGCTGTTCTTTTATTATCAATGTTATGGAATTGAACTAGCGAATTGGTGGGAGAATATAGTTAAGGTATCACTCATAAGCCTGTACTAGCTGAATTTAGTATTGATTACATTTTGCGACTGGTACAGTGAAAGTGTGTGTAGTTGCTTTACACATGAAAGCTGACTACAGTCATGAGACTTTATTATTTTATTGTGTGATCTTGGATTTATTCCGTAATTGGATGTTCATGCGAGAAGTGGAATTTTATGAGTAAGTAATTATTTGATGTATTGATTATGTTGAGATGAAGTTTGTGAATTACATGATCAAAATAATGTGGATTTGGTAACAGAACTTTTGGGATAGATTACTATGGCAAAGTTGAATTGATATAAGAGTTGACTGCTAAAAGGAAAAGAGCTGAAGACTTGAAGGTTAGACCTGAATGAAGTATAGGACTAGGCCTAACTAGGCCCCTGTGTGGTCATTGCTCATTCTAAAGTAGGCAGTCTTGATATGTAGGCGTGACTGGTGTATGGTTAGTCATTGGTGTCAAAAGCGGTTAATTTGTATGGGGTTGTGTGACACTAGATTGTGTCTGCTCTCTCTCTCTCTCTCTCTCTCTCTCTCTCTCTCTCTCTCTCTCTCTCTCTCTCTCTCTCTCTCTCTCTCTCTCTCTCTTGTGCTACAATATCCATGGGATATAATAGGGACCAATGTTATGAAAGATCTTAGTATAGACCAAGTTCTGTTGACATTATCATAATGTCAGTTGAGAGTATTGAGGAGAGGATTTTCCTAGTTATTTTATAGTCTTTGGTTGTATGATTTACAACTGTATACTCTCTATTGGTTCCCTAGGATTAACTTGGTGTTTTGGTATGAGTGATGAAAGGAATTCGGGTTTCTTACATTCGGTTAGACGACAATGTTGCTATTTGCTGTTGTGTGCCTTTCATGTACCTGGTTAAATATGGATAGAGTAGTGACCTGAATTTTATTTGTGTTTCAGGTGTGTTTTTCTTTATCTTAGGCAAATAAAAATCTGCAACTACTGCACCCTGCCTTGCACAGAGTGATTTATTGTGCTGAGAGAACTATCATTATTGCAACCTTGCAACATTATTATTATTATTATTATTATTATCGTAAATAAACTCACCCTTACTTCACCAGACGCCGCCGACATTCGAACCCACGACTTCATGGACGCATAGGATTGAAGTCAAACGATCTTAACCACTCGGCTGGGGAGTTTTTTGTGATTTTTCTTTTTTTTGGGGGAGGGGGGAGTTCATTCAAATCTTGTCTAAGCCTAATATCACCAAGAGTCAACAGACAGACTTTAAACGAACAAAACAACAACAAAAAATTCTTTAGACCTTAACTAAGAGACGGCAAATAACTTCGATCACTATCCACCACCCCCATCACAAAACAACACAAAACAAAACAACACAACGC
>CM054149.1:29992946-30002946 GCA_028751875.1 Rapana venosa | reverse complement strand
TGTTGATGGTTCAGCCTCATTGCCTAAAGCCCCTCTCTTGTTGATCCCCCCTCCTGCTTCTTCTTGTCTGTGGTGTGAAGGGATCAGTTATGAAAACATGAAGTGAAAGAATCACTGCGGTGTTTGTGCAGTTGGTGAACAAGTGCATTCACACAGACACAAACACCAACAGATAAATCGACAAAAGAAAACACTCACAGACACATATACACAGACAGGTAAATGCATGCATACACACGCACGCACGTGCGCTCGCATGTACATGCGCATACAAAAACACTGGCACGCAGACATGCATATGCACACACACATATATACACACACACGCACGCACGCATGCATACACGCAAGCACACACATATACAAACACACGCACACAAGCACACACACCAAATATTCTAAATATTCTAAAAATATGACATGTTGCTGTTCTCAATCTCTTTCAATCCACCATTTATTGTTTGATTGCCCAATCCTAACTTACCTGTTTACAAGGAGAGGAATAGATATTCATAAAAAAATATGCCACTGTTCAAGAAGTTTTATATGACTCTCAGCAGTTCATAACATCAGTTGCTGAGGTTATATATTCTTCTCCAGTAAGACCTCTACTGTAGATAGTTGTGAGAATATAAATATACATACATTAGAGAGAGAGAGATGTTGGTTTGAATGCGGGTGTGTCTTTATCACCAAGTAGTGAATAGACATTAAACAAAAACAAACAAGCACACACACCACACATACACATGCACAAGCACACACACGCACACACGCATGCACGCAAGCACACACACATACACACACAAACACACGCATGCACGCACACAAGCACACACCACACACACACATACACACACAGACACACACACACACACACACATATACACACAGGGACAGAAAGTTGTTTCCTTCAATATTGTCTTTTTTGGGGGTAGTTTTTGTGGGTATTTTTTATATAGGTAGATGGTTTGATGAAAAAGCAAATGCACTGCTTTGACAATGCACCATCCGGAAATAAAACTGTGACTCTGACATTCACACACACACACACACACACACACACACACACACACGCACGCACGCGCATTCACACACACACACACACACACACACACACACACACACACATTGGGAGAGAAAGAGGTAGAAAAATAGAGACAGAGGGACAGAGACACAGACAGTGACAGAGGAAAAGACATCCATTCCTTCATAGTTTATTCCTATATCAACACAACGTTGCATGAAAAACCATTTTTGTCCACGTTCCTCAAATATCTAATTTAAAACAGATTATTCCTGGTCTAGCATTAAGCACTGGGAATTTCTTCGTAGTATGAATTCCAAAATTATGTCATTATTTTTTTTTTACAATATTGCAACGTTTTCTTCAGATTTTTTTTTTAAAAACATGTATTGTTGTCGTGGACTGCTGAAGGTTAACCAACCCCTGTTTTTACATGTCAATGCCTCCGCTTTAAAAATATTGGCATCAATTTTGATTTTCAAACGTTACAGAACAATACAAACCTCCGATGTTTAATTGCCCATATAGCCCATAAGAGATGGTCTCACATTAAGTTGCGTGTGTTGTTTCCACTGTGCAGTGATGATGGTTCAGCATCGTTGCTTAAAGCCCCCCTCTTATTGATCCCCCCCCCTCCCCCCGCCCCTACTTCTTCTCTGTGATGTGAAGGGATCAGTTATGAAAACACTAAGTGAAAGAATCACTGAGGTGTTTGTGCAGTTGGTGAACAAATGCAGATACACAGAAAGAAATCATGGACTACAAAAAACATACACAGACACACATATGCACCGACAGGCAAATGCATATACACGTATGCATTACACACGCGCGCACACGCATGCATGCATATGCACATACACACACGCACGTACGCACACACACACACATACACACACACACACACAGAGAAAGTTGCCTCCTTTAATATTGTGTGTTTAGGGATTTGAGTTTTTGTTGCTGGTTTTTGTGTGCTTTTGATTTTGTTTGTTGTTTTTATATTAGATGGATGGTTTTATGAAAAAAGCAAACGCGTTTCTCAGTCAATGTGTCTTTGGCTTTGACTTTGACTTTGACTTTCAAACACGCGCACACACACACACACACACACACACACACACACACACACACACACACACACTATACACACATATTGGGAGAGAAAGAGAGATAAAGACAAAGAGACAGACACATAGATCTCTGGCAGAGAGAAAGAACTCCATTGCTTTATTTCTATCATTAAAACCATTTATGCTGACTTTCCCAAAATATCCATCATTTAAAATAAATCGTTCCTGGCCTAGCATTAAACACTAGGAATTTCTTCTTCCTTTTTATTTAGTATGAATTCCAAAACCATGTTATCAGTTAACATGTTGTAACGTTTTCTTCAGATTTTTTTCAACCTTTGTTATCATCTTTAACTGCTGATGGTTAATCAACCCCTGTTTTCATGTCCATCTCCCCCCCCCCCCCCCCCCTTTTAAAAACAATGGCATCAATTTTAGATTTTCAAATGTTACAGAACATTACAAACTTGTGGTGTTGATTGCCCATGCAGCCCATTAGAAATGATCCCGCATTAAGCTGCGTGTGTTGTTTCCAATGTGCAGTGTTGATGGTTCAGCCTCATTGCCTAAAGCCCCCCTCTTGTTGATTCCCACACCCACACCCATCCCCAACCCCCTCCTGCTTCTTCTCTGTGATGTGAGGGTACAGTGATTCATAGTTACCTCAATGGGCCCAATTTCGCAGCGGTTAAGGCAAAAGGCTTCTAAAGATTCCGATGGTTCCACAGTGGTGTGTTTGAATCCTGGCTATACCTGCTTGAGTAAAGGTAGGGAGGTGTGGGGGGGGGGGGGGGGGGGGGGGCGATTCTTACAAACCCTATGATCAATCAACCTGCATGCAGACTTGCTTGTACCTTACTCTTCTTCTTCTTCTTCTCGGTTTGGTGGTCTTACAATTAAGACACCCATTAAAAACAACAATTACAACAACAACAACAACAACGGTAAACGAGAAATCCCGGAGTAGAGTTTCGTCCACAGCAGGACTTAATTCTCCCCATCCATAAAACCAGAAAGGTGGTTCGAGAACTAGTTGTCTGGATGAGAAAATCAATTCAAGTCAACATGCATTTTAGCACTTGTAAATCACCCACGGCGACAAGACAACGGTCCCTTGACATTTAAACGTCCACGCAAAACTTTTTTTTAAAGTGGCAGTGTACAATGGCGACACCCTTTTTACAGGGAGAGCGGTCCAAATTTCATGCAGAAAAATTGCCTTTGATTTAAAATGATTTTTTTTTTTATATAATACAGCACTCACACAAACAAGTAACCAAGGAGGCATGATAACGATTTTGTCATTCATGTCAGCATTCAACAGGTTGCACAAGCATTGAAATACCTAGCATGCATTCAAGACTCCGCCAGAACATTTAGGTTCTGCAGCAGGTTAAGCAAGTATCTGGCCGCTGAATATGGTTTATCCAGATTTTATTAAACAGAGCACATCACATATTATATGATCAAAAATCATCACCAGTGTAGCCCGAACAAGCTTAAACCTTATGTTGTGCTCAAAATACATCATTAGTATGAGGACTGGTGGACAGAATACAATCGTGTCGTCTTCATGATACTGCTCAGTGCTGTTATCATTCTGAATTATATATTTTTACATGAACAATGGAATCAAGAAGGGGAAAAAGTAGCAAACAGGTAAACCAGCAGGCAGCAAGAATAGATAGATGAAGAATATATAAAGCACGCAGTCAAACAGATAATCCAACAAACAACAAAGAAATCCCCATATTCAAACAATCATCCAAGCCCAACCAAAAAAAAACACCCAAAAGTCCAATCATCCAAACAAACACCTAAATAAGTTAACCAACCCAAACAACACTCCGAAGAATTCTCCGGATCTTTTGGCCAGAGAAGATCTCCAATGAAGACCTACTACGGAGATGCAGGCAAGAAGACATGGGAACCATCATCACCAGACGACGGTGGAAGTGGATCGGGCACATCCTCCGAAGAGACCCACAGTCAATCACAAGAACAGCATTGCACTGGACTCCAGAAGGAAGGAGAAAGAAAGGAAGATCAAAAGCAACGTGGAGAAGGACTGTAGAAAGTGAGATGAAGGCCATGCAGCACTCTTGGGGATCAGTGACTAGGTTGGCCCAGGATAGGCAGGAGTGGAAGCGCTTTGTTGCTGCCCTACACACCACTGGGTGTAATGGTTAATGATGATGAACCCAAACAACAAGCAAAACAGATAACAGTAGATGGAAAGACTGACGAACCCAAAACGAAAGAGACTAAATACAATATGTAAGATCCGATCATAAGTCCAGCCGTTTCATACTCAGAGTGGTTAACTATTTTACAAGATAATCATAATCGAAGCAACTTTATCAGTCATGTCCCACCTGTGCTTAATCAAATCCTTGAAACGTTTCTGCCAACTGAGTTTCCTGGCAGATATAGTGCAGCATAAGTGTATAAAATTTTCGGCACATACTGACATAATTATCTTTCAGAAAACCGTCTAATATCACATTAATTTTGATGAAGAGACGTAAAACGAAATCGAACTGAAAACCAAAACCCACCATGAAAACTGAGAAGAAAAAAAGTTGAAACCGTCTCCGCTCAGTCACTCCCCCCCCCCCCCCCCCCCCTCTCTCTCTCCTCTCCTCTCTCCTCCTCCCTCTCTGCTCTCTCTCTCTCTGTCTCTCTCTCTCCCTCTCTCTCTCTCTCTCTGTCTCCTCCTCTCTTCTCCTCTCTCCTCTCTCCCTCTCTCTCTCTCTTTCCAGATGAGGTAATGATTTTCAAGCTAGAACGCTTGAAAGCGCCAACAATTAATGCTCCTCCCAGTTCTGGTCCTCTCCTCTTCTTCAAACGAAAAATCTCTTCAAAGATCCAAGAGTGCAAAACTATATCGGGACACAGTTAGTTTTCTGGCTCCTGACAGCTAAAAATTAATGTTCTCACTTCTAATTTTGATGTTGTTGTTCTTCTTCTTCTTTGTCTCATCCTCCTCCTTCTTCCTCTTCTTCTTCTCCTTCTCATCCTTTCTACTTCTTCTTCTTCTTCTCCTCCTCTTCCTCGTCCTCCCCCTCCTCCTCCTCCTTCTTCTTCTTCTTCTTCTTCTCCTCATCATCATTCTCCCTCTTCTTCTTCTATCTTCTCCTCCTCCTCCTCCTCCTCCTTCTTCTTCTTCCCTCCTCCGTCTTATTCTTCTCCTCCTCCTCCTCCTCCTCCTCCTCCTTCTTCTTCTTCTTCTTCTTCTTCTTCTTCTCTCTTCTTCTTCTTCTTCTTCTCTTCTTCTTCTTCTCCTCCTCCTCCTTCTTCTTCATCTCCTCCTCCTCCTCTTCTTTGTCCTCCCCCTCCTCCTCTTCTTCTTCTTCATCTCCTCCCTCATCATCCCTTCTCCCTCTTCTTCTCCTCTTCCTCCTTCTTCTTCTCTTCTTCTTCTCCTCCTCCTTCTTTTTCTTCTTCCTCTCCTCCTCCTCCTTCTCCTTCTCCATTTTCTCCTCCTCCTTTTCTTCCTCCTCCTCCTCCTTCTCCTCCTCCTTCTTCTTCTTCTTATTCTTTGGCTAGAGCTCCCAGGTTCATCAATGGTGAGATTTTGCGTTCGCAACCGTTTGCCCACCATAAAGGTAACCGCATTCCATTTTCGGGGATGATGACTGTAAAAACACGAAATCACTGTGCACGCGTTTTTCTTTTCCTTTTCTTCAAATTTTGCCATTCGTTCCTACCAGCACGCAATGGCCTACTCTCCCGAAAGACGGAACGGGTTTTAGGGTGTGCAGGAACTGTTCTGCGCGCGTTTGAACACGGGATCTCGGTTTATAGTCTCAAAAGAAGGACGTTCAGAAGAGTGGAGTCGGTAATGATGTCGACTCCAGTGGGGAAAACCCCCCTCAAATGGAGAGACTCGGTGGTGGTTCGAATCCACGCCGTCAGATGGTGAGTGTAACGCTCTAACCACTATTCTATCCCGCCCCCTTCACTCCTCAGATAAGAAAAAAAATCTATCCGGGTTTTATATGATTTGAATTTAAAATGAATGTGTTTTTCTACTACAGCAAAGGTTTTGTCACCTGTTTTGTTGAGTAATCGCGCTATACTTATATGTTTATATATCTTCTACTACTACTACTACTTCTGCTACTTCTACTACTACTACTACTACTACTACTTCTGCTACTTCTACTACTACTACTACTACTACTACTACTTCTGCTACTTCTACTACTACTACTACTACTATTTCTGCTACTTCTACTACTACTACTACTACTTCTGCTACTACTACTACTACTACTACTACTACTACTTCTGCTACTTCTACTACTACTACTACTACTACTACTACTACTACTACTACTTTCTCCCTGTGATAGAGAGAATGCCATGAATATCTGAAAGCAAATCAATCGGAGCAGAATAAGACTGATTTAGTGGTTTGATCCACTCGTTTTGCTATTATTGTTGTTGTTGCGGTTTTTATACTGTTTATCACTGTTCACTGTTCACTGGTCCCGTAACCCGCCAGGATCGTAGGGGCGCTGCATGGTGAACGAACGGTGGACCAGCTGGCTCCACTTAGCGCGGTCGTGGGCGAGTGCCTGGGTGACACTGAAGTCCTCCCCTGTCCAATCACGGATGTCGTCGGCCCACTTTCTCCTCTGTCTGCCCCGTCTTCTCTTCCCCTGGACTGTTGCTTGCAGGATGATCTTTGCAAGTCCTTCTGAGAGTGTTACGTGCCCATACCATCTGAGTTTCTTCTTTTTCGCCGTGGTCAGTAGGTCTTCATAGTCCCGCACTTGTTGAGTGATCATTCTGCGGACTTCATTTTTGGTGACATTGTCCTTGTATGAGATGCCAAGGAGCCTTCTGAGGCGTCTCATTTCTACTGCTTGGATCCTCCTTTGTAGGTCTGCGTTCAGTGTCCATGCCTCACATGCGTAAAGCAACAATAGGAGGGAAATACTGTTTATACATAACATTAAATAGGAAGGAAGGTGGCAGGACAGTTTAAAGATTCTTCTGCCTAACAAGTAAACTGTGGTGTTCTGTGTTCGATACCCAGCCTTCGACTTTCTTCCCAGGTGGACGGGAAAATCGAACTGAATGTCAAGTATTCGGAAGAGACTCTAAACCAGTCAAACCCGAAAGTTTACGGACTTGTGCACGCCAAAAGAACCCCAAGACAGTTGAAAATGGAAAAGAGCAGTGAAATACACCCAGACTGTCTTGGCAAAACTGTTAGGTTTAAGTTCAAATCCCTTCAAATTTCTAACTTCAAATTAGAAAAGAAGAAAAAGAAGAAGAAAAAATCTTCTTCTCTCGATCGCTTTTTACATCGTCAGATGTGTTTGGGAGCGATAGTGGCAAGTTCCTTCCAGCTCCAGCTCCTCCTCTCGTGGGCCGTACAGCTTAGCTTGCAGGGTTATTAATTTTCTGTAGAAGAAAAAATGAATGACAAAGCACTTGAATCATTTTATTCATCTAAAGCCAATAAAAACCAGGCAGGCTGTGCTGAGGACGCCAGCCATTCCGCTTAATCAGTATGTTATCATCCCTAGGGTTACACAATGGTGCCGTCAGCGCCTGGGCTTTATCACAGTTCTTGATTAAACCATTGACGCTGGGGGCAACAGCAAGGTGAGAGGCTGTATGACCAGTGGCTTTCCCACTCATGGAATTCCACTTTACAGCTTTTTTTTCTTTAGTGATCGGCTATGACTCTCTGACTAGGAGGCTTGATTCGCACTGTCCTTATGTGCTGCAGCCCTGGGGGCTGGTTGGCCTTTGGAGAACATCTCCAACGCTGACTGTCCTTATGCCCACTTGGCCGAGAGAGTGGGGATGTGCTGTGTGCAAGGCATCTCCACTATAATCAAATTTCTGCCCAGTTTCCAAACAGCAACTGCCTCCTCTGCTGTTTTGGAGGTCATCGTCGGACACTACGGACAAACACACAATGGTGACACTGAAGGGTGCTTGGTTAGTATGACCTCTCTACAGGCAGTGATTCATACATATCTATCTGAAAAATCATCTACAGCAAAACCTTCAAAATATCTATCCAATAAATCAACTCCCTTAGAAAAAAAATGTAGATGACTGAATAAAGGAATAAACAAATAGATAAAGTGTCCAGTTATCTCCAGTTACATCAAAGCAGTCAATAACAATAAACAACCCTTGTTCCTTTAACAAAACAAAATCAAAAAGACCAAACCAACCCAGTAAATAAAAAAGAAGTAGAATGGAAAAACGATAGTAGAACTGCGGGAATTCAATAAACAGTTATGGGATATTTCCACTTACTGCACAGAAAAGCTGGGCACAGGAATCATTTTTCCCATGTGTGTGTGTGTGTGTGTGTGTGTGTGCAACCTCCTCCCCTTCCCCTTCCCACCTTCCATCCACTCCCCCCTCCCAAAAAAAAAACCCCACTCACACACACATACGTACACACCCGGGTGCACACACACAAACACACACACACACACATACACACACACACTAACAGCATCAACGCGTGTGGGCTCCTAAGCACGCGAATACTTCACGCGGCTATGGTGTATGGGAGAAAAGCAGCCGTCTCTGCCTCATTCTTGTATGGCACGCACAGTTTTGTCATAAATTTGTTCAGTGACACGAAAAGGACATTCAAGCCTAAAGCAACTGGCCACAGTTAACGGCAAACCTTCCCTCTACAGAAATGGCCCCCTACCCCCCTACCTCCCCCCCCCCCCTCTCTCTCTCTCTCTTTTCTCTCCCCCCCTCCCCACTCCTGCCTTTAGCGGCACGGACATCACGTCTCGTCACGCCCCAGTGCGCACGGGGCCAGCACAGCGTATTGATTGGTCGAAATGGAAAAGGGGAAGCAGTCGCAGTGAATTGGCGCGGAATTAGCCCCCTTCCGGTCCTCTGCACGCGCCAAATGGAAAGTTTATTACGCCGTATTATTCTTGTCAGTGAACTTTCGCTACGGTTGCGGTCATTAGACGGAAAAAAAACCCTATCGTTTGGTTTCTTTGATACGCCATCTTTCTTTTTCTTTTTCTTTTTTTCCTCACAGAGGGGGGGGGTTGCAAATTATATCTGAGCCGTGGGTATCAATATTTTTTTTCACTCTCTGTGTCTGTTCCCCCCATCAATATCATGATTTGTGCTTGGCTGGTTTCTCACTTGTGGTAATGACTGTGAAGTTGGGGTAGTTTTGTGGCCGGAGACATTTCCACCAAGGAGAGAGAGAGAGAAGGGGTGGGGGGAGAGGTCGACTGTGAATGATGGATTTTCAGAGCATGCTTGCTCCCAGCAGAAAGGATGGAATGAAGTCCCACCTTCTCCCAGTCTGAATGCTTGGTATCACAGATGCGAAAAGGATGTCAACATGAAAGAAGGCTTATTGGTTACTGCTATTACTGCTACTGCTGCTAGTTTGCTGCTTTGATGCTGTTGTTGCTGCTGCTGCTGTTGATGCTGCTGTTGCTGCTACTACTTACTAAAATATAATGCTGCTATTGCTATTACTACTACTACTACTACTACTACTACTGCTGCTGCTGCTGCTGCTGCTGCTGCTGCTGCTGCTGCTGCTGATGATGATGATGATGATGATGATGCTCCTACTACTACTACTACTGCTACTACTACTACTACTACTACTACTACTACTACTACTACTACTACTACTACTACTACTACTTTCCAACATGAATACATACACAGAAGACGAAAGCAAAGTTCCTGAAAGAGATGCAGTTTTATGGACGTGGAAAGTTGATGATGAAGTGATCTTAACGCACTCATACTCAGCAGTTAGTGGCACCGAGATCATTCCATTCAGTTAGGGGAACGGGAAAAAAGGGGGGACGGGGGATTAGCTCGACGACGACGTCAAAGAGTTGACAGAATTGGTTCCTCATTAGCA
>CM054149.1:29982946-29987946 GCA_028751875.1 Rapana venosa | reverse complement strand
ACCAATGGTGAGATTTTGTGTATGCGACTGGTAAGATCACTCTGAATGCAAAGGTTTGATATCTTATTCTCTGTTGGTTTGGGGAGTTGCTTTCCTTTCTTTTTTTTTAACGTTTTCAGTAGAGTCAAACAGGGCCGATAGCATCAGAAATTTTTAAGAACCTTGTTTTCCTTTGTTTTGTTTTTGTTTTGCTTTGTTTTGTTTTACAAAGTTTTAATTCATCTATTCTTTCCTGATTTTCTTATCCACCACCACTACCATAGATCTACCTCAGCAGTGCCTGTCTTCCCCCACCCACCTTAAATCAAGGAGCTCTTCGCAATGCCACCAGGGTTCGCCATCTTTCTCCATCTCTGCTGAGTTCTACGATCTCCTGTAGCCCTCCTCCTAGACCACTGATCTCAGTGATGTTGGTAATTGATGTAGGATGTTGGTGGTCTGCCCCTTTTCCTTCTGCCCTCAACATTGCTTTCGGAGAACTAGCATCATCAGATTTGTCTGTGGGGTTGTGTTTCCATAGCGCAGCATATTTATTCCCGTTATGCCTTTGCATAACTCTTGCAGTCTTGGCAGATTCCTCCCTCTTACACTCCTGGCAGATTTCTCCCTTTTACACTCCTGGCAGATTTCTCCCTCTTGCACTCCTGGCAGATTTCTTCCTCTTACACTCCTGACAGATTTCTTCCTCTCGCACTCCTGGCAGATTTCTCCCTCTTGCACTCCTACAGATTTCTCCCTTTTACACTCCTGCAGATTTCTCCCTCTTACACTCCTGGCAGATTTCTTCCTCTTACACTCCTGGCAGATTTCTTCCTCTTGCACTCCTGGCAGATTTCTCCCTCTTGCACTCCTACAGATTTTTCCCTTTTACACTCCTGGCAGATTTCTCCCTCTTACACTCCTGGCAGATTTCTTCCTCTTACACTCCTGACAGATTTCTTCCTCTTGCACTCCTGGCAGATTTCTCCCTCTTGCACTCCTACAGATTTCTCCCTTTTACACTCCTGGCAGATTTCTCCCTCTTACACTCCTGGCAGATTTCTTCCTCTTACACTCCTGGCAGATTTCTCCCTCTTACACTCCTGGCAGATTTCTCCCTCTTACACTCCTGGCAGATTTCTCCCTCTTACACTCCTGGCAGATTTCTCCCTGTTACACTCCTGGCAGATTTCTCCCTCTTGCAGTAATGACAGATTTCTCCCTCTTGCACTCCTACAGATTTCTCCCTCTTGCACTCCTGGCAGATTTGTCCCTCTTGCACTCCTACAGATTTCTCCCTCTTGCACACCTGGCAGATTTCTCCCTCTTGCACTCCTACAGATTTCTCCCTTTTACACTCCTGGCAGATTTCTTCCTCTTGACTCCTGGCAGATTTCTCCCTCTTGCACTCCTACAGATTTTTCCCTCTTACACTCCTGGCAGATTTCTCCCTCTTACACTCCTACAGATTTCTTCCTCTTGCACTCCTGGCAGATTTGTCCCTCTTGCACTCCTACAGATTTCTCCCTCTTGCAGTCATGATAGATTTCTCTCTCTTGCACTCCTACAGATTTCTCCCTTTTACACTCCTGGCAGATTTCTTCCTCTTACACTCCTGGCAGATTTCTTCCTCTTGCACTCCTGGCAGATTTCTCCCTCTTGCACTCCTACAGATTTCTCCCTTTTACACTCCTGGCAGATTTCTTCCTCTTACACTCCTGGCAGATTTCTCCCTCTTACACTCCTGGCAGATTTCTCCCTCTTACACTCCTGGCAGATTTCTCCCTCTTACACTCCTGGCAGATTTCTCCCTCTTACACTCCTGGCATATTTCTCCCTCTTACACTCCTGGCAGATTTCTTCCTCTTACACTCCTGGCAGATTTCTCCCTCTTACACTCCTGGCAGATTTCTTCCTCTTGCACTCCTGGCAGATTTCTCCCTCTTACACTCCTGGTAGATTTCTCCCTGTTACACTCCTGGCAGATTTCTCCCTCTTGCACTCCTACAGATTTCTCCCTCTTACACTCCTGGCATATTTCTCCCTCTTACACTCCTGGCAGATTTCTCCCTGTTACAGTATTGGCAGATTTCTCCCTCTTGCACTCCTACAGATTTCTCCCTCTTACACTCCTGGCAGATTTCTCCCTCTTACACTCCTGGCAGATTTCTCCCTCTTACACTCCTGGCAGATTTCTCCCTCTTACACTCCTGGCAGATTTCTCCCTCTTACACTCCTGGCAGATTTCTCCCTCTCGCAGTCTTGGCAGATTTCTCCCTCTCGCAGTCTTGTTTTTTTTCCGCGACATATAATTCATTTAAAAGACTTTCTGTGAAATGAAGTCGGAACCAATGTTAACTTCACCAGGAAACAAAAAAAAAACTCCTCAAAGACACCGGAACGGAGACTCGAACCCGTGCCCTTCAGTGGCCGTCAGTCACGAGTTGAAACGCTGCACTGTGGCCAGATTTTGCACCCACAAGTAGACAGACATCTTGCATTCCTGGAATTCTCTTCTTTTTTTTTCTTTTCGTTCCTTCTAAGGCTAGTAGAGCTCTGATGTTCGCCACTGATGAGATTTTTGGCGTATACGACCGTTTTCAACCACCAGTAAGGTAGCTGTATTGCGACTTCAGGATGCATTCCGACTTCTGCTGTGTGCGTGCTTTTTATTGCACTTTTGTCATCTGTTCTTACGGGCATGCACTGACTTACTCTTCCAAAATGCAAGAACGAGTTTTCAACGTGTGTGTGCAAGATGTTCTCTGTATGTGTTCACACACGGGACCTCGGTTTAAAGTTTCATCCGAAGGACTTTTTGGGAGAAAGTGGGGTCAGTACTGATGTTAACTCCAAGGAGGGAGGGGGGGTGGAGGGGGGCAATCCCCTCGAACGGGCATCTGGGTGGTGGCTCTGACCCGGGCCGTCATGTTGAGGGTGTTGCACTAACCACTAGGCTATCCTGCCCTCCTTCCCTTGATGTCAGACAAACAAAGCTGGTGATGCACTGCAGTAACATCAGGATAGATAGATAGATAGATAGATAGATACATAGATAGATAGATAGATACATACATAGATAGATACATAGATAGATAGATAGATAGATACATAGATACATACACAGATACATACATAGATACATACATAGATACATACATAGATACATACATAGATACATAGATACATACAGCACTACCAGAAAGAGAAGAAATCTCGACTCGGGCTCTAGCTGCAAAAACAAGACTGGAGAAAACGAAAAAAAACAACATCCCCAACTAGGCCTAGGCCCTCACGTCATAGCCTCGCGTGCGAACACATCATTTTCCCGCCTCGTAAATTTGTTCCACGTGAATTCGCGGTCCGAAATCGAACGACAAAAACGGCATAAACGATGGGGCGCCCTACCATAAAAGCAGCACTGGGGCACATGCAAAGCGGAGTCAACGACGTTTTACATAATGTCGTTGTCCAATAATCCCATCAGCGCAGCTCTGCCAAATGGGTGGCGGGCGGGCGGGCGGGCAAGACCTTCAGCCCCTGTCCTCCCCATTAGCTGTGCCAAGCCTCCAAGACCTCAGGGGGGAGGAAAAGGCTCTGACAACTAGCCCCGCGTCTTGCAAGGAAGCGTTGGCAGATTCTCCCATTCAGCGCCTAATACGGTCCCCGACCATTTTCCTTCCATTTCGGCGTATTGCATCCCTGGAACGACTTTCAACGGACGACGGCAGACGACATTTAGGAGCAACGGTCACCCCTTTGCCGTGTCGGCTGCTGAGGACAAATTGCGCTCTGGGATACAAATTCCACCGGCCCTCCAGCACTTTTCTGTAACTGCATCCCCTTCCCTCCCCTGTTAGATGATGGGAAGGGGGAGGGGGGGGAGGAAGAGTTGGAGAATAGCGCGATGTGCAAGGAGGAGGAGAGAGAGGCTGCGCTGAAGCGTGCTGCACGTGCCGGGCAAGGTAATGGAGGCTTTGAGCAAGACGTGTGATGGGCCAGCGAAGGACACGAAACGTCTGGCTTGTCACGCTACGCCAGTTCCCTACAGCAGCAGCAGCAACCCCCGTCACTCTTTCTCTCCTCCTCCTCTTTCTTCCTTCTCTGACGCCCTCCCCCTTTTCTTTTCTCCTCCACCCTCCTCTATACCCCCCAGTCCACCCCATCCCCCCCTCTTTCCCTCACCACCCATCGATGGTGGTGGTAGCAGAGAAGGTCTGGCACCACTGCTGAATTTTGATGGGGGAGCACGGGAAGTGTACAGACTGAATTTCCTGGTGACCGCAATGCACGTTCCCCCCCCCCCCCCCCCCCCCTTCTCTTTGATATCTTGCTTAGGGCTTATGCTGGATTTTTTTGGCTTTCAAGTATCATCAGCCGGGTTGAAATCTTTGTTGGATATTTTGGGGACATCTATAATATTCAGTTAGATTCTTGATGTATTAGCTTGTTACCAAAATTGACTCTACACACACACAGACATATACCACACAGACATGAACATGCAGAAATATACACACACAGATATATACACGCACACAGAGGCATGCCCATGCGTGGCGCGCGCGCGCACACACACACACACACACACACACACACACACACACACACACATTTTGAGTCAGTATTCCACATGTCATATTCTTACCAGCAATTCTGACTTTTAGTGTTGACTTTGTCATAATATTCTTAGACTTTTATGATAGACTTTTTTTATTTGTCTTTGCAAGATATAGCGCTATATAAATTCCATTTATTATTATAATTATTATTACGGATTCTATCATATTCTTACCAGCAACTCGGGCTTTTAGTATGAACTCTCAGATTCTTACCAGCGATTCTGGCTTTTAGCGTGGACTCTGTCATATTCTTTCCAACAATTCTGGCTCTTAGTATAGACTCTGTCCTATTTATTCTTAGGGGACAGGATAGCCCAGTGGTCAGAGCACTCGCTTTCCCCAAGCTAAGGTTAAGCAGCATTGAGTGTGGTTACCAAGTGGACGGGCGACCGTTTGTAC
>CM054149.1:29970446-29977946 GCA_028751875.1 Rapana venosa | reverse complement strand
TCCCCCCCCCCCCTCTCTCTCTCTCTCTCTCTCTCTCTGTGGTTGAGAGTGAGAGTCTGGAAGGAGAAGGATCGATAATGGGGACTGTATCGAAGACTGAAGAATGAAGAGGACAGGAGAGGAATGGGAGGAATAGTGTGTGTGTGTAGTGTGTTGTGTTGTGTGTGTGTTGTGTTGTGTGTAGTGTGTGTGTGTGTGTGTGTGCGTGTGTTGTGTTGTGACACCTCAATTGTTTGTTTCTTTCAGTAGAGATATCTGTTCTCCAAGAACTTCTTAGTATCTTCTTTTTTTTCTTTTTCTTTTTTCTTTTGCTTTCTCTTCCACCCTTGCAGGTTTTTGTTTGGGTTGGGGGATTCTTTTTTTTTTTTGGGGGGGGGGGGGGTTGGGGGGGGGGGGGGGGTCTTTTTTTCTTTATTTCTTGGTGGGGGGGACGTTGTTGAAAATATCAAACAGACAAAAGACAGATAAACACACAGAAACAAACAAGCACACACACAGAGAAACAAACAAGCACACACAAACAGAAACAAACAAGCAGACGCGCGCGCGCACCACAACAACACACACACACACACACACACACACACCGCGCGCGCGCACAGAAACAAACAAGCAGACAGGAAGACAGATAGACTGACAGACAGAAGGGAAATTCTTAAGAAAGATCAGCAAGCAGTGTTGTCCAAGTTATCAAACAGAGTACATACATAGATAGACAGACATGCAGACAGGCGAACAGACAGACACAGGCAACATTCTAAAGGTTAAAAAGATTGCACCCCCACCCCCCACCCCCGCAAGAAAACAAACAACAAAAATAAATGAATGGTACTTTTATAGAGTTAGTGGGAATTGAATGTAACTTTGATATTCTAACGTCATATGGTTCCTATATCTAAAGAAAATCTACTTGGTGCTTGAAAAAAACGAACATCAGGCAATATTTTCTCCCATGTTCTCTCTTCTCTCTTTTGTTTCCCTCATGTGATTTTGTTATTCTTCATTGTTTGTTGTATCTAGATTTTGGTGGTTTTTTGCCTCCAAAATTTCAACTCACATTCCTTCGTCGAGCACAAGCGAACGCACATTTTCTTCTTACCCTTTTCTCTCTCTCTCTCTCTCTCTCTCCTCCTCTCTCTCTCTCTCTCTCTCTCTCTCTCTCTCTCTCTCTCTCTCTCTCTCTCTCTCTCTCTCTCTCTCCTCTCTCTCTCTCTCTCTCTCTCTCTCTCAAAAAAAAAAAAAAAAAAAAAAAAAAAAAAGCCCAAATGCAGTGACTTTTGAATAGATAATAATTTTTTGAAATCGATGATTATCCAAAACGCTTCAGGACAAACAAAAAAAGTCCCCTTATTCATGTCTACCACTTGCCTAGTGGAAAAAGCCGAACATATCATTGCTGTTGAGCACATGATATTAAGCTTTTGGCTTGTTGGTGCTCTTTTGTAGACTATGTGCACTATGACTTTCAAGAATAAAACTTTCGTTGAAAAACCAAGTTCTACAACTCTGCGGCGGAATGACCAAAAAGCGGCACTGTCCTGCGAGACTCACAAGAAAAGACGGTCAGGCAGGCAGGCAAACACAGACAGACAGATGGACAGAGAGAGACACACAGACGTAGAAACACAGAGGCCAGGAAAGAGAGAAAGGAAGTTCTGAAGTGGTGCAGCATTGCCCAAGACAACAAACAGAGACAGGAGAAAAAGGCAAGCGGACAGACAGAGAGAGAGAGAGAGAGAGAGAGAGAGAGAGAGAGGAGAGAGAGAGAGAGAGAGAGAGAGAGAGAGAGAGAGAGAGAGAGAGAGAGAAGAGAGAGAGAGAGAGAGAGAGAGAGAGAGTGTGTGTGTGTCACACATACACAGACAATCGGCGGAAATTCTAAAGTTATGTAGCAGAATGGTCACAGAAGTGCTGTCCAACACATCAAACGGGGACAGGATAGCCTAGTGGTTAGAATATTGCGCTCGCAATCTGACGACCCGGGTTCGATTCCCCCGTTCAAGGGGATATTTTCCCCTGGAGTTAACATCAGTGCAGACTCCTCTCTCCCCAAAAGTCCTTCGGAGGAGACTATAAACCGAGGCCCCGTGTGCCAACGCGCGCAGAACATCTTGGGCACACGTTAAATCCTGTTCGGCTTTTCGTAAGAGTAGGCCATTGTGTGCCGGTGGGAACAGATGACAGAATTTACAAAACTGCATACACACGGGCACTGGATGTAAAAAGTACATAAGTGCTTATTCCATTATCCTCGAAATAAAGTAATAAAACAAAATAAAAATTGAAATAAAATAAATAAACACATCAAACAGATCCACAGACAGACAATCACACAGACTAGTGAACATAGGTGAGTATTTCAAAGAGGATCAGAATGAACAGCAAGCAACAGCGTTCAAACCATCATACAGAACCACATACGCACACACACACACACACACACACACACACACACACACACACACACAGATAGACATACAGACCACAAGACCGACAGAGAGGGGAAATTCTGAAGTTGTCCTCTGTCTCTGTCCAAGACAACAGAGACAGAAGAAGAAAAAAACCAAGCAGACAGACAGACAAGCTGACAGACAGACAAACAGACAGACATACAGACAGACATACAGACCAGAAGAGGTGGGGGTTGGATTATTCTGACTTCATAAGGCAGTTTATGGCCTGCAGCCCTGGGGGCTGGTTGGCCTTTGGAGAACATCTCCAATGCTGACTGTCCTTATGCCCACTTGGCCGAGAGAGTGGGGGATGTACTGTGGGCAAGGCATCTCCACTATAATCAAATTTCTGCCCAATTTCCAAAACAGCAGCTGCTTCCTCTGCTGTTTTGGAGGTCATCGTCGGACACGACGGACAAACATACATGGCAGAATGATCAGCAAGGGCCGTTGTCCAAGACATCAGACGGAGACAGATGGAAAGGACAAGCAGACAGACAGAGAAGCTGGCGGGAAAACAATCACACAGACAGACAGACAGACAGACAAACAACAGACAGACAGACAAACAAACAGAACAGAAGGCCGACGACAGAGGGGTTAGGTTCTGACTTCATACAGCAGAATGATCAGCAAGTGCAATTGTCCAAGACCGCAGAGACAGAAAAAAAAAGAGACAAGCAGACAGTCAGACAAGCAGACAGACAGACAGATAGACATAAAGACAGACAAACAGACCAGAAGACAGAAAGACAGACAGACAGAGGGGAGAAATCCTGACTTCATACAGCAGAATGATCAGCAAGTGCCATTGTCCAAGACAGTAAACAGAGACAGAGGAGGACAGACAGACAGACGGACGGACAGACAGACAGACAGACAGACAGAGGGGAGAAAGTCTGACTTCATACAGCAGAATGATCAGCAAGTGCCATTGTCCAAGACAGTAAACAGAGACAGAGGACAGACAGACAGACAGACGGACGGACGGACGGACGGACAGACAGACAGACAAAGGGGTTAGGTGCTGACTTCATACAGCAGAATGATCAGCAAGTGCCATTGTCCAAGACAGTAAACAGAGACAGAGGAGGACAGACAGACAGACGGACGGAGAGACAGACAGACAGAGGCGTTAGGTTCTGACTTCATACAGCAGAATGATCAGCAAGTGCCATTGTCCAAGACAGTAAACAGAGACAGAGGACAGACAGACAGACAGACAGACGGACAGACAGACAGACAGACAGAGGGGTTAGGTTCTGACTTCATACAGCAGAATAATCAGCAAGTGCCATTGTCCAAGACAGTAAACAGAGACAGAGGAGGACAGACAGACAGACGGATGGACAGACAGACAGACAGACAGACAGAGGGGAGAAAGTCTGACTTCATACAGCAGAATGATCAGCAAGTGCCATTGTCCAAGACAGTAAACAGAGACAGAGGACAGACAGACAGACAGACAGACGGACAGACAGACAGACAGACAGACAGACAGAGGGGTTAGGTTCTGACTTCATACAGCAGAATAATCAGCAAGTGCCATTGTCCAAGACAGTAAACAGAGACAGAGGAGGACAGACAGACAGACGGACAGACAGACAGACAGACAGACAGACAGAGGGGTTAGGTTCTGACTTCATACAGCAGAATAATCAGCAATTGCCATTGTCCAAGACAGTAAACAGAGATAGAGGAGGACAGACAGACAGACGGACAGACCAAAAGACAGACAGACAGAGGGGTTAGCTAGGTTCTGACTTCATACAGCAGAATAATCAGCAAGTGCCATTGTCCAAGACAGTAAACAGAGACAGAGGAGGACAGACAGACAGACGGACAGACCAAAAGACAGACAGACAGAGGGGTTAGGTTCTGACTTCATACAGCAGAATAATCAGCAAGTGCCATTGTCCAAGACAGTAAACAGAGACAGAGGAGGACAAACAGACGGACAGACAGACAGACAGACAGACAGAGGGGTTAGGTGCTGACTTCATACAGCAGAATGATCAGCAAGTGCCATTGTCCAAGACAGTAAACAGAGACAGAGGAGGACAGACAGACAGACAGACAGACGGACAGACAGACAGAGGGGTTAGGTTCTGACTTCATACAACAGAAAGATAAGCAAGTGCCATTGTCCAAGACAGTAAACAGAGACAGAGGAGGACAGACAGACAGACAGACGGACAGACAGACAGACAGAGGGGAGAAATTCTGACTTCATACAGCAGAATGATCAGCAAGTGCCATCGTCCAAGACAGTAAACAGAGACAGAGGAGGACAGACAGACGGACAGACGGACAGACAGACAGACAGACAGAGGGGAGAAAGTCTGACTTCGTGCAGCAGAATGATCAGCAAGCGGCGTTGTCCAAGACGACAGCGGAAGTGGCATCCATTAGACGGGGCATGGTGGGAAGGGGAGCGCAAGGGGCAGGTAAACAGAGCGGATGGCTGGTCGCCAGGGGATGTCACTCCTTGCTGCTGCTCTTAGCCTGGTTCTGTTTACCTCCCCTCATCGTTCCCGTCGTCCCCTTCTTCCCCCCTCCCCCTCCCCTGCCTCCCTCCCCTCTAGATATACACACACGCACGCGTTCGTGTATGTGCACACACACACACACACACACACACGCGCGCGCTAGCTTTTTTTTTCCCCTATGACTGCTCTCTGTTAGTCAAGAGGAAAGAGAGGAGACAGCCATTTTTCTTTTTTTCGACTTCAGGCAATAACAACCGGCTTCTTCTTCTACTACTACTTCTTTCTTTTCCTTGTCTTGTTTTTTTCTTTTCTCTTTTTCCTTTTATAGTCTCTTCCCCCTCCCTTTCACCCCCCCCCCCCCCCCCCCCAGCCCCCACCCTACAGAAGACAGGCAGACTGAGAGAATCTTAGTCTTTTAATGTCAGTGCCTTGGGTTTGCCGATGACTTTTTGCATGCCCAAGTCCGGAAGGACGTGAGAATGGCCATGCTGTGTTCTTTTTGTCCTGTGCTGTTAGGTCTATGTATACTGTCTTCTCTGTGTGTGTGTCTCTCTGTCTCTCTCTAGCTCTCTCTCTCGCTCTCTCTCTCTCTAGCTCTCCCTCTATCTCTAGCTCTCTCTTCTCCTCTCTCTCATCTCTCCTCTCTCTCTACTCTCTCTCTCTCTCTCTCTCTCTCTCTCTCAGCTCTCTCTCACACACACACAACACACACACACAACACATACAGTCTGCAAAGTTGGACCGCTTTTTCTCTAAGTTAATCTTTGTTGGGTTCCATGTTTCCTGTCTCTGAGTTATTCTTTGTTGGGTTCCATGTCTTCTGTCACTGAGTTAGTCTTTGTTGGGTTCCATGTCTTCTGTCTGTTGAGTTAGTCTTTGTTGATTCCATGTTTCCTGTCTTTGAGTTAGTCTTTGTTGATTCCATGTCCTCTGTCTCTGAGTTAGTCTTTGTTGATTCCATGTCTCCTGTCTGTTGAGTTAGTCTTTGTTGATTCCATGTCCTCTGTCTCTGAGTTAGTCTTTGTTGATTCCATGTCCTCTGTCTGTTGAGTTAGTCTTTGTTGATTCCATGTCCTCTGTTGAGTTAGTCTTTGTTGATTCCATGTCTCCTGTCTTTGAGTTAGTCTTTGTTGATTCCATGTCTCCTGTCTTTGAGTTAGTCTTTGTTGGGTTCCATGTCTTCTGTCTCTGAGTTAGTCTTTGTTGGTTTCATGTCTTCTGTCTTTGAGTTAGTCTTTGTTGGTTCCATGTCTCCTGTCTTTGAGTTAGTCTTTGTTGGTTCCATGTCTCCTGTCTTTGAGTTAGTCTTTGTTGGTTCCATGTCTTTTGTCATTGAGTTAGTCTTTGTTGGTTCCATGTCTTCTGTCACTGAGATAGTCTTTGGTGATTCCATGTCTCCTGTCTCTTAGTTAGTCTTTGCTGATTCCATGTCTTCTGTCACTGAGATAGTCTTTGGTGATTCCATGTCTTCTGTCACTGAGATAGTCTTTGCTGATTCCATGTCTTCTGTCACTGAGTTAGTCTTTGTTGGTTCCATGTCTTCTGTCACTGAGATAGTCTTTGCTGATTCCATGTCTCCTGTCTCTTAGATAGTCTTTGCTGATTCCATGTCCTCTGTCACTAAGTTAGTCTTTGTTGATTCCATGTCTTCTGTCACTGAGTTAGTATTTGTTGGTTCCATGTCTCCTGTCTGTTGAGTTAGTCTTTGTTGGTTCCATGTTTTCTGTCTCTGAGTTAGTCTTTGTTGGGTTCCATGTCTTCTGTCTTTGAGTTAGTCTTTGTTGGTTCCATGTCTTCTGTCACTGAGTTAGTCTTTGTTGATTCCATGTCTTCTGTCACTGAGTTAGTCTTTGTTGGTTCCATGTCTTCTGTCACTGAGTTAGTCTTTGTTGGTTCCATGTCTCTTGTCTCTGAGTTAGTCTTTGTTGGGTTCCATGTTTCCTGTCATTGAGTTAGTCTTTGTTGATTCCATGTCTTCTGTCTGTTGAGTTAGTCTTTGTTGATTCCATGTCTTCTGTCACTGAGTTAGTCTTTGTTGGTTCCATGTCTCTTGTCTCTGAGTTAGTCTTTGTTGGGTTCCATGTTTCCTGTCATTGAGTTAGTCTTTGTTGATTCCATGTCTTCTGTCTGTTGAGTTAGTCTTTGTTGATTCCATGTCTTCTGTCACTGAGTTAGTCTTTGTTGATTCCATGTCTTCTGTCACTGAGTTAGTCTTTGTTGATTCCATGTCTTCTGTCACTGAGTTAGTCTTTGTTGGTTCCATGTCTTCTGTCACTGAGTTAGTCTTTGTTGGTTCCATGTCTCTTGTCTCTGAGTTAGTCTTTGTTGGGTTCCATGTCTCCTGTCTGTTGAGTTAGTCTTTGTTGATTCCATGTCTTCTGTCTGTTGAGTTAGTCTTTGTTTGTTCCATGTCTCCTGTCTGTTGAGTTAGTCTTTGTTGATTCCATGTCTCCTGTCTTTGAGTTAGTCTTTGTTGGTTCCATGTCTCCTGTCTGTTGAGTTAGTCTTTGTTTGTTCCATGTCTTCTGTTACTGAGATAGTCTTGGTGATTCCATTTC
>CM054149.1:29955446-29957946 GCA_028751875.1 Rapana venosa | reverse complement strand
CCACGCGCAGAATCTTTCACATATATGTTATCATAAATCTATCACAAATTCGGACAATAACAATCAGCAATATTATAGCCTATAAACTGAAAGTATCAAAAGCAATAATTTTATTAAAAACCAACAGTGTAAAACATTTTAATGAAGTTTAATTCCATTCACCTCAGTTTACGAGTTAGCGCTCTTATTTTTCCATACTACAAAAACCCAAAATCTCATGTCAGTGTAATTATCGAAATCCCAGTAATCTTTCCTTTAATCACTCCGCGCGCGTCTGTGAGGTCTCTTGCGGTTCTTTTGAAGCGGTGTGGCTAATCCCTTAGCATCCTCCCCTGCCTATCCTGCTGAAAGTCACCTGCTTTTCACACCGTCACGTCACCACGTCACGTCAGCAGAGCTTTGCCAAACAAGGCAGGGCGGAACTGCCGTCAAACCAGGCCTGTTTCTCTGTGAACACAACCGACAACAGACCAATTAATTAACCCATTAACTAATTCATCAGCCACCTACCGACCGCGAATTAGTGATGGGAGACATCTGCTGGCTTGGAAGAGGCAAAAATTAAAGGCTTGTTCACACGATGTGCAGGATTGTCTTTGCTGGCTAAAGCTCTGTCCACATGAAGTTTAGACTCTGTTTTGATGGCTAAAGCTCTGTTCACAAGAAGTTTAGAATCTGTTTTGATGGCTAAAGCTCTGCTCACACAAAGTTTAGACTCTGTTTTGATGGCTAAAGCTCTGTTCACACCAAGTTTAGAATCTGTTTTGATGGCTAAAGCTCTGTTCACACGAAGTTCAGACTCTGTTTTGATGGCTAAAGCTCTGTTCACACGAAGTTTAGAATCTGTTTTGATGGCTAAAGCTCTGTTCACACGAAGTTTAGAATCTGTTTTGATGGCTAAAGCTCTGTTCACACGAAGTTTAGAATCTGTTTTGATGGCTAAGCTCTGTCCACGCGAAGTTTAGAATCTGCTTTGATGGCTAAAGCTCTGTTCACATGGAGTTCAGAAGTCTATCTGTCCTGGAACAGAAAGGAAATCACGTTGTTAATGCAATGCTTTGGGTGGGACACACAGCGTTGGAGTAGATAAACTTTTGTGTGTGTGTGTGTGTGTGTTGTGTGTGCGTGCGTGCGTGCGTGGTGGGGTGCGTGCGTGTGTGTGGTGGTGTGTGTGTGTGTGTGTGTGTGTGTGTGTGTGTGTGTGTGTGTGTGTGTGTGTGTGTGTGTGTGTGTGTGTGTGTGTGTGTGTGTGAATCCGTGCACAAAGATTCCACTATGCGCAGAATCTTTCACACATATACTTTACCCTACATCTATCACAAAATCAGACAATAACAATCAGCAAAAGATTCGAATGAAGTGACTAGGCATCAAACATAGAATAACTCGTCGTTGGCAGTTATACGTGTGCTGCACCATACCGGGTTGAATCGTCGTTGTATGATGTTGCCTGTATCGCCATGCACTGTACCACACCGCACTGCTCTGCCCTGCCCTGCCCTGCCCTACACAGCACTATTTTCATTTTTCTCTGGGGACGCCATAGGAAATGATCTCTTGTTTGTTCCGTTCTATTATGAAAACTGGTTGGTTTTCTTTGTTTCGTTTGGGGATGTTTGTGTTTTTGTTTGGTTTGGTTTGTTGTTGTTGTTGGTGGTGGTGGTTTTTTGGGGGGAGGGGGGTGGGGTTGGTTGCATCTGTAGTACATATAAAATTTTAAACCCTGAGATTTAAAAAGATGGGGGCCTCCGCTGGAGCATTTTACAAAATTATGTAAAAAGAACGAGAGGAGATGTGTGAAGCTCAGAAAAGGAAGAACAGAATAGAAAGAGAAAAAACAACAACAACAACAGTAAAACAACCATCTCTACTAACGCGTCAAAACTAAACCACCGCGCTGCCGCATCAATCCCAACATGAAAGGGAATAAAAACACTGCTACCGCGTTACCACGTTACCGCGTTACCGCGCCAGTCTGACAAGCCCCTAAACACAAAAACTTGCTCTAGCTAGCGGATCAGCCCTCCCCCTCCCCCACAACTTGACCCGTTAAGGGCTAGGGCTTCATTAGCAGCCTCCGGGCCGGCTTCCCCAGCTTCCCCAAGACTGGCCTGCTGGCGGAAAGGACAAAATCTGTGTCGTTCACACTGTGACGGATTAAAGACTGCTTCACCCTGTCCGCGAGTGTCACTTTGCACGTCTCTGTCATCCGTCAAAAGCTGTGGCCTGTGCACAGACGACAGCGAAGATCTAAAAGGTTTCTGAGACAGGTGTAGAAGAGATGGAGGATATGAGGATGTGGGGAGGGAGGAGGAGATGGAGAAGAACTCGTGCTATAGTCTGCTCATCTTTGTTGGTAGTCTTTGAAGTTGGTTCATCCGTCTTTTTTTTTTTAATTGAACAAGCCATCTGTTCCTGAGATAGGAGATTGCAAGAAGTGGCTTTTGCTTCTCTTCCTTGACTTCTTGAAGAGTCATCAGGGATACTGCACTGATCTTTT
>CM054149.1:29935446-29942946 GCA_028751875.1 Rapana venosa | reverse complement strand
AAATCTCAAAGCTTGAGAAAGAAAAAGAGCTAAAAACACCAACACAAACAACAACCAACGCATATAGAGAGAAGAAGAAATGGAAAGCACAAAGAATTTTGTTGATGATGGGCCATCAAGCCCTCCCCCTCCCCCCCCCCCCCCCCCCCCCCCCCCCCCCCCCCCCCCAAAAAAAAAAAAACCCGACAAAAAGGCCTTAAAAAGAGAAAATGAAATAAAGGAAAAGAACCCTCTTCTGGCTTTGATCTCTCGCTGGCCGCCATTACTGCCCAGAGAGCCCGGATGTAAGCTTGACGGCACGCTGTCAGGACGAGGCATTTTGGCCGTTACTCCGTCTCTGTTCCCTCCCATCTCTGTTCTGATCTCTGTTCCGATGTCTGTCCTGTTCCTTGCAGAGAGAGACAAGAAACACAAAGATGTGTGGTTCCTATTTCCACTTCTTGAGGCCGTCTTTTCCTCATTCTCTGTAAGCAAAGACGTGAAGGATGGTTGTGAGTGGAAACAAGATTTATTCTTCTGTCCAGGATTACAATGATGATGATGATGATGATGATGATGATGATGATGATGATGATGATGATGATGATGATGATGATGATGATATAAATATAATAATAATAATAATAATAATAATAATAAAGTGGCGGCGGTTGTATTGGGGTGGAAAGGTTGTGTGTGTGTGTGTGTGTGTGAGTGTGTGTGTGTGTGATACAATATATATGTACATATGTATGTATATATAATCATATTTATACTTTCATACCATCATTCAGTCTTAACTGCATTTTTTTAAAGAGTGTAGAAAATGGGGATTTAAAAAAAAGGACAACAAATCTTTTTTTCAAAATTAAGGAGTTATAAGCAGAATTAAAGTACTAAGGATAGCGCAACAACAGCCTGCACGGTATCAAGAAGAAGAAGAAAAAACAAAGAAGGAAACACTTTTTCAAATGACAGGCCCTCATTTAATTAAAAGGCAGAAAACAAAAGTAAACAAAAACAATAAATAACTGTCCGTCTTCCACAGGCCGCCATTACTGCTGAGAGAGCCCCTGATGTAAGCTTTGACAACGCACTTACTGTCAGGGCAAGGCTTTCTGGCTGTTTCTCCATCTCTGTTCCTATCTCCTTTCTGATCTCTGCTCCCATCTCTGTTTTCATCTCTGTTCCCATCTATATATATGCTGATCTCTGTTCTCATCTCTGTTCCTATCTCTGCTCCCATCTCTTTTCTGATTTCTGTTTCATATCTCTGTTCTGATTTATGTTCTCATCTCTGTATCCCGTCTCTGTTCTTAACTATGTTCTCATCTCTGTTCTCATCTCTGTTTCGATCTCTGCTCCCATCTGTGTTCTCATCTCTTTTCTGATCTCTGTTTTCATTTCTCCCATCTCTGTTCATATCTTTGTGCTCATCTCTGTCCTCATCTTTGTCCACATCTCTGTTCTGATCTATGTTCCCATCCCTGTTCCCATCTCTGTTCTCATCTTTGTTCTTATATCTGTTCCCGTCTCTGTCCTATCTCTGTTCCCATAATTATCTGTTCTCATCTCTGTTCCCATCTCTATTCCTATCTCTGTTCTGATCTCTGTTACTATCTCTGTTCCCATCACTGTTCTGATCTCTGCTCTGATCTATGTTTCCATCTCTGTTACCATCTCTGTTCCTATCTCTGTTCTGATCTCTGTTCCTGTGTCTGTTCCTATCTCTGTTCTGATCTCAGCTCTGGTCTCTGTTTCCCATCTCTGTTCCCGTCACTGGTCTGACCACTGTTCTCGTATCTGTTCCCATCTCTGTTCTCATCTCTGTTCTTGGCTCTGTTTCTATCTCTGTTCCCATGTCTGTTCTCATCTCTGTCCCTATCTCTGCTCTAATATCTGTTCGAATCTCTGTTTCCATCGCTGTTCCCATCTCTGTTCCTATATCTCTTTCCATCTCAGTTCCCGTCTCTGTTCCTATCTCTCCTCTGATGTCTGTTCCCATCTCTGTTTCCTTCTCTGTTCTCATCTCTTTTCCTATCTCTGCTCCAGTCTCTGTCCTCATCTCTGTTTCCATCTCTGTTCTGATCTCTGTTTTAATCCTTGCCAGAAAAAAAACAACAACATAATGACATTAAGATGTGTGGTTCCTACTTTACTTGCTTTCCCATCTTGTGGCTTCTTTTACCTCATCATTCTCTGTGAGAGTGAAGACATGATAGAATGGTCGTGACAGGACTTAAGGGATTTTTCTTTCTGTCTGGGATAACATTAGGGATTGGGAGTTGAGAGTTGAGGGATGGGGGATGGGGGCTATGTGTGAGTGTGCGTGATAGCATGCATTCTCTCTCTTTTTTTACACACACAGGCACGCATGCATGCACGCACACATGCACACACATGCACGCATGCACACATGCATGGAAACACATATACACACATGCACGCACACACACACATACATACACACACACAATCATGCACCCAGAGAAAGAGACAGATCATAGACAGACAGACAGAACGTCACTGTCACTAAAGAAATAACACACACCAAAAAACCTTCCAGCTTTTTCTAATTTTGTTTAAATGGACAAGCATTTTGTTTTCATATGTTTATACGTCTAGTCTTTAATATTCGTAAGGTTGAAGTTATAGTTCGAGTGTACTGGTCTTGAGGTCAAAACAGAAGCAGATAGTTTTAAAAGACCAAAAGCCAGGTCTTCTGTCACTTAACCTTCTTCTTCAAGGCTGATGTTGCACACCACTCTTAAAACAACATAATTTGCATATGTCATCTCATTGGTATTCATGAAGCTAAAAGTTAAGGCTCACGTGTTCCTAAAATCAAAGAAGAAGCAGACGTCAATTCTAAAAGCCAAATACAGTTGTTTCTTTTCTCTGCTTAATTTTATTCCTCAAGGCTGATGTGCACACGACTCTTAGAACAGCGTAATTTGCATATGTCTTCTCATTAATATTCATGAGGAGAAAAGCTAGGGGATGATGCTACCTTGTCTTAAGGTCAGAGAAGAAGCAGACGTTAGTTTAAAAGCCGAATACAGTTGTTCTTTCTCTGCTTCATTCTATTCCCCAAGGTTGATGTGCACGCGACTCCAATTTACACACCACATGCACATGTGCTTACACGCTCACTGACATAAACGTATGGAGACAGAATCCCAATTGGAATCGAAATCTGCATGGAGACAGAGAGACAGACTGACAAAGACCAACCAGTGACAGTGTCAGTAGCAGACAGATAGACAGACAGAACATATCTTCTTCTTCTTCTTCTTTCATCTGCTGCTGGTGCCTTTCAGCGTCGCGGGGAGACACAGACGTCTGTCTGCAGCAAGGCGGGAGGCTTGATGTAGTGACAGGTCATGGGCTCGCAGGGTGTCAGCCACGGAGTCGCTCCATCGTCTCCTTGGTCAACCTCTGGCTTTCCAGCCATTGTGTTTGGTGGTGTATGCCCGTAGGGCTGGTTGGTTGGGCGGCATTCTAGTGAGGTGACCAAACCACCTGATCCTTTGTTGTTCGATATGGTGGAGAATTGGTGTTAGTCCGACCATGTCTCTGATCACCTCATTCTTGATCTTGTGGCGTCTGGTCTTGTTGACAGCTTTTCTCAGGCAGCGCATTTCACATGTGACCAATTTTCTCTCTAAGGCTTTTGTTAGGGCCCATGTCTGACACTGGTATGTGAGTGTTGGAACGAAGATGGC
Source organism: Rapana venosa (assembly GCA_028751875.1). Classification (NCBI taxonomy): domain Eukaryota; kingdom Metazoa; phylum Mollusca; class Gastropoda; order Neogastropoda; family Muricidae; genus Rapana; species Rapana venosa. The sequence continues at coordinate 29,939,242 of CM054149.1, read as the reverse complement.
GTTGATGAGTTTTGCCTTGGTGCTCATTGGGATGCTGGAATGTTTTAGAAGGGGGGCGAGTTGGTAAGTGACTGCGTTCGCTTTCTAGCATCTTGTTTCTATTTCTCTGTCCAATTTTCCATCTTCAGTGAAGAGGCTGCCAAGGTATTTAAATTCTTTGGTCTGTTTCAGCTGGGTGCAGTTGATGTTGATGTCCAGTTTTCCTGGATTTCTGCTGACAGACATAACTTCTGTTTTGGTGATACTGATCTTCATGTCATACCTCTCGCAGCTTGTGTTGAGTTGGTCTGTGTGTTCTTGAAGAGCTGCTTTGTTCTGATTCATCAAGGACTGGTCGTCAGCAAATAATAGTTCGTTCAGGGCCTCAAGATCTGGGTTGGCTTCCTTTGTAATCTGGTCCATGTAGATCACGAAGAGAAGGGGACATATACATACAGAACATATACAGAGTACAAACAACTAAAATACCCTTGTTTCATGATTATCAAAAGGAAAAAATGCGTTTCAAAAGGAATTATGAACAGATTTTTAAAAAGAAGAAGGAGGAGGAGGAGCAGAAGAAGAAGAAGAAGAAGAAGAAGATGATGATGATGATGATGTGATGATGATGATGATGATGATGATGATGATGATGATGATGATGATGATGAAAGAAGAAGAAGAAGAAGAAGAAGAAGAGAAGAGAAGAAGAAGAGAAGAAGAAGAAGAAGAAGAAGAGAAGAAGAAGAAGAAGAAGAGAAGAAGAAGAAGAAGAAGAAGAAGAGAAGAAGAAAGAAGAAGAAGAAGAAGAAGAAGAAGAAGACAATAATGAAACGAGAAATTGAAATATTTATTATCCCCATAAAGTCTATGAATTCAGCACATTCAAACATAACCCCAAAAAGTCACCACCAACATAATCAGAAATAAGGATTGGTCGTCTGTTTTACACAGAGCAGTAGCCAAGTTGTGTAACCAGAGTGGACTGAGGCAAATTAAACCTAACCAATACTGAACTTTTATAAGGAGGAGTTTGTTAATTCAAAGATTTCACTTTCAGCTGAAAGAAGGGTGGGCAGAGTTACTTTGATTCATGCACACAAGTCCCCTTTCACCCGTGCGCTACACACACACACACACACACACACACACACACACACACACACACACACACACGCACACACACACACACACACACACACACACACACCACAAACAACAACAAAACAACTCACACGCACACTTTCACACACTCACACACACACACACTTACACACACACACGCGCGCGAGTAAAATGACACTCTTTACCTGTTGTGGGTTGCTTTTTTTTTGGGGGGGGGGGATGTTGGGGGGGGAGGGGGGAGGAAGAAATAAAGCTACACAGCAACCCATTTTGACACAAGCAGCACAAAATTCTTGTTAGCAGAACAAAAAGAATGATAAATATCTTTCTTCAAAAACACAAAATATGTGTAAAATATCCTTTTTTGATAGGGGGGGGAGGGGTGGAGAGGGAGAAGGGTAGGAGGAATACAGACAAAACGGAATTTATACGAACAGTTTGTTCAAAGCAGGGAGAGGGTGATAGCTCTAATATCATTTTTGTTTTGTTTAGAGTAACTTAAAATGAAGAAGAGGAGTAGGGTAGGGGTGGGGGAGGGGGGAGCCTGAACAGAAAAAATTGAGGAAGAAGAGTCATACTGGGGAGATATAAAAAAGCAACCAAAAAATTATATAACAAATGCTTTTTTGGATTGTCGGCAAAAATAAAGGGGATGATATTTTATTGAATTACTTTTTTTTATTTTGAAAACATAAAGGACACAGACACAGTTTCTCATTAGAAAAAAGGAAACCTGAAAGTGTTTCAGGTAGAAAAGAAAATAAACGCAAGACAGTACGTTTCAGAAAATAGAGCATTGTGTTTGTGTGTTGGTTCGACGATGACCTCCAAAACAACAGAGGAGGCAGCTGCTGCTTCGGAAATTGGGCAGAAATTTGATTATAGTGGAGCTGCCTTGCCCACAGTACATCCCCACTCCCTCGGCCAAGTGTGCACAAGGACGGTCAGCGTTGGAGATGTTCTCCAAAGTTCCAACCAGCCCCCAGGGCTGCAGCACATAGGGACTGTGCAAGTTAAGCCTCCTAGTCAGAGAGTCATAGTTGACCACTAAACAACTAAGCTGTCAAGTGGAAGTCCATGAGTGGGAAAGCCACTGATCATACAGCCTCTCACTTTGCTGTTGCCCCCAGCGTCAATGGTTTAATCAAGAACTGGGATAAAGCCCAGGCGCTGAATATGTCGCACTTGCTGGTGCATAAATGGTTGTTCAGTTCAATTGCAGCAGAGACAATAGCAGAAAATATATCAAGACCGGTAGAGAGAGGTGGAGGGGGTAGCAGGAATGCACCTAACCATCAAAGATAGAAAAAATAGGATGGTGTAGTCATTCAAAAAGATTTCAGTATGCAGAGACCTGGGCGTTGGCACGTAACTGATACAAAGAGAAAAATCTGGAGAATGGCAGTTTGTTTCGTTGCCCTGGTTACTCCCGTGAAAAAAATGGCAACAAAGTCAGGTCTTTTTTATTGTACTTTCTTTTCTTTTTCTTTCTTTCTTTATTATCCTTTCTTTCTTTCTTTTCTTTTCTTTCTTTCTTTTCTTTTCTTTTCTTTTCATTCATTTTGGTGCCCTAATTACTCCAGTGATGAAGATGTCAACAAGTCAGGCCTTTAATTGTGTTTCTTTCTTTTCTTTTCTTTCTCTGTCTTTGTGCATTATCCTTTTTTCTTTCTTTTTCTTTTCTTTTTTCTTTCCTTTTCTTTTCTTTTCTTTTTTTCTTTCCTTCTTTTCTTTCTGTCTTTCCTTTTCTTTTCTTTCCTTCTTTTCTTTCTTTCTTTCTGTCCTTCTTTCTTGTTTTGCTCTGTCCTGGTCTGTTTTGTATATGTCATTTCAAATTCATTAGCCCACATGCTGTCACAGTGTTTCATTAATGGATTGCTGAATAAAACAAAACAAAATTGGGCAACATTTGTTTTCATTCCTCAGCTAGAGTTGTGAGGTTCTCTTAATGGTGAGATTTTGATGTCTGCAACCCCTTTGCCCACCTTCAAGGTAGCCGCATTCCGACTTCAGGAACGATGTCTGAACACTACAACAGTGTGCATGCGTTTTATTTTTTGTTTTTAAATTTTGCTATCCATTTCTACCAGTATACAATGGCCTAATCTTCCTGAAAGGTGGAACAGGCGCGAACGTTTGTGTAAGATGTTCTGTGTGCGTGTGTACACAAAACCTCAGTTTAGGGTATCATCCAAAGAATTTGGGGGGGAAGCTTAGTGGAGTCAGTACTAATGTTCACTCAAGGCGCAAAATCCCCCAACCCGCGTCTTAGAGGTGGCTCAAGCTCTCATCGCCAGATCATAAACTCAATGTTCTAACCACTAGGCTATCCCACCCCCCACAACCCCTATGAATAATTTTTTTTTTAAACAGTGGTTCACTGTCATGACCAAATGACTTCCATGAAAAACATATCTCAACCTATTTCGTTCATTTTATTCTGTTCCTCTTTCTTTATTTATTTTCTTTTCTTTTTCGTGCTGTCTTCTTTTTTGTCAATGTTTTGTTCTGTCTTGCTCTGTTTTGTTTTGTTTGTGTCATTAGAGTTCAATTTGCCTTTGCACGCAGTCAGCATTGCACTGGATAAGTGACAAACAGGTGTGATCAATTCTAATTTGGGAGAATGGCCAGCACATCCCATAATATGAATATGCACAGGTATGCATGCACAAATATGCCACAAGCATCCAGC
>CM054149.1:29927946-29930446 GCA_028751875.1 Rapana venosa | reverse complement strand
GTCTGTCTCTACCTCTGTCTACATACATGTTTCTCTGTCTGCATCTACAGTCTGTCTGTCTGTCTGTCTGTCTGTCTCTCTCTGTCTCTCTCTCTCTCTCTCTCTCTCTCTCTCTCTCTCTCTCCACGTGCTCATGCCAGCCTCTGTGTGTGTGGTGACAAGAGGTGTGCGTGCTGTGTAAATTGGAGTCGTGTGCACATTAACCTTGAAGAAAAGGATTCAGGGGAGAAAGAACAACTGTATTTGGCCCCTTTAACTGACGTCTGCTTCTTCTTTGACCTTAGGAGAAGAGCACGTGAGCCCTCGCTCTTTAACTCATGAATATTAATGAAGAGACATATGCAAATTAAGTGGCTCCCTAATATTCCCCCCTCTCTCCATCTTTACAAAAAATAAATGGTCTAAGGCTTTTGTTGTGCGTGAATTTCTAAATATTAGTGCCCTCTCTCTCTCTCTCTCTCTCTCTCTCTCTCCTCATCTCTCTCTCTCTCTCTCTCTCTCGCTCCTCTCTCTCTCTTCCTCTCTCTCTCCTCTCTCTCTCTCTCTCTTCTCTCTCCTGTGTTCTTCATCTCTCACTCTGTGTGTGTGTGTGTGGTGTTGTGTGTGTGTTGTGTGTGTGTGTTGTGTGTGTTGTGGTGGGGTGTGTGTGTGTGTGTGTGTGTGTGGCGTGTGTGCCCATGTGGGTTTGGGCCCATGCACAGCAATTGGCGCATGTGTGATGTTGTGTATTGTAATATTATGTTGTCATGTTATGGTATGTTGAAATATCTTATGTTTTGTTTCGTTGAATAGTGATATGTTAAATGTGATTTGATTATGTGTACGAGTCTGAGATCATGACACAGAGAGAGAGAGAGAGAGAGAGAGTGAGAGAGAGAGAGAGAGGAGAGAGAGAGAGAGAGAGAGAGAGAGAGAGAGAGAGAGAGAGAGAGAGAGAGCATACAGAGAGAGAGAGAGAGAGAGAGAGAGAGAGAGAGAGAGAGAGAAAGCATACACCAGGTCACACACACACATCCCCCTCCCCCCCTCTCCGCCACCCCCCCCCCCCCCCCTCCACCTAAAAAAAAAAATCCAGGATGGAAGGAAGGAAGGAAGGATAAACTCTATGACAGCTCACAGTTATTCATCCTCTAGAGAGGATAGAAAGGAAAAAGAAGCTGTGCAAGAAGTGAGAATCAAGCACCTTTGTGTTTCTTGTCTTTCTGGGCAAGATATCGGGGAAAAGAGATCAGAACAGAGATGAGCACAGAGATAGAAAGGAACAGAGACGGAGTGACGGCCAAAATGCCTCGTCCTGACAGCGTGCCGCCAAGCTTACATCCGGACTCTCTGGGCAGTAATAATGGCGGCCAGTGGAAGATCAAAGTCCAAGAGAGGGTTATTTCCCTTCTCTCTCTCTCTCTCTCTCTCTCTCTCTCTCTCTCTCTCTCTCTCTCTCTCTCTCTCTCTCTCTCTCTCTCCATTTTAAAGTCTTTCTCTTCTTCTCTTTTTCTTCTTCTTCTTCTTCTTCTTCTTCCTTCCGTCCTTCCTTCCTTCCTTTCTTTCTGTCTTTAAAGACTGGTCGTTATCAACAAATTGGTTCTTTCCTTTCCTTTTGCTATCTTCTCAGAAGTGTTATTTGTTGTTGTTGCGCAGTCATTATAAGCTGGTCTTATATTTTTGGGTGTCTCAATTAGGAAGGTCTGTTTCCCTTTTCTCTTTATCACCTTTACCTATTTTTAAAGATCTAAGCCGATCTGAGGATGGGCTTGTGTCCTTACAGCACTAGTGCATGGATGGAGAGAGAGAGAGAGAGAGAGAGAGAGAGAGAGAGTGGTGTGTGTGTGTGTGTGTGTGTGTGGTGTGTGGTGTGTGTGGTGTGTGTGTGTGTGTGTGTGTGTGTGTGTGTTTGTGTGTGTGGAGAGAGAGAGAGAGAGAGAGAGAGAGAGAGAGAGAGAGAGAGAGAGAGAGAGAGAGAGAGAACTCGAAATCGAAATCGAAAGATTTATTCACAAAAAGGCCATTGGCCCATACATGAAGGGGGGTTGCCAAACTGCTCAGTATTTTAGTGAGAACAATAAGTAACACACACACACACACAAACACACACACACACACACACACACAAAACCAAAGTGTTAATGTATACCCACATCTATCACAATAAAAAAAAAGTTTTTAAAATATGACTTAAGAAACCAAGATATCTCTTATTCTAAAGGCTTTACACAAATATAAAGCAAGGCTGCGTACAATCTCAAGGTGACTAGATGCCATGAGTAGACAGAATCTAAATAAATTATGCTGTCTACTATACTTTACCGGAATGTAATTCTGTCTTACATCTTCTAATACTGGACAGCATAGCACAAAATGAACTTCATCTTCCACTGTTTGCTTACATAATGGGCATAGCAACCTGAGGTCATCATCATCATGTTCTATCTGGCCCAGGCCAAAAGCTGTGTCCACTATTGATGTCAGCTAATTGCCAAGGCCTACACTAAAATGTTGTTATGTT
>CM054149.1:29777946-29917946 GCA_028751875.1 Rapana venosa | reverse complement strand
AAAGACTTAAAAGATAACAATTCTCCTATGCCAAAGTCGGATGCGCTTGGGCCTGACTTGTCACTCTTGTCACACTGACAGCACTCTCTTTTCCCCAGCCAAGCTTAAGCAGCAACGAGCGTGGTTACCAGTTTGGATGGGTGGCCGTTTGCGCGCCTCGGCTTCAGTACAGTCCCCCAGTTCACACAGCTGTAAATGGGTACGTGCCTCTTTAGGGTCAGGGAAGGTAAAGCAGCGAGGGAGAGATGGGCGCGGCCCTCAATATGCTGGCCCCTTGAGAAGTTGAGGTCTCTGACGCCTCGCTCCCCTCCAACCTTTTAGGTTATGGAAGACCTTTACCTTTACCTTAATAGACAACAATAGTTGCTGTCTGAGCGTTCGACGTCGACGACGACGACGAAGAAGAAGCTACTGCTCCTTCTAATCCGACAAACACAGCCATACCAAATCCAAGAACTCAAAGGAAGCTCGTGAGGTTCGATCACCGTGACACTACCAGCCAGAAAGGCCCCTGCACTACAGCTGGCTTATTTCTGTGGTGTTCAGTGCTGCCTGTCCTTTTATTTTCGTTCTTCGGCTGGAACTCCGAGGTTCACCAATGGCGAGATTTTTGTTTATGAGACAGTCCCCCGACTACCCCCCCCCCCCCCCCCCCCCCCCCCCCCCCCCCACCCCCCCACGATTTAGGTGGCCGCATTCCGACTTCGGGGATGGTGTTTAAACACGACAACTGTGTGCATGTGTTTTTCAAATTTTATCATCCGTTCCTATCGGCACGCAATATCCTACTCTTTCGAAAGGCGGGGCAGGTTTTTAACGTGTGCGAAAGATGTTCTGAGTGCATTCGTACACAAGATCTCGGTTTATAGTCTCATCGAAAGGACTTTTGACATTCGGGTCGATTTTTTTTCATCAAACTGGAGAGACAGGGCAAGGCTGGGGATCAAACCCAGAACCTCACGGTTTACTTGTTAAGCAGGTGACCGTCTTAACCGTCCTGCCACCTTCCTTCTTAGGTGTCTGTTCTGACACAGCGTGCTGCAGGACATGGCCTGCTTAGTCTTCTACAGAGGACAGTGTCAGCATAGCAGCAGATCCAGACAATGAGGCGCCTGACTGGGTTGTGAGGACCACAACGTCACTCAAAGGACTGTGAGCCATGAACCTCCAGGTCTCAAAAGCTTTTATGTATGTATGTTTTTCCGTCGTGTCCGACGATGACCTCCAAAACAGCAGAGGAGGCAGCTGCTGTTTTGGAAACTGGGCAGAAATTTGATTATAGTGGAGATGCCTTGCCCACAGTACGTCCCCACTCTCTCGGCCAAGTGGGCATAAGGACAGTCAGCGTTGGAGATGTTCTCCAAAGGCTAACCAGCCCCCAGGGCTGCAGCACATAAGGACTGTGCGAGTCAAGCCTCCTAGTCAGAGAGTCATAGTTGATCACTAAAGACTAAGCTGTAAAGTGGAATTCCATGAGTGGGAAAGCCACTGGTCATACAGCCTCTCACTTTGCTGTTGCCCTCAGCTTCAATGGTTTAATCAAGAACTGTGATAAAGCTGGAAATTGGGGACATTCTGATTACTGCCTGTACATACGTGAAGAAGATACTGTAACTGCCGTAATCACCGTGAGCTTGGAGCAACAGTGACCACGGAATCAGAAAGTTTTGTTTTATTGCATTATAATTCGGTGGTGATGAAGATGATTATAAAGGTGATAATTATGGAAGTGCACCAGCTTTAAAACTGCTTGACAAGGTTGACACCCCTTCTATCATCTATCTATAACCCAGGCCCTTAAGAAATAGAATCACCTGTGGTGGTGTTCAGGTAATTTGAACCACACTTAAAAATCACGTCTGTAAAGTGGATGATGCTGGATTGTGTGGTTCCAGTTATCTCAATGATATCTTAGCAAACTCACTCTGGTAGAAGTAGGCTGGATTCTGGGGGGGAAAAACAACTATGCCTTTGATAGGATTTGACCCTTAAAACCTTCTAGCCAGAAATCTTGTATGTTAATAAATGTGCCAAAGCAGCTGGCATGCAAAAAGCCTTTGTTCTTACCCCCATAACTCACTCTCGTGTTTCCTGGGAAAAGAACCTATACAGGAGAATCTGATAAACCATGTAATGTGAAAACACAAAAATAGCGAATTCTCCACATGCAGCCCCAAGATATAAAAAAATGCACGTTACATATCATGTAATCTGATCCACAGTCTATCCACAGCCTGCAGCAACAGGAAGGCATATCAAACTATTGTCCTCACAACTAGAGAAAAAAAAGTATCCTGTTTAGTGAAACAGATTCCCATCATAGCAAGCATGTTTTATTCTCCTTTTAACAAACTTTATGCAACAAGTTTCACACAGTCATCAAAAATACTACCATGGGAAAATTCTGGATGGCAATCCACAGTGGCATGACTTAATCTCGCAGCCATTTTTGCTTCTCTCCCATTGTTTCCTGATTTTCCAACAGCTCTATTGTCTGGTGAAAAAGGTTTGGTGCCGGAGTCTTCTCTTTTCCGCGATTCCCAAGAGAATGCAGAAGAGCTCTGTCAATATTCACCCAGGCTAGGGGTTTTCGTTTTGTTTTGTTTGGGGTCGCCTTCTTTTTAGTGCCAAGCCTCAGCCGGCATAACAACGTTGTGTGTGCCTTCAACAAAACACTGGGTCTCGCTTGGGAGCACTCGTGGTTCATTATCAGAGTCTGCTCACTGAAAAGAAAAAGAAGAAGAAATAAAGATTAAAAAGGGTTGACTTGGCTGACTGCTGTAAAAGTGCTCAAGCTGTTTTTAATCTCTTTTTCCTCCCCTTGCTGCAAGGGGCCGTAACCCTGAGAACGTAACCTCGCAGCACGTGCAGGCAAATGCGCGTGCAGGACGCGTGTTTCTCCGGGGGTTCCAGCTCCAGACGTGGCCCATGAGGTGGGCCAGGGCGTGAATGGAAGCGGTGAATAAGTTGGGAAGACAAACAACATCATGGAACCTGCCTCTCCCTTAAAAACACCCCTCCTTTCACAGCGATTTTGTTTCCGCTGGGCTTTGTCCCCAAACAAGTGTGGAACGTGGGAAAATCGGGAAGAAAGTGCCGTGATTAGGGACTGCTTTTCATGGTGCTCGTGATTAGGGACTGCTTTTCATGGTGCTCCACGGATGACAGTGGTGGTTAGGGGGGAAATGTTTCTGTGGAGGAAGCCTCCAAAGACCCTGACTTTCCTCTACACGTAGGTCACGTCCCACTTCCTGTCTGTGCACTTCCGGTTTCTGGCAGAAATTGGGAGCATGACCCAACCCTGTGTAATCAATGAAAGTATTGAAGTCTTCTGTCCTGAAAATATTGATCAGTCTTATTCATCATACTTGAGAGAAGGGGATGGGGGAGGTTGGGTGTTAAAAAATAATATCTGTTTTTGAGTGGTTGTCTATTCTCATTCAGTGTTGTCAATTTAAATTTTAAAAATTCTACAGAGGCATTGCTGCCATTATCATTGTTATATCTATCAGTGTAAAGTCAGCATATTGTTCATTCAAATTTTAGACAGTTCATTTGTCCTCTTTTTTTAAAAAAAAATCTTTTATTTCAAGGATAATGGAATAAGCACTCATGTGGGTTTTTTCATCCAGTCCCCGTGTGTATGTAGTTTCGTAAATTTTGTCATCCGTTCCCACCGGCACACAATGGCCTACTCTTCCGAAAAGCGGAATGGGTTTTAACGTGTGCTCAAGATGTTCTGCGTGCGTTCGCACACGGGACCTTGGTTTATAGTCTCATCCAAAGGACTTTTGGGAAGAGAGGAGTCCTCAACTTTCATAAAGGCTAAAGTTCGTGTACATATACTTGACAGTAATCTTCTGGCATCTGTTTGAGTTACCTTTGAGAAAATTATGTAGGGTTGAAGGGAATTTTCCTTGCAATAATCAGTGAGGGTAATTTTCCTTGGAATAATCAGTGAGGGTAATTTTCCTTGGAATAATCAGTGAGGGGAATTTTCCATGGAATAATCAGTGAGGGGAATTTTCCTTGGGATAATCAGTTCTGACTCTATCCCCCCATGAGATCTTCCAATGATGCTACAGATCAATGGTCCATATGCCAGTATACACAAATGTGGAGTGGGATAGCCTAGTGGTTAGAGCATTGAACTCATGATCTGATAACGTGGGTTCGATCCACCACCAAGGAACCCATTCAAGGGATTTTTTCCCCCTGGAGTTAACATCAGTACAACTCCACTCCCCTGAAAGTCCTTTGTATGATACTATAAACCAAGGTTCCATGTGGAAACACACAGAGAACATCTTACACACATATTAGAATCTGTTTCATCTTTTGGAACAGAAGGTCATTGCCTACTAGTAGGAACACATGACAAAACAAAACAAAACAAAACCCAAAAATCCCTCATGCACAGTGGTTTCATGATTAGACATCTTGCTCCAATGTGACTGTCTTGATAGCTGGGAAAACAATGTAATACACAAAATATCACCATTGGAGAACCTTGCAGCTCTGGCAAAAGGATATATTTTTTAAATGCATGCAAGTTTAAAATCAGTCAATTTCAGACAGAAAAGTAGAGCTGAAAAAGAAGGGCTCTTAAAGGCGTGATTGCCCAAAGAGACAGCCTGAAAATAACTGCCAATGACTACTCAAGGAGTCCGGGAGAATTCAAGTAAAATACAATTACATTGCATATTTGCCTGTTGTTGTACTTCCTTAGCCTTCATCTTTTTCTTTTTCATTCCTAGGCTAGAGCTCCAAGGTTCATCCAATGGTCAGACTTTTGGGTATAGGCCCGCTTTTGCCCATCTCTAACTACCCATCCCCACTTTATAGATGATATCTAAACAGACACAGTGTGCATGCCCTTTTTGGTTTTGTTTGTTTGTTTTCATTCTTACCTTCACCAATGTCCTACTTTTCAGAAAGGCAGAACCCACTGTACACAAGATGTTCTACGTGGATTGGCACATGGGGTCTGGGTTTATAGTCTCATCCAAAGGACTTTGGGGTGAGTGAAGTTAGTACTGATTGTTAACACCAGAAGAAACATCCCCTATTGAACGGGCCTCATGGAGTGGTTTGAACCTGGGCTGGATGGTGGGCCATCAAACCACAAGTTCAAAGCCCTAACCACTCAACCAGCCTGTCCCCCTTTTCCTTTTTTAATATATCTCCTTCTGTTCAACAGCCTCTGCTTACTCCTCATCCTACCCCCCATATTGACAGCTTTTATTGACAATTTACAACGAAAAGCCTGATTTTTTTCTGTTGTTTTTTATTTCCAACTTTTTTTTAATACTAAGCAACATTGTTTTCTCATCGTTTCTTATTGACATTTTCCCCAAAGGCTGTTGTTTTCCTTGTCGTTGTTTTTCTTGAATGTTTTCTCAAAGAAACACATCTCTTTTTTCTGTCATTTATTATGAATGTTTTCCTGCCTGAACGCTATCCTTTACCTATTGTTCATTATTAGTGTTCTGTCGATAAAATGTCACCCTTATCTTGTTGTGTGTTAATAATTAGCATTTTTCTAGCTGAATAGCATCAACTTTTTTATTATTATTTATTATCGAATTTCTACTAATGAAGCACTATCGTTTTCGTGTTGTTTATTATTGATAGGAAACTGTTTTTTATATTCTTTATTGTTAATCTTCTCCTGACAAGTTCAACCATTTTCCTGTGGAGGATTTTTCCCCCACTACAAGGTGTTTTTTTTTAATTCGTTAATGATCGTTTTCTGATGAATCATCACCATTTTTCTTTTAAGTATTATCATTAGCATTTTTCTACCTGAGGGTTGTTGATTTATCATTTATCATGGATCTGAGAGACACCCTGAGAGCGGCCCAAGAGACCCCAAGACTGGAGAAAGGTGGTTGACAAATCTTCGAAGGCGCCCCAAAGGATTCGGAATCTGAGGGATCCGTGTGTGCTAAAGGCATGGTCCTTACTCAATTATTCCTCAAATGCTGCCTTCAAAATTGTGTCTTGTAGTGGGATTTTTTTTACCCCGAATCTTTGACAATAGTCATTTTTATGATGAAAACTTGTAAAATTGTAACTGGTATATACATACATACATACATACATACATACATACACACACAAACACACACACACATATATTATATATATATATATATATATATATATATATATATATATATATATATATATATATATATATATATATATATATATATATATATATATATATATATATGATGTATTCTTAGCAAAACACCACAGTTTATCTTATATTTATTGTAGATGAGTTCTTAACAAAACATCAGGTTTTTCTTACATTTATTGTTGATGTGTTCTGAACAAAACACGTTTTCCCGATATTTATCATCAATGTGTTCTTAGCAAAACATCACTGTTTTCCTTATATTTGTTATTGATGTGTTCCGAACACAAATCTAATGTTTTCCTAATATTCATCATAAATGTGTTCCTAACAAAACACCGCTGTTTCTCTGACAGTTATTATTAATGTATTCTAATAAAAGCTTTGGGGTGTGGTTTTGTTGTTGTTGTTGTTTAAATATTCCTGATGATTGGTTTTAAACAAAACATCATTGGGCTTTTTCTGTTATCAATGTGTTCCTAATAAAGCATAATTATTTTCTAAATATTCAGGATTGATTAGTTTCCAAAAATAGTTGTTTTCCTCATATTAATTTTATCATTGATGTCTTCCTGACAAAAACTCTGCTGTTTTCATGACTAGTTATTTTGATGTGTCCCTAACAAAGTACTGCTGTTTTCGAAATATTTATCTTAGGTTTTTTCCGGAAAAAACATTATTTCCTTACATTTATTTCTAATAATTATGTTTCCTAACAAATCACCACTACTCATCTAATACTGAACTGCACCGAATATATAATTTTAAAAATCCCACACTGTTTTCCTGAGTATTGAAGAGTTTCTAAAAAGACATCACTGTGCTCCTATTATTCATTATCGATGTCTTCCAAACAAAGCATCGTTATGTTTCTGTTCTTTTTTATCATTAAATTTCTGCTAAGTAAACACTTGTGTGGTTTATAATAATAACTTTCTTCCTTAAGCTAACCACTATCATTTTCCTTTTGCTCATTGTTGGCAATTTCCTACGTTCATTCATACGTTATTTTCATGTTGTTTGTACAATATCAACTGAATGTATTCCTGACTACTCCTATCATTTATCTGGCATTTGTTGTTAGATCCTTCTTTTAATACACCATCACTGGGATTATTCAAGTGTTGACTGTTGAAGTTTTACTGAACAATATTGACGTGTATTAAACTTTTTCGACTTTTCTTTAGACATTGTTTCCATGATATGATTGTATTGTGGATGCCTTTTTGTAACACACACACACACCACACGCACGCGCGCGAGCGCAACACACACAACATCACAACACACACACACACACACAACACACACGTCTATGTTTTTAATATTAAAAAAAGCACACCCCTGGTTATTCTATATTCACGAAAGAAAAAGTAAAGAATGATAATCTCTCACACACACGGGCACACACACACACACACACACACACAACACACACACACACACACACACACACACACACACACACACACATACACACACACACACACACACACACATACACGCACGGGCACACACACACACACACACCACACACACAACACACACGCATACACACACACACACACACACACACACGTGCACACGGGCACACATACACACACACGCACGCGCGCGCATACGCACACACCTTCACACACAACACTCTTCCCACAACCATACCGGCCTACTGTGCATCTAACATCCTTCAGTATTGTTTCTCTTCATTTCCGTAGCCATTACCAAACTCAATCAAATAGCCTACTCTTCTGAAAGGCGGTACAGGTTTTCACGTGTGCCCAAGATGTTCTGTGCGCCTTCACACAAGGTACCTAAGCTTATGGTCTCATCGGAAACTGTCAGAGGAGTGGAATCAGCGCTGATGTTAACTTCAGAGGAAAAAATGCTCTTGAACAGGGGGTCTCGGAGGTGTCTCAAACCTGGGCTAGAACCTGGAAAGTCAAACTGCACAGTGCACAACACTCTGACCGCTAGGCTATCCCATCCTCACGGGGACGGGATAGCCTAGTGGTTAGAACATTGCGCTCGCAAACTGACGACCCGGGTTCGATTCCCGTTCAAGGGGGATATTTTCCCCTGGAGTTAACATCAGTGCAGACTCCACTCTCCCCAAAAGTCCTTCGGATGAGACTATAAACTGAGGTTCCGTGTGCGAACGCACGCGGAACATCTAGCGCACACGTTAAATCATGTTCCGCTTTTCGGAAGAGTAGGCCATTGTGTGCCAGTGGGAACAGATGACAGAATTTACAAAAAACACATACACACGGAGACTGGATGTAAAAAAAAAAGTACATAAGTGATTATTCCATCATCCTCGATATAAAAGAATAAAACAAAAATAAATAAATCCTCAACTACTGCTGGTTCACCAACTACTGTTTTTACCACAAAAACCTTACACAATTTTTACTTTAATTCACTTTGCTTTTATTTAACTCTTCTTTTGCCAAGGGCAAAAGCTGTGAAAGTTATTGATGTCAGCTAATTGCCAAGGCCTACACTAAAATGTTATGTTGTAAAATATTGTGTTGAGATTGCCTTCAGCCATGACAAGCTCTTAACATAACAAACTGCACTCTCCTTTAAAGGAGAAAAATCCTCTGAAGTCGGAGTATGACTGCCTTTATGGCGAGGTACTTAAAATAGTCATACATGCAAACTTCTCATACAGTGTGCAATTTCAATCTCATTGTGATTCCCAGGAAGGATGAGTGAGTCAGAGTGTAAATTCTGGGTGACCCCCCAGTGTGTTAAGGTGGGGAAGTCACAACAACAACATTTAAACTCTCCTTTAATTTCTTTTCCCCGCTCGGCTCGGTGTTGTGTCCTTGGGAAAGACACTTTACTCCTATTTTCCTCACTCCACCCAGGTGTACAAGTGGGTACCAGCTCTGCTGGGGAAGTATCTGGCGACAGACTAGCGTCCTGTCACAGGGGTGGTGAAAAACCATCAGTTCGCTTAACGCTACAGAAACCGGGATAAGCTCCGGCTCTATGGGCCTTCTGGCTCGAAAGAACATACTTTTTACTACTTTTAATTTCTTTTGCCACCTCTACCATCAGGAGTGGTAGAGAGATAAAGCTGACAACTTGAGGCAAAACAGAAGCCTGGAATACATGACATGCTACAAGCCCGGAGCCCCAATGCCAACAAAGAGATGAACATGATTTTTCTATAAAGAATGAACACACACTTTGATGAGGTTACACTGGCTGACTTTGTGAAAGATGACAAAAGATGGTGGTTAGAAATTTTCCACCACATGTTTTACCAAACCTCAATGAGGAAAGGCACTGACTCAAAAACAAATCCCCTCCCCGACACCCAGCCCTCCTTCTGTCATCTTACAAAGAACAATTCTCAATACTTCCAGGATGTAAAAGTTCAATATGTTCATTGATCACAGTTTCAATCATGCACCCAATCTCCTCTAAAAACCGGAAGTGCACAGACAGGAAGTGGGACGTGACCGACGTGTAGAGGAAAGTCAGGGTCTTTGGAGGCTACCTCCACAGAAACAGTTCCCCCCTCACCGCCACTGTCATCCCTGGAGCAGGATGAAAAGCAGTCCCTAATCACGGCACTTTCTTCCCGATTTTCCCACGTTCCAGACTTGTTCGCGGACAAAGCCCAACGGAAGTGAAAGGAGGAGTGCTTGAAGGTGGGGAGGCAGGTTCCATGCTGTTGTTTGTCTTCCCAACTTTTTCCCCGCTTCCATTCACACCCTGGCCCACCTCATGGGCCACCTCGGGTGCTGCAAGCGTGGAGAAACCACCCGTCCTTCTCCTCCTCCTCGTGCATTTGCCTGCACGTGCTGCTTGGTTGCGTTCTCAGGGTTATGGCCCTTTGCAACAACTGCATCAAAAAAAGACAGAAAGAAAGAACAGGGGGGAAAAAACCGGCAATAAAATTCAGCGTGAAGACATTTACAGCGTCAACCAAGTCAACCACTTTTTTGTGTTCAATGAGCAGACTCTGATAATGAACCAAGCATGTTCCCAAAGGAGAGGGGGGTGCTTTGTTGAAGAGGCTTTCAACACTGTTGTGCTGGCTGAGGCTTGGCACAAAAAAGATAGCTGTGAATTCTGGTAGAGCTCTTTTGTATCCTCCTGGGAACCTTGGAGAGGGGGGGGGGGAGGGGGAAGGCTTCAGTGCCGGGGCCTTTCTCTCAAATAATGCCAGTCTGGATCTCTGAAAAGCAGTGGGGGAGAAAGGTAACAAACTCGTCATTATGTCATTTTACATTATGGTCTCTCGCTACTCTCCCACGGTGGGGATGCCTGAAACTTGTTGCATCCAGTTGGAGGATTATAGCAGGAAAAGTGCTTGTTAGGATTAAAATCAGTTTGAACTGCCATGTTTTGGTTTCAATGGTTTGGATGCTGTACGTAGGTATTTTGCATCTCTGTGAATGAAAAGGCAGTGGAATGGATGACAAGAATTTCAACCTGTATGTTTGGTATTGTATCTACAATATAGACTGAGGCACTATCCTAGATACATTTTTTAACAGCAGTCTTCAAAACAAGTTATTCTGATTGATCTCACTTTATTTTGTAAAAGTAGAGTGTGGACAGTCACCAGTTACAAGAACTATTAAGTAAGCTTGTCTGGCTAGGAGCTTAGGGAATCTAGTTTCTAAACTAAACTTTGTAACACAGGTTTCTGCAAAAAGTTGTGTAGAGAAATCTGCCTAGTATGATCTCCTGAAATAACTCTACAGTACTTGGGAGGAAGATGTTCATAGCCATAATTCTTTTAAACATCTGGGAAGACAGCTGCAAAATGTTCAGTTTGGATCTGGTCCACAGGCAACTTCTGTGTTCCCTGCGTTCCAGGATGCGTATGTCTGGCCTTCTCCTGTGCTTGTAACTCTGCAGATCTGCTCACTGGCCTCCGCTGATTGACACATTCTGACTTCAAACAGCTCATGGAAAAAATTTATATATATATAATGCTGGTTCAAAAATTATTAGACAAACAAACAGATATAATATGCATACACATTCATACAGACAAACTGACAGACACATATAGGCAGATGCTCTAATAGTTAACACGTCTGTGTAGAAAACTAAAAGTCTGTAGTTCAAATTATGTCCTGTCTTTTTCCATTTGACCCTGATTCATGGTCTGGGTGATAGTCTTACAAAACGTTCAACCAGGGTTGCACAGCCAACATATTAAGGCACCTTTAACCCCCCAAAAAAACAGAAGCAGCAAACAAACAAACAGAAAGCGCATGGCCAAGAGCGTTTGTCCCTGGCACAATTCTATGAAAAATAAATTCTTACAGGAAATCAAATTGAGAAACATGCTAGCAGGAAAGAATTTTAAAAAAATAAGGGGGGGGCGGAGGATGTCAAGAAAATACTGGGCAATGTACTCGCTCTCTTTTGGAAGAGCAGGGTAAATTCATTGCTGAGACGTCTTCCAGACAACTACATGCCACCCTATAAAGTCTAGAAGAAAAGGATGGATGGATGGATGGATGGATGGATGGATGGATGGATGGATGAATGGATGGATGATGATGATGATGATGATGATGATGATGATGATGATGATAATAATAATGGATGGAGTTTATATAGCGCTGAATCTTGTAAAGCAACAAATCAAAGCGCTTGAGATGTCTTCTTCCTCTATATCATTATCAGAAGAAGAAAAATCTAACTACCCTACTCCCCATCATGATGATGATGATGATGATGATGATGATGATGATGATGATGATGATGATGATGATGATGATGGTACTCGGTGTTCATTCTTGCTTGAAAAAAGGTACAAATCCTCCACATTGTTTATCTAGTCGTTGATTGATTGATTGCTCATTCATTCATTTATTTTTTTTATCTATTTTTTCGGGTGGGGGGGGGGGGGGGGGGGGGGGGAGGTCTACTTATTCATTTATTTGTTCTTTTTGGCTTGGGAATTTGTTGTTTGCTTTGTTCAGCCTAACCACTTATCTAGTAGGTGACCTCTTTGTGTATTACCTGAGGTTCCCGCCCCCCCCCCCCCCCCAACCCCCCAGAAAAAAAAACGTTTTCGTAATTCTTTACAACATTTACAATATATGCAAGCTGAACTAAAAGAATAAGAGAAAAATCAGAGAAGAAAAAGAGGAATAAAAAAAGAAAAGAAGAAAGAAGAGAAGAAAGAAAAAGGGGAAAAAAAGTAAACAAAATGACAACGAAAGACGGAAAGAAACCAAGATAGACGAACAGATAGAAACAAAGAAAAGACAAGAAAAAGAAGACTTTTTAAAAATACAAGAGAAAAAAAACACACACAAAAAATCAAAGAAACCTTCAGAAAAAAAGAAAAGAAAAGAAAAAATTAATGAAAGAAAAACAAACTAGCTAACTAACATACAACAAAGAAAAAAAAACAAAAAACAAAGGAAGAGATAGAAAGATAGAAAGAAAGAACAAAAAGAACAAAAATCAAGCAACCAAAAAAAAAAACATACCCAACCCCCCCCCCCCCCCCCCAAAACACTAAGAAAAAAATACCCCCCACCCCCACACTCCCCCAAACTCCAAAACCCTCCACAAAAAAACCAACAACAAAAACCACAATCTGTCCTAAGCTATAAATTCACGATTGACTGAGCCGTCCATCAACCAAGGTGTTGTTCCCGACTGCTGCTGTCACGTCACCCACCACTGCAGTCAACTTTGTCACACATACCCTCCACCCCACCCCTTACCCCTTACCCCTACCCGTCCCCCCCTTCTCCTCCCCCCACCCCCCCTCCCCATTGCCAAAATACTTTCCCACGCTTTCCAGAAGCCTACGGCAACAGCCCTCATCATTGTGTTACTTCATTTCACATTCATCAATTCAGGAGGGGGCAAAGATAGAGAGAGAGAGAGAATCGAGGGTAGGGTGGTGGGTGATCTTGAAAAAAGCGAAGAAAAAAAAAAGCAAAATGATGAAAGAAGAGAAGAAGAAAAGAAAGAGAGAGAGAGAGGGGGGGGGGGGGAGAGAGAGGGGAGAGAGAGGGGGGGGGAGAGAGAGGGGAGAGAGAGAGAGAGAGGGAGGAGAGGAGGAGAGAGGTTAGAAAAAATTGTTTTCCTTTGCCGCAACAGTTAGCATCTAAAAAGAAATGGACAGAGGATTGGTTGGTCGGGTTTTTGTGGGGTTTTTTGTTTGTTTTTTTTGGGGCCGTGACAGCTATTCTTTAAGAACGGTGCTGGTTAGGGGGGTTTGGGGTGTGGTGTGGGTTTTTTTTTCAGTTTTGTTTTTTGTTTTTGTTTTTTTTTTAGTTTGTGCCAGGTGAGTTGATCCAGTCACACGCTCTCATGAACGCACGGACGCACTCCTCCTCCCTCTACCCCACCCCCCACCCCCCTCCCCCCTCACGCACGCGCGCACACCGACAGATCTCTTTCCCAAATGCCTGACGTGATTTCATCCAAAGAGTCACATGGAGATCATGGCAGTTTCATCCGATGAGAGGAGTGATGGGGGAGGTGGTGGTAGGAACAAAAGTGGGGGGAGGGGGGGGGGCCTGAGAATATATATATACATATATATATATATATATATATATATATATATATATATATATATATATATATATATAATATATATATAAAACTGGATGACTCAGAACAAGTTACAACTGATAAAACCGAAGCCATGCTCATAGGGACTGAACATAAACTTTCCTCCATCACAACAACTTCAATAGAATTCGGCAATACGTCAGTTCCTTAGGCCAACTCTGTGAAGTATTTAGGTGTAGTTCTCGACAACACACTATGAAAAAAATCATCACCCAGACCTGCCAGTCTTGCTATCAATTACGGCGCATAAGCGTGATTCGCAAGTATCTGTCCACTGACGCAACTTCCAAGCTTGTCACATCTCTCATTCTTTCACGTTTAGACAACTGTAATTCTCTTTTGGTTGGCCTTCCAGCATCATCCATCCACTCTCTTTAACGCATGCAAAAATGTGCAGCTCGACTGGTCCTAAGAAAGAAAAAATCTGAACACATCACTCCTCTTCTGAGATCTTTTCATTGGCTGCTTGTCTCACAAAGACTGGAGTATAAGATCAATACTCTCTGTTTCAAATGTTTCCACAAATCTGCACCATCTTATCTCTGTAACTGTCTTCACCTGTATACTCCATCCGGTTCCTTCGCTCAGCTGCAGATACTTTGTGCTTTCGAACATTCAAAAAACCACTGTTGGCTGCCGCTCTTTCTCTGTTTCTGGTCCATCCACCTGGAATGATCTCCCTCTTTCACTTTGCTAAAAGCGTTCACTTGATACCTTCAAATCCAGCCTCAAAACGCACTTATTTCCTACCTGACACTTTCCCCTCATATCTGTTCCCACTTTTCAACAGCATCCTTCATCTCCTTCATCACCACATAAGTGTGTGTGTGTGTGTGTGTGTGTGTGTGTGTGTGTGTGTGTGTGTGTGTGTGTGTGTGTGTGTGTGTGTGTGTGTGTGTGTGTGTGTGTGTGAGAAAGTCAAAATCAAAGTCAAACTTTTATTTTCGGTACATTGAATAAGCAGTGCATTTGCTTTTTTTCAACAAGCCATCTATCTAAAGAAAAAAAAAGATTATAAAGAGAGAGACATAGAATTTTTTAAAAACACCTAATCAATGATAAACCATACAAATCACACAAGAAAAGACAATAAAATATGTATACATGGAATTAAAAACAAAACAAAAAAAGCCCTGAACAATATTAAACTATACAATTCAAATAATTTGAAAATCGTGTGTGTGTGTGTGTGTGTGTGTGTGTGTGTGTGTGTGTGTGTGTGTGTGTGTGTGTGTGTGTGTGTGTTGCATAAATTTGAAATATCTTATGTAATTCGAGGAAAGTTGCATGCGTGTAAATGATTTGAGTGCAAGCCCTTCGATTCCATATATGATGACGATTATTATTATAGAGAGAGAGAGAATGGAGTAGTAGTATATAGTAGTAGTAGTAGTAGTAGTAGTAGTAGTAGTAGTAGTAGTAGTAGTAGTAGTTGTAGTAGTAGTAGTAGCAAAAAGGTTTGGGGTGTTGGTTGTTGTGCTTTATTTTTAGTTGGGTTTGTTTTGTAGTTTTTGTTATTTGTTTTGGGGTTGGGTTTTGGTTTGTTTGGTTTTTGTTTTTTGTTGGGGTTGTTTTCGTCGTTTTTGATGTGGGTTGTTGTTGTTTTGGGGGGGGAGTCGGGAGAGGGGGTGGTGGTGGTGGTTAGGTCACAGCTGCTGTAAAGAATTCAGATATCTTGCTTTATTTGTTTGGTGTGCAAGCTGTTTGTTTGTTGCATTTGTACCTTGTCAATTCTATGGTCAAAATCATACCGACAATTCCGCATTGCTTTTGATTTAATTAAGTCTGTATTGATGATTTACGGATGTGTGTGTGTGTGTGTGTGTTGTGTGTGTGTGTGTGTGTGTGTGTGTGTGTGTGTGTGACTAATTTTCAATATGCAAACTAACTGTATGACTAGTGTTGCATAATGTCATTCTTTGTTTTGTTTGTTTGTCTCATTAATTCGATTTTTCGGGTGGGGAGGGGTGTTTTGTTTTGTTTTTTAAGTCTTTTAGTTTTTTTGTGTTTTAATTTGTTTTTTGTCTTATTCTAAACTGCTTTAGGGTCTTTTTTATAAAGGGGGTGGGGGGTGGGGATTTCTTATGTGTATTTTCTAATTGCAGCTTACATTTTTTTATCACTTAAAAGGACAACAATACATTCTGCACTTTTTTCCCTCTTTCTCTCTCTTCACATTGTAATCACGACTCTGCATTTTTCTATTTTCTGTTCAGGAAAGAGACAGGCAGACAGGTGGGGAGACAGAGAACGATCGAGATAAAGAAGGAAGGAGCGAGAGAGAGAAAAACAGACAGACAGACGGAAGGTAAAAGACAGAGAAGAAAGTAGAAGAAAGAGATCAAAAGATTGAGCCAAAAGAAAACAGAAGAAAAGCAAAGCACACAAAAAGGGGGGGGGGGGAGAGAAGAGACCCTACCCCCTTCCCCTGCCCCTCCCCACCACAAAAAAGAAGACGAAAAAACTTAATGGAAATAAAGCCAAGAACGAAAGAAAGAACAGGGGAGAAAACTCTAGCTTTTAACACTGGCGCCTCTCGTTCACAGCTCGTTTCAAATGGCTAAATGTGGAGATTGTGGCTACCAATAATTCAGCATACACACACACACACACACTACCTATCAGGATATAAGTGGAGCATTTTTCCCCCGTTCATCATACCAATTATTGTTGTGCGTTCCCCAGCTTGACATTGTGGGTGTCACCCAGAATATGCATGCACTCTTGACACGCTCAGCCCACCTGGAAATCACTGCGAGACCGCGAACATACACATGTTTTTCAAACAATGTAACCTTGCCGTATAGTCAGCCACTCTACGAACTTCAGAGGAATTTTTGGGGTCTCCTTTGTTGTTATGCTTAGAGCTTGTCTGCTTGTGATGTATGTGTATTGAATAAACAATTTTTTTTTAAAGAAATAAAAACTGACAAAGCTTTTTAGTCTGAGCTGGGGTGTAAGAGTGAGTTTGACAGAAATTCTACAAGTTAGATTCTTTTTTACAAGAGAGAGAGAGAGATTAAAATTTCTTCTCTACGGGGACATCGCGTGCCACGCACGCGCCATATGTGGTGTTTTGTGTGAGTGTGCCTGTGTGTGTGTGTGCCTGTGTGCACAACCTCTTAACCCACCACACACACACACACAAAACCAACCCTATTCTTGCTCCAAATTCCTCACTTATTTACTGCCTCTCACGACTTCCGCAGACCGGGGGTAGGGAGGGGAACCTCTCTCTCAATACAGCCCAGAAAGGGGTGGTTGGGACCCCCTCCCAACCCCCCCTTTTCTCTACAGTATAATTTGCATCACCACTAAATAATGGCGCGTGCGGCGGCAGCAGCGGAACAGGCGTGTGAATCCTGGGCGCACACAAGGCAAGAGAGAAGGGGGAAGCCTTTTCTTGCCACTTGATGCAGCGGAGACGTCGGTATTGTGCGCAACGACAGTTGCACGTTCGGCGCCCATTGTACCCTGACGAGTGCCACCCCAAACACAACCGCAGACTTCCCTGGGAACTGGAGATTCGGCTTGTTCCCACCGGATTGCGCTCGCTCTCTCTCTCTGTCTTTCTCTGTCTCTCTCTCACGCACGGTCGGGTCTTCTCCCTTCCTACCCCAGCCGCGAAGATGCGGATTGGTCATGTTTTGAAAGCTCAGCACAAGTGTCACGTGGTAAGGCAGGTGCCCTAAGTTAGGCTATATGCTGTAAAGGCTAGGCTAGAATTAGAAGCAAACCTTGCTTGCTTGCTTGGCCAGGTAAGGAGAGAAGGAAGGGAGGGGCCTACTTGTAGGTTAATGCATGCTTGCTGCTGCTGTTCTACAAGCGATGGGGAAATAGTTTCCCACAGTAATATTTCGCTATTTAAATTAATATTGCGTCTGGGACTATTGCGAAAGTCAACTTATAGTTTGACAGGCTTTTATTATTTTTTTTAAAAAGAAAAAAAAAAGAAATGATTGAGGGGAGAGAGAGAGAGAGGAACATTTTGATTTGAGAGAGAGACGGACAGACAGACCGAGGCCCCGTGCGCGAACGCACGCAGAACATTTTGCGCACACGTTAAAATCCTGTTCCGCTTTTCGTAAGAGTAGGCCATTGTGTGCCTGTGGGAACAGATGACAAATTTACAAATCCGCATACACACGGGGACTAGTGTAAAAAAAGCACATAAGTGCTTATTCCATTATCCTGGATATAAAAGATTTTTTTTTTAATTTAAAGACAGACGAACACTTTGTTTTAAAACAAAACAAAACAAAAAAGAAAAAAGTTGCTTATTTAAAGGGAGAAAAACATAAGTTGCTTTAATCATAACTTTTCAAGGAGTTATTGTGGCGCTCTCCCTAAATTTCGTTGCCCATCTTGCCATGTTATCGGCTGGTCCACTGTTTCTTCTGCCTACCTCTCCATCTATCAACACAGTTCCCTGAGCAACAATTTCAGTAAAGCATTTGAATCTTTTATGTAGGCCTAGTTATGCCTACGTAGTTTTGTTGGGTTTTCTCCCCAGCCTTTGCAATACTTTTTTTTGTTTTGTTTTCCCCTTAGTCCTACGTTACTCCCTAGTCCAAACTTCGTATGTATGTTTGTCCGTCGTGTCCAACGATGACCTCCAAAACAGCAGAGGAGGCAGCTGCTGTTTTGGAAACTGGGCAGAAATTTGATTATAGTGGAGATGCCTTGCCCACAGTACATCCCCACTCTCTCGACCAAGTGGGCATAAGGACAGTCAGCGTTGGAGATGTTCTCCAAAGGCCAACCAGCCCCCAGGGCTGCAGCACATAAGGACTGTGCGAGTCAAGCCTCCTAGTCAGAGAGTCATAGTCGATCACTAAAGACTAAGCTGTGAAGTGGAATTCCATAAGTGGGAAAGCCACTGGTCATACAGCCTCTCACTTTGCTGTTGCCCCCAGCGTCAATGGTTTAATCAAGAACTGTGATAGAGCCCAGGTGCTGACAGCTTCGTAATTTAACCCAGAAAGTGTACACAAAAGTGGTATTTACTATTTTCAACCAAAACATAACTGAGAGATTTGCTATTCCAGCAGGATCTATCATCTTGTGCTTTAAAAGTAAATTGAACAGTATTGCTCCTGAAAACTTAGACCTGTGAGATCCACGTGGAGTGTGGGGTTGTTGTTTTTTTACAAAGTGTGTGTCTATAAGTCTCACCATGTAGGAATGGGGGATTTTGGTTTTGGTTTTTTTTTTCTTTACAAAACATTTGAAGCTGGGTCAGACCCATAAAGGAGGAACAGGGGTGTGTAGAAGTCAACCTTCATAATTCATTCGTGAACAAGAACGAAACAAAACAAAATCAAAATTAACGAAACAGTTACCAAATTCAGCTTGAGGACTGTATGAGATTTCTAGTCATTCTGACAAGCTTCTTTCAAGATGGAAAAGCAAAAAATATCAGTATTCAAGATTTCATTCCTGTCAACCCCTTTTGGGGTATGTGGAGGATTACAAATGAATTCAATAGGAGAATAAACTTAACAGCAATACACCTAAAATAGTATTAGCACTGACGGGACCTTTAATTGTTGCTGAATACTCCAAGTAAGGTAGTTACAGTATCACACAAAAAATGGTGGCGCTGCTCTTGTGGCGATGCGCTCTCCCTGGGGAGAGCAGCTCGAATTTCACGTGGAGAAATCTCGTGACTTAAAGTGGTATTACGTAATAAAGTAAAACTGAAAAGCAAGAGTTCAGCATGGAAAGAACAACAATCCTAAACCGATAAACAAACAAAAAAGATGCAAGACATTTTTTTTTAAAAAACAAGGGGGAGGGGGGGGGGGTGTCTGTCAGCCCAACAAACAGCAACAAAGGTTCTTCTTCTCTATCCTGCGTTTTCCCATACTGGGTGTGCTGGGGTGCACAGTGCCTGGTCTCCTGTACTGGGGTGCACAGTGCCTGGTCTCCTGTGCTGGGGTGCATAGTGCCTGGTCTCCTGTGCTGGGGTGCACAGCGCCTGGTCTTCTCCTGTGCTGGGGTGTGTAGTGCCTGGTCTTCTCCTGTGCTGGGGTGCATAGTGCCTGGTCTTTTCCTGTGCTGGGGTGTGTAGTGCCTGGTCTTCTCCTGTGCTGCATAGTGCCTGGTCTTTTCCTGTGCTGGGGTGTGTAGTGCCTGGTCTTCTCCTGTGCTGGGGTGTGTAGTGCCTGGTCTTCTCCTGTGCTGGGGTGTGTAGTGCCTGGTCTTCTCCTGTGCTGCATAGTGCCTGGTCTTCTCCTGTGCTGGGGTGTGTAGTGCCTGGTCTTCTCCTGTCCTGGGGTGCATAGTGCCTGGTCTTTTCCTGTGCTGGGGTGTGTAGTGCCTGGTCTTCTCCTGTGCTGTGCTGCATAGTGCCTGGTCTTCTCCTGTGCTGCATAGTGCCTGGTCTTCTCCTGTGCTGGGGTGTGTAGTGCCTGGTCTTCTCCTGTGCTGGGGTGTGTAGTGCCTGGTCTTCTCCTGTGCTGGGGTGTGTAGTGCCTGGTCTTCTCCTGTGCTGCATAGTGCCTGGTCTTCTCCTGTGCTGGGGTGTGTAGTGCCTGGTCTTCTCCTGTGCTGGGGTGTGTAGTGCCTGGTCTTCTCCTGTCCTGGGGTGCATAGTGCCTGGTCTTCTCCTGTGCTGGGGTGTGTAGTGCCTGGTCTTCTCCTGTGCTGGGGTGTGTAGTGCCTGGTCTTCTCCTGTGCTGGGGTGTGTAGTGCCTGGTCTTCTCCTGTGCTGGGGTGTGTAGTGCCTGGTCTTCTCCTGTGCTGGGGTGCGTAGTGCCTGGTCTTCTCCTGTGCTGGGGTGTGTAGTGCCTGGTCTTCTCCTGTGCTGGGGTGTGTAGTGCCTGGTCTTCTCCTGTGCTGTGGTGCATAGTGCCTGGTCTTCTCCTGTGCTGTGGTGCATAGTGCCTGGTCTTCTCCTGTGCTGGGGTGTGTAGTGCCTGGTCTTCTCCTGTGCTGGGGTGCATAGTCTTCTCCTGTGCTGGGGTGCACAGTGCCTGGTCTTCTCCTGTGCTTGTAACTTTGCAGGTCTGCCTTCTTGCCTGGGCCAACACACTCCGACTTCTGCAGTCCTAGACTCCCAAGAGCTGTTGCTGCCTCACAACCACATTACAATCTCATCATACACAGCTGGTTCTGCTGCAACCCTCTAAGCAGCAGCCCCTAGGGGGCCCCAGCAGAACGAAGCCACCACAATGCCAGCAGCCTGAAGAGGCCCTGCACTGGGTCTCTTTGTCACTGCTGCTGGGTCACTTCGGAAGTGTTCAGTGGTGCCTGTTCTGATTCAACATATGAAAGTCATGGTTTTGTAATGGTTTTGTTACAGAGCCAGATGGAGCCATAAGTCCACTGCAGAATAGTGATCAGATAATCCTTGCATGTCTCTGCTACCTTAAGAGAGGGAAAGGGCTCTGCAAGGCTCAGCTTGCCCTCAACAGACTGCCAGAAATATTCAGTACAGTGACAAAGAGACTGCTAAAAAACTTTGATAGAGAAGCCAGTCAGTCAATATTACATGATTCTAACACTCACACAGGAATTTATTCGAATGAGCTGGTTGATTCATTGGCAAAACAAGGTGCCTCTGAATATAGTACTGAAGTGTTTGCTTCTAGTCTCGCATTGTCCTCTTATGAAATTCATTCTAAGTTAATGAAATGCATGCATTCAAAGATTATAAAAAAACATTATCAGCAGTTTCCTTGCCCACAGAAATTAGAAATTCTAATACATAAACTGAGATTAAATGCATGGAATACTAAATATTCAAAAAATGTAACATGTTGTTCTATTCCCCTTTCAATCCACCATTTATTGTTTGATTGCCCAATTCTTTTTGACATGTATAAAAGAAGAGGTTTAGATATTCATAAGAAATATGCCACTAGTCAAGAAGTTTTATATGACTCTCAGCAATTCATGTCAGTTGCTGAAGTCATATATTCTTCACCTGTAAGACCATTATTGTAATTAGTTATATATATATATATAAATATATATATATAAAATATTATATATATATATATGTATATATATATATGTATATATATATATGTGTGTGTGTGTGTGTGGTGTGTAAGGGAGAGAAAAAGAGAGAGATAGAGAGAGAGGGAGAGATAGGGTGTGTAATAATATATACTTTGGTATGAATGCGGGTGTGTCTAAATCACCATGTAGTGAAAAGACATTAAACAAAACAAAACAAAAACACACGGGAAACACTACTTAACCCACACATTTTTCACACACACACACTCAAACACACAAATGCGCGCGCACACACACACACATACAAACATCAACAGCAGATTTTTTTTTCTCCAAAAACATTTCAGAACTCATTTTTCTTTAACACATTTCTTTTATTTCATCATATATTGCCAACATTATTTTGATACCACCTCTTCAAACCAGACACACATGGACACAAGCATGCAGAAATTAATCAGTTCCTCCTTTACAGCTACCGCAGAACACAACATACACATAATCATTCATATTCTTGTGAATTTTCATACAGTCTCTTCAAATCATCTCTTACATTATAGCACGCACGCCCGCACACACACACCCACACACACCTGTACACATTAACAAGTTAACTCCTTCAAGATAAAGCTCTCCACTTACATGTCAGTACAATATCACCCACCTTTTCCACATTTATCTCAAGAAATAAATATCACCAACAAGCATATTCCAGAATGCAAAATGCCACTACTATCAATCCCTCAATGTATCTATATACACAATAACAACACTGTTAACCGACATTTAGAATGCATAGTAACCCAGTATTAATTAACTAACAGACACCATAATTATGGAACTTTGGTCCAAAGAAATACTACTGCATTATATGCACAATGTCCAAGAAAAAGAGTAATAAAACAAAACTGAGTGCTCAGCAAATGAATGCACAGAACTCACAACTCTTTTTGCAAGCATTACACCTAAGTGGTTGTGCTTGTTCACACTCTCTCTCTCTCTCTCTCTCTCTCTCTCTCTCTTCTCTCTCTCTCTCTCTCTCCACACACACACCACTACCACTACCACCATACTCTCTTTCATTCTTCTTTTACATACTTAAGTATAACTCCCTTCATCTCTTTGTAATTATGACAATGTAACCTACAAATAAGCATGGAAGCATATCTACTTGTGGTTCTTTATTTCTTTCTTTCCATTTAATTTCAGCTGACTTCTTTCATAATGACGTCAATATTGAACAAATCACTGATATAAGCATATGATCAGCAAATCTGAACTTGTCTTTAAAAACACAAGCTTACCTCTTTGTTTAAGCATAACTTAATTTAGGCAATGTTGATAAATTATATCATACATATTTACTACATGAAAGTTTGTCTCAAGCATCCTGTCATCCATGCACACCTTTTTTTTCCCACCAACATATTATATTCACATTTGAAAATTTACACAAGAAATCATATCAACATAAACATCACAGGGATCAACTTAAGATTCTGAATCTGACAATTCAGAAGTGGAAATTCTTAAACAAATAAGCATGCATGCAGGAACACACGCACACACACACACTTTCTCTCTCTTGCTCTGTTAGTCTCTCTCTTTCTCATACACCCCCCCACACACACACACACACACCACACACACACAAAAGCAGCTGATCCCTTCAAAACCTAAATTCGAAACAAGCACAAAAAGTGTCTCATACAATTTCACACACAAAATAATGTACATAGCAGCACCACAAGTGAGTCAACATTTTTCATGTCTGAATGATGCTTTGAGATTTCTGGAATGTGACACACATTTAACACATCAAAGAACACCATCATGCATTGCTTATCACAATTTCACCACATGCATATTAAAAACAAAACAAAACAAAAAAATTGCTACATTGTAGCCAAACCAGGTTATCTCCAGTGCGCCCAGTGAAGGATTAGTTTGGCTCTAATGAACCCCAAAATGTCTCCCAGACCTTGAATTCAAAGTCACTCATAAAATCTACGTAGACAAAACTTAGTTGTTGTTTATTTTTTCACATTCAAACAAAACAAAACAAAACAAACAAACAAAAAAGATATAAGGGAAGCGGCCTACACGAGGGAGGGAAAATTCCTACTAATATGGGAAGCAACCCAAACATGCTAAGGGAAGAAAATCATTCTAACAATGGTTTAGCCTATCTTACAGGTCAGCAGACTGGGAGGGCTGAAGGAGATCGTACAACTCAGCAGAAACAGAGAAAGATGGTGAACTCAGGCGGCATGATGTGGAGCTCCTGCTATCAACAGCGGAGGTAGAGCCAGGTAACAGGTAGGTTTCAGGCAGTCAGAACGTTGCAGATATCCATCTTTAGGCTTCTGGCTTTTAGGTCCAAATTATTCAGTGCTCCAAATAATGAAGTTTGGCCATTATAGGCAAAAACAGCATGAAAAACAATTTTACTTGGCATCAAGATTTGATGACAGAACCGAAATATCTATTTAGTGACGTATATATTTAATGGAGGTTTTTTGGTTGTTGTTTTTTTTTTTTTGGGGGGGGGGGGGGGGGTTCCCATTGAACTGCGCATGGATTAACTTGACTTCTTCTTGAACTTCTTGAGGAGTCATCAGGGCACTGCACAATAGTTTTCAGGCAATGTGTCAAGGGAAAGTCAAAGCCTGGTGGACAGCCCATTCCTCTCCTGGGCCGTGGGTTACTGATACTGGAAAACTTCATATACAAAAGCAGTCCTTTTTTTGTTGTTGCACTACCATCTCACAAAGACAATTTTGAATATTCAAAGCAACTCAACAAAAGTGGTATTGTCAGTCATTTCAGCTGCCTTACAATAGCCTTCTTTAAAAAAAAAAAAAATGTTCTATCAAAAATTCTTTGAAAATGAAAAGTATTTAGTTTGAAATGTTTAGTCAATTCACCATTCAAATGTTTTATTTTGTATTCCCAAGTACATGTATGCAAACACACATTTTTCTTCCTCTTCACTAAACTGATTGAAAAGTCAAAGGATCATCGCACTGGCAGAGCTGTTAAACGGACTCCTCCCCTTATGTCAAATGTGTGCCAAAGCCTGAGTCTCAGCAAAGGGTTTCCCTGTCCATTCTGCAATGGTTTCTTTTTTTTCCTCCCAATATCTTCGGGTCTTTTTATTGGGGAGAGGGGGTGGGGGGGGTTGGTTTTGCAAGAAGCACTCACACGTACATGTCCAATCTATAATACACACCACCTAAACGCACAACCCACTGTCAGAACACTGGGGGAAAAAACAAAAACAAAAAACCCTTGCTCTATACACAACCCCTGAAAGTCAAGTATCGCAATTGTTTAAGTTACAGCACTGCGTTTCTTCTTCACACCACTGGAGAAAGGCATACATGCAGGATGCACATCGCTGATTATTCCCCTGCACTTGGCATATACCAGTTTGGTCCAGGTCTGGTTGGCTTTGGCATTCTGCGTGCTGTACTTTTCCCTTTACACAGCTGATGATCTAACCCACAGTGTTTGCAGTCACCGCTAAGGACGCTGGCAGTGTCATCACAATTTTAACCTCTTGATGTCGTCGCTCCGGAAGTCGTTCCTGGAACCAGAGGAAAGTAAAATGAAGCTATACCAAGCCACAAGGACCCTTCAAACTCAGAGACAGTCTAATTTCTTTGAACAAAAGACAACAATGTCTAACAAAAGTGGCCCATGTGTTCATCAAAATAACAAACCTGTATATGCACCTTTCTTTATATATAGCAGCATTTTATAAAAACTGGACAATGTTCTAGGAAATTTCCATCCCCCCAAAAAAACATTTTCCGCTGCATCTTTCAGTCCTTCGGATGAGACTATAAACGAGGCCCCGTGTTCAACGCATGCAGAACATCTTGCGCACAAGTTAAATCCTGTTCCGCTTTTCGAAAGAGAAGGCCATTGTGTGCCGGTGGGAACAGATGACAAAATTGACAAAACCGCATACACGGGGACTGGATGTAAAAAAGCACATGAGTGCTTATTCCATTATCTTTGATATAAAAAGAACCAAAAAAAAGAAGAGTCTTTTTTGACACACGCCTACTGACCCAACGGGACTATAATTCTTGCTCTCATGCAAAACTAGTGTACACCCACTTCCTATTACATCTGTACAATAACAACAAAATACTGCTCATGATGTATCATCAAAGGATAAACAATCCATTATTTTTTTGGTTCCTCGCTAGAGATCCAAGATTCATGAATGGTGTGGCGTTGCATATATATGCGACCGCATTTGCCCACCATGAAGGTAGCCGCATTCAGACTTTGGGGATCAACAGTCAATATAAGTTAAGACATTTTATACATTGTGTGTATTACATCTGTACCATACCTGAGGCCGAGGGTCTGTCGCACTTCAGCAGGTGTCAGCCTCCAGGTGAGAGGTCCAGAGTTCTGGCCCCAGTAGTCCATGATTTCCGACACCTGAACAAGGGAAACAACAAACACTTCATGCAATGTTGATGTTAAAAATAAAAAAATTCCCTCCCTTCTTCACCTTTTGTTTTCCTTCTTTTATTTTTTTTCATTCAGTTTTTCAAACCCCTTCTACAGTTCTCAGCAGATCCAAATCAGGTACAGAAAACATTGATGCTGATAACCAATCAATTTGTACATAAACTATTAGCAAATTGTGAATGACATACAAGAAGCGATTGGTCTGATAACCAAACAATTTGTCAAGAACTTTTGGCCGAAGCAAACAGCCAAAAGAAAGTGATCGATCTGACAGAGTGTGGTTCAGTGAAACTTTCAGCAAATGTAATTAACATACTGGAAGTGATTCCTCTTGTAACCAATCCATTAGTCCAGCACCAGACACCCCTACCTTCCTCTCCCAACCGCCCTTGTGCACAAAACAACTACATGACTTCAAGACTCCATCACTCTGACCGTAACCATCAAAATATACAAACATTTTATCTGTCCCTAAGCTATAGCTCTGAGGTTCACCAACGGTGAGATTTTTATGTATGCTGCTGTTTTTTTCCCCTTACCATTTAGGTGACTGCATTCCACAACTTTGGAGATACAGTTGGGACTTGAACCTACCAATTTTGCCAGGACAGTCAGGAGTTACCTCCCTGCTCTTTCCAATTTTCAACTGTAGTGGATTCTTTTGACATGCACAAGTCTGTAAGCACACAGGTACAACTGGTTTAGAGTATCCTCCGAGACTTAATGGGTGATTTTTCCATCAAAGCTGGAAGAAAATACAAGGCCAGAAATCGAACCCAGAACCTCACAGTTTAATTGTTAGGCAGGTGACTGTCTAAACCATCTTGCCACCCTCCTTCCAAACAAATAATGGCACAAAAGTAAGTAAGGCAAAACAGAAGAAACACACACATCAACACGAAAACAAAAGGCAAAACAGAAAAAACACACACATCAACACAAAAACAAAACAAAAAAACACAAAAACTCAAAGAAAACAACAACACCAACAACAACTAAAAACAACCTTTCAGCCAAAAAGGTCAGAAAATACCCACCCTCTCCAGATTCAAGATGGTGGCCATCTGTGTGAGGCGGGCAAACTTGTCCCTGACCGTCCATGTGGTGACAGAGGATAAATACCCCACCAGTGCCCGCAGTTCCTTGTCAAACTGCAGACCGCCCAGCTGGGAAAAAAAACAAAAAGGAAAAAAATATTCTTTTTAATATAGAAAACTGCATCAACTTTTGCATAACCTATGCAAAACCAAAGCACATCATGACTTGCTTACCACCCAGCAGAAGGGAAAAAAGAGATAGAAAGAATGTATATTTCTAAGAAATGAAAGATAGAAAGCTGCACAAAGTTTTGGAATAACTCTCTCTCTATATATATATATCTAAAGAGTGAAATGTCTTCCAGACCAAGAGCTACAAGGGAAGCAATTTCATTCACTTGTAAGGGAAGCAACCACACTGTTAAACATTTGAAGTGTCACTTCCTGTAACACACACGCACGCATGCACACACACACACAATGCCAAGAACGAACAAACAAACAAAAAAGGGGGATGAATTAAAAACAACCAATACATACATATCTTTTTAATAACTACCAAAGCAATCAAGTCTGCAAAAACCGAGTTAAAATTTTGATAATTCATAATGATATTTCCTTTTATGAAACGGGGAAACTTATTAGCTAGACAATGTTAGCTAAACTCTGTAAGCCAAACAGTGTGTACTTGATTCATACATGCACACGCGCAACACACACACACACACACACAACACAACACACACATAGAGAAAACAGGACACAGACCACTCACTCACCCTGTTAAATGCAGTTTTGCCCACAGCTTTCTCCAGCTGTACTGTGATCTCACTGGTCACCAATGTGACAAAGGTGTCGTAATTGGCACTGGTCAAAGAGCTCTGCACATCACAAACCCAAATAATCATATTCTATACAACTCTTTTTTTGGTTGTTTTTGGGGTTTTTTTTTTTTTTAATCTGTGCAGGGCAAGTACACTTCTGATATCAGATAAATAAAAATCTCATTCTGCCATAATCATTGTTCCTCCAGACAAATGAATTGAGGTTTTTTTTATAGTCATGAGACACTTTCACACCAAACCAGAAATAGATCATTCACAGGTCTTGTTCTTGACTGTTCCCCATGATGGCATTTTAACATGAGGGAATGGGGGTGGGGGGGGGTGTCACCTAGTATAAGCCCTCTTGCCTTACTCATCACACTAACCATTCACTGTGAGGCTGCAAGCACACATCGGATGTGAAGTTTTGTGTATAAGACATTTTAAATACTTCACCATGTAGGCAGCCACACTCTGACTTCAGAAGATTTCTGGCCCTGTTAAATGGGAAATCCAGGCTGCTAGGCTACAAGTTTTTCATGGATGAGGACAACTTTGACATAACATTTCAAAGCACAGCAACATTTCGATGTAGGCCATGGCCCTTTGTTTACATCAATAACTAGCAAAGCTCTTGGTCTGATCCTGTTGTCCTAACAACACTCCAAAATTGGCCCTAAAGAGTATTTTATGAATCCACAAGAGATCTTTCACTCTACAAAAAGACCACAGTTCCCTCACACAAAACAATTAAGAAAACTTCCGAGTTTGAAGAGAGGCACACTCCAAAACACAAAAAACTGACTATATTATTCTTACTATCAAATCTACATTGTACTACCTTTCAGAAATGAATCCTTGACACTATATATAATTCTTCCCGACTGGCACTTTACCTTGAAGGTAGAGAGCATAGTGTCCAGAGTGACGATACTGCCCTGAACCCATGGGTCGTTGGCTTCGTAATTGGAAAACTCCTCCTGAAACATCACAGAACATCTATTTGAATACAAGACAAAAGCGCTGAGGAATTACCACTTTCTTTTTAAAGAGGAGGGGGTTGTTTTAAACAAAGTCTGTTTGCACAGACAGGATCAATTCCCAATAACTACAGTGTCAGAGAAGGAATTGGCCAATCTGAGGGTGATGTGTGTTTGTTGGCTAAATAGCATGAGCTTCACATGGATAGTCAGAGGAAATCTCTTGTTTTTCCAGTACATGGGGATTCTGTTCATGCCACCAAATCCAGTTGTTGTTGTTGCATATTGCCCACCATATCATCCTAGGGGCCACCCAGAATATGCAGTCTGACTCATGCATCCCATCTGGGAATCACTGTGAGACAAGTAGTACACACCTCGATGAGAAACTTGCATCCACGACCGTTTTCAAGTACCTCACCATACAGGCAGCCATACTCCAACTTCAGAGGATTTTCTTTCTCCTTTAAAAGCGAATGCAGGCTGTTATGCTAGGAGCTTGTCACAGACGATGACAATCTCAGCATGGCATTCTAAAGCATAACAACGTTTGAAGGCCTTGGCACTTAGCTTTCAATACTAACTGATAAAAAAAAATCTGGCCAGAGCCAATCAAATCCAAAGCATCTCTTTTTTTTTTTTAATGCTGCCTGGGCTGGAGCTCCAAGGTTCACTAACGACGAGATTTTTTGTGTGTATGCGACTGTTTTTGCTTACTATGAAGGTAGCCACATTCCGACTTCATGAATAAATCCAGCGATCATTTAGAAGCAAAAGAAGAGGCCCATACCTCGGAGATGTTGTGACTGGTGAAGAGGAAGGAGTCGCTGAGCGGTTTGATGCGCGGCTTGATGGCGCTGGACGAGAGCTGGGAGAAGCCAAAGTCCACCACGTCCTTGAACCGCCCTGACACGTGCCCAGGTCACCCAGACAGCTCTGTGACATAGCATGATGAAGGCTGAGCATGCAAATGGTTTGACAGAGAGTGTCAGTGTAAGTGTGCATGCATGTGAGTGTGGGTGCGTGCGTGCATGCGTGCGTAAACTCACACGTTTCACAATACACTATACATTGTTATGAGTAGTAATGTTCCTTTCCTGTTCATTTCTGCATACTTTTTCATGCACTTTCATGTCTTTATGTCTCGAAGATTTTCCTCACCGCACATCTAGATTTATTTTTAAAAAACACCCAAAAACCAGAAAACAAGAGAAAAAAAATGCTTGAGTTAAATAAATACTAACATAGCCTCACATACATCCACAGAAGTGAAAAAGCATATTATTTTGTAAATACATACAGACATAAATACACAATATGATACAAACCACACACACACACACACATATGCCTGCACAGAAGTATTAAGTCTCAAGGAGTATCAAGATGCAATGTGAACCCTGAGACACGCATATTCATAATCACAAACACAACACATGCTCAGATAAACAGGCCCACATGTGCACAAAGATACAAACATACCACACACATGAAGAGAAGGAACACTAACCTCTAATTTAGCTTTGCTTTGTTCTGTGCACTGGACATACAGCTTGGACACCTCATCCTGTGCAAAAAGAAAAGTAAAAACATTTCTTTGTGTTCAAATCATGTAAAACAACACAAGAACATGACATTAAAAAATATATAATGAAATTATTCTATTATTCCCACATAGTAAAAACGTTTGTAGCATGAAAATAGTCCCAACACTTTATAATAGTCCAAACACTTTTTCAGACTTTTTACTAAGTAAATGATAACTTATAATATACTTTCAGTCTGTTTGATAAAAGATGACTCAGAGAATGTTAAGCTGCACACTAAGAGGTTGGTTTTGTTGTTGTTGTTGTTTTTAAATCCCAAACTGGTTTAGCCATAAGTGTACTGCACAAGTTTCCTTATCTGGGCAGAATGAAAAACAAGTATTTACCTCCAAGTTGTTTTTCAGCGCTTTGCAGTAATCACAGCTCACTTCAGCATTATTTAAGGAGGTCTGAAAAAGACACAAACACAACAATCATTCAAAGAGACTCCCAACACAACAAGAGTAGAAAATAATAATAACCAATTAACCAAACAAGCGAAGAATCAATCACAGTATCAGTAACATCCTCTTTTCACATGTTTACCGCAATTCCTCCATAAATTTTCTTTTCACTCTTTTGTTCCAATTTCTAAAATGCTTTTTATTTTCAAAACAATTTCCCCTCTTTTTTTCCTGTGCACTTTCCCTTCACCTTGTTTACCCCATTTATCAATGGCTCCACCACTTAGCTTGTGCGTCCCAATCTTTCAAACAATCTCATTTCACCCTTTGAAGTTATATTTCAAAGGTATTCTGGCTTCATCCTGTTCATTCCATCCTTCAAGATCATTCTGCTTTCAATTTTTAAAATTTTTATTTTTGAAAGGCATCCTTTTCCCTCAACATATTTCAAACATCTCAACAGCTCTTTCAATGTTTTTGACACAAAGTTCTATAAGAAGGAAAAAGAAAGCTAAAGATAGGCAACTATTGTTCAGCAAAAGTTATCTTTTCCTCCTGAAAACTGATCTTAATACTGCCACTTTGCTGGCTGTATGAATTACAAACAAAAAAAAAGAAAAGAAAAAAAGCAATTCCTTCACAATGACACTGTAATCTTGATTTCTCACTGAAAAATTAATCTGAAACCATGGTCAATACACCAATGGATTCACTTTTGTTCCCTGAAAAAAAAAAAGGAGCTCTTTTCTTACAAACTTTTTGCATTCAGCTTTGCTAGAGAGTTATCCAGTGTTTGAATCTGTTTCACAGTCTCTTCAGCCCATCTTTCAAATATACTCCCATTTCAGCCTGGTTTTTTTTGGCTCAGTCTTTCAACCCCATTCTCTCATTCACATCTTTCCACTCACCAGAAAGTCGGCCCATCTTTCAAATACACTCCCATTTTATCTTCTTTTTTTTCTGCTGAATCTATCAACCTCATTCTCTCTCCACATCTTTCCACTCACCAGAACGTCAGCCCATCTTTCAAACATACTCCCATTTTATCTTTTTTTCCCCGCTCACCAGAAAGTCAGCCCATCTTTCAAACACACTCCCATTTTATCTTTTTTGCGCTCACCAGAAAGTCAGCCCATCTTTCAAATACACCCCCATGTTATCTTTTTTCCCCGCTCATTCTATCAACCCCATTCTCTCTTCACATCTTTCCACTCACCAGAACGTCAGCCCATCTTTCAAATACACTCCCATTTTATCTTCTTTTTTTTCTGCTGAATCTATCAACCTCATTCTCTCTCCACATCTTTCCACTCACCAGAACGTCAGCCCATCTTTCAAACACACTCCCATCTCACATTTTCCCTGCTCCATCTATCAACCCCATTCTCTCCTCCACATCTTTCCGCTCACCAGGAAGCTGGCTCGGGCCTTGACTTTCTCGGCATCCGAGCTCTGCAGCTTTCCCTGGGTGATGCTGGCCTGCACCAGGTTGTAGGCCTGCTGGAGGTCGAAGCCCGAGGGGAAGCCAGCCCGCAGCCGCTGGTACAGCACCTCGCGGAAGTCCTGCTCCAGGATGGTGCAGGCGTGGTTCAGCATGGCACACACCCCGTCAATGCTGCAGCTGGAGATGGCTCGTCTGCAGGGGGAGGAGGAGGTAGAAGCGTCAACATAACAAAATTTTGGGATAATGAAAAAGAAGCACAAGCATTAACTTTTTTTTTTTCTTTTATAATGACTGGGATGGCTGGAACAGGGAAGTCTAGTTAGGATAGTGTGCTGGTTTTTGGAGGTCAGAGAGTGATTATGGAATTTCACTTTTTTTGTTTCCTCCTCCCAGTAATTTTAGTGTTTACTGGAAGTATTGGATTACTAACCTAATAAGCACGCTATATATAGACGTGTATGAGTGCTTGCACAAACACACACATATATAAATGTACACCCACACACGCATGTATGAGTGCTTGCACTAACACACACACAAACACACACATACACACACACAAGCTTGCACTATTCACTTACACAACAAATAAATGAAATAAATAAAGAATAATAAATAAACATACACACTCTCTTTCACACTACGTCCAACACACCACTCACAACAATAAGCCACAATACACACATAAAACTCTTCTAAGTATGTGTCATTCACATACAACAGCCTGCTGATGACTAACCTGACAGACTTTTTCACAATGAAGAAAGTGTCATCCACCATACTGGATGTCTGCTGACTTTCCTCTATGGCGTCCATATTCACCGCCTGTCACAAACATCTGTCCATCAATGTTTGTCATCACATAACAACATCTGTCCATCATTGTTTGTGATGATGTAACATCTGTCCATCATTGTTTGTGATGATGTAACATCTGTCCATCATTGTCATCACATAACAACATCTGTCCATCACTGTTTGTGATGACGTAACATCTGTCCATCATTGTTTGTGATGATGTAACGACATATGTCCATCATTGTGATGACATATGATTGTTCGTGATGATGTAATAACATCTGACTATCATTGTTTGTGATGATGTAACAACATCTATCACTGTTTGTGATGACGTAACGACATCTGTCTATCATTGTTTGTGATTACTTCTTTTTTACTTTTTGGTTCATTCCTCAGCTAGAGCTCCAAGATTCACCAACGGAGAGATTTTTGTGTACGCCCACCATAGGTAGCTGCATTCCGACTCCAGGGATGATGTCCAAACATGACACTGGTGCGTATACATTCCAAACACAAAAAGTTGCTATCCCTTCCTACTGGCATGACATGGGCCTCCTCTTCACAAAGGCAGAATGGGTTTTAACCTGCGCAAAAGTTGTTCTGCCTGCATTCGTACACGGGACCTTGGTTTAGAGTCTCATCCAAAGGACATTTCAGGGATGTTATCTCCAAGGGAAAAATCCCCTTGATCGAATATTTCAGTGGTGGCTGGAATCCCCGCCTTCAGACTCAACACTCTAACCATCAGGCTATCCCACCCCTCATCTTTATCTACAACAAGAAAAGAAAAGAGCACCTCTACCTAGGACTTGGCATTCCTGCTTCATCAATTCATATGTCAGTCTCCCCATGGTGATGCTGGGGGGGCCTGTCTTCTTGAACCCTCTCTTTGTTTCTGCCTTGTTCTTTTTCTTCCTGTCATCTCCTTCTTATCTATTTTCTGCTTTCTTGATCCATCCTCCTGCTTTTATTTCCAGAAAGACATAAGAGATATTTCTCTTCCATGCCAAAGTCAGATAGGCTGGGCCTGACATGGCAGGCACTTAACGGCAGCGCAACATATTTTCGCTCATATGAGAAGCAAAAGTAATTGCTAAGTGATAATCTTACTGATCAATAATTTCAGAAACTACATAAAATTCTGGACAATTTTTTTTAATCATTAAAAAAAATTCCCAAAACATGAGCAATGCATCAGTCACAAATAATTTTTTTTTTTTTTTAACTATGAGCAAAGCATCAGCAATGCAACACCTATGAAGTGAATCTTTATTTTAAAATGGTGATAGTCCTAAGTTTGTGCTTCTGAGCTTAAGGGATTACAGAGAAAGTTTGACAATAATCCAAAGTTAGCACTTCTGAGCTAAAGGGATTATGGTGAAAGTTTGCAGGACATTATAAGCCACAGGGTGGAAAAGGATGGCATACCTTTAAGATCATTTCTCTCATGAAGTACTCCTCCATCATGATGTAGACACCAATCAGCTCCTGTACCAAACGGCTCATCTCACAGCCAGACCAAAAGGCCTCCACTTCCTTCACTTGCTCTGCAAGCAGCAACACAATTGATGCCTAAAAATCAGTGAAAATAATATAAATCTCCAGCACAAATTAGTGAAAATGATATAGTCTCCAGCGCAATCTGAACTGTGTTTCATATGACTGAGAAATATTCAATCTGTTC
Source organism: Rapana venosa (assembly GCA_028751875.1). Taxonomy (NCBI): domain Eukaryota; kingdom Metazoa; phylum Mollusca; class Gastropoda; order Neogastropoda; family Muricidae; genus Rapana; species Rapana venosa. The sequence goes on along the minus strand of CM054149.1, from coordinate 29,882,998 downwards.
CGGAAAAAAAAAAAGAATTTACATCATCTGAAACTGATAAGGACACACTCAAAAGCATGCAGTTACTCCAGGCAGTTTATCCCTAACTGTCAAGTGAAAAGGTGGTGGTTTTTCTTTTTTCAGAACTTAGGGACCGGGGGTATTTTGTTCGTTTTTTTGTAGTTCTACTTTTTTTCTTCCCTTGGCTACAGCTCTGAGGTTCACCAGTGGCAAGATTTTTGCATATGCAACCGTTTTCGCCCACCTTTAATGTAGCCGCTTTCCAATTTTGAACTTTGTATTCACAAACATTGACAGCAGAAGGAATGTAGGTGATTAATAATGTGACCTAGAAAAAAGGCAAAAGTCCACATTACCTTTTCTGCTCTCTTCCTCTGGCATGGCCACTTCCAAGTCACCCTGTAAATCACACACAATACATGTATTAACAATACAAATCCATAAAGAACTGTGACATATTTTTCCCCCTTTTAAAGGGCCACAATAGCAAAAGTTCTTTTTTTTTTTCTTTCTCAGCCAGGGAAAAACATGTGAAGACCTCAGTGGAGGCCAGAAAAAAGCGAGAGAAATTGAGAGAAAAAAAACAAAAAAACTCACAGAAATATGCAACAAAATAGTCTAGAAAAAATTTTGACATCTAAATTGTACTGAAAACAGTAACACACTCACACATGCACTTTTTCCCCTCTTGGACAACAACCAAAAAATAAAATTACACCGACACAAAAGAAAATAGAAATCTCTCCCTCCTCCTCCTTTCCACTCACTAGAGCTCGCCGCCGCATGAATCTGCAGTACAGTTCTGCACGCGCACTGATCAGCGCCACCTCTGAGAGAACAACGTCCAGCCCTCGCGGATCCATCCTGAAAACACACAGTGCAGAAAACATACGTGAAGAGGTAAGTCTCTTTTTTTATTATTATTTATTTTTTATTATTTATTTTTTATTTAGAGGTAAGTCATGTTTTATTGGCATGCAAGGTTTATAACGGCCAGAAAATGTGCGGGTTTACTTTTTTCCTTCCAGTAAATGAAGGTTAGATAACCAGTACTTTTCTAAGTGCAAATGGTGGCAGTTGTTGCTTTAAAATGTGACACTCAGTAAAATTCTCCACCACAGCAACCGAGAAGATTCTCAGTTGAATGTCTAGAATTTTTGTATTTTGGATTATCGTTTGCACAAATCCTCAGTGATGATTTGGAACCAGGAATATCACAAAAGTCTATCAATAATCTTCAAAATATATAATCATGGCCTCACTTAGAAAAGATATTCACCTCAAAAGTATGCACATGTAAAGATACATGTCATGACAAACATGCACAAAACATAAATATCAAGCATATACTGTCTTATAATAAGGTGTCTTATATAAACAAGGAAATGGCCATACCATATCTTCACATTAGCATGCACGCACAGGCATGTTTGTGCACACTCGTACAAATGTAACATATGAACACAACATACAGATGCAACCATGTCATCACATGATTATCATTATCCTTAAATACATACCTTTCTCCCATTGTTTGTTTCTGTTGTAAAACCATACTCTGCTGAACCTGCCTCACCTGAAAAAGAAAACAAAATTCATTTATGATAATCAATTGTTTGGATATCATTAACAAGTGAAATGCACAAAATACTCTCTATATGAACTAAACACAATCAAGGAATAGAAAAGAGTAACAGAAAAAAAAGTCGTGTAACTTCTATATCTTTCATTTTCACAAGCAGAAAGAAAAACAAAACAAAAATGCATTAAAACAGCCTGTACAGTAAAACAGGAACTTCATATATGTACCCAAACTGCAAAATACGCAATACTAAAACAGGAGAGAGTCAGATACAAACACAGCATTAAAAAATAGCAAATTTCCGGCACTGAATTTTGTGACAGTGAAGATACAGATTTTACAACAAAAAACAAACCTTAACAGTATCCCTTCAGTGGATAAAAAATATTAATGACATAATCTGTCAGTTGTGCTACTATCAGTTACGGCGTATTAGTGCAATTCGAAAGTACCTGTCCACTGATGCAACAGCCAAATTTGTCACTTCTTTCACGTCTGGACTATTGCAATTCTCTTTTGTCTGGTCTGCCAGCATCATCTATCCACTCCCTTCAACGTATACAAAACTCCGCAGCTCGACTAGTTCTCAGAAAGAAAAAATCGGAGCACATTACTCCCCTCTTGCGATCTCTCCACTGGCTGCCTGTGCCACAGAGAGTAGATTATAAGATCAGTACCCTCTGTTACAAATGTCTCCACAAAACTGCACCCTCCTACCTCTGTGAATGTCTTAACCTGTACACTCCTTCACGTTCCCTCCGCTCTGCTGCAGATACCTTGTGCCTACAAATACCTAGATTCAACCAATCTACTGTTGGCCGCCGCTCTTTCTCTATTTCGGGTCCATCGACCTGAAATGAGCTCCCTCTCTCTCTTCGCCAGAAGCCTAACTATGACACTTTTAAATCCAGCCTCAAGACATATTTATTTCAAACCTAAGATGTCCCCCCTCCTGTTTCATATCAGAACTATCCCACCCTTCACTAACCCATGTCCTATCACCCTGCTAAAGTATATGACCTATGACGTATGCTTTTGAAAAACATTTGACTATTGCAGTTTTATTTCATAGATTTGGTCTGCAGCGTACCATGTTTGTAATATCTGTTTGAACTATTGATTATTTGTCGATGGTTGTATGACTGTGTAAGATTAGGTTGAATGCATGCGCTTTGATTTGTCTTTGCAAGATATAGCGTTATATAAGTTCCATTTATTATTATTATTCTTATAATCTAAAGCAAATGACAGTATAATTCTTACTATACATGGCACAACTGATACGTATAAGACGTTCTAAATGAATAACAACACTTGCCAGTTTATCATATTGCCGTCGGGACTTGAAGTTTTCCACAATTTTGCGAGTTTGTCTGTCGCACTCTTTCTGCAGTGTCTGTAGCATTGCAAACAATTGCCCTGGACCTGTGACAAATTAAAAAACAAACATAACATATGCATTTAAAAGAAAGTTTTAATACATTACAAAATATATCCACCAGAGTACAACACACACACACACACACACACAATTACAGCTGGGGGCAGGGCATAAGAGCTGAATCTTTCCCTCGAATCAGTTTAGGAGAGTCATTATAAGCCTAAACTTTTCATGGGTTAAGACTCAAGCAGACTTGCACCTTTGTTCACAGAACATTTCATTCAGTTCCTGTCACGAACACCACTAAATCCTTACATCTTTCCATACAGAAGTTTCAGTTACCTATCACTCAAACTCAACAAAACAAGAAAGCAGACTGATAATAGAAAACATGGGCACAATGCATGAGCAATTTGCATGCAAATTGAAGTTAACCAATTAAAGCTTGATGATGATTTAAATCCCCTAAATCTGATATTTACAAGCAATAACAAAAAATATTTTCAAGTCAGTCGGTCCTCACCGTAGTAAGTTTCCACCAGAGGCTGATGTATCTCCACCACACGAGCAATGCCTTCAAATAACAGCGTAACGGTGTCGGCAAACAGGACAGCCCCTCGCTTGTCGTCTTCTGATGTTTGCAGTGCCAGTTTCAGGTTGTTGTCTGCCTTTTCTGATATCTGAAAAGAAGGTCAATCAGGCTATACCGCAAATGAAGACTAACCCGGCTCTGTGACTGTATAAACTGGCTAAACATTTTTTTTAAGAACCCTGTGAGTATTTTTTCAAAAGCCGTTAACTCTAGTCACACAAATTTGTAAGCTGGTAAGGAACATGGAATGAAATTAAAAAGGTGTGTGTGTGAGTTTGGTGGCATGCATGTATGCATTCATGCATGCACATGTGCATGGGTTTACTTTGTAATCTTATCAGTCTAGACTAGTAGTTATCTCCATCTTAGACTCTTGGCATTACATTTACTTCATAATTCTAAAAAGCTGCATTTGCCATTTCTTTAAGTCTGTTATTACCAATACCCATTTCACAATTCTTCAAAACTGTATTTTGCGTGGCAACAGATAAAATGCTATCATTCCAAATCCATTCTAAAAATTCTTCTACAAGTCTTCTACTATTCTTCCAAGCTGCTTTTCCCTTTAAAAAAAAAGAAAGAAAAGAAAGAAAGAAGAAAAAGACAACAAACGTTAAAAACCAAATCTCTTATCAATTTTCTTTTTTCATTTTTTACATGCCATCACATTTCAAAATCACAAATAAGCATTAAGCCTACCTGAGCTGCCAGATATTTGCTGAACTTGGTAATGCCCTCTTTGTGCATGGCAAGTAAGGGGAAGATCTTGAAGAAGCGTTCAACAGAAGCCACATCCTGGCTGTGTACGGCGGCATCAAACTTGCTGTTCACGATGTTCTTCAGCTTCTCTTCTGATTCATACAGCAGCTTGAAGGATGTGTCCAGCGTGCTCCCAGGAACTAGAAGAAAACCTGTGACGTTACTCAAACAGACCTTTTAATTGTACTTTCTGGGAAGTGAAAAAAAACTTGTAATGCTTGCCTTTTAATTGTACTTTCTTGGAAATGAAAATAAACTTGTCATGCTTCTTGTCAATAGAACTTTTCTGGAACTGAAAAATAAATCTCACTTCTGTGGTGTTCAAAAGCACCTCTGCAAGAAGGCCCTCTAATTTCCTTGTCCAGTTTTTCTTTAAAAAAGCCCATGTGCAAAAAATAAGAGGAAATTTTGTGTCTGTTATTGTATACCACTTTAAGTCACAGCATATTTCTCTGTATAAAATCTGGGCACTTTCCCTGGGGTGAGTATGTTACGAAAAGAACAGTGTCATCTTTTATTTCTTTTCTTTAAAGGGGACATGACATATGCAAAAGAACAGTTACAAAACAATGTGTGTTGTGCTAATAATCACGTTTGAACATTTAGGCTTTAATCTTTATACCTCTTTGAAATTTTATTCTTTAACGCGCTAAAAGAGTTATTACATTTATAGTCACGAAAACATTATTCCCATGATAAAATCTATTTCATCATTAAGGTTGTAACACAAAAGGTATTAACAAAATTCATGATTAAAAATAACATCAGTTATCAACAGAAGACAAAAAGACACAGACACTAACCTTCACTTGTTTCAGCACTCATACGAATCACAGTTTCATCCAGGTTACGGAATCTATGTACGTGTCCTGCAGCCTGTGGAATAATAGATAAATCAGCAGATGATATAAACACTTTTTTTTCAGTTTTTAGTTAATTTGAAATTTACATTCTTTCTTTCAATATTTCAACCAAGGAAACATAGCAAACTGTTCTAGCAGGACATTTTTTTATGATGCAATCACAAAAACAAATATCCTGAGAAACATAAAATATAAAAAATTTGAGCATTTAAAAAGAACAGACACAAAACTTAAGTACCACAACATTAACTTGAGCTTTTATGACATGGATTTTTACAGAGGAGATTCAGTTTACATTAAAAAAAACAACCCACCTCATAATCATGAAATAAAACAACAGGATTCATGAAACTTGGGACTTAGGAGCACATTTACATAAATTTGGATTTCAAAGGTAAAATTTAAAATAAAACAAACAAACAATGGGCCCCTCCTGAGAGCACAGAGAAAAACTATGACCAACAAAAAAAACAAGAAAGAAAAACCACAACTTTAAAAAAGAGAAGAGAACACAATAATTTGTGAAAGACGCATGACCACCAGTCCCACCTTTTCATAGTCTTCATTCTGTAGAGCAATCTGAACCCCATCTGTGCAAAACTTCAGATCCAGTATATCTTCCACTCTTTGTGAGCATTCCACCACACGACTCTGAAACAGTTCACAGAACACACCGATCAACATCACTAAAAATACTCCCAAAATTCAGTTTAGCTTAGTACATACAGGGAAAATATTTCCAGACGTTTCAACCTAAATTCAAGATATCTACTGCATAATTGAGATGATTATTATCAGTTACCAACCCCATCTAAAAAAGTGTTTTCTGCCACTTTGCAATCTGTTCAAGCTGACTGAATACTGCTATTGCTTCAAAATGAAAGAATCTTGATTTGAGCTGAAAGCCACATCAAAATTAAGTTGTAAAATGAGATAGTCTCACAACCACAGCTAGATCATTATGGCCTAATATTTTGATGATAACTTCACAATGCAGTTTGTGGTTGTGATAACTATTTTGACCACTTTAACTTAAATCTCATAGCAGTACTTTTTAACATGACCCATAGTGGAACTGTCTGCAATTAATAGGGCTTTTTTATGACAGTACAGATGTAAACACAGCAATTCTTATGACCGACATGTAACTAAAAACATTAACAGGTATGCCTACCCTCAAGTTTCACTTTCAGCGACACTCCCTCGGACAGAGGCATTGAAAATCTGGGACACTGACCAAATTTCTGGTACACCCATGCAACCACACAAAATCACTTCTTTTTCATGAAACAACTCCCATCATCAAATGCCATCCTCTTTGATGCCATCTTTTCGAATCAAAGAAAAACCACTCTGGTGTGCATGTGCATAAGTTGTATGACCCCCAAATCAGAGATCTTCATTCATTTCCATCAGCGATGCATGAACAGAGGCTGGAGGTGGATACAAAACGCTCACTACTACTTGGCTCCACATGAAATGCCATAACAAGATTTTTAACTTTCCAGGAAGCAAATCCCAAAATTAAGTTCCCAGGCCACTCATTCATGAATGACGCTTTTCAAGAATAAATAAGGTTCCTCCAGGATGGTATACATGCTTGCAATACTACAGCAAAGACATATTCACTTGTATTTAGCCTGCGAATCCTGGCCAACATTGATCTTCAGGACACAGTTTTTCAGACACTTCATAATCCTTCTATTATACTCTGAAGCATCTAGACTCATAAAGCAACACTTTCTTTCAGCACTGATCTGAAGAGCAAGCAACAACGCCATCTCACTTGCCCACCTTCTTTGTTCTTCTTTGTACATGTATGCACACAAGCAGTCAAAAATCTTTACTTTATCTGGGCAATACCTTGACAATAAGCAGATAATCAGACCCACCTTTGCCAAATCCAGTTTGCGTACTTTACCGCTGACATTTTCAGCCAAGGTAGAAGTGAATGAGATCATACTGTTCAGCTGCCGCGAGTCTGTTTCCAGTATCTGCAAGTTTGGCCTGAAAACAAACCAAAACAGGAAAGAAGTAGCAAAAACTAAGTACTGGAAGCATTTTGAATTTTAAAACCATAACTATTACTTTCTGGCTGCCAGTCTCGCAATGGCACTGCTCTGTGCGGCTGATGCAGTTTTTGTACATGAATCATTGTGGTAATTAATTAGGTTGGTTTTTACAAACCATGTGTGCCTGTACAAATACTGAAATAGTGACATAAATAAAAATACAAATTAAAATGCTGCTTTGGTTTATAACTACTGAAAAAGACTCTCAGATTGTGTGAGAGGCTATCTTTTTACTTAAGTGTTTTAGTATACAGCGTTCGAAGTATTATTTAATATTCACCGTGTCACTTAAGTTCAGCACCACTGTTATTATTTTTTATTTGAGGAGGGGTATTATGTGACATGTTCCCACATCTGATCTCTCTTATGAGTAGTTTTTCTTTGCATAATTTCACCAGGGATAAAACTCAGTTATTGCTGAGAGTTCCTTTACACTTGTGCTAAATCAGTAAAATTAATGTAATAACCATTTCAGACCTAATTTTTCATAGCTTCTAAAACACTAGCACCCAGACCATTACTTGTGACCGTGTGGATGGGAGAAAAGTTGGCCTTCAGAGAGAATTTGAATCAAGGACCTAGTATCTACTACTCTCTAGCCAGGTTGCATTATCACTAGACCCACCAAAGACCCCTCTTCAGAGTAAAAGCACCTTAGGGCCTATACTCACAGCATCTTGTGGAGACTGGTCATCTTACTCTCCAGGGTGTTCTGATGCTCCAGCAAACCCTTCAGCTCCTCCTCTACATCCTCCTGAAATTGAGGGAAAGGAGAGATAATAATAATAATAAATAATAATGTTAATAATAATAATGTAAGGAATTTATATAGCGCTGAATCTTGTAAAGCAACAAATCAAAGCACTCATAGCATAGATCAGCATAATAACCAGCATTCCCACTTTTCTGTTGAACTTGTTATCAAGTGAGTGAGTGAGTGTGTGTGTGTGTGTGTGTGTGTGTGCATAGCATGCACATGTTAGGAATAAAGGGTTGGGGGCAGGGAGGGGATATGGACACATAACATTCAAATTATATAAGGGCACATGACTCTGAATGAGTGAGAGAGTCTGAGAGAGTGTGTGGGAATGGTGGATTGGAAGGGGTCTGAATCTGTAATCTAAATAAAAGCCTATTAAGCACGCTAAAGCACAAGTAGATCTGCCCATGAACTTATCAGGAAAAAGAAGCATTTCCTAACCTATGTTTAACCAAGACAGGTTCCCATAAGATTAAAGCCACAGACTTCACAACTCTTTGGATATTAAAATCTTACATTATATCAATTTATTGAACCACATTTGTCAGATTCAAAACAATTTCCAGCTGTAAAACTGATGGGTTTTCTTGGTTTGGTTTGGTTTTTAATTGAACCACCCCTTGGTACACATGTAAACATTCTGGGACATAATTTTATACATGTTTAATTATTTCTCATTAGTATCTTTAGTTTAAATAAAGACCAAGAATCTACAATTGGCCATTAGCCTGTAATAGTGTGTTTGACAGCTCAGAGACAGAGAGAGAGAGAGAGAGAGAGAGAGAGAGAGAGAGAGTCACAGGCAGATCTCTGTGTGTTTTGTGTGTGTGTGTGTGTGTGTGTGTGTGTGTGTGTGTGTGTGTGTGTGTGTGTGTGTGCAGTGTGTGTGAGTGAGTGAGTGAGTGTGTGTGTGTGTGTGTGAGTGAGTGAGTGTGTGTGTGTGTGTGTGTGTGTGTGTGTGTGTGTGTGTTGGTGTGTCCGAATGCACGCGTACAAAATCGGTTTCCAAGACTGTATATATTGTGTTTGTCATTAATTTACACATATATTTGAAGTGGGATCACTGCGTTTAACACCTATGTACATAAATGCAGAGGTAATAAATCAGATACATGCAGAGCTAATAAAAACTGAAGTGAAAGTCAAGTGTGTCTGTTGTGTTGGACGAGTTCTATTCTACCGCCTTTCGATTTGTTTCCATACATTCCCATTGAAGCGTCAAAGCAACGAAATATGTATGTTCAGAATACAGACCTCCTGTTTGCTAAGTCGTTCCAATGCCTTTTTTATATCATCGATTTCTGTTAGATTTTCTACGGAATCCATAGACGCCATAGACGTGGCATCGCCCATGGAAGTCGCCATTTTGGCAGCTGTGCATGTCGGGATATGCTACATAAACCGGAAAGAGCATTGGCTAAACGAATATGAACTGAAAGAAATCTCTGTGCATCTATTATGTAAGTAAATTTCATATCTTTAATCATCACGTCTTCAGTATTTTAAACTAGACAGTAAATGCTTTGACCATCATTTTTAGTATTCGGGCTGCTTCGCTGTTGATCTACAGCGAAGTAGGACTTGCCGGCAACAGCGCTGCCATTCTTTATGATTCTTTGCTTCTTCCGTTTTCTGTTTTGGTTAGGCCTAGAACTTTTCTTTTTTCTGAAATATGCTCAATCTTTGAGAGCTCGCAATCTCAGTATTAATTTTGAATTACATACATATGGCATACACTTTAGATATGAATATATGGGACTGCGGGTTTGTATACACTTTAGATATGAATATATGGGACTGCGGGTTTGTATTATGCCAAGGATCTTTAACGCGCACATTTTTTTTATCCCCAGCACAGGCCTACTTTGGTGTTTACTTTTAAAGGGGATTAAATTTATAGCATGAGCGCGTTATTCACACTACAGCAGTACTGCTGATCAGTAGGCCTATATATTGTAGACCTAGGGTGATCAGTATCAATAGAGATAAGATACTGGGCCTATGACACCATATCAATGTATAGGAATAGTCTCTAAATTATAAATAATGGGAAATCTGTGCTGGGACATATTTTTTATGTAATCATAACAACAGTTGATCAGGATCAGATTCTCAGTGATACTGATAGCTCATGGAGAGACTATTCACTATTTGACAAGTTGACATGCTACTACTACTAGTTGTGAGTGTCATTGGTAAGGTAGTTAATTTCTGGTCTGACATGGGAGTATGGGATGCCATATTAATTGTCATTCCGGCTGGTATTCACAGACAACTACGGCTGGTATTCACAGACAACTTGAACTTGAGACAAGCTTTTAAAGAAGTTAAACCCTGCAGAGGACATAAATAATAATAATGACTTTTTTTTTAATGTATGGATTTATATAGCTCTGAATCTTGTAAAGCAAGAAATTAATGGATCAAGGACATAAGTCCCCATTGTTTCTCACTTTCTGTCTTTTAACAAGAAAAATTAGAGTAGCACTTGGTTTTAGTAAACTAGTAGCAATGATAGGAGCCTAATATCGATATTATTTTATATAATATATGTACAGTAATTTAATAGTAATACTGTAATAGTGTTAAAAGTAGAATAGACTGGATCTGTGAAGGGACATGTCGCTCTCACATTGCAATATTTTCACTTTCAGACATGATGCTGGATGTAACTGTGGACATGACGAACTGTGAGATAGGTTCAACTTAAAGCCAAAACTTGCTAAATTGATGTTCAAACAGTTGACGAACTTAAAGACAAAACAACAACAAAAAAGTGTTTAATATAAACCAGCATAATAATTAATACTGTAATAGTATAATGCAAGGATCATGAACCTTTAAAAGTCATGATCAAACAAAAACATTTAAGGTAGATAATATAATTATTTTAATTCTATGGGGAAGTTGTGTCATCTGTGAATTTGAAGCTGTTTGAAAACATTGCTTAGATTAGAAATTATATGCTTTTTTTTACTTATGATAGCATTGATAGACCTTTATTAATTGTACTTTACTAAAATGAGTAAAAACAAGTGACATTTGCTCTAGAAAAGCAGTTTCAAAATTTGTAATATTACACCATTTAGGAAATAATTATTAATTCACTAGTTCGTCTAAAGTGTGAGAGTGAGTGAATGAGTGTGTGTGTGTGACTTAGTCACTGTGTCAGTGTGTGTGTGACACTGTATAGTGTATACATCATTAATGTCTATGTGTGTGTGTGTGTTCATATGAGAACGCATGAGGGGGGGGTGGGGGGGAGTGTGCGCACGTGGGTGTGTGTGCATGCGCACTCGTGCATGCATATGACTATAGTATGAGTGTGTGTGTTTCTCTCTGTGTGTGTATGTTTCCTGGTTAGATACTGAGATGGGTGTTACTTGAAATTAGATTTTGCTTAGAAAAATCTATTTGGTTAAATAAATGGAAACCAGTTTGATTGATATAATTAAGTCCTGTACAGGCTATCTAGACTAAGACTATAAATATATAATTATAATTTTATGAGACTGAAAATGAAACAGCAAAAAAGCATTACAGTTACACCATTATATTAGGCTGATTGTCATCATGATCATAAGTGTAACACTAACACATTAACTGTAAGCTTTTAACTGTTTTCGGAAACATTATCAATGCAGCCTATAACTTGAATAAGAAAGGCTTCAACTAGTACACTATTAAAGCAAAAACATAACCATACACCATTCAAGTAGACATTGTCATTGTTTAAAAAGCAACATTCTGAAGAATTTCATGAAAATATGGTGCCAAGATTTCAACAAAAGTTGGTCACTTTTACAATTATAGTTTTAGGGAATAGGTTCTAAGCTTAATCATTCTAAATTCTATTATGGTGAAGAGTATTAAACTATTATGCTCTTGCTTTTTATTTCCACAGAACCAAAGATGTACCTCTACAACCTGACCTTGCAGCGGTCCACAGGGATTGTTGCCGCAGTGCATGGCAATTTCTCTGGATCCAAGTTGCAAGAGATAGTGGTGTCCCGTGGCAAGGTCTTAGAACTGCTACGTCATGACCCTAACACTGGCAAAATATATCCTGTTTTGTCCATCGAGGTGTTTGGTGTCGTTCGTTCTCTCATGCCGTTCAGGCTCACAGGAGGAACCAAAGGTAAGATGGGATGCTTGTAAACACAGTTATTGTTTCTATTATGAAGAATTGAATGGTAAAAATGAAACGAGCATAAGTTTTAGTGAGTAAGTCTGCTTTTTGTTTTTTGCGTTATAAACTAAGCCTAAAGCTGATATATGTTTTGTTGCAGCTGAAGTTACATTTTCTTTGCAGCGTGTAATTCATTGGAGCTAATTCTTTCAATTAAGTTGTTTTGGTACAGTGTAGAAAAAGCTGAGCAGTTAGAACATGGACTTATGACCTGAAAGTGATGCAAGGATTTGAAGTGTTACTTGGAGGTTCCCCCGCCACTCCTGGTTCTGATTCCATTCCCCAATAAGTTGCTTTGATGAGACTATAAACTAAGTTCCCATGTTTAGATGGACACATACCATCTCATGTACACACTAAAAAAGAAATCTATTTGTCATAGAAGTGTATGCCATGTATGGCCAATAGTGTGGATGGTGATAACATACCTGCCTTGTATTCTGCAGTCAGGAGAGGGATGGGCCCCACCACATTCTGTTTGCCCCAACAGATCTCTGAAAAGTTTGGTGCTGATCCAAATTTTTCAAGGACATAGGCAAGAAGTCAAGTTTAGTTTTACACTCTGTATTCATACTGATACTTATTACTTGGTTATTTATAAGTATAACTCACTTGTCATAGAAAGGGTTGCCATTGATCGGCATCAAAGTAGAAAATAGTGCCTTGAATCTGAAATGCTCATTTGTCATAGAAAGAGTTGCCATTGATCAGCATCGAAGTAGAAAATAGTGCCTTGAATCTGAAATGCTCATTTGTCATAGAAAGAGTTGCCATTGATCAGCATCGAAGTAGAAAATAGTGCCTTGAATCTGAAATGCTTTCTTTTACTAATAAAGATATATATATAACTATCATAAGAGGAATGTTGTCTGATATGATCACTGGTGTATTGCAGATTATGTGGTGGTTGGATCTGATTCTGGTCGTATTGTGATTTTGGAGTACATCCCATCCAAGAATCAGTTTGAGAAGATTCATCAGGAGACTTTTGGCAAAAGTGGTTGCCGACGCATTGTGCCTGGCCAATATTTGGCTGTGGATCCCAAAGGTCGTGCTGTCATGATAGGTAAGTTCTTTATAATACTTACACGCTGAATTTGTGAAGAAACTGTTGTATATGAAACATCCTAAAACTTTACTTACCGTGGATTGTGTGTCTTAGCAGTTATATTGATATATGCTCAGGAGACTTTAAACTTTATGATCAATAAATATGATGCAAATCATTGCTGTAGTTAGTTACAATAATAATTTCAAGAAACAAATGTGTCCACAGGTGCGGTTGAAAAGCAGAAATTGGTGTACATTTTGAATCGTGACGCACAAGCTCGCCTGACCATCTCTTCTCCACTGGAAGCTCACAAGTCCAATACCCTTGTGTATCACATCATTGGCATTGATGTGGGCTTTGAAAATCCCCTTTTTGCATGTCTGGAGATTGACTATGAGGTAAGATTATTCCCAATGGTTTGTTTTACAGGGGAAGGGTACAAAAAGAAATGTACTCAAAGCATTAATTATAGACTATAACACATAAGTTCCAGTGAATTTTAAAGATTTATTTGTTGGAATGAATTTAGGAAGAAAACAGAACACCCCTGATTTTAGTACGTTTGGCTATGTTGTATGCAATATTGTTTTTGTTTTATATGATAAAAAGTAATTGTGTAATGAAGTCAAGAATTTTCTTCCCTTTTTATTCCTTTTTTTTGTTTTTGGAAGTGTTAACTAAATGACAATTTTTTTCAGAACAATCTTCCCTTTTTTCTGTGGGGTTTTTTGTTTGGGGGGGGGGGGTGGGGGTGTTAACAAAATGACAAATTTTTTTCAGAACAAAATGACATGTTTCTTCAAGAACTTTTTCCAGATACATTTTCCATTTTCCCTTTTTTTTTTAAATGTTTGTTTGCTTGGGTTTTTTTCTCATATAAATATGTCTGGGCTGCAAATTACCAAAGCCATGTCACACCTTTTGGTGTGGGGGGGGGTGTGAGTTGAAAGGCACTTGTAAAATGAATGCATTGTGTATTTATACTGTTTGGTGCTTTTTACCAGGAAGCAGACTCGGATCCAAGTGGGGAAGCAGCTCAGAAGACTCAGCAGCTGTTGACCTATTATGAGCTGGACCTGGGTCTCAACCACGTTGTGCGCAAATACTCAGAGCAGCTGGAAGAGCATGCCAACTTCTTGATTTCAGGTACAACCTGTAGATTTGTTTTACAAATCCTTTCTTTTTCTCTATACTTGTGTCAAGGGAACCGAGCCTTTCACTGACCTCCATTTCTTTTTTTACTTTCTGATGGCCAGTACCTGATATTTTCATTATTTTAACAAGTTTCTGACCAGGCAGTTTTGCCCCCATTTCCTTTCCCTTGATAGAGTAGGTAAAGTAAATATTGATCACTGTAACTGCTTTCTTCCTCTAAGGTGGAAAATGAAAAAGTATGGCTCAAATTTACACAAGTTTGGAATGTGCCAGTTACAACATTCATATCTTGTTGAGCTTACCAGTCCTATACATTTTTGTTTTTGTTATGTGGTTTTTTTTTTTAATAGCTTTGTGGAAGCAATTTGTAAAAGAGGTCAAGCTCTTTCTAAAGTTCTGTTGAATTCTTGTGTTATGGTTTTCTGGCCGAGCCTTTGTAAAATCATCTATGTGTACTTTAATACTTTATTTTTGTCAACTTTTCTTTTGTGTGATGACAAAAGTGTCTTGTGTTTGCAGTGCCTGGTGGAAATGATGGCCCAAGTGGTGTGCTGATTTGTTCAGAGAACTACATCACCTATAAAAACTTGGGAGACCAGCCTGATATTCGTTGTCCCATTCCACGCAGAAGGGTAGGTGAACAGTGAGATGGTAGAAAACAGACAGTTTCTGTGATCATGTAGAATTGCATGTATTTGCTGGATTTTGTTTTAAAAGAACAAATACTGCAGTGCGTCTCTTTATCTAATTGTCTTGTGTGTAGGTGACAATATTAACCCTAGTAGCGCTGAATATGCAGCAACAAGCCTCACTTCTATTGGCTGAATTAACATTGGCTAGCATTGTTTTGGAGCAGGGTGGGCTCAAACAACCCTTGATATTGATATATAAAACTGAATTAAATGTGTTAAGCTATATATCACTGGAAAGAACAGATAATATGCTTTTAAATGAGTGTAATTTTATAATAGTGTGTAGTGATTATGATTATGTAAAAAAAATTATTAAAAAAAAAATCGTGTGCGCACTACTGATCACTGTTCCATCGTCAGGGCCCCGGATCGATTTTAACACGATAAGCAAAGTTCTTGCAGTGCATAAATGTCGTGATTAGGTAAACACTATTTCTTGACATTAGTTTTCAAAAAATAAGGAGGGTGACCGATCACCAAATACTCGGAAAAGTTCAGCGAAAGGATCGACGCCATCGTGACCAATCGTGACCGTCATGGTGGAATGTGCGAAGTGGTGGCTTTCTATGACGAAAATACAAAGATCGCTTGATTTCATGTGATGCAAAGTATTCAGCAGCATAGCGATTTGACTCAACAACAGTTATTTCAAAGCCTCGTTGCGGCAAAATAAAGTAAAACAATCTGTGACGTCGAAATCGCCGAGTAGCGAAGAAGTCCATCCAGCAAAACTAGCACCGCTCGATTCAGTCCGATCGCGATCGATTTTTACCAAGTTTTTCAAAAATATTCCACAATCCTTACCTCATCGTCTCTCTCATTGTTTATTTCAACCAAATCCAGCCTCTAAAACTCCTCCTCGCTGTCAATATTGTAAAAAAAGCTCGAAAAACGCTTTTAGAAATTCTAGTGGCCGCCATTTTTGTTGAAGACGATCTCGGCTGGTCCGAAAAAAATTATAATACACTCTTAACCAATCAGATTCTTCGTTGCTTGTGTGTGTCAAACGACCTTCACCCCTTTCTGCGGGCCTACAACGGCCTTAACATTCATTGGCTGACCTTTGAAAACGAAAGTAAGCTTTCAACTATGATCACCCACGTCATCCCGGAATATTCCGGGATCCGCCACACAGCTTAGACCCGCCTTTACCGGAATATTCCGGGAACCGCGCTACTAGGGTTAAGACTAATATAGAGTCGTCACTGTGGAGATGATGGTTTCCGTGTTTCAACTGAAATCATGATTACACTTTCTCAGTTACTGATCCACAGTCTGACACTACCTGCAGTTTACTATTAGTTTGGTTTTGTTGGGTTGTTTTTTTAAAAATGCTTTTGTTTGTATGTGGGTGTGTTTTGGAAGGAACAAATGTACCAGAAACCCTTAACTGTGCACAACTTGTCTTACATTAATGATGTACTAGTTTGCTTCAGGTGAACACACAGACACTCAGTTACAAATGTTGTTAGCACTATGAACAGCTTTTATGAATCATGTAAATTACTTGTTCTCATTGATGAATCATGTAAATTATTTGTTCTCATCCAAGTGTTTTATTTTTAACTGTCATTGATTTGCATGATTCTTATCATTGATCTGTCATTGTCATCTTGATGGTGGTTGTTTTTTGTTGGGGGGGGGGGGTGTCCTCCAAAAAGATGCATATGATTGATTGTTTTGCTATTGTGTCATCATTGTGGATGTGATGCTTTCCGTGTTTCACCTGAAACCTTTGATTATATATATTCATTAACTGATCCACAATGTGTTATGTGTTCTGAAGTCGTAGAGTATCATTGATTTTGAAAGTAAATAAGTTTCCGTAGCTGAATTGTTCATCTGGAAAACAGGAATAATCAAGTGTATGGTTATTGTGTTCTGCAGACTGACTTGGACGACCCAGAGAGAGGCATGATCTTTGTTTGCAGTGCCACTCACAAGACAAAGGTAACTTTCCTTGCTGATTCTTTTTGTATTAGGAAGATTGTCTAGGTATCTTTTGGTGAGTGTTTTTATCCTATTTTGATATTGCAGTAAATCTGAAAGCCCTTTCTTTTCCATTGTCAGTTTAGATCAAATGTCAGGTGGGTTGGTATAGGTAAGCTCATAGAAGCCATGTAAAAATGGATTGAAGATGCAGGGTGTTTTGTTATATGTTTGTTATGTATTAATCTAAAACCTGATCATGTCGGATTCTCATTGTATCCAGAAAAAATGTGGTGAAAAGCTTTTAGATAGGTAAAACAAAAATTGAGTCATAGAAAAATTAATAGAATTATAGATAACTTATATCAGTATGCATGTGGACTTGAGCTCAAAAGCGTTAAACTTAAAAGCTCGAAAGCATTACATGTGTTTCTGTTTAAAATATTTTTTACAATAACTTTGTATGCAATTTTATTAGACGTAAGGGTTTTTTTTAAGGGGCTTCTATTTTCTTTTGGAGAAAGCCTTGATGTAACATTTGGCGGGTTTTGTTTGTGTGCAGTCCATGTTTTTCTTCTTGGTACAAACAGAGCAGGGAGACATCTTCAAAGTCACACTGGAAACAGATGAAGATATTGTGAGTAGCCTTTTCCCATTTTCTTTTTTCATGTGTGTGTTTTGTTTTTGTTGACTTTTGATGTTAGGGTTACAAAGTAAAATGGAAATGATGTAATGTTGTCTGGATGAAAAGTCAGTTTGTTTTGAAATGCATATGTGTGCCAATCAAAAAGATTTTTTCCCAAAAAAAGTTAGAAAGTAGTATTACAGTGCATCTTGTAACTTTATTGTTAATTGTTGGCAGTTTGTTCAGCGCTGCCTATCCCTGATTTCCATATGATTCAGTTGTGCTCTGTTGCATGTTTTCTACAGGTGACAGAAATTCGTCTGAAGTACTTTGACACTGTGCCTGTGGCCTCCAGCATGTGTGTGCTGAAGTCTGGATTCCTCTTCATTGCTGCAGAATTTGGAAACCAGTAAGTTTTTCAGATATTTTTGTCGTGTAACAGTACCATGTTATTGGTAGAAACCATTAGTGTTTAATATGGTTATACTGTTAAGATATTCTGTGTGCATTTCAGATAGTTTTCTTCCATGTTATGTAATTGGTAGAGACTAAGTGTTATTTTAGATATGCTTAGTCGTTAGTATATTTGGTTTTTAGTCAGTTGTATAGTAAGTTGGGTTTTTTCTTTTTTTTTTTCTTTTTTTTTAGTTGTTTGTTTTGTTCAACAGTTTCATTTCCTTTGTAGTAAAGAAAGCATTGATTTGTTGAAAGGAAGTCTTTTTTTTATCTTTTTTAATTTTTTTTTTATTACACACTGTAACAATAAAAGATTAATTTACTGTGGGGAATGTAATTTATGAATGTTGACCCATATGCTGACTGAATGAAAATCATAAAAGTAAAAGATGTCATACATGAGATTTACCAGCTGAGAGTATTCAATCATCACTATAAAAAAAATTCTCCTGCACCGATTGTTTCAGTTACCTGTATCAGATCGTGCAGCTGGGAGAAGATGATGACGAAGTGACTTTCAGCTCTGCAACCCCCATTGAAGAGGGAGACACCTTCCTGTTTGCACCCCGCTCCCTGAAAAACCTGGCCCTTGTGGATGAGATGGACAGTCTGTCTCCCATCCTTACCACACAGGTGAAATACGTTTACTTGCGTTGGTTTTGTGTGGGATGTTTTTTTGTAAAAGCATTGTCTTTGTTTATCTTTGTTGTTGTGCTCGTTTTGACTCTTGTTGTTGGGATTAAAAATTACAGATAGTTCGGCTAGCAGATGTCGCCCCCAAAAAAGTCTGCCAAAAAAATGAACTGACCTGGTCTGTAATCTCTGAAAATTGTGCAAGTGTTTTTCAAATGGCTGGTGCAAAAATGTAAAGAGGAAAGACTATAATGCATGCTGTTGCTTCTTCAGAGCTTCTTGAATTATAAAATAAAATAAAAAAAGAATATAAACACACAGGGAAAGGGAAAAAATGACATCTATTTTCAGAAAGAAGGGGTTGTTAACATCAGTAATCCATCAGTTCTTTGCCTAGTTAAAGTTACTAAGTAAATTGAGAACTGGTTATTTCTGGTTGGAGGAGTTGCTTGGTGCGTTTTCTTGTAGTACTTCTCCCCCTCCCTTTGCCTTCCTTCTCCATCCCCCCGATTCCTTCACTTTAAGTGCAGTCATATAGAATGTGAAAGATTCTTCACATGGCCCTTATTGTTATGCAGTAATAAACATATTTTATTTTTAAAACAACAGCAATGTATTTAGACAGTAGAATGTGTCTGTAATTAAAGGATGATAGGGGCGAATATGGCAGTTAGGGTCTTGTAGATACGGTAGTTTTAGAATGAAGTGTCCCCAAGTAATCATTTTATGGCTCATATGTGCATGGCACGTAGTTTACAGAATGATGGATATGATGCTTTCCGTGTTTCACCTGATTGGCTGTGATTAAAATGAAACATATCCTGATCCATGAATCTGTTCGCTATTGTCATGTTAGCTATTCAATAGATAAAGAAATATTTTCGTATATGGCATGGATGCAAGTATTCATGAATGATCTGCTAAAGTGGCATAAAAAAACCCTTGTTTTAGTTGGACACTCGGATCAGCAAGATAGTGTTGCGATATTCCTAGTTATTATTATGCTGGTGTATGGACAGTATCTTTCTTACAAGGCATGAAGACAAAGGTATTGTTCTGCAGTGTAAAGAGCATACAGTGTTTGTAAGTTTACATTACCATTCACATTCAGACAAGTGGATTTAAGGCCTAATTTCTATCTTTAAAACGTGTTTGGAAATTTTGAGAATTGTGGATGTGATGTTTTCCGTGTTTCACCTGACAAATTCTGATTAAAATGAAATAAGCACTGATCCACAATATTCTCTATCCTACAATGAACTAGATAGTAGTCCATATTTTGTACCATTTTTGTGTGGAGAGTTCTTTCTAATGAAAGTTATATCATGGACTGTCTTTATTAGTTATTTGATGACAGGGACAAATATATTAAAGAATTTTTAAAGCAGACATATGTCCATTATCATGGATCAAAAACTGTCAAAGGCGTAGCTGTCCTCTAAGAACAACATTTTGGTGAAAAAGCAGTAAATTCTTTGCCATCAAGCTTTATCTATTGGGTTTGGCTTTATTCTTATTAGAGGCAGTGCACTTTAAATTTTTAATTGACAACACAACCAGACTTTGTTGACATTTTAAATATTGTGCCACTGTCTTGACTGGTCAGTTTTCATGACTATGTTTTTTATCAACTATTTGTGACTAATTTATGGGGTCTTTTTATTTTATTTTATTGATTAAATAAAAATGACATATGCAACAAGCACATTGTGACCTGTGCAGCGTATATTCTATACCTGTGCGTGTAATCTTCATTCAAAAGCCATAAAAATTCAAAAGCTTATGGCATTAACAGATCTCTGAAAAAACAAAACAAAACAAGAACCCTGTAATAATTCCCATCTTACCAGTATAGCAGAATTTGTGCTGGTTGTGCCATTCAATGTGTAGACATTGTTTAGCATTTATCAGATGTAAAGTGATAATCTGTTTGGCTTCTGAAGAGCCATTCTGCCATGCGCACATCAAGCTGAGCTGAATGGAAAAGAAGGGTCTCAGCAGCAATAGCTGTGGAAATAAAACTGTATTTTTTGCCTTGTATGAGGACAGGTCTGTCTTTCCTGTCTTTTTTTTCTTTTTACTGCTGTTGTGAATTTTGATGTAGTGGGATAGAGATCTGTGTTGTGGTGAAAGTAGTACATAACAAATGACGGAATTCAGATCCTTAATTTGGACAGGTTGTAGAAAGTGGATGAGAATTGTGGAAATGATGCTTTCCGTGTTTCACCTGACAAGCCATGATTAGAGTGAAAAAGTCACTGATCTACAATTCTATCCCCACTGTGCAGGACATCTTGAAAATTTGTAAATAGTGGATGTGATGTGTTTCATGTTTCACGTGACAAAATAATATTACAGAATTGCTGTTCTCGTCTATGGACAGCAGCCCTAATTTATCTGTTAATCCCTTTTTTGTGAAACATTCCAAATAATATGTAGTGTATTGTCATCAGATAAACTCACTGGTCAAACAGCTTCCCTAGTTGCAGGAACTTGTAAATTTAAAAAAGTATTCTGGGTGACTTTAGCTTATCAAAGTGCGCTCTCTCTCTCTCTCTCTCTCTCTCTCTCTCTCTCTCTCTCTCCTCTCTCTCTCTCTCTCTCTCTCTCTCTCTCTCTTTTTTAATCTCTCTATATGAATATTGTTTGAAGTGTTATCTCATCAGTTCTAAGTTATCAGTTTGTTATATTTTCGGTGATTGCAGTTGTGAATTCAGATAATGTGATAAGCAGGTTCAGAGTGTTGGTGAAAAAGATAATAACTGAAAAAAGCATGCAAGTTCACACAATAATCTTGAAAAAGGTGTTAAAAGTGAATTGTAGAAATGATGCTTTCCGTGTTTCACCTGACGAGCCATGATTAGAGTGAAATATTACACTGATCTACAATTCCACCGCTTCCTTCAGATTCATAGTTCCTTCTCTGCTGTGCAGATTGGTTTGTGTGTATCGGGTATAAAACAAACAAGAACAGTTTTGTCAGGGCAAGGCATTGAGGGCTTAAAAAGAGAATGTTTACAAGGATGTTGTGGAAATGATGCTTTCCGTGTTTCACCTGACAAAATATGATTACAGTGAAAAATACACTGATCCACAATTTTATACTTGAAAACTATGTGTATTTTTGTCTGTGAGTAACAGCTGAAAATTCAAAGAAAACTACCCCTTTTTGTAAAACGTATCTTGAATGACATTTGGTGAAGCCTATTTATTTGTTAAATTCACCTGTTTGCCCTATAGTTTTCAGCTTCCTCCTAATACAGGAGCTTGTAAATGAAATTCAGAACAAGCATCATGGTTGGTGAACCAAATTTTTACCTGATAAGCTGATTTACAAATGATTGTATTAGCTGTTTCTTTTCATATTTAAATACTGGTGACTAGGTTTATGTTAAGTACAGATTCGCATCATTATCTTGAAAACATTTTAAGACAAAGTAAATTGTGGAAATGATGCTTTCCGTGTTTCACCTGACAAAATGTGATTACAGTGAAATATACTACACTGATCCACACTTCTTTACTTTAAAACATATCCATTTGTGTCTGGACAGTAACCAAAGTTGAAAGGAAACGAGGATCCTTTTTGTGAACTATGTTCTGATTGACATGTGGTGGAGTCTGTTTATCAGTTGAAAGCAAATACAGCAGTCTTCGCTATAGCTTTGAACTTCCCCAAATGCAGGAGCATGTAAAGAAAATGAAGGTGAAGCATCAATGTAAACTGCTCAAATTCACATCATGGTCTCAAAAAAGGGTTTATGAGAGTAAGAAGACAGTGTACATATTTTGTGGAAATGATGTTTTCCGTGTTTCACCTGACAAGATATGATTACAACAAAAAATACACTGATCCACAATTCTGTACTTTGTTTTGAAAGTAGTTACTATCAAAATCTGTTTAAATAGTTCCTATCAAAATCTGTTTTTATTGAGGCCCTTCTACAAAGTTACAACATGATTTTCATTAGAAGTATTCTCAGAAGCAATCCATGGTGCCTTCAGCATTGAAGAGAGTGAGTTCCAAGGACTCTCTAACTTGAGCACAAGGGCCCTAGAAGGAAACATGTGATAAAGTACTGCAGCAAAGGGAAAAGTTGTGGCAGAACTAAATTTCAATCTTTTTCTCTTAGACATTCATGTTTGCACACATGCACACCCATACACACAAGTTCTATCCGATAAACACTCACAAAAATACATGCAAGTAAATAAAAAAAAACTTCACTCCATAATGTATTTTAAAACAGGTCACACTTGAGTGTTAGTAGTTTGAAAATATCTTTTGCTTATGTTGTTTTTCTTCATCTTTCATTGCTGAACTGTTGGTGCAAGAGTTTTGGTTTGGCTAAATACGTGGCTATGGAAGTCGATTGCTCATTTTTAGGTTAGAATGGTTAACGTGTTGTTTTTTAAACTCACTGCCATCAGAATTGATGATTCTACTACTGTGTAGGGGTTGTAATGTCTATGAAAAAGTGTTATAGTGAGGGACACACATCTGACATTATACGCAATGTTTTTTAACTGGCAAAGGCATACACACTTGTCATATTCTGGTTGGCCAGCTATATTTCTGCCTTGTTGAGATTCCCTGTGTGCAACCAAATCTTAACTCGATGGAGTCGCAGTGAAATGGATCCCGCCATTTTGTGGTGACGCATGATTTTTGGCTATATTTGAAAAATTCAGCACATTTACCCAACATAATGAATACATACAAATTATACATCATTGAAAAGTTTGTTATGTCTTCTTTTGAGATTGTTATGCAGTTTTTCAATAGATGACTGTAGTTATTTTTTTACAAATTTTCAAAATATGTCACTAAATGCTGAAAAATAAGTTTTGAAAATTAGGGCTGCTCATCTTACATGGCGTGAACTGTTCAACTGGTCTCCTTGAAACAATGTGGTGATTTTTCACCAAAGTAAAGTTCCCTGAAGTTAGCTGAATCCATCTGATGTCTTTTTTTACACTATACAATTTTTGTTTTTAAAATCATTACACTGGAGAGCCGGAAATTCCCAAAGAATACGCTTGTCAACATGTCAAAGAAAAGTAGCAAACACATGCAAACTAGGCAAGCTTATGGTCAAGGAAAGCAACTGTGTTTAGAAAAGTGATTGCCCTACAGGCTAGAGTACTTTCCCTTCAGTTGAACATCGCTTAGTGTAATTTAAAAAATTCGTAATTCTGCCAAATCTTAAGCTTCGGCACGTCACAGTGAAGGATAGGAGTGCCGAATCTTAAGATTCATTGCGTTAACTAGACCATATAAGTATCACATGGTCTAAAAATGATTAATAAAGGACATGCTTGTTTAGTGATTCCTTTTGGCTTGATGCACATATGGCATTGTGAAAGCCATGCAAGCAGACTTTGCCAGGCTTTCTTGATCCTGTGAAAGATGACCATACCTGGTGAACAAGAAACAACGGCAGGTACATAACTTGTTCTTCTGGCTTGCAGATTGCTGACCTTGTCAATGAGGACACCCCCCAGATCTACACTCTTTGTGGTCGTGGACCTCGCTCCACCCTGCGAGTCCTTCGACACGGCTTGGAGGTCAGATTATTGATGTACTTCTTACCCTGATCTTTTCCTATGCTTTTTAACTTGAGGCAGTTATGGACTATTAGGGTGGAATAATAATATGTTTGTTTTGATCTTATTCATGGACTGAATTCAGTGGTACAGAGCATCATAAGAGGAGCAGTTGCATTTATCATGATTATCTTCATAGTTACTTTTTGTGGTTTTTGAAAGAATCGTAGATGAGACATGGCTACTAAAACTGTAATATTTTGTTTGGTTTGGTTTGGAAGAATCACAGATGAGACAAGGACAGTAAAGAATAATCTGAAAGCTAAAGCATGAATACCTCCAAAGAGACAAGAGCACCACATTGTAAACCATGAGGATCAAAATTTCATTCAGAAGAAATAAGGTCTCTTTATTTTCACCTGATAACAGGAATGATAGTAAATACTACAAGGAAAAACATGGCAGATATTGGGTACATAGTCAGGTTAAAGCATTTTTGATGTCTCAGTTTTAGACTTGTGTATACGTTTTAGGTATTAATGGGTACATAGTCTTAAGTTACAGCATTTTGGATGTCTCGGTATCGGAGTTGTTTGTATGTGTCAGGTATCAGAGATGGCTGTGTCAGAGCTGCCAGGTAACCCCAATGCTGTGTGGACAGTGAAGAGACACATTGAAGGTACCATACTGGCTGTGTTTGTATTGTCTTCTTGTTTGTGTTTGTCTTCAGCTGTATACTTGGACCCTGTTTGTAATGTGGGGGTTCCTGTTGTCACAACTGCCTCGGTCATATAAAAACAAACTGAAGTATTTTGTGTAACGTACAGCTGTAAAAATTACGCAAGTGAAAAATATATATGAAAATTTTTGTGTGGGCAGAAGTTTTCTGAAGCTGTGGTTAGGTGTGGTCTGTTGGTGTTATGAAAAATAGTTTTGGAAAGGGATTTTTTAAAAGGAAAAAAATGTTTTTAACACAGCCCATCAGTCAGACTTTCCCTGATGTCAGATGTATCGTGTGTATCAACTGCATTGTGATAGTGATTGATTACATCCCATCAGCAAAGAATTGAATTCAAGAACATTTCAGTGATTGATAAGAGAGTGTTGTGTAGAATCTGGATGGTGATTTTGCTGATCCAGAAAATGAGCATATGCTGTGGTTCTTTGATCCTGGCTTCTGAGAAAACCAAGTAGGTTTAGTTGTGATCTTTTCCTTTGGTGGGAAGACGCAACTTCCACAGGGTCAGAAAGCTGTATGTATGATAATGAGAAAGGTTATGAAGAACACCAATCAGACAGTCACAGGGCATATTTATCTATTCACAAACTGGACTACTTAGTCCTTTGTTGAGATTTTGTGTGCGTGTGTGAAGCTTTTATGTTTGTTTCTTCACTTAGTGGCAGTACAAGACACATTATGATTATGTATTTGAATAGTTTTGTGATCTCTATTGATAAGGTCTTCAGAGAGGTTCTGCTAGATGAATTAATACATGTTTAGACCACCTAACCATTCCGCTTTTGGTAAAATTTATTAAGCTTTGTGCCTATTATTTCTCTGCTGTATTTGTCAAATAGGAACTCTTGCCTTGCAAGTGACAGAGAGAAAAAAGAAGCAAAAGTAGTGTGCCTTTATTTAGTTCTGACTTGGTAGCTGTTCTGTTATGCAGTTAATGAGGATCAATAGGTGATTGACAGTGTCTTTATTCTTAGCTCATTCATCATGATGACAAGCTGCCCAGCCAATTACTGTAAGCAGACAACTATCATTATTGGATGAGTGGAAAGCACCATAAAGTAGAAGGTCCGATCTGACGGAATTGAAAAATAGTCACACATTGCAAGATCAACTGTCGGTATTGTGGATAGTGCACAGTCAGAGCAGTCACAGTGTTCATTAAACATACCTCAGTGCCATGCACTGTGCCAACTAGCTCACTTCCAGTTTCACTCTTTGGTTTGTAACTGTGTTGTTACATAAAATGTTTGCTTTCAGTTTAAATCTATGTATAATTCACTCAACTTATAATATTCTTTTGTATTATTAAATGTAATTCCATCTCAACTGATAAGAGGGTGGCAAGAAGTGTAATTTTTGTTATTGTGCAGAAAGTATCAGAGGATAAAATTTGGTCAGAAAATAGAAAAATAATATACATAATAGATTTTTTTTCTTTTCTTTTTGGTACTCTTTTTCAAAACGCGCCAAAGAACGAAATTCTGTCTGGTCAGTCCCAGTAATTTAAAAGAAGGGTGACTTCCATGATACTGTTATATGTTATCAAGCAGTCAGACCACACATAGAGACTTCTTGTCTGATTTTCACAGATTCTGTTGAACATTGACTTTACCTCTCTAAAAAAGAAAGAAGGAAAATAGAACCAATGATCATTGAGATCTAGCAGAAGAAACCTCTGAAGGCCTGACATGACTGCAGTGTGGCCCAGCTTGTCGGTAGCAGTAGTGGTATGGCTGTTGTTGAAGGTATACTAATCACAGGCTGGGTGGAACGGTGGACCTTCCTCACCCCCACACCATGCCTGCTTTCTGTTTCAGGTTGAGGTTGGGACCCCCCACTACCTGAGGTGAGCCTTGATTTGACTCATGATCAACAACAGCCGCACTACTGCCTTCTCTCTCTCTATTGTTACTTTTAGAATTACGCGTTGAGGTCACAGATGTATGGTTGATTACTAGTAATTGTATGACTTAGCTTCATTGGCTTCCATTTGATTTTATTCATCATGTGTTACTGTAATAAGTGTTATTTGCTTCTGTGTTTGTGTAATAGATTTGCTTCCCCAGATAGAGTGAAAAATAAAGATGCAGTTTCAGTTTATTATGAAGAATTAAAATTGTTATATAAAGATGAGAATTGAGTACAGCTGCCTTTATGAAGAAGTGTTGTGTGTTGTAGATGAACTATTTTTAGATATAGAATATTTATCATATGTGTGGAAAATTATGAGGAATTGGTGTACATTTCTCTGCAAAGAACTAATGAAGTCATTTATTTTGAGGGCTGTAACATACAGTTATGAAAGTGCAAACCCCTTAGCTTTTCTAAAACAGTTATGAATTAAAGCTGTAGTAGCAGTAACCAGCTGACAAGGTGCAAGAAAAAGGCAAGGAAAACTGATTACAGCAGATCAGTGCAATGCAGTGCTTGTTTTGGGAACTGTATTGGTTTTAGTTCTCTGATCAGAGGTGTGATGCTTTTGAACCCATGAAGTTGCTTTTTAAGGCTCATATTCTTGAAATTTTTTAATCTCATTTGATTGATTTATTTGTTGTTGTTTCCCTCACTTATCATTGTGTACTTCCCATTTTAATGTTTTTTTCTTTTCTGTTTTGTTTTGTTTGGTTTTGGTGGTCAGTTTAGTTTTGTTTGTTTGTGGATTTTTTTTTTTTTTAAATGATTGGTTTGACGTTTTGATTATAATGTGGTTTTTTACTGTTTGCAGCCCTGCTAAAATCTTCAGCAGGTGGTCGTATTGTGAGCCAACAGAACAAGGCCATAGATAAGGCTGCATCTTCTTTATGGCAAAGTCTTATCATTTGCTGACTGAAAGCTGCCTTTTCCTCCTTGCTTATCTGGAAACTAAAGGAGAAGGAAAACTTCTGCAACATGAAGGCAGAAGAAAGTAGATAGCAAAGGATGTTCACTTGAGTGAGATAAAGAATCTAAAACTGTAGTATCAAGCCCCCCAAAAATCCAAAGGTAGGGCAAATATACTCGACCAGCTGTTAGAATGCACTGTGCTCAGTAAGCAGTGTGTGTATCAGTTCCAGTTAGCGGTTATCTTTGTCTGTTCAAACTCACAAGTGACATGAGTACAAACGAGTTCTAAACATAATCGCTTTTGATTTGTTGTTTCAGTTTTTCCCCCTGAATGTTTGTCATCTGTTGATGAACTGAAAGGGAATAGAGCAGAGGTATGAATAATTTCCAAATTGTTCTGGTGAAGTAGGAGACTGTCATGCTGGTTCTGCAGCTGTGCCAGAGGAGGAGTTGTGTGCCGCTTTTCAGAATGAGTGTTTAAAAGGAAAACTCAAATCTGTTTGATAGATTTGGGAAGAACTTTTTCTTCAGAGTCTGTAATTACACCCTTTAAAAAAAAAAAAAAGCAATAGGTCTTTATGTTCTTTTTTTGTTTTTTTTTTGTTTGGCTATATCTCCAAGGTTCACCAATGGTGAGATTTTCGGTATGCCACCATTTTTGCCCACCATTAAGGTAGCGGCGTTCCAGTTTTGGGGGTGATGTCTAGACTTGACACTAGTGTACATGTGGTTTTTAAATTTTGTCATCCATCACATCGTCATGCAATGGCCTGTTCTTCCGAAAGGCAGAAACGGGTTTCAGTGTGTGCACAAGGTGTTCTGCATGCGTTTGTACACAGGACCTCGGTTTATAGTGTCATCCAAAAGACTTTTAGGGGAGTGGAGTTGGCACTAACATAGTAACTCAAAGAAAAAATCTCCTTGAATGGGCATCTGGGTGATAGCTCAAACCAGGTATTGATCCGGGGTCATCAGATTGTGAGTGCACACTCAAACCACCAGGCTATCTCATCCCCCCTGACACATCTGAAAAACAGCCTTTCATCAGCCCATGTTCTGGGGCTGGATGCTGTTGTTTTTCAACAGGGTCATTAGGTGTCTCCATTTTCATCTCCGAAGAGGAGATGCAAGAACGGCAAAAAGAAGCAAAACAAGGTGCCTAGCAGGAAGATGGTTTGTGTTGCAGATGAATATGATGCTTACATCATCGTGTCTTTCGTCAACGCCACCCTGGTTCTGTCCATCGGAGAGACTGTGGAGGAAGTGACAGATTCCGGCTTCTTGGGAACCACACCCACAATCTCCTGTTCCCAGCTGGGAGACGATGCCCTGGTTCAGGTCAGTCCCGCTTGGAATTGCGTGTTGTTTTCCTCCGTGTGCAACAGACTGTGACTAATGGCCTTGTTCCTGTTTCCTTGAACCCATGAAGAAGGCTAGTCAGGTCAAAACTGTCAAATTCATCTTTATAGGGTGGAATTGTGTTATGTTCAATCTCTGAATATTTCAGACTACAGCGGTAGATTGTTATTTTCATCTTTATCGGGTGGATTGTTATTTTCATCTTTATCAGGTGGAATTGTGTTCATTCCATCTTTGAATATTTCAGAGTACAGCTATATTCAAATGGCTGGTTTGTTAG
The DNA here is from genome assembly GCA_028751875.1 of Rapana venosa. Lineage (NCBI taxonomy): Eukaryota > Metazoa > Mollusca > Gastropoda > Neogastropoda > Muricidae > Rapana > Rapana venosa. The sequence goes on along the minus strand of CM054149.1, from coordinate 29,853,511 downwards.
TATGGTGTATGGCAAAGAATACTGCATCATATGTCTTTGTCTGAAGAATTCTTTTTTTTTTTTAATGTATTTTATATATGGAAATCATGTTGGGGTCATGGGTGGAAATGAAGTACAATACATCCAGAAATGATGTTCATGCATAAAGGAGCATTGTCTATTTATGAAAGTTTGCTCATTTTGTGAAAATATCTTGTCAAGAATATTTCTGTCAGTGTGCTGTTTTAGCAGGGTTCTTTTTTTAGATACGGGTATAAAGATAATAAAGCGCTAGTTTCTGCATTGTTGAACTGTTTGAAGTTTGGGCCTTCAGTGGCAGATTTACTCCGTAGAAAAATCTGATTGTAATCATTTTGCTGTTGTGATTGCAGATCTATCCAGATGGTATTCGTCACATTCGAGCAGACAAGCGTGTGAACGAATGGCGAACCCCCGGGAAGAAAAACATCACAAAGTGTGCCGTCAACCAGAGGCAGGTGGTCATTGCCCTCACAGGAGGAGAACTCGTCTACTTTGAGATGGATCCTGTGAGTTGTGTCAACTTCTTCTCGTTGATGTTTTCCAGTCAAGGAAACTGAAAGTGGATCATAACCTTTTTAACTAAATTTTTTTATAATATCTTTTTCTTTGTCTGCAGTAGGATCTTGTTTAAAATGACCTCGCGCTTGTTGAAGGGATGGCAAGAGAGAGAGTAAGCAGAGTCTGTGCCTTACTGTTTAGACATTACATACTGGAACTTGTATATCTTACTTTTTCAGTAGTTTTTTACATTTCCAGAGTGGCAACCAAAATGTGTGGCAGCACACCAAGCTAAATGGAAGCCATGCATTTCAGAAATTGGAGGCAATCACATCATGTTAGCATGTAGAGGAAACGTTACGATGCACTGCATCAAATTTCACTTCCATAAAACTACGCTCTGAACTCAGCCAACTCCAGCAACTGGAAATGGAAATAATGATAAAATGGCATTTCCAGGCCCAAGACTGATGGCATTTCCAGGCCCAAGACTGTATGTTCTCACATGTGCCAGAAAAATGCAGATCTCCTAGGTCCTCCCCCAAGTCTAAATGTCATTGAGTAATTTTGTAAATGTTGGGAGTTGTTCGTGATTTTTTTTTCCATTTGTCTGCTTACTCTTTTAGAATAATTTGAGGCTTGTTAAAATAATATGTCATGGTTTTCGAATAATGTTGACAGACAGGGCAGCTGAACGAGTACACAGAGAGGAAAGAGATGTCGTCAGACGTGGTGTGTATGGCTCTGGGGCGTGTGCCGGCAGGGGAGCAGAGGAGCCGTTTCTTGGCTGTGGGTCTGGCAGATGACACTGTCAGAATCATCTCTTTGGACCCCAATGTAAGAACTTTCTCCATCACGTCAGCTCTTTAGTTTGTTTGCTTTGCTTTTCATGGAAAACTGTTGCAATGACTGACTACGTGATGTATTTTGCATGCAGTCACGTGTGGCACGATTGTTTTAGACTATCAGAGTGTTGAGAGTAACTAGGCTGGCCTGTGTATTAGTTGACAATTCTGTAGAGAATGTTAATGGTTTTTAACCAAATATATCTGTACATAAACTAAGCTGGTTTTTGTATCGTTTCCCAATTACTGAAATCACTGCTATGAAATCCTCTTTTAGCCATACCATACTTAACTGTATCTGACATACACAATAACTGGCTCACAAGGTGACTGTCAGGGTGGGATTTGAAACAAAATCTTTGTGCTTACCAAAGTACTGTAAATCTCTTGTTGCAAACAACATAAGTTAGTAAGATAAAAGTTATCAAGCAGGAACATGTTACACATGCTTGTGTCAGCCATTTTGCCCTGAGATCTGATTTTTGGGTTTGTGTATATATGCATACAGGACTGCTAGTCTCTGCCTGGTGATATGGTATTAAAAGTAGTTCTGCACTGGTGTGTGTTTCCGTACAGGACTGCCTATCTCCACTCAGCATGCAAGCTTTGCCGGCAGCGTCTGAGTCCCTGTGCATCATTGAGATGGGGGGCACAGAGGCCAAGGAGGAAACCGGGGAGGCAGGAACTCAGGGAGGACTCTATCTCAACATTGGTCTGCAGGTAACAGAACAGAACAGTTGGTTTTTTGTTGTTGAAGATTGTAACAGGAAAGTCTTCATATGATGTTTTGTGTGATGATTAGTTTAGACAAAAGAGAAAAGTAATAAATAATGATTCTTGAAATGTTTCAAATTGATGTAATCATCAGTGTAAAGATGTCGGACATATAAACCACATGACTTTTTCTCAAAGTTCAGGAGTAGATTTCATCAATTTTGGGGATTTCATCAATCTAGTTAAATTGAACAATAATATCCTTGTCTGTCTTTGTGACCATTAGTTGCAGTATTTCTCCTGCCCTTAAAAAAAAGAGAGAGAAATGCTGAATGATTTGAAAGGTATTTTCATTTTCCGCAATATTTCATTGGAGATGATGACTTTGTTGTCCACAGAATGGTGTGTTGCTGAGAACAGTATTGGACACAGTGACGGGGGATCTCTCTGACACCCGCACACGTTACCTCGGATCCCGACCAGTCAAACTGTTCCGCATCTCCATGCAGGGCTCTGAAGCTGTAAGTATTGAGCATGATGAAAATGTTTAACCATCAGTCCTCTGCATTTATCCATATCAAATTGATACATTCATTTCATGTATCAGTTTTCCCCTCTCCCCACCCCACTCCTCATCTTTCATGCCCTGCCTTTGAGATGTATATGTTAGTTCACTGCTTTGTGAATAAAGTGACTCTTAAGCTTTTGAAGCTCCATTTGAAAAAAGATTGTACAACTCTGTAACAGCAGTTGCTTTCATTTATTTTTCAAGGAACCATTACAGAAGAATTTGGTAGGAGCTGCTTAGTGAACATCAATTGCTTGAATCATGTACTGCTGTCTACAGCTGGAATCATGATAATGTTTTATGGTATAAATGTTCTTTTTTGTGTGTTTTCTTGCTTTTCATTGGGTGGTGTTGCTACTCTGTACAGGTGTTGGCTATGTCCAGTCGAACATGGCTCAGCTACACATACCAGTCACGATTCCATCTGACGCCGCTGTCCTATGAAACTCTGGAGTATGCCTCAGGGTTTGCCTCTGAACAGTGTCCTGAAGGTATCGTGGCCATCTCCACCAACACTCTCAGGTAAAGAACGACCTCTGGGAGAAAAGTGCATTATATTGCTGACAGATGCTTGAGAGAGTTGTTGTCATCTCAGATCAGATTGCAAAGTTGTATTGTGGGTTGTTGGTGGTGAGGGGGCAAGGGGAAGATTAGGGATGATTTGAAGGGAAAACATCTTTTGTTATGAAATGATGAAGAAAAATTAAAGCATGCTTTAGGTGGTAGAAATGCAGTGTTGACAGAGGCAAGACATATGATCAGGGTCAGGTTGCTGGCTTGTTTGTTAGTGTGGCTTGAGTGTGGGATGATGATTTTCACAATGTCCTGAAGAGCATTTTGCTGAAAACAAGGCACCAGATCTGACCACACATTTGCCACACCATTTTGAAAGCTAGTGAACAGTTAAAAGTTTCTTGACATTTATTCTGATTGTTAAAAAAAAAGTTCTTAGGTGAAACACAGTACTTTTTTCTTTTATACCCTTGTACTGATGGTGCTATTGCCAAGTGATTACGGTCATGGGCTTGTAATCCAAATGGTTCTAAACTTGTGAGTTTGAATCTCAAGAGCACCTGGTTGATTAAGAGTGAGGATGTGTGTGCATTGTTTCCTAAAATATCAAGTGTGTATGCCAAAGAATCTGTAATTCTTGTCAGTATTCAGGGAGTTAGCAAAACTTGAAAATGTTTAGCGCCCCACTCAAGACTTGACTTGTACATTGAGTTACTTACAAAGCTGGTCTCAAGCCTCTTCCTAGTGGCATAGCTTATGCAATATTGTGTGGCATACATGGAATGTTCCATCTTTGCAATACTGAAATTGAAAATTGTTGCCCACTGCCTTTCTGTGCCCATCAGAAACCTTATCATGTGCGTTGACAGGATTTTGGCCCTGGAGAAACTGGGAGCAGTGTTTAACCAGGTGTCCTGGCCCTTGCAATACACACCACGTCGCTTTGTCATCCACCCAGAGTCCTCCAACCTGATTGTTATTGAGACAGACCACAACGCTTACACTGATGACACCAAACAGCAGCGCAAGCAGCAGATGGCTGAGGTGGGTCCCCTTTTCTCTCTCTCTCTCTCTCTCCCCCTTCCCCTCTGCTCTCCCAACTTCTTCTTTCTCCCCCTTCTCCCTGCTCTATTGTTCCCTTTATCCCATTTTACTTCTATGCTTGTGAATATTTTAAATTACATTGCATAATGTCATTGACAGTGACATTGCATAATGGTAATTTAAATGAATAGATCAACACACTGGATGAGCAGCAGGAAAAATCAATGAAGTCTCTTACATTTGAAAAACACTTTTTACTATTTTCAAGTCACTATCGAAATGACATGCTTTTCACTTTGTTTACTACCTCAGGTGATACTGTGAATATTTGTACAAATATTTTGGCTTTATCTATGCAGGAGATGATTGAAGCAGCCCAAGAAGATGAGCAGGAACTTGCTGCAGAGATGGCGGCCCAGTTTCTGAATGAAGAGCGTTCTGAGAGTGTGTATGGAGCTCCCAAAGCAGGGGCTGGCCAGTGGGCGTCTGCCATCCGTGTCCTCAATCCCATCAATGGCCAGACTCTGCAGAAAATTTCTCTGGACCAGAATGAAGCAGCTCACAGGTAAGGACAAAGATGTGTCGTTCGTGATTCTTTTCACCGAGCTTAGGAAAATAGTTGTTCCATGAGATGGTGGGTTTTTTTTGGGGGGGGGGGTGACCATAGAAATTAGATTTCATCGATAAACTGTTGACTGCTGATTGGCCAGCTTTTTGTTGCTTTAACCTTTCTTCATTGAACTCAAATTTGTCAATACTTTTCTTGAGAATAGGTGGGTGATTCTTCAGTGTGGTGGTGTTTTTGTTCTCTTTATCTTAGCATAAAAAAATGTTCACGACTAATTGTTGGCTGTTTACCAGGCAGTTTTGGGGTTGTTGTTTTATTATCCTCCACCTGTGACCATAAATTTAACAGGCATTGATGTGATGTACCTCATTAGTGTGTAGTTATTGTACCCTGTCGTAGAAAGTTACCTCACAGTGTTCACAAACATCTGATGAGACGTGGTATGGTTCCAGCATTGCCTTGGTGAAGTTTTCCAACAAGCCTGATGAGCAGTTCATCATCGTGGGCATGTCTCGTGACCTTGTGCTGGCCCCGAGGTCGCTGAGCGGAGGCTTGCTGCAGACATACAGAGTCACAGAGGGAGGCAGCAAGCTGGAGCATTTACACACAACACCTGTGGAGGATGTTCCTGGAGCCATCGCTGGCTTCCAAGGACGTGTCCTCATTGGCGTGGGAAGATTTCTGCGCGTCTATGACCTGGGCAAGAAGAAACTGCTGCGCAAGTGTGAAAACAAGGTGTGTTTTGGTGATGTTGGTTGGGTTTTTTATTAAGATTTTTTAAAAGGAAAAATAACAAAGCAAAATTCTTCATGGCTTGGGGGGAATTCATGATTTTCTCCAATCAGAAAGAATAAAGGATTCTTGTAGTTGCTGCTGCTTGGCAAAATCTGTTGACAGTCTGTGCGTGCAGGTAGAAGCACTTTGGTGGTTAACGATTGTATTCCATGTTGTCAGTAAGGTTTTTTAAAGATGTTACAGTGCTGAGAACAATTCCAATGGCTAATACACTTCAGTTTGAGAAGTCTTCTGCAGCGTCAAGACAACTTATCTCGATTTTATGCTCATGATTTTGACGTCTGTTGTTTATTTCAGCACATTCCAAACTTTGTCACCACGATTCACACCATGGGTCACCGTGTGGTGGTGGGGGATATCCAGGACAGTTTCCACTTTGTGCGCTACCGTCGTCAGGAGAATCAGCTGATTGTGTTTGCTGACGACACCAATCCTCGCTGGATCACGTGCTCCACTCTGCTGGATTACAACACTGTGGCCGGGGCCGACAAGTTTGGAAACATTTCTGTGGTATGTGGGATTTTTTTTTCTCTCTTGCTCTTTGGCTAGAGCTCCTAGGTTTACCATGGGTCAGTTTGTGTATGTGACCGTTGGAGAAAAAGAATTTGTTTGGGTTTCTGAATCGTCTGGAGTGACTTTTTTTTTTAGAGAAAAGTTTCGTTTATCTCCTAACAATTTGTTTGGGGTTTTTTTCCAGAAGGAATCACTATTGGCAATGTATAACCATCATGCATATTTGGTTTTGTTCAGAGTTTTTAAAATCTCTTGGGGTACATGCTAAGATGCTTTCTTTTCCAATGCGTCAATTGTAACAGTTATTATTTCAGTTGAGGCTTTAAATCTTAGGTGTTGTTCTAAATTCTGACAAACATAACATTTGCTATATGGAATCGCTTCAATCCTCTGAGGCAGCATTAAAGCTACAGTGCCTAAAAACTTTGTTCTTTTGTTCAGTGGAGATTTTTTTTATACCAGTATATGCATTTGTCTTCAAGTAGGTTGTTATTCAGTGAAACTTTGAGTGATGATTTCATTCTGTTTTTCAGTGTTGGTTATGATTAACTGTAGTGAGACTCTTACATATACCCTGTATTATAATCTAACACAAAATATTGTGTGGTTACAGATCAGACTGCCACCTGAAGTGTCTGATGAGGTGGATGAGGACCCTACTGGCAATAAAGCCCTTTGGGACAGAGGAGTGCTCAGTGGAGCATCACAAAAGGTTTGTGGCTCAACTTTCTTTTCTCTTTCAACTCTTTCTTTCCTGGGACCCTGTCTTTCAGTTGACAACTTCTTCTGGTTTTTTCCTTGTCTTTCAATTTGCTCCCTTTTTTCTGTTGTCCATTTGTTAACCCTAGTAGCGCTGAATATGCAGCAACAAGCCTCACTTCTATTGGCTGAATTAACATTGGCTAGCATTGTTTTGGAGCAGGGTGGGCTCAAACAACCCTTGATATTGATATATAAAACTGAATTAAATGTGTTAAGCTATATATCACTGGAAAGAACAGATAATATGCTTTTAAATGAGTGTAATTTTATAATAGTATGTAGTGATTATGATTATGTAAAAAAAAATCAACAAAAAAAAAAATCGTGTGCGCACTGCTGATCACTGTTCCATCGTCAGGGCCCCGGATTGATTTTAACACGATAAGCAAAGTTCTTGTGGTGCATAAATGTCATGATTAGGTAAACACTATTTCTTGACATTAGTTTTCAAAAAATAAGGAGTTTGTATCGCTTTATCGGTCACCAAATACTCGGAAAAGTTTAGCGAAAGGATCGACGCCATTGTGACCGTCATGGTGGAATGTGCGAAGTGGTGGCTTTCTATGACGAAAATACAAAGATCGCTTGATTTCATGTGATGCAAAGTATTCAGCAGCATAGCGATTTGACTCAACAACAGTTATTTCGAAGCCTCGTTGCGTCAAAATAAAGTAAAACAATCTGTGACGTCGAAATCGCCGAGTAGCGAAGAAGTCCATCCAGCAAAACTAGCACCATTCGATTCAGTCCGATCGTGATCGATTTTTACCAAGTTTTTCAAAAATATTCCACAATCCTTACCTCATCGTCTCTCTCATTGTTTATTTCAACCAAATCCAGCCTCTAAAACTCCTCCTCGCTGTCAATATTGTAAAAAAGCTCGAAAAACGCTTGAAGAAATTCTAGTGCAAGCACTGGCCGCCATTTTTGTTGAAGACGATCTCGGCTGGTCCGGAAAAAAAAAAAACCACTCTTAACCAATCAGATTCTTCGTTGCTTGTGTGTGTCAAACGACCTTCACCCCTTTCTGCGGGCCTACAACGGCCTTAACATTCATTGGCTGACCTTTGAAAGCGAAAGTAAGCTTTCAACTATGATCACCCACGTCATCCCAGAATATTCCGGGATCCGCCACACAGCTTAGACCCGCCTTTACCGGAATATTCCGGGAACCGGGCTACTAGGGTTAAGTACTATTCACTTTCTTGTCAGCTAAACTCAACTGTGGCCAATTTGTTAAGTTCTAGTGCAGAGAACCAAATCATTTTGGCTAGTATTTTTTTCTGTTTTCAGTCTTTCTGTCGAATATACCTTTTTGGGGGTGTCCCCTATTCTGTTACTTTGTTTTAAACCATCTGAAAACTCCTACATTTTCTTTCTTGTGAGGTCAACAAAGCTTTTTCTTTTTTTTTCTTCTTTTTTTCAATCAATTTCTGATTGGTTAACTTGAGTTCTTTGCATATATGTTTGTGTTTACTCTGCTGTCCTCTTGATTGCATGTTAAAAGTGTGTGCTTGTGTGTGTTTTCTGATGTTGTTGCTTCAGTTTTGTTCAGCTCTCTTTGGCTAATGTGGAAGCTGAAGGTTTATGCATACATTTCGTTTGGGTGTTCTGAATGCACTTTGATTGTTATGTCTTGGATGCTACAGGTGGAGGTGGTGGCCAGTTTCCACGTGGGAGAAGTGGTTTCCTCTGTACAGAAAGCAACCCTGATTCCTGGAGGTTCTGAGGCCTTGGTCTACACCACTCTGTCTGGAGGCATTGGAATGCTCGTCCCTTTCACTTCTCATGAGGTGAGGTCCTCTGTGGCAGGATATTTCATTTAGTTCCCTGTTCACTTTTCCATCATAAAGATGTATTCAGGATCAGCAATGAAAGGTCATTAGCCAGTTTGCTTTTAGCAGACGGTAGTGTCATGTTGTTTGCAAGGGCAAGTTAGTTTGGTACTTTGAACATTAGATTGGGGCGATCAGAGGGTGAAATGGGGCTGCTTAGTCTTATAGATTGATTTCCTTTTTGACAGATTTATAAGATCACCCCTCACCCTGATTGAGTTTAAAAATGTGTAGAAATGTTATGTGATAATATGGATGTAGTTAGCAACTTACGGTGAAAGAATCGCGAAAAATCTTTATGACCTCAATGAAGATGTGTAATTTTCCATTCTTTATCCATCTTGAATATTTTTTTTTTGGTCAGATTAAACTGAATTTTTTTTTTTTAACCTGATGACATAGGGAAATTAGGTATTTTAAAAAATATTTTGTAAGAGATGCGCGCGCACACATACACACAGCCTGAAATTTTTTATTTTTTTACTTCTGTTTAGAGCTTGCAGCCGTGATGCATATCACTGTGAGACTACATACTTATATTTTGGGGATTAAGTTTTCTGAAGGGGAGGGGGGACTCTGTTGTGCATAAGGATTTGACAAATGGTTTAATTTCTGGAAATGTGTTGGATGTTGCAGGATCACGACTTCTTCCAGCACCTGGAAATGTACATGCGGTCAGAGCACCCCTCGCTGTGTGGCCGTGATCATCTGGCCTACCGCTCATACTACTTCCCCCTGAAGGTCAGTCCACTCTTCTTTTTACAGTTGCAGTCATGGTGTGATACCAACCAACCCTTTACCCTGAAAAACTCTTTAGTTTCTGATTGCTTGCCATCAGGTAACTTGATAGTAGTACCCACCACCCCCAAAGTATGTTCTTTCGATCCAGAAGGACCATAGAGCCGGAGCTTATCCCGGTTTCTGTAGCGTTAAGCGAACTGATGGTTTTTCACCACCCCTGTGACAGGACGCTAGTCTGTCACCAGATACTTCCCCAGCAGAGCTGGTACCCACTTGTACACCTGGGTGGAGTGAGGAAAATAGGAGTAAAGTGTCTTTCCCAAGGACACAACACCGAGCCGAGCGGGGATCGAACCCGTGACCTCTGGATCACGAGTCGACCGCCTAAACCACTCGACCACGGTGCCTCATTCCCACCACCCCCAAAGTAACCCATATCTTCGGTCATGCCATCTATGTCATGTCCTTGACAGTGTCGGTCCTCAGCTGTCTTTGATGGCTTATGCCAATTAGGTATTTGATGGCAGTTCAGATCAGTTGATCAAAGGTTTCTTAGTGGGCCATATATTGATTGACGAGTTAATCTTTAGGGTTCCCCCCTCCAAGTCTGCAAAAAATGTGCAAAAAAATGAGCCCATCCTAGAAGTTTGCCTTGGATTGCCTTGCAGTTTGTATACGATGCATTTTATTTTCCATGTTTGACTTTTGCTGTGATGTAGTCAATTATTAAGTGTTACAGAGTTGATATGGTAATTACCAATAATGTTTATTATCCATGACATGTGTCAACCCTAATGTGGTCCTTATTTCATGTATCTTTACATTTTCGTGACTGTTGTTTGTTGTGTGCATGCGCAGAGTGTGATTGATGGGGATCTGTGTGAGATGTTCAACTCCATGGACAACGCCAAACAGCGCTCGGTGGCAGAGGAGTTGGAGCGTACCCCCAGTGAAGTAAGCACACGTTTCATTCTTTCTGTTTTTCTTGTGGTGTAAAGTTTTAAAAACAACAACAAAGAGACAGCTCGTGAAGAAAATTATCTGCAAAGTCATGGGTTTTTTAACATAATTTAGGGAGGAGGGGGTTATAGGCAAGGAGCCGTTCCTTGTAAATAGCATTTGGGTACTATATTTTTCTTTTACAGGACAGAGGTTTGGATATTCACTATTGATTGCATAGCAGTGTATTAGTATAACACATATATTGTTTTAGTAATCACCATTAATCCTTTTTTACCTAAGTGCCACATGACTTCACATTACAGTCATATCTGTGTGCTGCTGGGTTCCTAAGAGGGATTTAGGAGTATTTGAGGAATCTGTAGTGTGTGTGTGTGTCAGAGGGGATAGTGTTGGGTTTTATTTGTTTTTGTGTGGGTTTTTACCTTCATGAAAGATCAGGATTACAAATAATAAGTTTCATATGGCATGGTTCTTGTACTTAGTTTGATATGTAAATCATGAACATTAGTAGGTGTGTGAACAGTTGCCATGCTGACCATCAGTGTGAACATTAACATGAGCTATATGTTAAAGTCGCCCAGCAGACCCGGCATGTCTGCTACTTACAGTTCTCTCATTCAAACAACGAAACCACTCTTGTCATAGGATACGTATGGCTTACTCTCTTCCATTGTTCACACAGAAGAAAAAATAACACAGCATTATGCACCAGTAAAAGCACTTGAGTCATTGGTGTCATAGTCAGTCACTTTGGTGTGTTTTCAGGTGTCCAAGAAGCTGGAAGACATACGCACAAGATACGCTTTCTAAGCTGGAGATGGACCACACACTTCATCACAGTGTCGTCGGGTCTGTGTCAGTGGCAAGATGCCAGACGTGCTTGCTATGGAGCAAGTGCTTGGGACTAAACAGAGAGCAGTGTGGCCATCGATGCATGTTCCATGAGAACACCACTTCAGCAGCAGCAACGTGTTAAAAAACTGATCAGACTTACTCGAGACATGTTCGTGCGAACGTTTAACAAATTACCAAGGGATCAGATTTTATCGGCGAGAGGTGTACTTGTTGTTGTGAGTTCACTTTTTCTCCCTCTGTGACTGAGAAAATAGGGAGGTATGTTCATGTGGCCACAAGTGTAAGGTTTTCTCAAGAAGTTTTTATGGTCTGGACTTGCATGCTGACTACACCATTAGAACTTGGCGCTTATTCCAGGAATGTCTGGCACGTCAAGGACAGTCACTGGTTCGTGAGGAGAGAAGAAGGGGCAAGTATTGATAGATGTTTGTTTTATAGGCAGCAAGTTTGCTCTTTACTTTGGCAAAACAAGTGTATTTTCTCCATGAACAAAAAAGAAGCGAGGTCTGAATACAAGCAAAATATGTTATTAAGGATCATCTTCAGTTTCATCACATTGGATATGAGTGCATGTCAGAAGTAACTGTTGTGTTCACCTGCTTTGTACTAGTTCAAATAAATGCATTTGTTGCTGAAGCAGATCAACAAATTGTGGTCCCTTGAACTTGAAAACAAGAGAGCAAGCCCCTCCTATGAAAATGCACTTGTGACTGCTTAAAAAGAGCAGGGGGTGGGGGTCTTTTTAAAAAAAAAATTGTTTGCACATCTCTTTTCATGCACCAGGGAAAAAACAAAATTCAGAATAGAAACGGTGGGGTTTTTTTTTTTTGGGGGGGGGGCTTTCTTTCTGAGAATAGCTTGTATTTTTAAGAAGGCCACTTGTGTATCTTACCAATGGTTGTATGTCTTATCAATGGATGGGGGTTTCCAGGTTTAATGAAAATGAACAGTAATAACTTTTTTATTTCTGTAGGGTGGAAAAATCTAAAATGTTGAGAAAATAGTCTTTAAAATGTTCAAGACAAATGAAAACTTGCAGAATGAAAATCATTTTGAACAGGACTATGACCACTTTGCCAAAAGAGGAAAGTATCACAGAGAAAGAGAGGTCATTTCTATGCATTCTGGTTTTTCTTTTACCTGACAGAGATAATACCAGGTTGTATGGAATGGTCTCTTAGAGCTGTCTGCAGTGAGGCATGATCCTTTTATTAGTTGTTATATAAAGACACAAAAAGGGTAAGTGTATATTCATAATCTCGCCAGATCTGAACAATTTGATTTTAACTACCAGGGACAAATACCCATATGTTTGCATAGACAGCCAGCTGAATGAAATGAATTCAAAGATCACTTTTTTTGTTTTTTTCATTTTTGTTACTGAAACAGATCAACAAATTGTGGTCCCTTGAACTTGAACATCTTGTGCATAGCTCAGAACAGACAGAGAGAACAGAAAGTAGTACAAGTTTAGATTTCTGCCCAAGTGTGAATACAGATCAGATCAAGTCTCTTACATTTGTACATATTTGGCGTTGCATTAGTGTTCACTTGAGATGTTGAATATATTTGTACAGTTCAGGATAAACAAAGATGCCATTGCGGTTTTTTGCAATATTGTTCATCATTTTCTTGACAGTCATTGCATTGTTTTAAGATATGTTTGACAATAAAGTTGATGGTTTATTAAACCTATGAGCCCGTTGTATGGTGTGAAAGATTCTGACAACTTTAGATCTCTGTACTCAGTTCTGCCTACCCTAGTATGAAGCCAGTGTTTCTTATCCAAAGACCGGTTTTAATCTGAGATTTACAAGTTGATGAGGTGACAGCCCTCATATGGCCTCTGTGGTTGGTGGGGCTATAAACAACAGGATTGGATTGGATCGCTACCAAACCAACACTTTAGGCATACTTTACTTCAGAACAGAACCAGGTAGAGGTCTGGTTCAAACCAGTAATCTAAGATTCTTTCATTTATACTTTACAGTTGCATATTTTGGGGCCATTATGAACATGCTTATGATAGACATAGGCTTCTGCTATGATTGTTGAGCTCTGTGTATGCTATCTGTTTGCCTTTCTGAACTGTGTGTGACTGTTGCAGTGCACTGCATTGTTTAGTATTGTTTTGTGTTGTAAAGTATGTGGGAGTAGTTGTTGGTACCCTGCCTCTTTGGGTTTTTTGTTGTTTTTTTTCATTTCCTCCTAGTGCTGCAGTCGAGCCTGTGGGTGTGGAAATTTTTATTTATCTGCTTTACAAATCATAAATTCGTTATATCCAAAGAAAGCAATTTCACTATAGAAACCATCATACTCTTTGATCATACATTCTCACGTATTGTGACACACAAATCTGAAACATTCACAAATATTGAGACACATCACAACAGCATGATTTGTCTGCAATATTTGTATTTGACAACAACAACAAAAGTGTCAAGCAAACCCAATCCAGCCTTTACAGGCATATCTTTTAAAAGGGCCTTTTTTCTTTTGGTATATACAATCATAAATTATAGTGTTCCTTTCAGTATTTACAATTATGAGTCACATCAACATGGTTTTCAAGTTTGAATTTACAGTTATAATACACATTGCTTACAGAGTCACATCACAGGCAAGCTCATCTTTCATCTCTCATCCCCAAGTTTACACCTAACATAACATAGTGCACTCTGAACATAAAATTCACAAACCACCACACTATTGTCTTCAATATCACCTAATGTTCGAAGCTTTTTCTTCACACTTCTGGGTCGTCATGAAATGATAGCCACGTTTTCTCCGGACTCTGAAGTCTGCAGAAGACGCACACTGTCACTTCACGGAAGTTTTCAACTTCTGACAGGGAGAATGGTTTTCCACAGTTGGTGCACTGCAACATACAGAAGACGTGATCAGTCTGGCTATCATCAATCACAAGATGTCATCTCATGGGCAATTTTCTTGTCACTGCAAACTTGCCTGTAGACTGGAGGGTTTCATGCTCTCTATATATCATACATTCATTTATTCATGCTGTACTCCTATTCTCTCTTCTTATAAAAAAAAAATAAAAAGCAGCTTGATTATCTCCCAGAAAGAAGGAAAATGGCTTCATAGGTTGTTATATTCCCACATCAATCTAGTCCTCATACAGTGTGCCATATAATGAGCATTTCACAACATTGCTGAACAAAATTTGACCCAAAATATCTGATAACGCTTCAACACTATTTGAACGATTGGAGTCAGATAGCTCATAATTTTCTCAATAATCACAAGAGTTTCTGCCAAACCATTGAATAGGTGGCTGAGTACAACTTCAGGAGGGAAGTTTCTAAACTTTCACAGTTAGTTCATTCACTTTTCCAAAATGATGTGTAACTTGGTGTGTTTAATGTCTATTTACTTAAACTGGGGTGGGTAAAGCCTAGTGGTTTGAGTGGTGCGCTCATGATCTGACAGCCTGGGTTCAAGCCACTACAGAGGCACCTATTCAAGAGGATTTTTCTACTCCACTCCCCAAAAGTCCTTTGGATGAGACTATAAACTAAAGTTCCATATGCAAATGCATGCAGAACGTCTTTGGCAAACTTTAAATTCATTCTGCCTTTCGGAAGAGTAACATTTCGTGCGAGAGGAATGGTTTCCTTCTTTTTTTAAAGCGCATGCACACTGGTGTTGTGTTTAGACATCCATGAAGTCATTCAGTTAATAGTGGGCAAAACCAGTTGCATACACAAAGCCTTACCACTGGTGAATGTCAGAGCCCTAGCTGAAGAATGAACAAAACAATGTGGCTTCCATGAAAGCAATCTTCCCACAAAAGTAAACTAACCTTGGTGACTTTCAAGCCTTGTGCCC
The DNA here is from genome assembly GCA_028751875.1 of Rapana venosa. Lineage (NCBI taxonomy): Eukaryota > Metazoa > Mollusca > Gastropoda > Neogastropoda > Muricidae > Rapana > Rapana venosa. The sequence continues at coordinate 29,838,427 of CM054149.1, read as the reverse complement.
GTTTGTTCTCCACAACAATGGGAATTTGGTCAGACTCCTCAATGCTCCACATACGAACTGTGCAATCCTGTAAAGCAACAACACTCTTTGTAAAACAATACCTTGTAACAAATGCTATAAGCCTAACATAAAATGACTCAGAATTTTCTAAAAACTACCCTTCAAAGACAGGGATGAAAATACTCAGTAATGTGAACATGTTCTGTGTTTACCAAGAACGAAGGCAAAATCTTTTTTTTATTCCTGCTATGATGATGCACTCTAAGTGAGCTGTGAGGTTTCTCTATGGTTTTCAGTCACAACATGATCTGGTTCTATGCTGTACTTTCTTTAAACTAAGCATCCCAACATAAACTTATTCTAAAAGATCTACATACCTGCATAACTGACCGGGTCAAGCTATGTGAACCTTAACATGTAAAACTGATGTTGATAATCCAAGAGTGTGTTACCTCTTAACAACCACATGATTTAAATGGGTAAAGTTAGCAATGATAATCAACAGTGTGCTCTCAGTCTTCTGCAGCTTGCATAAGCTCAGGAGCTGGTTGGAGCCCCCAAATATCCTGCAAATAAAACATCCACCTGGTAAGGATGAAATCCATCTATCTACCGGAGAGACAACACTGTTGCAATCCAATCCTATTGTTTGTAGCCCTGCCAACCACAGAGGCCATATCAGGGTTGTCACCTCGTCTTCTTCTTTTCTTCTTTCATCTTTCATCTGCCGCTGGTGCCTTTCGGCGTCGCGGGGAGACACAGACTGTCACCTCGTCAACATTTGAATTTCAGATTAAAACTGTGCAACCTTCTGTACTAATATTGCTGGTACCGGTAGCATTTATCTTTCTGAGTTTATCTTCACGCCTATCCCTTCTTGCTGTGAAATGAGGGGAACATTCACAAACATGCCAACATTGCAGCTGTAATATGAGACATATTTTTACACTTAATTTTTTATTTTCTATTTCCTTCAAGATGTGCTTTCATGGTATGTGTAATACATGTCAACATTTGGTGGGTTATGGAAACAAAAACATATCCAGCATGCATTCCGTTAAAAAAAATATAAAATTTTAAGATCTGCTCTGAAGTCAGAATGTCAGATGAGGGCAGACCTGCAGAGTTACAAGCACAGGAGAAGACCAGGCATTATACTCATCTCACCCCGTAAGGGAACACAGAGAAGGAGAAGAGAGAAACCCACCTCAACCCTTCCTTAACTCCCCCAGGCCTCCTCCATTAAAAAAAAAAAAAAGGGAAAGAAAGAAACGGCCATGAAGAAACCTACTTTGGCACAGGAGAGAAGCCAGCTCTGGTCCTGGCTGAAGTGGACATCAGTGACCCAGCCAGTATGACCCTGCACACACGCACATGCACATTTCAATCTTTTAAAAAAAAATTTTAAACATTATTTTCAAAACGAGAATACTTTATCACCTCAAAATGAGAAACTGTGAATCTATTATGACAAGGAATATGGGTTGTGAAGGAAGGTGGCAGGATGGTTAAGACGTTTGCCTGCCAACAAGTAAACCATGAGGTTCTGGATTCGATTCCCAGCCTCACCCTTTCTTCCCAGTTTGACAAAAAAATCAAACTGAATGTCAAAGTCGTTCGGAAGAGACTATAAACCGAGGCCCTGTGTGCGAACACATGCAGAACATCTTGCACACACGTTAAATCCTGTTCCGCTGTTCGAAAGAGTAGGCCATTGTATGCCGGTGGGAACAGATGACAAAATTTTAAAAACCGCATACACACGCCCAAAAAAAAGAAGTCATCTGAGCACTTTTATTTGTTGCTTTACAAGATTCAGCACTATATAAATTCCATACTTTTTTTTTTTTTTTTTAAAAGAGAGAGAGAGAATTTCATCAAACTTCCTTTTTTCAGTTCATCCTTTTTTCATTTCATTCTGTTTGAACAAGTGCAAAGAGAGAATGTGTCTCAAAATCTACTTTGCCTCCTTGCTCCCCAAATCAGTAACTCCCTTGAGATAGTGTGCTGAATATCATCTAAAATCAGGGTAGATTTTTTCTTTGCATGAAGGTTTCAGTGTGGTGTTCCCTTGGACTTTCCTGACTGTCAAGGAAAAGAGAATAAAATGAAGAAACCGAAAGCTACAGCTCAAGTCCATCTAAAACACCATCCTGACCTGAAGTTTCATTTTCTGTCCAGTGTTTTCCACGTCCCATACCACGATGCTCATGTCTGCTGACCCTGTGACTAACTGCAAACCTGCAGACATAACATAACAACAATGCAATCACAAGACAATTCATTCCTCACAAGCAAACACATTACTATAAAAATTTTAAAAAATCACTCTTAAAAAATGTCATGATCACAGAGTTTGTTTCAACAAAGAAAATATCTGAACTCTAGATTCTTAATGTCATTCAACAAAAGAGGTTGTGTCATTATCATGTACTGTATTACTTGGTGTTTTGGAATTCCATTCATGAATATATTCCATATTGTTTATAGCCCTACTGACCACAAAAGCCTAATCAGGGCTGTCACTTCAACCAGTTTCGGTGGCTCCAGTAACTTTCACTTCAGATTCAAAACCAACACCTCCTAAAACCTTCAAATATCTAACACTGTCCTGAAAAAGAAAACCATTAAATGACACAATACTGAAATCATTTCATTCCCTAAAGCTAATAAACCAGGCTGTGCTGAGGATGGTGATCTGGAATTATTATTTCATTACTACTGGTCTTAAATAGTAATGAACTTTTGCCAGTATAGTTTCCTCTCTTTTCTTCTCCCTAATATGTCAGTCATATAAACTCCTATGCTGATACAAGTCTTCGAAATGTATTCTCTTTCGCAAAAAAAAATCTTTCTTTTTTTCTTTGCTTGAGCAAACACTAGTGGGGGAACAAAGTGCAAATAACCGACATCTTTACCGTTGTGAAAATGATTTATCAAAAAGATTAATGGGGACAAAAAAACCTGGAAGATTTTTTTTTCAATGACAACATTTTGGCATTTCTGAATAAGGACCAGTCCTTTTGCTTGTCGCATTTTTGTTTGTTAATGTTTGCTTTTGTTTTCAGGATTTTTTTTCTTTCTTTGTTTGCTTGTTTTGTGGCTCTTTTTGTAAGTTTTTGTATTGTCCTGATATGGTGTTCTTGATATTTTTTTTGTATTTCTTATTAATTGTTACAACTACTGATGTTGCTGTGTATACCACTGCTTCCATCAATGGATGATGATGATGACGATTACAATGATGATTATTATTCCTGTTGTTTTATTGTGGTGGTGGTGGTGGTGGCGGTGGTATTATTATTGTTATTATTATGGCAATGATTATATTGCTGCTGTTGTTGTGGTGGTGGTGGTGGTGGTGGCAGCGGTGGTATTATTATTATTACTATTATTATTATCATTATCATCATCATCAACATCATCATCATCATCATTATCATCATTATTATTATATTATTATTATGCTATTATCATTATTTCATGCTGCTGTTGTTTCACACTTTTGTTTGCTGCCTTGTTCAGTTTGGTGATGAACAAGTCCTACCATCGTCAGTGAAGTTGCAAGCTGTCACCGATCCATCATGGTGGCCCTTCAGTACAGTGGGTCCTTTGGATCTGCACAACACACGCACTGACTGTAGAGAATGAACCCTGACAGTGCACTTCATGAAAATAAGATGAACGCTGTAAGTGCTTATCAGCATCACACATTACTGTTCTCAACTTCAAAATCAGGATGCAAGGGAGGGGTGTTCAATTTGAATACTGCAGTTTTAGTCACAACAAAACTCTTGCTTGGATGGACATAAACATACACAGATGTGTGCGCAAGTACATGTTTGCAATGCACACACACACACACACACACACAGAGGTAACACCCACATGCGCATGCGCGTGCGCACACACACACACACATACACACACACACACAGAACAGAAGAAGCCTTAGCCTTATCCAACAATAAATAATCTATGCCAATATCACAATAACGAAATTGGAACATCCAAACAACAAACAGATTAACTCCTGCATTCCTTCCAGGCTAATCTATGAAGGAGAACTCACAATTTTCAACAACAACAACAACAAAATGTTTATTTACCTGTACATGCCAGTGGAGATATCCCAGATTTGGATTGTCTTGTCCCACGATGCTGTGGCAAACTTACGCTCGTCTGGCGTTATAGAGCAGCTTGAGATGGTGTTCTCATGTCCCCTGGAACAAGACCAAACATGTAGTGTGGTGTGTTGGACTGTAATTTTTGCATTGCCTTGTGTTGCATCACATTGTATCCTTTTCCACTGTGTAGCATTGTCTTATACAGCATAGTCTCATATTTGCATTGTATTGCACTTTGTTGTATCGTACTGTATTATATCCTATTGCACTGTGTAGCATCGTTTTATACAGCATAGTATCATATTTGTATTGTCTTGCAATTTGTTGTATTGTATTGTATAATACTGTATTACGTTGTATCCTATAGTGTTGTAATGAGTGTACTGCAATTCTAGTCATTCCAGATTTCTGAAGATAAAATTTGGGCTTCCCTCCCGGGCTTAGTATGTCACTCAAGTTTGTTTTCTTTTATTTGTTGTTGCTTTATGTAGCTTTTTGTGAGTCCTTGAACTTTAAAAAAAAAAAATTCCCTGTAAAAGTGACTTTTTGCTACAGAACTTTGCCTGGGTGAACTCTCATGTACTTGTGGGTTCCTTTATGTATTCTTAATGCAGGAATATAATCACACACACACACACACACACACACACACACACACACACACACACACACACACAACTTACTCCAGCTTCACTGTGCAGGTCTCTGTTTTCAGATCGTAAAATTTGGCAGTGCGGTCAGTTGATGTGGTGATCACTCTTGTGTCGTCTGGAGAAAAGCAGCATGTTGTCAGCTGTTTTTTGTGATAATCTGCAACAGCACAATTCAGCAAATGAAGATTTTTTCAATTCAGTTACAGCATGTTTTTGCGTGCTTGAAATCAAATTTTGTATGGTTTATTTCTGCTTTGTTCCATTATAACTGGCAAAGCCATACTAGTGTCATTTTAAAGAAAATATGCTGATAAAATGAGCACCCAAAAAAACAACAACCCAAAAATGGACATATAATGTAATGATGAGATATGATTATTGATTAACCAACTCATTTGACATAAAAACACTCCAATGGACACAGAACCCTGACTAAAATGTCAACAGCTGGTTTTTACCTCTCAGTGAACCATGTTCAGACAGAGTACAAGTTGACTGAAAAAAATCAAATTCTCTATCTTCAATTCCATAGAAATAGCTTCAAATAGCATTCAAGGGAGGAAGGGAAGGGCAGCCTAGTGAATAGAGTCTTAAACTCACAAATCTGATGGTGTGGGTTGGAGCCACTACCAAGGCGCTTTTTCAAGGGGACTTTTTCCCTGAAGTTGACATCAGTACTGAATCTGCTCCCCTGAACGTTCTTTGGAGGAGACTATAAACTGAGGTCCCATGTGTGAACACACTCAGAACATCTTGTGCACAGGTTAAAATCTGATCTGCCTTTCAGAAGAGTATGCTGTTGCATGCTGGTAGGAACTGACAGCATTTTTTTAAAAATGCAGGCCAACTAAAATGTCATGTTTTGACATGATCTCTGAAGATGGAATGTAGCTACTTTAATAATGGGCAAAAACAGTTGCATATGCAAAAGCTCACTATTGGTGAACCTCAGAGCTCTAGCCTAGCCAAGCAACCCCCCCCCCCCCCCACACACACACACAAAATAAATATCAATATTTAGTCTTCACACAGAGATTCCACACAGAAAATGAAACTTCCAACTACAAGACATATTCTCTGAACAACAGGAGATCTATAACCACAATGAATCTGTGCATGCATGCCTGCATGTGTGTGTGTGTGTGTGTGTGTGTGTGTGTGTGTGTGTGTGTGTGTGTGTGTGTGTGTGTGTGTGTGTGTGTGTGTGTGTTCAGGATTCTCAGATATGAATATGAAGTATCTATCACACAAAAGCATGTAAGAGTTGCATCTGTCAGCCACAGGTGTCAGTTTTCCCCACTTTCAGCTACTCTCAGTTGCTATCCATTCCAGCCCAGCCCAGCCCAGCTGGTGCCAGCTGGGGCTAAATATAGCAGGAACTGACCACACTTGGACTTGGTAAGAGGAAGAGGCATACTCATTTTAGCACTGGCCCTGGACTTTTGACTGAGTTATGATGGATTTGCACTCTGTGCAGCACTCACCTTTGATCTGATGAACAACCTCCCCAGAGGCCAGGTCATAGACAAACAGCTGATGGAACAGGTCAGAGCCAACACACAGCAGACGGCCATCATGAGAAATCTTGCAGCAGGTCAAAATGTCAGGGTGGTGAGCTGTCCACTGAAAAATAATCATAGTGTATTGTATTGTATTGTATGGTATCATATTGTCTTGTCTTGTCTGGTTTTGTATTGTATACTGATTTTAGTCATGGCAGATTTCTCTGAGTGAAATTCAGTCTGCTCTCCTTGGGGAGAGCACATCACCACGAGAGCAGTGCCAGCCATAACCTTTTCTTTCTTTCTTTTTTGTGGGAGGGTGGGGATGGGGGTGGGGCCCTTTTCCTGTCTGCGTGTAGATTTGTTTGCCAATGAAGATGGTTTTTGTTCTATAAAATTTTCCCAGGGACTACTATCTTGTTACCATAGGATCTTTTACATACACTGAATATGTGCTGCACACAGGACTTTGGTTTATTATCTCATTTGAAAGACCAGCGCCCAGACCACCACTCCAGGTCTAGTGGTTGAGGGGAAATCGGAAGGCTCAAGCGGGGATCAAACCCATACTTCTCACTTTCTAGGTCGGTACTTAACCTCTAGACCACGGATCCAACTATGATGGTAACTATGATCTGTTCATGTTTAATACTTACAATGACTTCTTTTTATACCTGTATATTTCTTTGCATGTTTTGTTTTGAAACCAAGGCAGTGAATGCTAAAAAAAGGGGGAAAAAGTGCTGACTCACGAACATGCTTTCTTTGACAACGTTGAAATATTTAACAGCAGAACCCCACCCCCACCCCACCCCCTTTCCCCCAAAAGAACGAGATTGATTCTACATACAGTAAGTTTTCACAGCCTTGGGAATCATTAAAGGTTTCCATATCTATCAACATTTCATAAAATAAAAAGAAGAAGAAGAGAAAGAAACAACTGACCAGAGCCAGCAATCACTTACTATTCTTTCTGCTGTTTCCAGATCCCAGTAATGCAGACATTTGTCCCAGCCACAGCTCACAAACCTGTACACATGGTAGTGGTAGAAGTAGTAGTAGTTATAGTAGTAGTAGTATAGTAGTAGTAGTAGTAGTAGTAGTAGTAGTAGTAGTAGTAGTAGTAGTAGTAGTAATAATAACAGTAGCAGCAGCAGCAGCAGCAGCAGCAGCATTAACAATATCATCATATCATTAACCTTTACACCCAGTGGTGTGTAGGGCAGCAACAAAGCGTTTCCACTCCTGCCTATCCTGGGCCAACCTAGTCACTGATCCCCAAGAGTGCTGCATGGCCTTCATCTCACTTTCTACAGTCTTCCTCCATGTTGCTTTTGGTCTTTCTTTCTTTCTCCTTCCTTCTGGGGTCCAGTGCAATGCTGTTCTTGTGATTGACTGTGGGTCTCTTCGGAGGATGTGCCCAGTCCACTTCCACCGTCGTCTGGTGATGAATGGTTCCCATGTCTTCTTGCCTGCATCTCCGTAGTAGGTCTTCATTGGAGATCTTCTCTGGCCAAAAGATCCAGAGAATTCTTCGGAGGCATATGGTGTGAAAGGATCGAAGTTTGGTAAGATCTGCTTCTGTCATCCTCCAGCACTCAGAACCGTACAGGAGCATAGACACAACACAGCTCTGGTATAGCTTCAGCTTGGTGTTAATACCAACAATAGCAATTAAACAAATCTTTCTAAAATGTTGTGCCTTTTATGTAGTTCACTTAGGGTTGGGACAGCCCAGTGGTTAGAGCATTGAGCTGACAGCATGGGTTCCAGCAACCACCAAGTCACCCATATGAGAGAATTTTTCCCCTGGAGTTAACATCAGTACCCACTCCATTCCCCTGAAAGTCATTCAAATGAGACTATAAACTGAAGTCCAATGTACAAATACATACAGAATATCTTGCACACACATTAAAAGCTGTTCTGGCTTTTGAGAAGAGCAAGCCATTGAACAAAATTACAACAAATTTGCAATCAAACTGATGCATCATCTTCCCAGTTGGAATGTGTATACATAAACGGTGAGCAAATAGTCACACATGCAAAAACCTCACCATTGGTAAATCTCACAGCTCTAGCGGAAGAACAACAGAAAAAAGCACTTTACTGGAATTAACAGTTTCATGGTATCAGCAATGGTAAAGCAGCACATCACACACACACACACACACACACTTCACATACTCACACAAACTTCATATATCAGACCCACACATCAGCCCCCCCCCCCCCCCCCCCCACACACACACACACACACTTCACACATCAAACACACACACACTTTCATTTAGATCAGTTCGATTCTTTATAAGTCTTGGTCTTTTTTAAGGTATGAAGTACAGGAAAACCATAAATTTGACTAAACTCTATTTTTATTGAAAATATTTATGTGTTAGTTAGGAAAACTCTGGCATTAATTAAAACAAAAAGTGAAATTCATCATTAAAAAAAATCAAATCACATATTTTACAAACCTTTTGATTTGTTGGAATTTCTGTATGTCACCCAAATAAAATTGTGTTTACCTCACACACACACACACACACACACACACACACACACACACACACACATACACACACACACACACACACACACACACAACTCTCTCTCTCTCTCTCTCTCTCGCACTCACTCACTCACTCACTCACTCATTACCCCTTCCTCTCCCTCCTGCCCTCCCTCCTTTTCTATACCCCACCCCCTTCTCTCTCACTTCCTTCCCCAACCTCTTCTGTCTAGTTACTAAAAAAAATTAAGGCACAAAAAATATGTTTTAAAAAGGGGGTATTCTGACTTGGAACCATCCTCGAAGCAGTGTGCATCAGCAGCGTTGATGGTGTGAGCATTGTTGATGCTGCGCAGCTCTGTGCCTTGTTTGGGGTCCCACACTTTGACGCTGCAGTCCACAGAGGCGCTCAACACTCGGGACTCGTCGAGAAAAAACTGACATTTGTTGACAGCGTCGTTGTGGCCTCGGAACACGCGGATCCTCACCTGCAGAAATGCAAAAACTAAGCTGAATGGCCCATGAGAAGAGCTGGATAGGACACGCTATTAATTTTCCCTAAACATGTCTGATGGTGTAAAAAACGTGAAGGAGAGAAGAGAAGATGAAGACCTGCGGAATGATGTTGGTTATTTTCATAAGCGATTTTGCAGGTATATATGGGGGGGTTTTTTTGTTTGTTTTGTGGGGTTTTTTTTTAGGTTGTGGGGGTATCTTAGCTAGAGCTCTCAGATTCACCAATGGTGAGATTTTGTGATTGTGACCGTTTCTGCCTACCATGAAGGTAGCCGCACTCTGATTTCAGGGATGTATGCTGGGTATGTTTGTGTTTCCATAATCCACAGAATGCTGATATGAATTACAGAAATCTTTAACATGCATATTTAATCTTCTGCATGTGTGTATATACACAAGGCAATTAAGATACTGGCAGGTCTGCACTTGAAGTTGACCTGGGAGATCGTAAAAATCCCCACCCTTTATTCACCAGACGTGACTGAGATTTGAATCATGGACTCATGGGATTGAAGTCAAACAGTTTTAACCACTCTGCTATAGCATCCAGTGTGTGTGTGTGTGTGTGTGTGTGTGTGTGTGTGTGTGTGTGTGTGTGTGTGTGTGTGTGTGTGTGTATAATAGGTGACTTAATTATAAAATATCTAGATCAGTCTGCATATGTAAGATTACTTTCTTCTCTTTTTGCATGGTAGCTTTTTTGGTACACACACACACACACACACATACACACGCACACACATCACACGCACACACGCACACACACACACACACCACACGCACGCGCGCCACACACACACACACACACACACTTGCACACAGGCATATATATACATACATACACTCTCTGGGAGGGAGAGGGGGGGGGGGGGGGGGGGAGAGACAGAGACAGAGAGCTCAGATGGGAATGGTCTATTCATTAAAAGGCCATAAAAGGCCATTGGCCCACACATGATGGGAGCTGCTGTACTACTTTGCATTTTAGTGAATTTTTGAAAAACCCACAAAAATAACAACAAAAAGTTAATATGTGAAAAAAAGGTCAGTTTCAAAAATATCTCTTGAGATAGACACCAAGATACTTCTTATTCTAAAGGCTTTGCACATGTATGAAGTGAGGTTGTGTGCAACCTCTGAATGAGTAGATGCCATGAGTAAACATCTAGTCTAAATAAATTAGGCTGTCTATTGCATTTTACTGGGATGTAACATCCCCTAATACTGGACAACACACACAAGATGCACCTCACCCTTCAGTGCTTGCTCACATAATGGGCATTGCAACTTGTGTCATCTACATTATGTTCTATGTATCTAAATTTATGGATATGTATATCTAATACACCAAGCCTGAATTTAGACCTAATTCTTTTTAAATGCATGTCCAAATCAAGCTTCAAATAAGGTTTGACATCATGTGAATCTACAAATTGTCTATATATTTGCTATCTTTCAGAACTACATTTTTTTGTTTCGTGTCTCAGCTATATCTACAAGTTTCACCATGGTGAGATTTTGCATTATGCAACTGTATTTGCCACCATGTAGGTAGCTGCATTCCGACTTGGTATGCTGGGTATGTTTGTGTTTCCATAAGTCACCGAATGCTAACATAAATTATGGAATCTTTAACATACATATTTGATCTAACTGTGTGTGTACATACATGAAGGGAACTAAAGCAATGGCCAGTCTGCACTTGAAGTTGACCTGGGAGATCATAAAAATTCCCACCCTTAATTCACCAGACGCCGCCGAGATTCAAACCCATGGCTTCATGGACCCATGGGACTGAAGTCAAACAATCTTAACCATTTGGCTATAGCATCTGTTGTTTTGTATATGGCTACTCCATTGCTGCCATTGTCTGAAAACATGAATAAACTCTTAACAATTTCTGACACTTTGATTAAGCCAGAATCTAAAACCAAGTTCACAGAAACAGGTACATATCTGTGTAGCCCTGTTGTTTTTCCCTTGACTATCTAAATCAAAAGGCATCTTGTGAGATTTAAAAGGCAGCCTGCTGTCATCTCTATGCAGAATCTGAAACCAATATCTCATGCATAAGAGAGATAGCTGATATCTACAGGTTTCACTATAAACAAAATCACTAGGTGTTCATCTATCTATACCAAAAAACTGCTTTAAAGCAAAACAAAACAAAAAAATTGCACTGATTCACAATGTATTACTGCTGCATCCAGACCCCAAATTTCAGCACCTTATAATAATAATAATAATATATGGAATTTATAGAGCGCTATATCTTGCAATTACAAATCACAGTGCTTCCATTCAATCAACCTTATAACACAATGGGTTGTATTTGTGTTTCAAATAATATTGATAAACAAGTGAAAGGAACTGTCATTCAATGAGAGAGAGAGAGGGGGGGGGGGGGGGGGGGGTTAGAAAGAGAGACAGACAGACAGACTGACAGACAGACATTGAATTTTTATGAAAATAAAATCAAAGATCATAACATATGTCTATGGAATAGGAACAAAATAAGCAAACGATACCCCCCCCCCCCTCCCCCCCCCCCCCCCCCCCCCACACACACACACTCATCTCTCTCTCTCTCTCTCTCTCTCTCTCTTTCTTCACATATATGGTCTTGACTTTCAGCTTATATGTTCTACTCAAAGATGCAGTTTTGCATGCTGCTAATCAGTCTATTCCTCTAGATATAAATCAGTAGAGTCTAAGAAGCATGTTGGGAATATCTGATGGAATGCCGCATGTGACAAGGCCCCCCCAAAAAACAACAAAAAACAACAACAACAACAAACAACCAAACAAACCACAAAACGTGAAAAAACATATCTGTAGGGAAGGTTTTCTGAAAATCCCTGTTCCTTGGCTAGAACTCAGGACCTTCACCAATGGTGAGATTTGGTATATGCAATTGTTTTTGTCCACCATGAAGGTAGCTGCATTCTGACTTTGGGGGGATTTAAGCTGGGTATTTTCATGTTTATGTAACCCACCATTCACTTACATGAATTATGGGATCTTTAACATGGATATTTGATCTTCTGCATGTGTACATATATACATGAAGAAATAAAGCACTGGCAGGTCTTCACTTGGAATTGACCTGGGAGATAGTAAAAATCCCGACTTAATTTGCAAGATGCTGTCAAGATTCAAACCCACAACTTCATAAACTTACGAGATTGAAGTCAAACAGCCTTAACCACTCCGTTATAGCATCTGTAATAAAGATGAAAGTGGCCAACAATAAAGCTAACATAGTATATGAACAAACAAAAACACAATATTGGTCTTCATACTGCATCAATGACACAACTACCTATCAAGATCTTTTATAAAAAATCTGGGTTAAACTAAAAGCAATGAAAAATGAAATAAATCTACTATAATGCCCTATCAGGTTAGACCACTGTGACTTACCGTCAAATCGTGAAAAGGCTGAAACATTCGCCAACTGGTTTGCAAATAACAGTTTGTAACAAAAGGATTGTCAGGAAAAAAAACCACCAGAAAGTATCGAGAGACTGAAGACGAAAAAAAAAAATAAAGGGATCCAAATCCTATAGATCACCATCATATTAATACTCCTATCGCACACCCACACACACTCGCATGCACGCACACATGCAAACATACACACACACACACTATATTGCAAAGAGGTGCAAAACTGAAGACCACCACTCCTATCACTCTAGAGGAAATCAAAGAATACCCTTTTAGTATCGCATGCAAGAAAACATCAGTGGACTTAGATAGATTGTGTTTCCTATGAAATGTCACAACATTTACCATCAAATTTATTACATTTTCTTTGCTGCTTAAAAACAACAACAACCAACAACACACACACCCCCTTTCTCTGTGTAGCTCCTGTCCCATTTTGTTGATTCACGATTGATATGAGACATTACATGCAAGTGAAAAAATGTATTACAAAGAATTTTTTTAAAACACATATAGTCATATAGTTATGCATACTTAAGTCAATAGACGAATGGACGGGTGGACAGGCGGATAGATAGATAGATGGTTATAACTAAGGTAAAACACACTATAATATCCAGTTTATATTCAATATTTTTCCATGTTAAAAGTAATCAAACAATAAAAGGTTTTTAAGACTCAGCAAAAAGCTGATAAAAACAGAAAAGCTGTTTTCACTGACAGCAAAAAATGATAGCATAAATGACAGTAGTTAGTGAATATACACAGAACTTCATCAACCATCATCATCATCTTCATAATCACCATCATCATTATCATCATCATCATCCAAGCCTTTTTTTTAATGTATCACGTACTGTCATGTTTTCCACACAATGTCATTTTCTTTATGATATGAATCCTTATGCAAAGATAAAGTCTTATTCAATTTAATAACACTTGCCTACCTTTGCTAGATCCTCATGTTCCCATTTCGCTGTCACCTGCTGCTGCTGATTGGCGATTTTTGTTGATTCTACATTCATGTCTTGAGTTACTTCGAGTGCAAGAGGATCGACTGTCTGTTGCTTGGGTTGCTGTGACAGGCGAAACTGCTTTGCCATTTCTAGCTTCTCCATTTTGAACAAAGTTACGTTGTATAAGACTAGCCAGAGTAAGTTTAGTCTCCAGTGGTTCTTGTTGAAAGCGTCATTGGTTTCCAGGCCGTAGGGGGTTTCTATCTACTTACAGGAATAAATCAAATTTCTCTGAACCAAAAAGCGAAGGTCTGGCAAGGCCAAAATCAATATACCCCGTACAACAGAAAGGTTGTTTTGTGTGTGTGTGTGTTTCTTCCAAAAATGTCAATGCTTTGAACACGCACGATACATACGCATACAACTTTGTTCAGTGCACTCAGTGTGGAAGGCAGGCCTAAGTAAACAACAATAGAAAGAAATACAGAAATCAACAACAATCAAAGAAACAAGGCATGGGGAAAGGAAAAGAAGAAGGAAACATGACCTTCTAATTTCAAATCAGTTTTGTCCCACCAAGTTGTTAGCATGGTGTATTTAGTTAATTTATTTTTGTATCTGTTCCTGGCCAGCAGGGTTCAGTTTTATTGTTGACCAGTTTGCATCTCTCATCAGTAGTTTAGGGATGACAGAAGCAGATTCACTGTACTCCCCGAGTTCCTTTTGGTTCTTTATTTCCAGAGGAATCAATGGATCACAGCACCGAAAGTAGGTAATTAATGTATGCCATTGTGTGATGCTGTTACAGTGGAACTGAAGCGTGGACCATCTACTACCTCTCTCAACTATGTGTTCCCCACATAATTGTTTCTGAAAGGTCAAAGTGGTCTGGGTTTTGTTTCCGATGCTCGATCTTCTACGGTGAGGCTCTTCGATTCAGGTTTTTATTTCACACACATATTGCATACTGAATATTTTCCATGTCATCTGCCCTTCCTCCTACTCAGTTTTGCCCCCTCCCCTTCTCGATGTTGCTGCATGGTCATACCAAATACCAACTCAGTTTTAATTATCTTTAAAAACAAAACAAAACAACAACAACAAACCAAGAGCTGCATAGTTCACAAAGTATTTGTGATTTTTGTAGCTTACCCTTATGAAATTCAGTGTCTTGAAGTCAGATGCCTGTATTTTCGGAGAAATACTTGGTACCTTCTTTCTATTCCTTTATAATTGTTTTGTTGTATTCTGGTATATAGTAATACGCACAACTTGTGTTCACCAAATTAAAATTGTCGTAAATAAAAACATATACCAAACTGAGTAACTTAACCAATCTAACCAAATGGAAAAATAAAATGTATCATATTTGATCTTATTTATCAAATAAAACATTGTATTAAACAATATGCACTTTTGTTTTGTTTCGTGGTTAAACGTCATTACTTTACAACATCAGAAGCAAGATGGACGACCAGGACGGACAGCCAGGTAGGCCTAGAGTTCTACAGATGTTAAATTTTTGCAGATAACCGATGGCTGATTTGCAACTTTAACTCAGATTTTGCTTTGTACATAAGATAGAGATGCGATCAACATTAAAAGAGCATACATCGGCATTGTTTATTGTTCTGATCATTATCAGTTTGTAACAACCTAGAACGGCGAGAGTCATAAGACTGATCAAGAAGGGTTTTAACATGATTTTGACCTTTATGGCTTAAGATCTGGTTTTATTTGTTCAATCAGAAATGTGCATATTGTTCAGCAACAACGTTCTTTTAATGTTTAAAATTGCCTCGAAATATGATAATTTGGATACAGATCAGCGTTCTTAGAGTGGAAAGAAAGTTGCAAGAATTGATCATCTACAGGACAGACTAGCATTGTAGCAAGAAACGATCTAGATAGAATAACGATCTAGATAGAATAACGGAATGGTGTATGAAATCAACACCTAGTATGTATACTAAGTAGTACTAAAATACATTTACATGCAAACAGGCACACTGAAACACATACACACATGCATCTTTTTTTAATGCCCCAAAGTGACTACTGGAAAAAATAAAGAGCCTTGATTGTAAAGCCTTTCACATTGCTTTGGGTGTACCACCACGTGCTCCGTCCTAAAATAAATAAATAAATAAATAAAAAAGAGGAGTTTTGGTTTTGGATGAATATCAAGATTTGATGCTGGCTAAGTTCATAATACAAAACACAAGTACTAAAAAGAACATTGAAAGTGAAATCTATTTAAAATGGAATGGGATGGGCATATTCCTAAAAAAAAATTTGTTCAGTTACAACAATTGGCACTTTCACAGTAGATCTTTTTAAAAAGTAAAAATTTAATTGACCTCAGGGGAACATAATGGTTTACACCCCATTTATGTTCTAGTCTTTTGTGGGAACTTCTAAGAGCATCTTTTGATATTGATCATTTCTATTAATTTATAGTCTCATCTGAGGGACTTTTAAAGTTTTGGGGAGAGTGGAGTTGGCACTGATGTATCTCCAGGTGGCAAAACACCCTTGAATGAGATTCAAACCTAGGTCAGCAGATCACAAGTGAGAGAGAGAGAGAGAGAGAGAGAGAGAGAGAAGAGGGGGGGGGGGGGGGGGGGGCATGGGGCAGACACTGAGACTGCAATTTAAAAAATTTTAAAAAGCAAAAATGGATGAACCACAATGGCACAAACTGATAGTACTTATTGCAATTGTTATTTAAATACAGAGAGAGGGAGAGAGCCAACAAATATACTGTGAAAAATGTGAAGCTGCTTGAAAAAAAGTCAGAGAAAATCTAGTTAATAGTGCATATTTATAATTTATATGAAATACTACAATAGTTTAGAACAATATGGGTTAAGGAAATTTTGTGTGGCCATTTTTTTCTTCAGAATGAGACTAAGTAAAATCCAAGGCCCCATGTGCGAATGCATGCAGAACATCTTGCACACACATTAAAAATCCATTCTGCTGTTTGGAAGAGGAGGCCATTTTGTGCTCGTAGGAGTTTATTTATTTATTTAAATACCACTTTTAAGTCACGGCAGATATCTCTGCATGAAATTCAGGCTGCTCTCCCCAGGGAGAGCAGGTTGCCACAAGAGCAGCGCTACCTATAAAGTGTCCAGATCATAAACATTTTTTAAAATTAAAAAGACACGCACACACGTGTCATGTTTAGGCACACACAGTCCCCAAAATCAGAATGTGGCTACCGTAATGGTCGGTAAAAACTGTCACATACGCAAAGTCTCACCATTGGTGAAGCTTGGAGCTCTAGCCGAGGATCAGGGAAAGAAATTCAAGTTCTACTTAATATTAAAAAAAAAGAAAATTATGTTTCATTATAAATTACCATTAATAAGGAAAAGTGTTGTTTCTGTCCATAATGGATCTATGACTAAGCCTATCACGGCAATCTTTTGCCTGGCATAATTGTTAGTTTCATCTGCTACAATTTGAAAAAAATGTTGGGGCACAAACAAAACAAAGTAATCTAAGGGCTTGGCATTCAGTGGGAGGGTTTGTGCTGGCCCAGTCGGCAGCGTGAAGTCTTGCACTGTGCAAGGCACTTGTGCGCCGCACCATGCCGTCTGCTATGAAGCCAAGGGAATGTTATCCTGAGCATCACTTTCCGACTCACTACCTTCTCCTATTTCATCTCTTTCTTCTACATCTACTTCAACATTGGATTCAAAATTTTATTCTCTTTCGAACTGTTCCACTTGAGCCAAAATAGCTTCAATTTCCACATCACTATATTCCTCCCAAATTGTATGCTCAATCTTTGCTGCCATTTTTAGCTACAAGAAAGCGTGGGAAAGACAAAGCCAGTCACTGGCCAATTTCTTGTGAACGGGAGGCTGTGTAGCACTGAATTTGGTGCCTATTCCTTCCTTAGTTTATGCTGACCACAGTGGAATGTTCATTCATAGTGTGCGTTTACTAGGTAGAGCTTAGTGCTTGAGGGAAATTCCCCACTAGGCTGAAACGATGTTCGGCGGGCTGCGGCGGGTATAAATAGATGCGGGCGAGCGGGCAGCGGCAGGCTACGGCGGGTAAAAATGGGAAAGGGTTGAAGTGGTATACAATACAATAGAATACAATATAATGCAATGTACACACAAAAGCAAACCTCAAAATATACTTATTGCACTTAGTGACTTACCTTTATGACTAACATAGCTTTGCTTCTCTGTTCATTGATTCATTTATGATTGTTAAATTTTGTTTGAACCATGTTACAATACATGCTTTTTAAGTAAGGATTGTAAACTTAACAATTTTTGCTTCTTAAGCAATAAAAAGTAAATTTGTGAAAATGAGTCTCCTGTCACTCCCTAAAAAGTTGGATCATGAAACACACTAGTTACAGGTTATAAATATTGTTTTGCAGATATCTGTCGTGTGTGCCGGTGTGAGGGGACGGCAGACAAGCCCCTTTACTATCCTTGTGTGTGTACCGGCAGTATCAAATATGTCCATCAAGATTGGTATGTCTGTTCTTGTCTTACTTTACCTACATGTACATCTTCATGATCTTGGCTTAGGTTTCTCTGGTATATAGAATGCACCCGTGTGTTTGTGTGTGTGTGTGTGGTGCGCGCACGTGTGTGTGTGTGTGTGTGGCAGTGTTTGTGCGCATATGTGTGAGTGTGTGTGTGACAGGGTGTGTGTGTGTGTGTCTGTGTGCGTGCGCGCATGTCAACACATTCTAGAAAGAGGGGAGTAGGACTAGGCGAGTATGTGTCTGAGAGAAAGTGGGGGTGGGGAGAAGTATGGTAGTGTATGCATGTATGTGTATACATACAGTGTATGTGTGCACGAATGTGTGTGTGTGTGAGTGGAGAGAGAGAGAGAGAGAGAGAGAGAGAGAGAGAGAGAGAGAGAGAGGAATAAGTAAGTGTGTGAGAAAGATATCAGATGAAATAGATCTATCTCTACACCAGGAAGGGTGGGCCAGGCTAAAAGGTGTTGTTAATTATTGGTAGAAACATAGTGCCTAGGCTTACATTAAAATGATTAATTTTTTTTAAATTCTATTTTATGCTTGCCTTCATGTGCAACAA
The DNA here is from genome assembly GCA_028751875.1 of Rapana venosa. Classification (NCBI taxonomy): domain Eukaryota; kingdom Metazoa; phylum Mollusca; class Gastropoda; order Neogastropoda; family Muricidae; genus Rapana; species Rapana venosa. Next base: position 29,819,633 of record CM054149.1, on the reverse strand, counting down.
GATTTTAGCACAACAATCAGTATTCTCCATAAAAAGAAAAAAAAAATCTTCTGAAGTTTGAGTGTGGCTTCTATATGGTGACATACTTGAAAGCAACCATACATGCAAGCTTCCAATCCTGTGTGCACTTGCATCAGTGATTCCCATGTGTGTTAAGTGCATCAGAGTGCATATTCTTGGTAACCGACAATATGTTAAGCTGGAGAATGCCCAACAAAAAGCTGAGGGATACCCAACAATAACAACACTTATGAATTTATTATTAGGAAATGCAAGGTAACTAGAAAAGATGGCTTAATATAAAATATGTCCATCAAGATTGGTATGTCTGTTCTTGTTTTCCTTTACCTACATCTTGGCTTTTAAACGAACAAATTCAGACAGCTTTACTTGTGAAGAGTTGTTCAGACATGTCTGACTTTACAGGATACATTGTACTGATATTGTTTCTTTTCAGCTTGGTGCAATGGCTCAAATACAGCCGCAAAGAATACTGTGAGCTTTGCAAGCACAGATACTCCTTCACGCCAAGTAAGTCCTATAGTGTTTCTGAAGATACGGTACTCTTCTAGGCATACATGTGTGCTAAACATGTAACCATACACAGACATTATATGCATTCAAAAATGTGCACTCACACACATATTATATGCTAGCGCACACTCATGCATGTATGCACACAAATGCATGTGTGCACATTTGGAAATGTGTGGACACGTTTTGTTTTGAACTCATGTGAAGACGTTTTATTTGACAGGAGTGAAAATGTAATTTCTCCCGTATGACATAAACATTTACAGTATTATGTCCGTTTGTTTGATTTGTTTTGTTTTTTGTTTGGTTTTTTAGATAAGATTTTCAGTTTTTATTTTCAAACAACCACAGAGTTGGATAAATTTGGTCCCGTAAACTGCAGTATGTAGGCTAGGGGTGACTAAAACGTAAATCTTTGTTTACCTAATCCGTAGTTGCTTCTGTGATTGACAAAGATGCATGAAGCATGTGCTCTCTGTGCGTCTTGTTGTTGTTCTCTTTCCTTATTCTATTCTTTTTATTTTCATCTGGTCTTCTTTTTCATCAGATCCTTTTGAATCTTCGTAATTTGTGTGTGCGATATATACATGTACATCATGTGTGTTTTTTGCTACAGTTTATTCCCCGGACATGCCTAAGCGACTGCCCATCAGAGACATTGTGAGTGGTTTGGTGACAAGTATGGCACGGGCTGTGCGCTACTGGTTTCACTACACATTGGTGGCTTTTGCCTGGCTGGGGGTGGTGCCTCTCACTGCCTGTAAGTTTGTGTGTGTGTGTGTTTCTTCAATGTCCTGTATTTCCGTTGTAAATTGTATTAGATGATAATGGGAAGGCAGGGTCAGACAGAGAGGGGTATGTATGCATGTATCCATGTGTACACATGCATGCATGCATTCATGTGAAAGACAGGGAGTGACTCTTTGTATGTTTGTGTGGTCATTAGTGCATGCATGTATATCTCTGCATGCATCTTAACTTTTAATTCACACAATTTGAGAAGACATTTACTCATTTTCAAAGGCAAAATCTTCCATTCCACTTACCCTTTACTAGAAGTCTTCTGAAATTTGCTAAGTGATTAAGGGCTCAAGGTAAACAGTTCAATATTTCCCCTTTTCTGCTGTTCTTGTGGTATGTTTATCTGGTTGAATATGGTTAAGGAAAAAAAAAAGGAGTAAGAAGGAATACTTTATTCAATTATATTTTTCAACAAGGAGAGCGAAGTGAAGAAGCATAGCGCTGTTAGAGTAAGACTCAAGATCATTATAATTCTTATTGGGCAAGCTTGAGTTGCCACTGAGCTGGTCACCAGTGAGCTGACCATTTGGGAATTTTTTTTCACCCCTGGAACTTTATCCCCTGCAAAAACTTTGGCAAAGACTATGTGCCAGGATCCCATGTGCGAACAATTTGCGTAACATCATGTACACAGGTTAAAAACCCATCCATCTTTCCGTTGAAAAGTAGGCCAACAATGGCTGGTGGCTTGGATGGCATGAATGTGCCCAGCATGCTATCAGCCACCAGAAAAGGGGTGGGCTCTGCCAGGTGCTACCCACTGCATGAAAGGTGCAGTGTGGTGTCCCAGTAACTCAGCAGGGTGCTTAGGAAGAAAAGAGAAGAGAAGAATTTCTCCTTTCATGTTGAATGGGGGGATTTAATCAAGATACGAAATTATGCATTATTTTTTACACGTGTTTCCTCTGTGCTCTGCTTTTCTTTGTTCCTGAGTGGTCACTGTTTTGCTGGTGTGTGCAGGTCGGATCTACCGTTGTCTGTTCACTGGCTCTGTCAGTTCCCTGCTGACTCTTCCTTTGGACATGTTGTCCACGTAAGTGACATCACCTTTCACTGTGGTCATTTTGGTGTTGTAGACTGTACCATTTCAGATCATTACATCACAATCACAGCTCTTTGGCATTGGTCTGTGGGCCAAAGAAAACTGGAAGCTTTTGGTCGAAAGATACCTTTATGCTAAGATAGGAGTGTGTGATGTGTATGTCCAAAGTAATTTCTGCTAGAGCCCTGCTCATTCATGTCAACTCTTTAGCATTCATGCGTCTTACTGGGAAATTCTCCCGGGTATTTTTCAGTCTGAAGACTTTTTCAAGGAAACGTGATTCTCATGCATCCTCCCTCACAAATATGGCTTGCCACAGAGCAAACATATTTGGCAGAATCTTTAATTTTTTTAAATCATTATGTGTTTGTGTATTAGGCTAAGTATTAGGCTGGCCAGCTGATATCGGCTAAAGTAAATATGATAGGCTATCGTTAAGTATTTCCAGAGTATTTTTGTTTCAAAAATGTTTTTGGAGTTACTTCCCTCAACAGTTTCCTTTTTTTCCTAGAGCAACTTAGTAGAATATTTTAAATATGCTGAAATATAGGTGCAAAAACAAAAGCATCTCCCAAGAAAGGGTGAAAAGAAAGAAGCTTGTGAACTCCCAAAGATGCATGTATATGTGTACGTATAAAAACACTCACATGTACACAGTTTGTGTATATACTGAAGATGCATGCATGTGTATGTTGTACATGTATGCACTGCCATGTGGGCAGGGAGAACCTGGCCTCGGACTGCTTTCAAGGGTGCTTTGTGGTGACCTGCACACTGTGTGCCTTCATCAGCCTGGTCTGGCTGCGAGAACAGATCCTGCATGGTGGGGGGCCGGACTGGCTGGAACAGGATAACCAGCCTGCCAACCAGGCCAGGGTGAGAACACCACTGTTTGCTTGTTTTGTAGCCTCATTGTCTTTGTACTGGGTTTTTATTTGCTTGCTTGTTTGATTAGTAGTCTCTTTGTCTTTTTACTAGATTTTGTTTTTTTAAAAGTTTTTTTGTGTGACTGGCATCAGCCAGGCTCAAGAGATACAGACACCTACATCATTTGTCTAGTAATTCGAGCAACGCTTTGTATTCTTAAAGTGGATGAAGCTTGACTGTGTGGTTCCAGCCTCTCCAATGAATCGATAGCAAAGTCACTCTGGGTGTGGGAGCTAGCCAGAGTCTTAAAAAAATCACCCCACTTTATAAGTATTAGTGACAGTCATAATGAATCTACTGTCCTCAAAGGTAGACATGAATATGAAGTGGAAGGGCAAGCAGAACTGAACTTAAAAATGTAAGGTTTGCAAACTGTAGAATTTTTAAGAGAAGCTAAGTAGTACCAGTGGTCTATGTTCATTGTGATTAAAGTAAGGCATTTCATCTACTGTGTTTAGTTCCGGAGTGACCTGAATCCAATATTTTTCTTCAGTTTTTCTATATTTTCAGTATCATCCCACTGTTGAAATTTTAAAAATGACTCCTGTTTTTGTAGTGACAGAGGAACCCAGAGTATGACTAGCTCAAATTGTTTTGAAGTCTCTTACAATTCCCAAGTGTCTGTTGTTTGGTCAGCTCTCTCTCCCTCCCACCCCTTCCCACACACATGCACACAGTACACAATGCACACATACATGCAAAGACTATGTTAGAATCTGGTTTTTAAAAAAAACAACCACCCAAAAAACCCAACCACTCAAACACTTCACCCCCACCCCTCCCTTAGAATTGGAAACTGTCGATATGATAATCCAGAAAAAAAGTTCAGAGCTATTTCTCATGCCAACACTTTTGCCAACAGAATCTGCTGGACGGGGGTGCAGTGAACAACTTGATAGGGGGGCTGGCAGGAGGAGGGGGTCATCGAGCAGCCCCGGCCAACGCTCAGCCCAACAATCCTGCGGGGGACGAACCAGCAGGCGCTGAGGAAGAGGCAGAGGGGGAGAATGCGGAACAGGACAATGACGGCATCATGGACGGAGGAAATAACGCTGGAAATGCTGCGCAAGGTACGGATGGGAGGGTTGTAGGGTAGGACATGTAGTTGGAGGAGAAAGGGGGGTAAAGGAGGCTTGTGGTGGTAGGATGCTTTTTGGGTGGGGGGGGTGTGTTCAGGTTATCAAGAGTGTTTCTTCAGTATTTGAAAACAGCTGCCAGAATGTATGGGGAAAATGAGTCATGATGTTCAAATTGTCACAGTGTGTGTGTGATTGTTCTAGGGAAAATGAGTCATGATTTTCGAAATGTCATAGTGTGTGTGTGATTGTTCTTTCCAGCAGCCATTTCACCTTTCATCTCAGTGGAGGCTTTAGCGTTTGTGTCACACTGATTTGTCCAGACATAGACCTAGCTTCTGAAGACCTGTGCTATTACAGTATGGGAGATTTTCTTTTTAAACACAGAATTCTATGTGGGTATCAATATCAACACAACAACAAATTTTCTGTTGATGATTTTATTCCTAGCTACAAAGTTGAAAACAGCAGTACATATTCTGTTTTTGGTCTGTGTCTATGGATTACCAGTACCGAGAAATGTACAAGGCCGATTGATTTCAGGGAAGGATGCTTGGAAAGTTTATTCGGTTGCTTTTATAACTATGGGGTTCTGATCTTAGGAGTTAATGTTTTGTTATGAATTTTATAACACAGACTTATATTGTGCAGTTATAGGGAAAAGCAGACCACACTGCTGATGTGTGAATGGTTCATCTGGTGTCTGTGCAGATGACAACAACTGGAATCCCATTGAGTGGGACAGAGCTGCAGAAGAATTGACCTGGGAAAGGGTGAGCAAGATTGAAATTATGCAAATGAATTTGTCTGTCTGTTGTTTTTCTCCAAAGTAGCTTACTTTTTTTCTTTCTTGTTTAAAAAAAAAAGTTTGTATGGTCTCACTGTGAATAACCTGTTTGTGATATCTGACCCTAAAAGTAATGCAAGAAAAGAAAAAAAGGTGCCCTTTTTATTTATCAAAAAATGTTTGAAGAGATAGTAACTTCTTGCTTCTAATAGACTTTTTGGTTTGTTTTTTTAGTCAGTTAAAAAAAAAGTTAGTTTTTGTCAGGTTTTAAAAAAAAGTTTTGTTGTTACTCTGTTATAGATTTTGGTGACATGATGCACAGTATGAGATGATGACTGCGTTTGTGTTTTGTGCCTAAAAGAAACGTGTGTGTTTCTTTTTCAGCTGTTGGGTTTGGATGGTTCACTTGTGTTCTTGGTAAGTGTCTGCATCGTTGTGTGGTTGTTTTTGTTTCTTGGGGAAAAACTGTTTGTTAATGGTTTTTGAAACTGTATGGAAGTCGCAAACTGTAGAATATCTTTCTTGCATGTTTTTGAGCTGACATGCACTTCTCTGTATCTTTGTGTCTGACTCTGTAATTCATACTCATGATATTTTAAAAGGGGGGGGGGGGGGGGGGGGGGATGTTCTTGTGAGTGGTTGTCTGATTTGAAACAGAAAAAAAAAATAGTACAGAAAAATCTTTTTACCCCATCTCACTCCCTCCACTCTACCTGTTCCCCCCCCCTTCACTCCAAAAAAAACCCACAAAAAAAAGATTAAGAAGGGGAGAAAAATTTAAGTTGAAGAAAAGTGAAAGTGTTTTATACTGATTGTTATGTTCTAGCTGAAATACTGTCATATTTATGTATTAAAGTGGGGCAGTGCTGTGAACCCCCTCTACCCCTTCTTCTTCTCCCTGGTAGATTTATTTACTGTCTGCTTGCTAAAGGTTGGTAGTTAACATGCATGATAACATTTTGTGAGCATGCCACATGTGTGTGTTTCAGGAACATGTGTTTTGGGTGGTATCTCTCAACACACTCTTCATTTTGGTGTTCGGTAAGAAAGATGATATCATTTTTTCAAAAATTACTGTCTTTCATTTTTTTTACTTTTCTTCATTAGGACTTGATGGAACTATTACTTGTCACTGGTTGTATGACTGTGTAAGAATGAGTTGAGTGCAAGCACTTTGATTTGTCTCTGCAAGATATAGCGCTATATAAATTCCATTTCTTCTTCTTCTTCTTCATCTTCTTCTTCTTCTTCCTTTTTTGTTATGTTTCTCCCAGGGGAGGTTTGACATTGATGAGCCTTCTCCATCTCTCTCTGTTTTGAGCTTCCTCCTTATTTATGCCCCTTTATCTAAGATCAAGGGGACGGGATAGCTCAGTGGTCGGAGCACTCGCTTTCCCCCAGCCAAGTTAAGCAGCGTCGAGCATGGTTACCAGTTGGATGGGTAATTGTTTACGCGCCTTGGCTTCAGTACAGTTCCCCCAGTTCACCCAGCTGTAAATGGGTACCTGCCCTCTTTAGGGTCAGGGAAGGTAAAGCAGTGAGGGAGAGGAGATGGGCGCCGCCCTCAATGTGCTGGCCCTAGAGAAGTGAGGTCTCTGACGCCTCGCTCCCCTACGACCTTATAGGTTCATCATCAGACCCGTGACCGTGGCGGTCGTGGGGGAGACACGAAAGACGATGCCGTGGTAAGCCTCCTCCATCCATCTCGGTCCTTATAGGTTATGGGACTCCTTTACCTCCTTTACCCTCTAAGATCATCTGCAATACAGGCAACCCAGGTCTTGCTAGGTCTTCCCTTTGGTCTGTTTCCATCCACTACGAAGTTCATTGCTCTTTTTATGATGTGGTGGTCTGCTTTCCATTGAACATGCCCAAACCAATTTTTTTGACTTGTCTGTTGGTTAGATAACATTGTTGTTATGATTGATTTCTTGGAGCTTTGAGGTTTGTATCACAGCTGTGGTGAGGCTTGAGGTTAGTGTATTAGAGGGATATCTGTGTGTGTAGGGATTTCCATATACAGTACACCACATCTGCAGAGTTGTATTATAAAAAAAAAAACAAAAAAAAACAAAGGAACACATGAGATAGGAAGATAACCCCCTGAATTTTCAGAAGGTGAAAAGTCTTCTGAACTTATGTTGGGAAATGATTGATCAGAGGATTGTTCATGGCTGCATGTGTGTGTTTGTAAGTGCAGGAATGCATGGACTCGTGTGTGTGAGAGAGTGAGAGAGAGAGAGTGTGTGTATGTGTTTGTGTGATCACTTATATGCGTGCTTCATTGTTTCATTAGACATAATGATATGAAATGGATGGGTCTTCACTGCTGTGATATGCTTTCTCTCCGAAAAGTACTCTGGATTTCACGCTGTTAAGTCTACCAGGCCTGAAGTGCCAATACTTTGTGTTGGGATTGGGTGATATGTTCACATCAGTCTTTGCTGAAGCTGTTAAGAAAAAAGAAAAGGGGAGACAGGTTAGCCTGATGGTTAGAGCATTGCACTCATGATCTGATGACCCAGGATCAAGCCACCACAAGGGGATTTTACCCTTGGAGTTAACAGCAGTAACGACTCTTCTCCCTGGAATGTCCTTTGGATGAAACTATAAAGCGGTGTCCTGTGTGGGAATGTATGCAGAACATCTTGTGTACATGTTAAAACCATTCCTCAATTCGGAGGAGTGGGTCATTTAGTGCCGGTAGGAACAGATGACAAAATTTTTAAAATGCATGCGCAAGGTGTCATATTTAAACACCATCCCTGATGTCAGAGTGTGGTAACTTAAATGGTGGTTAAAAAATGGTTGCACGTGCAAAATTGCTCTTTTGGTGATCCTCAAAGCTGATGTCAAAGAACAGAGAGAAAAAAAAGAACAAAAAAATTGAGGAAAGCATTATTATTGGAGATGACATTCTAGAGCTTTCAGTTGGAAGTTTGGAAAAATGATTGTTTACCAGTTGATTTTGAAAAAAACCCCTGTCATGTGGAAATGTTTTATTGTTGGTTTTGGGGTTTTTTCAGCATTTTCACCCTACCATATAGGACACTTCACGCTTGTCGGTCTCAAAGTGGATGATGTGGTGAGTAAGCTGTTTGCTTTTTTTTTCTTGCTTTTTTTTAATCAATTGATTGGTTTGTTGGTTGACTAGCTAGCTGTTTGGTGGATGGGTTGGTTGGTTGGTTGGTTGGAGGCTGAATTGATTGATGGAGTGATATGTTTGGTGTCTAACTATGTGTATGGTTGTGAATTTGTGTGTCTGTACTCGGAGCATTTTTCTTTCTTCAAAATTTTTGATTGCAGATAGTTTGGGCTTTTTTTTTCCTTTTTGTTTTATGTTGTTTTTATTTGTGTTTTGTTTTTCCAGGTGGGGTCATCTCATTTTGAAGGGTTGTTAACGACGCTGGTTGGTTATCTGGTCATTGCCGTATCCTTCATGACTATCTACCTACTGTGCTCTCTGGCCAGGTTACGAAAGTGAGCATTGTGTTTTCTTCTTCCCATCTTTCAGAGTGCAAGTCTGTGTGTATGATTCCAAACAAAAATGATGCTCGTGAAACTTAAATGCTGATCATTAACTTGTAGAGATGGGTTTTTTTGGGTTTTTTTAAATATGAAAAGAACTGGCTAGGCTGAGGGAGGGGGAGAGAGAGAGAGTTCGATTGATTGTGGGTGTTTTTTTGTGTGTTTTGCTTATTTATCTTTGGTGGTGTGTCAAAGTTTCTTCGGTTTTTTTCCCCATTCAGTGTCACTTACTTATGAATAATTTTTGTACAAATATCAACAAATTTGTTCATTACTTGTTCATTATTCTTGGAGAAAAAAACAGTAAAACTGTACTTTTCAAAGCAGTCTATGAAAAAAATTGTATTACACTACAAGAATGCCATTTCTTTGTCTCTAATAACCAGCACAGTAGGCTGAAACAAAATAAGCACCCCTTCCCCCCATCTGGAAAAATAAAATTTGACATTGACTTTAACTTTCTCTCTCACATGCGCGCGTGTGCGCACACACATACACTCACACACAAACAAAAAGAATTGCACAAAAAGTTGGAAGTGCCCAAAACTGAATTAAAAGAAGATGGCATTCAAATAATCTTCGTAAAACAATCGTCTCTGACGTCAGAAAAGTGTAGAAATTACCACACAATCCTAATAAGAGCCCCTGTATCCTAACTTCCAAAGAGTAAATGAAAAACTGGATCTCCAAGAAGAAAAAAAACCCACCCTAAACAAACAAACAAAAATAACATCTCCTTCTAAAGGATATTAGACACACAATGCTTTCTCATGTTTGTTTTGTTGTTGTTGTTGTTGACACACAACACATTGTTATTTCTGGATGTTTTGTGTGCGCAGGTTCCGTCGGGTGGTGGGCCTGTGCTATGTGGTGGTCAAGGTCAAACTGCTGGTTGTCATGGAGATCGGAGTCTTCCCGCTCATCTGTGGCTGGTGGTTGGATATCTGTTCACTGGTAGGTTTGGGCCCTGGGTGAAAACTTATATATATATACACATATATTGGTTAAGCTAAGCGCCACCAAGGCATGTATTGAAATGTCATACTTTCGAATGTTGTGTTGAGGTTGTCTTCATCCTTGACAAGCTCTTACTTATAACAACCTTTAAAGGAGAGAAAAAAATCATTAGAAGCTGGAGCATGGTTGCCTATATGGTGAGGTGCTTGGAAAACAGCATGCATACAGACTTCTCCTCATCCAGTGTGTACTGGGCAGTCTTCTCCTCATCCAGTGTGTACTGGGCAGTCTTCTCCTCATCCAGTGTGTACTGGGCAGTCTTACAGTGATTTCCAGGTGTGATGAGTGAGGCTAAGTATATTCTGGGTGACCCCAAGGGTGTTAAGCTGGGGAATGCCCAGCAACAACTGGAAGATAACTGCTGTCCTTTTCTGTTGGCCACTGAGTGTAGTGTATTCTTATGGATCTGTAGACCTTTTTCTGATTTGCTACTCTGTGTGTATGTGTCAGTGAAGGCAAAAGTGAAGGTGCGTGTTTGTGATTAGTGTAACTTAAATTGAAAAAACCCAACAACCCTGAAATTGACAAGTGTTCATTATACATTTCAAAAGGTACATTTGTGATAGACTTTGATGATGTGAAAATAACCATAATTTACCTTGTAAATTGATTTGTCATGAAGACTTAGATTTGTGTATATAGTAGATTTTAGCAAGTTCTTTTTTCCAAAGATAATGTATTTTGTTAATTGGAAATAAATGAGTGAATACATGATGAATTTAAAACACCCATGAGTAGACAGCAGATATTGTTACATTATGCATCTACGTTTAGTCATAGAACTCTTTTGTTAGAATGATACATGTGAAAACACTGCATTTTTTTTCCAGAGCATTTGTGCAAGTGAAGTTGCAAAAAGTGTATAAATTGTTATTGTATAATTTTTGCACATCTCAGGATTAGTAATCATAAGCAACAGTATACACATTCATATCTATATAGGGAAAAAAATTTAAGTATTTGTCACCCCAAAAATAATATTGTAACCCTCTCTACATTTCAGTCCATGTTTGACGCCACGCTAAAAGACCGGAAAAACAGCTTCCACCTTGCACCTGGGACATCCATGTTCATCCACTGGTTGGTGGGGATGGTGTACGTCTTCTACTTTGCTTCCTTCATCCTCCTGCTGAGGGAGGTCCTACGTCCAGGTGTCCTCTGGTTCCTCCGAAACCTCAACGATCCCGACTTCAATCCTATCCAGGAGGTACACTATGGCTGCTGAAGAAGAATTTATGTAGTCTTGGATTTGTTTTGTGTGTGTAGGATTTGTGAAAAAAGTGTTTACATTTTGCAGATTTCTCCCCCTTAGGTGGTCTTGGTATGAAATATTGAAGTTACATAGCTTGGATTGAGTTGAATACCACTTTCAGTCATGGCAGATTACTCTGCTTGAAATTTGGGCTGCTCTTCCTGGGGAGAGCATGTCTGCCTCAAGAGCAACACCACCCATATTTTAAGAAAATTTTCCTGTTTGCATGTCGTTTTGTTTCACTATCAGAGTGGCTTTTTTCAACCGAATTTTACCAGGAAGAAACTCTCTTGTTGTTTAAAGTGTACTTAATGTATGTTGCACACGGAACCTCAGTTTAACATCTCATCTCAAAGACTAGCATCCAGACCACCACTGAAGGTCTAGTGGAGAGTGGGGGGTTCGACACAAACAGGAATTGTCAGGTGCGTTGCCTCTAGACTGCTTTCTTTTCAAGTGTGTTGCCTCTAGACTACTGATCCACCAAATGTGAAAACATTGAGAGGTTTGGGGTTTTACTGTCTTTACTTCAGTTTGTAAAAGGGAAGTGAAAATGCTTTAAACATGGATATTGGGGGGGGGGGGGGGGAGCTGAATTATGTGCTTTAAAAGTCTTGAAAACTTTGTTCTTATTTAGTTCTTCATCAAAAACCAAGTGCAGGAAAGGGGTAGTGCTCTGTGTGTGTTTTAGCCATGTGTGATCTTTTATCCCAATTTGATTGGTTCAGTTCATATATACATGTTTTAGCCATGTGTGATCTTTTATCCCAATTTGATTGGTTCAGTTCATGTATACATGTTTTAGCCATGTGTGATCTTTTATCCCAATTTGATTGGTTCAGTTCATGTATACATGTTTTAGCCATGTGTGATCTTTTATCCCAATTTGATTGGTTCAGTTCATGTTGTTTGCAGCCCAGTCTGCTGAAGAAGTCACAAGCCATTTGTGAGCTGAAAGAAAGGAGATTGATATCAGTTGTAGGAGAAGGGGCTGATTGCATTTCTTTCTTTGTTTTTGTTTCTTCAGTGAAAGCCGGTGTCGCGTCAGTGATATTTCATTGGGGGCGTCCTTTTCATTTTGTATGTACGATTACTGTGATAAATAATTATCTTGTATGCTATGAAATGTTATTGCTCTTTTCCAGATGATCCACTTACCAGTGCACAGACATATCAGACGATTTGTAGCTTCCGTGGTGAGTGAATTTGACTTGTGTTATGCAATAGCTTCCAGTGGATAAAAGAACATTATTTTGTGTGGGTATAGGTTGTAAAGGAAATTTGATCAGTGCATTAGCTTCAAGTAGATAGAACACCTGTTGTTTATTTGTGTGTGTGTGCAGTTTGTTAAGAAACTTATTCTCTTTTCAAGTTGTCTTCATTCAGCAAATGTTGATAACGTAAAATTGGCATATATATATATGTCTATATATCTATATATCTATCTATATCTATATATATATATATATATCTATATATATATATATGTATGTATGTATGTATCCTTCAAACAAATCCTGGTAGAGGTGAATAGCAAATTTGTGGCTTTAATGCTTTCCACTGTTGTTTATTTATTTATTTTTTTTATTCGTTTATATTTAGGATAATAGAATAAGCACTTATGTGCTCTTTTACATCCACTCCCCGTGTGTATGCGGTTTTGTAAATGTTGTCGTCTGTTCCCAACGGCACACAGTGGCCTACTCTTACGAAAAGCGGAACAGGATTTAATGTGTGCGCAAGATGTTCTGCGTGCATTCGCACACGGGGCCTCAGTTTATAGTCTCATCCGAAGGTTGTAGAGTCAAAAGACTTGTTTTTGGTTATGCAGTTTATTGTTTCACCTTTTAATTGGCTTGTTTTAGTTCATATAATTTCACATTTTAACTGGTACCATAAGATTTATCATAGACTTACAACCAACATATTTTGTGGAGGGGGGAAGGGAGGTGTCAGTATGTTACTAACTGTCCTTGGTTCAGTGGAGATCTTTGTTAACATTTATCCATGTAAATTTTCATTTCATCAGCATGTATCATAAAAGACTATCTTTTGTGTTTATCATGACAGCTTCGCATTGAACAGCTTATGTCATGAATGCTTTACGGTAAATATTGACTCAAAAATTAGCTTTATGGTAAATATCTCAAAACTGTGCAAACGGTAGATGTATTTGCCAAAAAAAAAATCAAACCCCTTCTGCTGACAGACGCTTTGTGGGATTTGTGTGGATGCTGATGATGGATGTTGCCATTGAAGGATAATACTGAAACCCGGTGTTTGTTACAGATCATATTTGGCAGCACAGTGTTACTGATGCTGTGGCTGCCTGTGAGAGTCATCCGCAAAATGTTCTCAAGCTTTCTGCCTTACCACGTCATGCTGTCCAGGTCAGTGGCCTATTTCTGACTTCTTTTTTTTTTTTAAACCAACCATTTATAATTATCATGGGGCTAGATTTCTACCCTACAGTCAGTCATTCACAACACTAAAAGCTTTTTTTTATTTTTAAAGCAGCCCTTCTAGCTACTGAGGCCATGTCAGGGATTTTACCTCATTGAATTAGATTTTGTTTTTTATGGAAGAGATTGCATTACCATCTAGAGGATTGTTTGGAATTGCCCATTTGCAGTGTGTCTTTGGTTTAACGTTTTGTTCAAAGATGTTGAGAATTTTGTCCTCGTGTAATGAACGTGACATCCAGTAAGTGTCTTGATCTTCTGTGCAAAGTTGTGGACTAGTAGTAAGTGCAGTTTGCAGTGTTTCATGACTGTAATGTCCAAATCTGTTGGTGAAACCAGCCTCTGGTTCGCACGGATGAGAACAAGGGACTCGACTGGATGTCTGGTCGCTATTATTCCATCCTCTTTTTTTGATCAGGCTGGGTACAACTTTGGGTGAGTGTGCTATGAGCTTAGTGGGAAGACAGGGACCACTCAGATGAGCATCAACTGCTGTACTGGTGCGAATCTGAGAGTGGTTCCGAGTGCATCTCTGATTAAATCCAAGTTGAAATCAGTATCATTACTCTGCAGCCTGTTCGTCTATACGTACTGTGCCCATCCAAGACTGTGTGGCTGGTCTTTCTTTCTGTTCATTGGATGGTGTGTGTGTGGTATGCATTCATTCAGAGCAGAGAAAGGACATTCAGCGATAGTTAGTTAGTCCTTAGTGGTGGTTGGTTGGTTGGTTGGTTGGTTCTCCCCTTCCCACCCCCTTGTCGATCATTGTCTGTCGTATATTATTGTCTTGATATGATGTTTTATTTTAATGCCTCTCTGTCTGTAGTATACTATGCACTAATGCGATGTTTCATTGCAACTCACTGGAGACAGTCAGTTCTTCCCCCTGCTTTTGCCCACATACAGCCCATTTGTAAGGGTTAGGGGGGAAAAAAATCACAAAAAGTACAACGCTCGGTGCAAGAAAAGAAACTTTCACAACTGTTTGTTAACGTGCTGGCTTTGTAGTGCCAACATGTGGAAGTTCTGCATTCATTTTTTTTTTTTTTTAAGTTTTCTGGACCATGTTGAAATTAAGTACTCCCAATTTTGGGTCACCGTAACTATACATATATTCACAAAGTGAAAGGGTGAGGGTGGGGGGGAGCATCATTCAGTAACACACTACTCACGGAATTGCTCCAGCAAACTTTCTGTTCAGCCTTGGACATGCTGAAAAGGATATAATTATTTAGCTTGAGCATTCAGCCACCCATGTGGTCATGACATGATACATTTTTAAATACCATATCTGCTGTAGCAGTCATTAATCCAAAAGTGTGGAACATGTGTGGACTGCTATAGCAGTCCATTGTCTGGAAGGAGTTGATGCCTCTCCGTCTGTAGTGCACTATGTACTGATATGATCTTTCATTTTAATGCCTCTCTGTCTGTAGTATATTATGGAGGCTTACTGATGTGATCTTTCATTTTAATGCCTATCTGTCTTTTCTCTCTCTCTCTCTCTCTCTCTCTCTCTCTCTCTCTCTCTCTCTCTCTCTCTCTCTCTCTCTCTCTTTTCTCTCTTATAGATATTCTGTGGCTTCAAAAATAAGTATTACCCTAACATTTTTTATGTTAAAATCTTTAAAGAAGTATCCAGAGATGATGATGATGAATTTTTTATCACCATCATCGTTGTTGTTTTTATTATTATTATCATTATTATTATTATTATTGTTGTTGTTGTTGTCGTCATCATGATCATCATCATTTTTATTGTTGTTATTATTATTTTGATCATAATTATTGTCAGTGTTATTTTTGTTATTATTAGTAGATTAGTATTATTATCACCATCGTCATAATCAGTGACGGTCGTCATCATTATCATCATCATTATTATTATTATTATTATTATTATTATTATGTGTTGGTGGTAGCGGTATGGTCATAATGTTGATGGTGTTCCTGTTGTTGTTAGTGTTCATTTTATTCATTTTTTTATGCATATTTATTTCTCACATCCTATTTATTCATTAATTAATTTTTTTAAATATGGTAGGGTTTCTGTTTAAAGTTAGTAAAGTTACATCCTGGTATTTGAAGCACAACACCCCCTCCCCCAAAAAAAGAAGAAAAAAAAAGAAAAAAACACAAACCCATACACAAACACACCACAAAACCTAACTTGAACGGTGGAATTAGAACGGATAGGGTGAGGGCTGAGTTGTCTTTCAAGAAAGTGCTGTAAGGTCTAGGGGCAAGAAGGAAAAGCTAACCCTCAGACAGGAATGTTGTGGGCTTTGCTCAACTGTAATGTACTCTCATTTTAGTCACAGCCAACTTCTCTGTCCAAAATTTAGACTGCCCTTTCAAGGACTGCGTCATGTAGTAGCAAGAGCTTTGAATTATAAAAACAAAACAAACCATTTTTTTTCTGTCTGCATATATATGTGTATTTGTTTCCCTTTAAGAGTGACTTTTGTTATTTCAATAGAATTTTGCGAGGGACAACTTTCTTTCACCACCTCTCATCTGTCATCTCCATCGCCATGGATGATGATAGGAGTTCCACTCTCTTGTCATGAAAGATTGCCAGGCGAGTCGCTGCTTCTGTGTGTGGCAGCTCTCTTTACATGCACTAAAATATATGCTGCTCATGGGACATTGATTTATTATCTCATCCAAAAAGACTTTAACCCCCCCAGACCACTCCTTTTATGGTTCTGTGGATGAAGGGAAAGTTGGAGTTTGAAGGGAATCAATATCAAACCTGCAAACTCTCACTTTGTAGATGGTGCATCACCTCTAGACCACAGATCCATCCACTTTCATCGCCAATCCCTAGTCTGCCATGAAACGGTGAACGATGATGTCAGGATTGGTGGTCTCTTTTTTTTCTTTCATTTCAAGATAATGGGATAAGCATTCATGTGCTTTTTTTCCATCCAGTCCCCGTGTGTATGCAGTTTTGTCAATTTTGTCATCTGTTCCCACCTGCACACAATGGCCTACTCTTCTGAAAGGCAGAAAGGTTTTAACGTGTGCGCAAGATGTTCTGCGTGCGTTCGCACACAGGACCTCGGTTTATAGTCTCATCTGAAGGACTTTTGGGAAAATGGATGTTATGCGATGTCTTACGGTAACACGCCTGTCCTGTCCAGAAACCGAAAACTGCGCATTCCATCCCCGCTTGAGCCCGAGCTTCCCACCCCCCTCCCATCCACTAGACCTCAAGTGATGGTCTGGGTGCTTGTCTTTCAGACGAGACAGTAAACTGAGATCCCATGTACAACAACACACATTAATCGCATGTAAGAAAATCCACGGCAAGAAAGAGAGGCGTCCCTGGCAAAATACTGTAGAAGAAAAAAAAAAGCCACTCTGTTAGGGAAACAAACACACACACTGGCCAACACAGAAAAGGAATTTTTTTTAAAAAGGTGGTGTTGCTCTTGTAGCAACACACTCTACCTGCAGAGGGGAGAGAGAGAGACACAGAGAGAGAGAGACAGAGAGAGAGACAGAGAGAGAGACAGAGAGAGAGACAGAGAGAGAGAGAGAGACAGACAGAGGGAGACAAAGAGATAGAGACACAGAGAAAGACACAGAGAGAAAGCAGCCTGAATTTCAAGCAGAGAAATCCTACTGACAACGAACGAGCACAGTGGCACACACACCTACAGTACAGTACGACTTTGTTGGAAAGGGGCAAACTGTGACCTGCTTTCAGTGACGCCCCCGTGAGCGAGCTGTCGCTGGAGCTGCTGCTGCTGCAGGTGGTCCTGCCGGCCCTGCTGGAACAGGGCCACACGCGGCAGTGGCTCAAACGCCTGGTGGCCGCCTGGACCGTCGGCGTCGCCTGGCTGCTGGATCTGCGCTCCTATCTCATCGGGGATGTCACGCTGAAGGAAGGGGTCAGTGTGTGTGTTGGGGGTGTGGTGGGGTGGGTGGTGGAGGGGTGGGTGGTGGGGGTGTGTGTGTTGGGGTGGGTGGTGGGTGTGTGTGTTGGGGTGGTCGGTGGTGGGTGGGTGTGTGTGTGTGTTGTGTTGGAGGGGTGGAGGGTATGTGTGTGTGTGTGTGTTGGGGGTGGAGGGTGGGGTGTGTGTGTGTATTGGGGGTGGAGGATGGGTGCTGGGTGTGTGTGTGTGTATTGGGGTGGAGGGGTGGGTGTGTGTGTGTGTATTGGGGGTGGAGGGATGGGTGCTGGGTGTGTGTGTGTGTATTGGGGGTGGAGGGGTTAGTGTGTGCATGTGTGTGTGTGTGTATTGGGGTGGAGTGGTGGTTGGGTGAGTGTGTGTTGAGGGTGGAGGGGTGGGTGCTGGGTGTGTGTGTGTGTATTGGGGGTGGAGGGATGGGTGCTGGGTGTGTGTTGGGGGTGGAGGGGTGGGTGGGTGTGTGTGTGTTGAGGGTGGGGGGGGGGGTGCTGGGTGGGGTGTGTGTGTGTTGAGGGTGGAGGGGTGGGTGCTGGGTGTGTGTATTGGGGGCGGAGGGGTGGTGGGTGTGCCTGTTGGGGGTGGAGGGGTGGGTACTGGGTGTGTGTGTGTGTTGAGTGTGGAGGGGTGGGTGCTGGGTGTGTGTGTGTGTTGGGGTGGAGGGGTGGGTGCTGGGTGTGTGTGTGTGTTGAGTGTGGAGGGGTGGGTGCTGGGTGTGTGTGTGTGTTGGGGTGGAGGGGTGGGTACTGGGTGTGTGTGTGTGTTGAGTGTGGAGGGGTGGGTGCTGGGTGTGTGTGTGTGTTGGGGGTGGAGGGGTGGGTGCTGGGTGTGTGTGAGCGCTTTGATTTGTTGCTTTACAAGATTCAGCGCTATATAAATTCCATACATTATTATTATATTGGGAGTGGAGGGGTGGGTGCTGGGTGTGTGTGTGTGTGTATTGGGGTGGAGGGATGGAGGGGTGTGTGCATATGTGTGTGTGTGTGTATTGAAGGTGGAGGGTGTGTGTGCGTGTGTGTGTGTGTGTTGGGGGTGGAGGGATGGAGGGGTGGGTGCATATGTGTGTTTGTATTGGGGTGGAGGGGTGGGTGCTGGGTGTGTGTGTGTGTGTTGGGGGTGAGGGGTGGGTGCTGGTGTGTGTGTGTGTGTATTGGGGATGGAGGGGTGGGTGCTGGGTGTGTGTGTATGTGCATTGGGGGTGGAGGGGTGGGTGCTGGGGTGTGTGTGTGTATTGGGGTGGAGGGGTGGGTGTGTGTGTGTGTGTATTGGGGTGGGTGCTGGGGGTGTGTGTGTGTATTGGGGGTGGGTGTGTGTATTGGGGGTGGAGGGGTGTGTGTGTGTGTATTGGGGGTGGAGGGGTGGGTGCTGGGTGTGTGTGTGTGTATTGGGGATGGAGGGATGGGTGCTGTGTGTGTGTGTGTATATTGGGGGTGGAGGGGTGTGTGTGTGTGTATTGGGGGTGGAGGGGTGGTGCTGGGTGTGTGTGTGTGTGTGTATTGGGGATGGAGGGGTGGGTGCTGGGTGTGTGTGTGTGTTGCTAGATCTCAGATTCTACATCACCGGGAATGTCACACTGAAAGAAGGGGTTAGGATGGTTGTGTGTGTGTGTGTGTGTGTGTGTGTGTGTGTGTGTGTGTGTGTGTTGCTAGATCTCAGATTCTATATCACCAGGAATGTCACACTGAAAGAAGGGGCTAGGATGGTTGTGTGTGTGTGTGCGTGTGTTTATTTTTATTTATTTATTTTATTTATTCTTTTATATTGAGGATAATGGAATAAGCACTCATGTGCTTTTTAACATCCAGTCCCTGTGTGTATGTGGTTTTGTAAATTTTGTCTTCTGTTTCCACCTGCACACAATGGCCTACTCTTAAGAAAAGCAGAACAGGATTTAACGTGTGCGTAAGATGTTCTGCGTACGTTCACACACGGGGCCTCGGTTTATAGTCTAATCCGAAGGACTTTTGGGGGAGAGTGGAGTCGGCACTGATGTTAACTCCGGGGGAAAATATCCCCTTGAACGGTAATCAAACCCGGGTCTTCAGATTGTGAGCACAATGTTCTAACCACTAGGCTATCCCGTCCCCCTACTGTGTGTGTGTGCATGTATGTGAGCAAGATTGTGCATGTACACTAGCACCCCTATGTGTGTTTGCTTTTGGTGTCTCAGTTTTGGGTATACAACAGATGACCCCAGCCACAACTCATTTCCTTTGTCCTACAATTGTAATCATGTTCACTTTTTGTAATGGGCTTGTGTAATACTATTTTTGGGCTGCCTTTATGGCGAAGTACTTGAAAAGCGTCACACATGCACACTCTTCATCCATTACACATGGACAACCTCACAGTGATTCAAAGGTGGGGGACGTAGCGAGTCGGAGTACATATTCTGGGCAGCACCCAAGGGTGCTAATAGTGAGAAAAGCTACTTGAAGAAACTCTATATACCATTCTGCCTTACCTCTTCCAGGACAACGTGATTCGCATGGAGGAGCAGGGGGTGGGGGGCATGGAGGGGGCGGCAGCCAACAACAACCCCCCGGCAGCCCAGGACGTGGGTTTGGGGGCGGGGCTGGGAGCGGCCCATCAGGCCATGCTGCAGGGCGGGGGACCCATTGGCTTCCAGCCCTACAAGCGACCCTCCTTCTTTGTCGCCAGGGTAGGAGAGGGCAGTGGTGTGTGTGGGTGTGTGTGTGAGTTTGTGTGTGTGTGTGTGTTTGTGAGTGTGTGTGTGTGTGAGTGAGTGTGTGTTTGTGAGTGTGTGAGTGAGTGTGTGTATGGGTGTGTGTGTGTGTGAGTGAGTGTATGTTTGTGAGTTAGTGTGTGTTTGTGAGTTAGTGTGTATGTGAGTGAGTGTGTGTTGTGTGAGTGAGTTTGTGTGTGTGAATGTGTGTGTGTGAGTGTGTGTGTGTTCTCATAATTATGTGCTCAGGTTTGTGGTTGTGTGCGTGCACATGCTCATGCGTTGGCATTTATGTGCATTTTTGTGTGCTGTGAGAGAGACAAACAGTGTTGACAGACTGACTAACTGTCAGATTGATTTCAATGACTGACCGGCTGACTGATTGATTTGAATGGACTGTGGGGATGCTGTTCTGTGTGTGCAGGTAACTTGCTTACTGGTCCTCATGTGCATCACCCTTTTCGGTGCCAGCCTTCTCTCCCTGGTGGTTCCAGGTAAAATCCTTATTGTATCTGTCATCGCTGGTAGAACACCTCTATATCATGTACATACTATGTCCCACATGCAAATACCTGCATACTTGTTCTCACACACATGCACATAATTCAAGTGTGTACACATGCATGCAGTCTTGTACACTAGCACACATACACAGATGTTTTATGTTGTCTATGCTTAGATTCACAGACACACTCAGAACAGTTATATATGCTCACATGCCTATGCGTACGTACGCACGAACATACGCATGCACGCACACACACACACACAGAGTTCCCATTACAAGGGTATACAGAGAATATCAATGACTGTGTCATCAAGTTATAACGCTTTATGACATTGAGACCTCCTCAGAACAGAAGTATGAAAGCACATACTACTGAAAGGAAATGTTCTTTGAGCCATCTAAGAATAATGGTAGGCATACACTTTCCATTATTTCACAGGTTCTAGTTTTCAGTCTGTGAACCATGCAGTTTGTGCACTGGCTGGTGTTACAAGATTTTGACTAACTTTGATTTGTCTTGTACATGTCTATCTAAATCAAAACAAAAAAAGATTGCCTATTTTTGTTTTCATTCCGCCAAACTTGCAATTCTGTACAACAGACTGTTCTGTAATGTTTCCGTGTACAGTGAGAAGTTTGGTAGAAGTGAATGTGAACTTGTGATATAAAAAAAGATGCGCTTTAATCCAGACAAAAAGTTTTACAGATGGTATGTTGTAAAACACATAGCATTAAAGACAAACAGCTATAGATGTTGGATGTGTAAGCCGGAAACCATCACATATCGCTGGGGTGGTGTTGCAGTGTTCATAGGCCGTCAGCTGATGTCGTTGTGGATGGGGGACTCTCGTATCCACGAGCTGTACACAGCGGCCTGTGGCCTGTACATCTGCTGGCTGGTGCTGCGCATCTCCACCGTGCTCTACAACTGGATCCCCCAGGGAGGGGCCGTCATCGCTCACAAACTCAAAGAGTGGGCTCTCCTGGTAATGAATGAGTGGTGGTGTGACGTTTCTTTCTTCGCTGGTCAGTTGTGCTGTCTTTGTTTTTTGTTTTCCGTTGGCTCACGTGGTTGATTTTCTTCTCTTCCGTCTGGTGTACTGTGTGGTCTCTTTGTTTTTGCTTTCAGTAATTAAAGTGGTTTTCATAATGCATGAAGGGAGGATGTTAGATTTATAATGGGCAAAACGCCATACTGATTTATTTGAATTAAACATCATGTTTGGTTGATTGTTGAATTTCAAGAGTAGATGTAACACACACACACACACACACACACGCTCACACACACACACATCTTATGCACACACACACACACACACACACACACACACACACTCTTATCCACACACACACACACACACACTCACACACACACTCAGACTCACACTCACACACACACACACACACACTCTCACACACATACTCACACACACACACACACTCACATACACACACACACACTCACAAAATATGAAAAGACCCTGGCTAACACAAGAGCGACCGCTGTTTGTTTTTGTCAGGCTTTGAAGTCGCTGTTTGTAGCCTTCATCCTGATCGGCGTGGTGCCACTGCTGCTGGGGCTGCTGTTTGAGCTGGTGGTGGTGGTGCCTCTGCGTGTGCCTCTGGACCAGACCCCCGTGTTCTTCCCCTGGCAGGACTGGGCCCTGGGCGTGCTGCACACCAAGATCATCTGCGCCATCACCATGATGGGGCCGCAGTGGTGGCTGAAGCGCGTCATGGAACAGGTGGGTGGATGGATGGATAGATATATGTGTGTGTGTGTTTTGGGTACATTGTTTGTCACACAGGTTTCACTTCTCAAGAGATTCTCTCTGAAAGTCGCTGAGGTGTTAAAAAAATGGACTCAAGCGCACAGTCTCCTTACCACTGAGTGTTTATAGTGTCATAGTAATTTCTGTGTGTGACGAGGGAGCCAATGAGAATATTCTGTGTTTATGCTGGAGAATGCGCAACAGAAGCGATATCTCGGGGTCCAGGCAGCCTCTTTGTCTATTTCTGAGTGTTCCTTTGTAGATTTTAAGGATCTCCATAGAATACATTGATGGGACTTTTTTTTAAAGGTTGGATTATGTAGTTTGCATTTCCATCTTGCAAAATTTCAGTGCTTTCTCTGTGAGAGCTCTGCTGCAATTCTGTCTGACAGCCAGATCAGTAGTGATATGATGACTGATGAAGACTCTGTAGTTCTTGGTTTGTATGGCTCAGAAGTGGAGGTGAAAGTTGGGAATACACTGGATGCAGATGATGGGTTATAATTGCATTCACAAGACTGTTATTGTGAGTGCTTGTGAGACCCTAAAAAAAAAAGTTTTATATGCAGGGAGGTTCGTATCTGTTGGCCCTCTGTAAACTGAAAGAAAACTGAAGTCTTCAGCTAGCTTGAAACTTGTTTGCTGGGATCTTTGAGTTTGTTTAAAAAAACAACAACAAAAAATCCCCATACTTTTCTTCTCACTTTTGAAAAATACGTGAGTATTACTGATTGTGCTTGCTTTTTTTAAAATTCAGATGTTTGTTCAGATATTCTGCACTCATATTCACAAAATGGCTTATCCACACACACACAAACCTCCACACTTTCCCCTGTACCTCTAATCTGTGTGTGCAGGTGTACAACGACGGTCTGCGCAACATGAACCTGCTGTTCATCCTGAACAGACTGGCCCTGCCGGCGGTGTGTTTGCTGGGCATGGTGCTGGCGCTCCCCTACGCTGTGGCACACACCATCGTGCCCCTCTTTGGTCAGTTGCCGGAGCTTGCTTACACCCTGTAACTGGTGGTGTCAGAGGTAGAGGGAGGAAGGGAGTGAGGCAGAGAGAGAGAAAGGTGGAGTTTTGTTCAAAGTGAAAGAAAAGAGGGGAGAGTCTGAAGAGTGAAAGAACTGAGGAGGTTTTAATGTTGTACACACTTTATATTATATCAGAGGCGGGATAGCCTAGTGGTTAGAGCGTTGCGCTCACGATGTGATGGCCCGCAATCGTGCTGGAGTTCAAGCTACACTGAGATGCACGTTCAGGGAGAGTTTTTCCCCCTGGAGTTAACATCAGCACTGACTGCACTCCCTTGAAAGTCCTTAGGATGAGACAGTAACCTGAGACCCTGTGTGTTAACGCATGCAGAACATCTTGCGCTCATGTTAAAACCCGATCTGCCATTTTGAAGAGTTGGCCATTTGTGCCGGTAAGAACGTATGACCAGAAATGTATATGATGTATATCAAAAGAAAAGCATGCACACTGGTGTCATGTTAACATATCACCTCCAGTGTCGGAATGTGGCTACCTTAGTGGTGGTCAAAAACAGTTGGATATGCAAAAAATCTCACCATTGGTGAATCAGGAGCTTTAGCCAAGGAATGGAGGGGTGGCGGGGGCAATCACTGGCTGTGCATTGCTCTGTTCTATTGGCTTTTCAGAATGCTGATTTCCCCAGGTATGCCTAGGTCATTTTTACTTTTCATTTTGGCATGGCTGTCACAATGTAACGGATGTAAAAGGTAGGGGAAGACAGTGAGGGAGTGGTTTTGTGTGTGTGTAGTCGTGGGTAAAGGATGGACTGAGATATTGTTTTGTGGCCGTGGGGGAAAGAACATATTTGTAGAATAGAGAAAGGTGGGAGAAAGGGCTTGAAATGTGAGTCTAAGAGAGAGGGTTGTGTGTGTGTAATAATTAAAGAGTAGAGGGGATGATGTTTGTTTTGGGGGGGGGGGGGGTGTTGGGGGGGAAGGGGAGGGGAAGATTGTGAAAGATACGACTTATTGTAAAGTAGAGAGAAGTGGGAGGAAGGGCACAAAATAAATGAGAAAAAACCTAGATTTTAGAAGATGCATGCATACCAATTGTTACATGTTATAAAAAGGTCACTGGTGTGTGCACATGCAAAGACTTGTGCAACAAAACACAGACATACACAGACAGGCACACATACACACACACATAGGAAGTACACATGTTCATGTATGTGTCTACACATGCACCACTCCCATACTACATAACTACAGAAACAAAGTATACAACCTCGGTTGCGTATGTCTACAAGATTACTTAGTATCTTCATGATCTCATCAGTTCCGTTGTTTCGTTTCTGTTGCAGGTTTTGGCTTTGACATTCAAAATTTAATTCTTCGTCGAATTTACCCCTTGGTTGTGGCTGTCAACTTTGTGGTGGCCATGTTGAGTTTTCAGATCCGACAGTTCCGCCGCTTGTATAACCACATCAAGGATGATAAGTAAGTTCGGGTTTTTTGGTGTTTTTGTGTGTGTTTTTTTTAATAATGAAATCATTGTCATTTGCTGGGCACAGTACCCCAAAATGGCCAGTCTTGCCCTGGTAGAAATAGCCACTAATAGATAGCGAACTTGTCATGTCCAAAGGGCTGAAAACACTGAAACAATCAGTATTATATTAGTGTTTATCTGTGGTAAGGCCACAGCAGTAGTACCCTGTGCTCTTCTATCCAGACAAAATGAACTGTGGGAGGTTCAGAATCCACACACGTGTTGGGGTCTTTTCTATATATGTACATGGAAAACATTTTGGGAAAAAGCGTTGTTTTATGTCATACTCTTTTTCCTTTCTCTAGTGCCGAGACACCTGTAATGATGTCTACAGTCTGTAATATTGTGACTTACTCTGGCACACATTGTGACTTACTCTTCCATTGTCTTATTTGTCATCACGATTTGTGTGACTCTGTCCTTGAAAGGATGACATGGATTAAGTATTAATAAAGCTCTGTGAATTCATGCTGTTAGCTTACAGCAGAGAGGGAGAGTAGATGGGCGCCACCTTTAAAATGCTGGCCCTAGAGAGGCTGAGGTCTCTGACACTTTACTCCCCAACAGCCACAGGTTATGAGAAACCCTCACCTTACCTTTACCTGTATACTAAAGGACTTTATCATGTTTTAAAGACATTTTTTAAGAATTTGATTTCATAAAGCTGGGTGAATTTGTGTTGATAACTTGCATGTATGCTTACAACCTTAAGATCATTCTTGTATTTCGAATGTTTGTTTTTTTCTCAGGTATTTGGTCGGACAGCGATTGGTCAACTACATGCCTGTGACGCATCCGGCAGAAGAAGCTGCGTCCTGATTGGTTGGGACAAGGAATACATGCAGAACTTGAAGGATGTGATGGAATGAAAGTGTCCACATTTAATCTGTGTGAATGTGTATGGCAGAGAGAGAGAGAGAGAAAGAGAGATTGATTAGTCTGTGATTTTTGTCGCCCCCCTTGACACTATAGGAGATATGTGCTTGGGTGGTTTTTAAAATTGGTGTTCCCACTTTCAGATTTATAAGGTGATGGAGGGGGGTGAGGGGAATTTACTTAGAGGCTTACAAAAGCAGCAAGGAAAGGCAGGTGTAAGTGAGTAACATAAAGGTGATCTTGCTGACCATTCTTGCACACATGCTCGAAAGCACCCTTGCCACAAAAAAATGTGTGTAAGCAGTGCTGCACATTCACACATATACTTATGCATACTAATATTGTACATGCATGCACAAATATGCACTCAGGTACACAATGAGCATACGCGTGTCACATAATGACAGGGATGGGTACACACTGTCATAAAAGTGTACAGCCCCCCCCCCAACCTCATTAAAAAAAAGAAAGTGGTAAAAAGGTGAAATATGAAGGAGAGATATGGTAATCTTTTGGAGGAACAGAGCTTTGAGTGAAAAGTGTGAGTCGAAGTAAACAGAAAATAATGATGTGCGTGTGAGAGAGAGAGAGTGATATGCTAGTCCTTAGACAAACATGGGAGAAAAGACTGTTAAGTGAGGAAAAAAGGGAAGATAACTGTTCTCTGTATCTGCTGTTTAAAAAAACAAATAAAACTTTGTGCTTGTTTTTTTCTCTCTTTTTTTTTTTGTGTTGTCTTTTTTTTTGTTTTTGTCTGGTACTTGTGGGAAATCTTTTACAGCCACCTCTTTGCACCTGCCTTTTGTGACACGTGTGTTCTTGCAGTTGTTTTTTTGTCCAGGGTCAGAATGCTCGTAAATATTGGAAGTGAAGAGATTGTGTTCATCCCTTTGTTTTCTTTTCCGGATTCCCTCTTTTGTTGTTATTAGAATGAGATGATGTCTTTTTTTGGGGGGGTGAGGGGGGAGGGGTTGCCTTTGTTTCTGAATTTTCTTTTCGTTTTTGTTGACAACACATTGCACAGAGAAGGGCTATTACAAAATGGTGCTTATGAAGTTATCTTTATGGATTTTCATTTCTGCTATAATGTGTTGACGGGATTTGATTTTGAGCTGGTTATATTAAGCCACTTAGGGGAATAGGGTGGGGGTGGGGGGGAAGCGTAGGTAGTGTAAAACTTTTGATGAAATTCAGGTGGGGGGTTTTTAGTGTTTGTTTTTTGGGGGGGGGGGTTTGGTTTTGTGTAGTTATGGTTTGTGTCAACTCCCAATTTCTTGCAAGTCGATTTTGATGAGATGGTATACCAAGGTCTCGTGTGTAAACGAACGCATAAGATATTGTGCACATGTTAAAAACTGTAGACGTTTTTTCACCGATGGAAAAAGTACATATCGACTTTCTGCCTGGGGTGTTTATTTCACTAGTGTAAAACTAGTGTTCTGTAAGAGACTGTTCTACCTTTTTATTATAGGTTTTCCAGTTGAACAGTGTAAAACTGCTCAGTAAGTTGTTATCCTTACTTGTTATTGTAATTTTTCTACTTAGTAATGGTTTTTCTCATAAATAATTTACTCAAGTGTAAAGAAGACCTGAAGAGTTACAAGCAAATACCTTATTCCTATTTTTGCCAGTGTGAGCATGTTCTGTAAACGTATTGTCCTTTTCCCATGTGTGGTTATAATTTTTTGTGTTGTCAAATATATGCGCTGACATGCTGTAACAGTCAGACATAGATCCTTATGAGCACATATGCGTGTGCATGTGCACACACGCATGCACACACACACACACACACACAGGCCTCTCTCAAACTCTCATTGACACTCACACAACACACACATGCTCACACACACATGCTCACACACACACACGCTTGCCTGCATGCACACATAAAGACATTTTTAAGAGATTTGAACATTCCTAAGCGGTCCTACTTTCAGCTGATAGAACTGGAAAGAGAGAGAGAGACCATCTTTAATAGTAAGGTCCAGCCAATACTTTTCACTTATTAACCACAACATTGCTGTTTCCTTTTTTTCATTTTATTTTGCACTCTTTGTGTCGCAAAACCTGCCAAGTGAAAGATTTGATGATAAACCTAGATTATTAAAGGAAATAGTTTGTGTTGGGTTTTTAAAATTATTATCTTGTGGTAACATTCGTTTCTCTTTTGTGCTCTGCTGAAGCTGACGTTAAACTACTATTTGTATTTATTTTTATGTATGTATGTTTGTTGTTTTTGAATACCTTATTGTATGATTGAACCAGGTATGCTATTTTTTTCCTTCTATGTAACATGTCATTCTTATTTTTAGAAATATTTTCTTTGCAATTATTTTTTTCTTTAAAAGTCTGGCTCTTTTGGGATCCTTTCTTTTCTTTTGAATTTTTTCTCTTTTCTTTCTTGTTTTCATGTTGTTATGTTTAGTAATGGGGGGGTGTTTTATCTTGTAACTTGGTAGATGTGAACTGTGAACTGCTTAACGTGTGTTCCTTTCAAGATCTGTGCTTTTACACTTTGTATGTGTTTGTGTGTGTGTGTATGGGGTGTGTGTGTGTGTGAGAGAGAGAGTGTGTGTGCATGCATGCGTGCGTGCGTGCGGGCATGTAACTAAGTATGACATATGCGTGTTGAAAAGAAATTGTGAATGAACGCATGCAACATTTAACGAGAGTTTAAACATGTACAGGATTAAAAAAAATTAAAAATATAAAAAAAATTTAAAAAAGAAAAAAAGAGGAAGACTCAGAAGAGAGAAGAGGAATGAATGCATGCTTGCTTGCATCATTCAGTAATTGCATGTCAGGCGTGGATGGTCATGAAGGAGAATGTGCAATGTTGTAGGTGATCACACAAGTCATGTGAATCTTTCAAAGCTGCCATACATTGTTGGGTGCATGTATATAGTGAGTGACCTGTGAACTCAGTGATTGTGCAAGTGCTTGTGAACAACAAGATGGGTATGACACAAAGAGAGAGAGAGAGAGAAAACAGACACAGAAGATTGTCCCAAACGCGAAGGAGATTAAGTAAGATTGATGCGTGGGTAGAACAGTTTTAGGGTCTGGCTTCTACCTACAGATGGTCAGTCAATGGAGATGTTATACATGTGTACTCAGCTTTGTTAAGTGTTGGCATGGTTTCGTTAATTTTTGTTTGCATCAGTAATTGTATGTTTTTGTGTCGAGTTTGATATTTTGTGTTTGTTTGATGAAGTATTTTAACATGACCTCTCTCTAATCATATTTGCCCAATCCGGCATTATGCTTCTATTGAAATGAAGTAATATTATATGGGCCACTTGCTTGACTGATTTAGTGTGTGTGAGTGTGTGTGTGTGTGTGAGCGTGTGTTCATGTGTGTATGTGAGCATGTGTGTGAGTGTGTGTGAGAGTGTGTGTGTGTGCAAGACATTAGATGCACATTTTACATGAAACAAAGAGGGGATGGAAGGAAGGAAGAAGAAGAAGAGAGAGAGAAAGGGAGAGAAAACCAGAAATCTTTAATTGATGTAATTTCACTGAAGCTGTCGTGCTGGTAACCTTAGACTGCGCATTCTTGACAACTGGACAGGCTGTAAATAAAATGTCAGTGTTCCAGATTAAGTGGAGTGTGCACAGTCTCTTTGTTAGCTTGGGTTGGATTGTGTATGCGGGTTGTTAGAATGTGTGTTACTTAATCAAGGAATGCCTGTTCGTTGAAAACAGGCACACACACACACCCCACACACACCACACAGACACACACACACTCACAACTCAGCACACTCTAGTCAAACAGAAGTCAAAGGGCAGACTTTTACACTAAAAACCACAGCAGGATCTTTAGTACACTGTCATTAAATAATGGGACAGATTTATTCACAAAGATCACAGCAAGATGATAAAAAAAAAATTGCCTCTGATTCAGTGGTTCCAGTTGGTGACCTCAGAATTGGTTTCCCCATACACTGCTGTGCCTGTGGTGAGTTTGTGTCAAAGCATTTGGGGTTGGAGGGTCGTGGGGGATGGTCATTTTGAGGGATGTTGTGATGGTTGCCATCTCAGATGGGCAACTCAATCAGTCTGGCTCTGCGACTTAAATAATACTGTCGTTAGTAGGGGGCTTAGTAGTTGGTGTCCTACGAGTGTTGGCTCAGAACAGGCACGTCTGAACACCACTGAAGTGACCCAGCAGCAGTGCAGGGCCCCTCTGGCTGGTGGCTCCATAGCAGCCTGATATTGATGAGCTCCCTATGGACTTCTGACCCTGAGGATGTGACATAACAAATGTGGGTATGGCTATGGCAGGGAGATTGAAATGAGCGGCGTGGGAACAGCAGGATGAGGACGTCACAGAAGATGAGGCGGCCCAAAAATTTTTTTAAAAATCACAGCAAGATCTTTATTGATACACTTTAGTCAAAATGGGGGCAGAGTTTTTTTCGGTTTTTTTTCCACAATGACCATAGCAAGGTTCTTGGTACACTGGTCAAAAAGTGTGACTTTTTTTTAAGGAAGATCACAGCAAGATCTTTGGTGCTCTAGTCAAAAAGGTGGGCATATTATTTTCACCCCCCCCCCCCCCCAAAAAAAAAAAAAGCCAAGATCTTCCATACACTGGTCAAAAGGGGAGATGGACATTTTCACAAAGACCTCTGCAAGATCTTTCATACACTGGTCAAAAAGGGAGATGGACATTTTCACAAGGACCTCTGCAAGATCTATGGTACACAGTAATCAAGTCCAGACAGACAGACACTATAGCTGAGTGGTTAAGGCCGTTTGACTTCAATCCAATGAGTCCATGAAGTTGTGGGTTCAAATCTCAGCAGGGTCTGGTGAATTAGGGGTAGAGATTTTTACAATCTCCCAGGTCAACTTCAAGTGAAGACCTGCCTGTGCCTTCATTCCTTTTGTGTATAGATACTTACAGAAGAACAAATATGCACATTAAAGATCCTTTTATTTATATCACTGTTGGGTGGGTTACGGAAGCAGGAACATTCCCAACATACATCCTCAAAGTCAGAATGCAGCAGCCAGCCCATACAGTGTCATACAAGGAGGCAAGGGCAATCCTGGGAGACAGCTTCAGGAAAGCATGGCGCTAGTGGCTGGACATCAGGCCAGAAGATGAAGATATATATATATATATATCAGGTTGTCATCTTTAGATTGCGAACAGGACACTGCTAACTCCTATCCCGTCTTCATCGCCTAAAAATATCCCACCCTGACCAGTGCCCCTGTAGCACAGGCCCACACACCCCTTCTCATATTCCTGCAGTCCTGATCTACCTTCAGTATTATTATTATTATTTCAAGGATAATGGAATAAGCACTCATGTGCTTTTAAAAAAAATCTAGTCCCCGCGTGTATGCAGTTTTGTAAATTTTGTCATCCGTTCCCACCGGCACACAATGGCCTTCTCTTCCGAAAAGCGGAGCGGGTTTTAACGTGTGCGCAAGATGTTCTGCGTGCGTTCGCACACGGGACGGTTAATAGTCTCAGCCGAAGGACTTTTGAGGAGAGTGGAGTCGGCACTGATGTTAATTCTAGAGGAAAACTTCTCTTAAACGAGATTCGAAGCCAGGTCAGCAGATCACAAATACATCACTCTAACCACCAGGCTATCCCGTCCCCGTAGACACCAGAAGCAGCCCAGCCCAGTAAAGCTTCAAGAAAAACTGTGAGGACTATAACGACAAACTGCAGACTTTGTCTACTATGACAGACTGCGGACTGTGCCATCCAGACCGGAATAAAAAATTTAGCATAGGCAGGGAAAGCAGAAGAAGAAAACGAAGGAAGAGGGTAGCTTTGCGGAGACTGTATAACTAAACCAAACGAAGCAGAATCATTGTGGCACTTTACCCGCCAAACCAAACGCAGCCTGGTTTTGTGTGTGTGGTTTGGTTGATGGTTGTAGAATGAGAAAGAACATGTATACACAGTCTGTCAACACTGTACACATTCATTGCATTTAATCCATGAACTGAACAGCCTATACTTGATGTCAGATGTTCTTTTTTTTCCTTCTTTTTTTCTGTTTGTCTTTTTTTCTTTCTTCTTCTTCTCTTCTTCTTCTTGACAATTGGATCAAAACTTATGACGACACACAACTTACTTCATTGCTTTTGGTGTGTGTATGTAATGTTTCTTTGTCCTGTTGAGTCTGTTGGTTGTTTCATTTTGCTTTGTTTTGGTTTTGTTTTGTTGTTGGGTTACTTTGGGTTTTCGCTTTTGTTTCTGGGTGGGTTTTTAAAATTCTCGTGCAGTCTACTTGTTAGTCAAGTGAACGTCTAAACCGTCCTGCCACCATTCTTCTTGTACTTTTTGTTTAATTTGTTGTGGCATTATGAATGTTTTATCTATAGTGTGACATCACCGAGCGTGAATAGGCTAAAGTAAACAGCAGCAGCAGCAACAGCAGCAGCAGCAGCAACAACAACAACATGAAAGGCAATTAGAAACACACACACACAACACACACACACACACACATGTCAAGGTTTAAAAACGTTTTTACCATCATTTCAAGATAAGTCTCTGCAGGAAGTTTTAACCAATCCAGAGTTATTATGTGAGATAGCCTTGTCTCTGTTGCAATCCCCAGTATTCTCTTTTTTGTAAAGTATGGTCGTGGGAATCTACATTTTGCTTGTTTCACAGCTGCCGTTACAAGTAGTTCAAAATTGTTTGTTTTCCAACATTAGAGTATTTTTCAATTGTTGTGGGTTTTTGTTAAATTTTGAAGTTCTATGCCATGTTTTTTGCAACATACTATTTATATAGATTGGAATAATCTTTTAATGTGCATTCATACCAACACGTATCTATTCTACTTAAAGCCCTTATCTCATTATGTCCCCCCCCCCACCCCCACCCCAAATCCCCCCCTGCCTCCATCGTCTAATATCACTTTAAGTGAACAGACGTAAAATTGAAGACACACACACATGACTCAAGGTTGATTGATTTCCCTCCTTTTGAGGTATGGAGGATTACCAACGAATTCAACAGGAGAATAAACCTGGCGGGCACATGGCGGGCGTCGAACTCCTCTCGGATCAAAATTACCGTGTAGACGGTCGGCGACCTCATGAGCTTCGAAAGATCAGTTGTCGCCTTGGTGTTTTCCGACAGGCAGATGGATCTGCATACGTAGAACAAGGCTATACTAAAGTGCTGGCTGCGGTTTACGGACCACACGAGGTGCGCGGATCACGAAGCAAGATGCTGCACGACCGGGCGCTGGTCAACTGTCAGTTCAGCATGGCCACGTTCAGCACCGGGCAGCGCAAACGACGGCCGCGCGGAGACCGGAAGTCCACGGAGCTGACGTGCCACCTGCAGCAGACCTTTGAGACGGCCATCCTCACCTCCCTGCACCCCCGCTCCCAGATTGACATCTTTGTGGAGGTTCTTCAAGCGGACGGCGGCAACTACAGCGCCTGCGTCAACGCGGCCACCCTGGCCCTCATCGACGCGGGCATCCCCCTCAAGGACTACGTCTGCGCTTGCTCGGCCGGCTTCACGCGCGACGCGGCCTTGACGGACATGAACCACCTGGAGGAGGCCTCGGGGTGCCCTCAGCTGACCATGGCCACGCTGGCCAAGTCGCGGCAGATCGTGTTCTTGCAGATGACCTCGTGCCTTCACGGGGACCACCTCTCGGCCATCCTGGACCGCGCGGTGGAAGGGTGCACCGACGTGTACAACGTGCTGGACATGGCCGTGCGCCACTACCTCAAAGAGGCCACTGCGGGGTTAGGCGGGGATAGCGCTTGAGGGGGGTTGAGGTGATGGGGGGTTGGGTGTGGGTGTGTGTGTGTGGAGGGGGGGTGGGGGGGTTGGGGTGAGGGTGGGAGGGGGGGTTGTGAGGGGAAAGTGTGGGTGGGGTGATGTCCAAATTTGTAAAAATCTGTCAATTGTAACTGGCTGCATGTGAAAGACTAGGATGAGTGAAAGCGCTTTGATTTGTTGTTTGCAAGATAAAGCGCTGTATAAATTCCATGTATTATTATTATTATTATTATTTTATTATTATTATTATTATTATTATTATTATTAAACCTAACAGCAATACACCCAAAAACAATATCAACACTTACAGGAACTTAAAAGGAAAGAGTCCATCGCAAAATGATAAGCAAACATTATTAAAGACTCAAGACTATTTTTTTTAAAAGTATATACACATTTCTTTAAAAGACACAATCTACACTTGTGAAAGACAAGTGAAATTTTCAAGAAATACATGTAAATCTTATGAATTTTGAGAAAGATAGGAAAACTTTTCCAGATTTACATTTCATTAGCCTACAAAAATTATAACTGGACACACACACACTTTTCCCTATCTGATATCACTATTTTAGATAATGATATAAACTTGAAGAACTAACTAACATGCGTGCGCATACACGTACGAATACTCATGAGTACATACACGCTAACACACACACAAAAAGCTACTGTCAACTTCTACTAGTCCAGCGGTTAATGCAAGGATATTGGGTGAAACCTGCAAATGAGGGTGACAGCAGCGTGCCTCTCTGCATACACATGCTTTGGACCCTCCTCTACAATACTGGCTTGGCAAACATCACATTGGCCATCTGTTTCCCCATTTGATTTTATACTAAAACATATCGCTCACTAATGACAAATGTAACCTTCCCCAAAGTTACCTCTGCCCTTCCTTCCCCTATTCTACCCCCTACTCCTATTAAAAAAGACTACTGGTATCCCCCCCCACCCCCCCCCCTCCCCTTAACACTCTTCCCCAGCTTAACCTTCCTCCTCTCTACCCATAACCCCTCCCTGCTATCCTCCCTCCCTATCCCCCTTACCAATCTCCCTAATCCTCCCTTTCCCCCCACTCCCTGACTCCCTCCCCATCACCTTCCCCCACCCCTCCACAACCCCCCCCAATTCACTGGACCTCTCCCCCTCCACCCTCCCTTTATTCCCTCCCTCTTTATTTCCTACCCATCCCCCCCCTGCCCCACCCCCCCCCCCCCCACACACACACACACCTACCCTTTTCCCCTCCCTGTCTCTAATGGATCCCCCCACCCCTCCCTTCCCCACACCAGCAGCCTATCCCCCCCCCCCCCCCCCACCTCCTCCAACCTATACATCCTTTTCTCTATGTCTAAATACAATTGAGCAATAGCAATGTTCATATGCAGCATAACTTAACACACATAACAATTTTTTTAATAACTTACAGCTTAAAGAAAATTGTCCCTGGCAAATTTGTCATTTAGGGAGGGGAGGGGGGGGGGGGGGATAATAAATCCAGGACACCCTCAGTATGGCCTGTCTTTATTGGCCTTACCTGATTAAAGAATTAATGTGATGGTCTTTTGGGTTGACCGTGTTGGATGTTTGAAGGGATTAGGAGGTCTTGATCTTCAGTTTAAAGTGACAGTTGTTACAGTTATTGAAACTAAATGAGGTGACAGTCTTAATATGGCCTTCGTGGTCATAGGGCTATAAACAACAACAACAGTAGCAGCAGCAACAACAACAACAAAATAATAATAATAATAAGAAGAAGAAGAAGAAGAAGAAGAAGGATGATGATGATGATGTTGATGATGATTATGAGGATAATAATGATGATAATAATAATAACAATAATAATAATAACAATAATGATGATGATGATGATGATGATGATGACGATGACTTTATATAGGGCTATATCTCATAAAAACAAATCAAAGCGCTTGCATTCAACCTATTTTTACACATACAATCAAATCACAAATAGTTTTAACAAATTCAAATTTACACACACACACACACACACGCACACACACACACACGCACACACATACACACCACACACACACACACACACACACACACACACACACACACACACACACACACACATGAAGGTCATACACTCTTTGGTGAGGTGATGGGTATTTTGGCTGTTGAAGCAGGGGCAGATAAGAAATGAAACAGAAGGGGAAAATCTTAGGTTTGAAATAAGTGTGTCTTGAGGCTGGATTGAAAAGTGTCATAAGTAGCGGATTTTTGTGAAGGGAGAGAGTGAGGTCATTCCAAACTGATGGACCAGAAATAGAAAGAGAGAAACACACGCATATACACATTTTCTACACATTCATACAAACGCATGGCCATGCACACATGAACTTATCAGAGCGCACAAGTACATGGTACAGTATTTAGACACGTTATGTTTATGTATACACATGGTGATCCTCTGTGACAGTGTCTTTAACTTGAAGAGGTTCAATTTCAGTGTCTCCAAAAAAAGGTTTGTTGTGTCCAGAATGATGTATTTAGACATTGTACAAAACAAATTCTAACAAGCAAACATGAAATGAAAACAAAACAGAACAAATTCCAAAAAACAAACATGAAATGAAATTAGCACGCCACCACAAATTAATGCGATATGACACAATTGTTTGTTTTATTGTATTTCCCCCACCTGTCAGTATAAATAGAAACCTGGAATAGCATTCTGTTAACTTCTGGACAAAATCTGCGCTAGGAATTCCCCTTTTTAAAATTCTTGCCTTGCTCCTTTTCTTTCTGTCACCTTCTTCTTGCCTATTTTCTGCCTTCTTGGTCCATTCTCCGGCTTTTTTTCCCAGGAAGACAAAGGTTGCTGTCTTAGCATTTGACCACGAAGAACAAGTTGTATTCTATATTCATGTATTTAGTTTGCACCTGCATGTGTAACTTTTTCTCTTTTAGAGAGGGGTGGAGGAGGGTGAGAGGGAGGGGTTAAGGGGACAGGTAAGGGAGGAGGGGAACAGGTGAGAGGAGGAGGGTGTAGGTAGTTACATAGATCCCCTGTTTCCCACGCTAATACGTTCACTGTGATTGTAAGTATATGTATGCAAACTGGCTTGCTGTCACTCTTCATGTCAGGGTTTAATCCTTGCCGGCTGTGCACACATGTCCTCTGTATGCTTTTACAATTGAGACTGGTACACACACACGTACACACAATAACTCAAATGCATGTAGACACACTTAAATCTATATTCCTGCGAAGACTAAAATGAAATTGCATATTATAATGTCTTCTCTTTGATAATTAATCAGGGTTCCCCCCCCCCCCCCCCCCCCCCCTCCCCCAACACTAAGTCCCATGTCTTTGACAAGTAAGGGCTTTTATGAACCCAATTTAACGTAAAACGCGAAAAAACTGTCTAAAATGGGCCCGGTTGAGATATTATTACTTTTGAAAAAGAAAAGAAAAATTGACGTCACAGTCAAAATACGTCAGGGATGTACTAGGCCTATAACATTTCATGCTGCATACAGCTTTTAAGACTTGACCTTAGTAACATGAACACTTGCATACAAACGACTTAATCTAGGTATTTCTAGCTCCACTTCACGTTGGTTGTGTTTTGCCCCCAAGGATACGGTGACAGTGGGAAAGTGGCAATTACATGTAAGTTGAAGTGACTATGGGTTTAGCCAAACAGGCGTTACAGGTATGGAGATTAATTTAATTAGACAGCTAGGCCTTCACATGTCGTTGTGAGGTGTGTGGGTGCTGGAGTACTTGTATTCAGCGCTATATAAATTCCATACATTATTATTATTATTATTATTATTATTATTATTATTGTTTGCAGAGGCAGAGACACAGGAAAACTTCAGTAAAAATAGTGTAAGGGTGCTGAGAAACCCCCATCTGTCCAAAGTGTGTAGTCAAGGTTGGCATCTGGCAAAGGCTGGTCAGAGAGGTGGACAGACATTTTCTTTTTACAATGACTGCAAGATCTTTTGGTACATTGTCGTTAAAAAAAATTGTTAAATGGGGACAGGCTTTTCACAATGACCACTCCAAGACCTTTGGTACACTATCTATCTATCCATCTATCCATCTATCTATCTATCTATCTATCTGTCCCGTAGTCTGACACCGTGGGGGCACCCTCAAAGACTCAACAACCAGTTCCCTCCATTCCTCTCTCTGTTCTGCCTTTCTCAGGGTTTTGTTGAATTCTAGGCCTGTCCATTCGCTGATGTTATCCTCCCAGCTCTTCCTTGGTCTGCCTCTTCTTCTTCCTCCTTGGACAGTGCCTTGTAAAATTGTCTTTGCAAGTCCTTTGGATCTTGTGACATGCCGATACCATTTAAGTTTACGTACACTACAGTTTCTTTTTTTTTTTTTTTAAGTGGACAGGCTTTTTACAATGATCACTGCAAGACCTTTGGTACACTACAGTAAAAAAGAAGAAAAGAAAAGAAAAAAGAAGTGGACAGATTTTTCATAATGACCTCTGCAAGATCTTTTGGTGGGTCAGGCAAAGGTGTTCTATAACCTATGGTCATTGGGGAGCGAGGTGTCAGAGACCTCAGCTTTTCTAGGGGCCAGCATATTGAGGGCGGCGCCCATCTCCTCTCCCTCGCTGCTTTATCTTCCCTGACCCTAAAGAGGGCAGGTACCCACTTACAGCTGGGGGGACTGTACTGAAACCAAGGTGGGCAAACAGTCGCCCATCTACTTGGTAACCACGCTCAATGCTTGGGTAAAGCCAGTACTCTGATCACTGAGCTATTCTGCCCAAGTCTTTGGTACATAATAATAATAATAATAATAATAACAATAATAATGTGGACAGACTTTTCACAATGACCACAGCAAGATCTTTGGTACACAGTAGTTGTTTATAAAAAAAAAATGGACAGACTTTTTCCCCCCGCAAATTCAATACCACTGCAAGACCCATGGTACACTATGGTCAAACAAGTGTAGAGACTTTTCTATTAAGAAAAACAAAAACATTTTACAAAGTTTAGACCTCACAAGATTTGTAGCACTCATACTAAATAATTTAGCTTGTGGGCTTGTCAGAATTAAATCCAGTACCTACTTTTCTTTTCTTTTTTCCCCTCTCCCTTAACTCCCTGAACAACTGTTCAGAGCACAGCACTGAACATTGGGGAAGGGGGGGGGGGGGGGGGAGCTGGGTCTCTTTAGCAGGTTGAGTCTGGCGGAGCCCATCCCTTTCCAGGTACAAGGGTGCATGCTGGGTATGCTAATTTTTGCATAACCCACCGACTGCTGACATGGATTGCTGGATCTTTAACATGCATATTGACCTTTTGTGTGTGTACTTGATTATATACATGAAGGGAATTAAGGCACTGGGCAGGTCTGAGCATTAAGTTGAGCTTGGGGATCAAAAATCTCCACATTTAATTGACCAGAATCTGCTGCTGGGATTCGAACCTAAAGTACCCACTCCTACCCTGGCTCTCTCTCTCTCTCTCTCTCTCTCTCTCTCTCTCTCTCTCTCTCTCACACACACACACACACACACATACACACACACACACACACACACACACACACATGCAAGCACGCACGCACGCACACACACACACACTCACCTCGAGCGTAAGAGTACACATGTGCTTAATCAAGCAGGTACACACACACTCTCTCTGATAAAAAAGCTTACCCTTGGAAATAAAGATTATCAATCAACTAGTTAATCTCTCTCTCCCTCTGTGTGTGTGTGTGTGTGTGTGTGTGTGTGTGTGTGTGTGTGTGTGTGTGTTTGTTGTTGTTGTTGTTGTTGTTTGTGTGTGTGTGTGTGTGTGTGTGTGTGTGTGTGTGTGACTATTGCATTAAAAAAAAACCCCAACAAAACAAAAACAACCAAACAACAACAAATACAACAACAGCAACAATAACCAAAAAAACCCCAGCTAGGCCTACCACCAACTCAAGTAAGCCTAGACTATTGTTTTCGTTCGTCTCAGGTTACAAACTAAAGAGAATCCAGGCTTTAAAAATAAATTAGCACGCTTCCATTTTTAGCTTGGCTCCAGCACACAAAACGGTATTGCGATACCACACACACAACCACGCACGCACACACACGCACACGCGCGCACACACACACACTCATACACATAAGTGTAAGATCTGCCAGGTCTGCTCTCTCTGCACCCTCGCAATCTCACAATCAGTTTATCCCTATACTCCTTCATGCTTCAGCAACTTTTCCAGGGTCGCTATGGTTGCACGCGCTGTTAGTCGGGATTGTATGTCCGTTAGCCCTAGCCTAGGCTTGCTGGTCTGTGTGCCTACGTTGGATCGGTGATAGTGTGTTCTTGTGTTGTACAGACGATTCGTTGGAGACGATAATCGTTGATCATGGCTGCTAAAGTTCCCAACGCACCTGGAAATGCCGTCGCAGGCTGTAATTTTGTGGCCAACGACCAGATTTGGTAAGTTTCGTGTAATTTGATGAGGAGGTTTAAAAAAAAGAAAAATTGCTTTGAGCGGCAGCCATGTTTGATGTTGTGTACTTTCGATTTTAGACATAGCGGGTTTTAGGGGGTTTGTTTGTTTGCTTGTTTATTTGTTATTTTGGTATGCTTTTAAAATTTTCTTTTTATAAGAGATGTATGGTGTGCTGATTCTCTTCCTATGCCTTTGTGTTTATCTCAGTTTTCTTTTTCTGTTTTTTTTTTCTTTCTTAAAATGGTTTGTCGTGTTTAGTTTGTCGCAGTGATTCTATCTTGAAAATTAATTTCCTTCTATATTTTCGGCCTAAAGCCGACATAAGCACACAAACTGTGTAGGTAATCCCCCCCCCCCCCCCCCCTTTCTCTCTCTGTCTGTCTGTCTGTCTGTCTGTCCGTCTGTCTGTCCGTCATCTGTCTATCTGTCTTTTTCTATGTCTGACTCTGTCTGTCTCTCTTTTGCGCGCACGAACACACACACACACACACACACACACACACACACACACACACACACACACACACACACACAACAACACACACACACACACACACACACACACACACACACACACACACACACACACACACACACACAATCTGACGACCCGGGTTCGATTCCCGTTCAAGGGGATATTTTCCTCTGGAGTTAACATCAGTGCTGACTCCACTCTCCCCCAAAAGTCCTTCGGATGAGACTGTAAACCGAGGTCCCGTGTGCGAACGCACGCAGAAAATCTTGCGCACACGTTAAATCCTGTTCCGCTTTTCGTAAGAGTAGGCCATTGTGTGCCGGTGGGAACAGATGACAGAATTCACAAATCCGCATACACACGGGGACTGGATGTAAAATAGCACATAAGTGCCTACTCCATTATCCTCGATATAAAAGAATAAAATAAAATAAAAATAAAACACACAGAGGCCCATACACATGCACGCACGCAAGCACACGTGCAGGTACGTAGGTAGGCAGGATAGGAGGATGGCAGGCAGGCAGGCAGGCACGCGCGCGCGCGCGCGCGCGCGCGCGCACGCACACGCACACGCACACGCACACACACACACACTCACACTAATATTTTTTTTTCACACACTAATAATTATCTGACTCAACCGACTCACAAATTATAATACAAACTGTACCCAGCCCCATTTTTTTGTACACCCAGTTTTAAAAAAACAAACAACTTTGATCACTTTCGAATTAATCCTCCCCCTCCCCCCCCTCCCTCCCCCCCTCCCTTCCACCTCCCCACTACAACAGATCGTTCCTCTGATCTGGGTCTCTGATTAATCCGATTTGACTGGTGCCTGGATATCGAACCAAGAACACCTACACCTACACCTACACATGCTACAAAATCATTGACATAGCCAGCCAAACAAACCTGACTAGAATGGCTGTGAGAGTGAACGTTCCAGTTAGCTTTGTCCCTGGATTAGCTAGCTGTAAGCACTGTGTGTCCACGGAAGCTTGGAAAACATGAACAGCGGCTTGAGTAGGCTGGGTACATACACCCACTGACACTCATTACTTTTAAGTGGTACACGTTTAGGGGTGGCTGGTCAGGATACCTGCTTGGTTCATGAATAGGAATTAAATGAATGAATACAGTGTGGAATGGTTTTTTTTGGGTTCGATCTATCTATCTATCGATCTATCGATCTATCTATCTATCTATCTATCTATCTATCTATCTATCTATCTATCTATCT